>CM030369.1:39888211-41088211 GCA_003604175.2 Clonorchis sinensis | reverse complement strand
TGTAGAGTTGATTCCCTATTTAGCAACGAACGTGCAGATCTACTTAGTTACAACTTAAAGTTTGAGTGAAAAATAAAAGTTGTGAAACCAGTGGACTAATGCTACGTGATGAGCCCCCAAAAAGTCCCGGTAGTGTGCTGTCTGGGGCTTTCATCGAGGAATACCTATTGGGTCCATGTGCATAGAGATACTTCTTTGTCCAAAATAAGCATTGATGACTAATGTGTTGTCTGAGATGGACAGTAAGGTTATGGAAGCCCAATGGAACCTGCACGATTCTGCGCTAAAGCCGTGATCCCAATGCAAGGAATTTGTTAATTAGCCTAAACGCACGATCTGGGTGTACTAGAGGACGAGTAACGTTTAGTGTAATTCAACGACGTACGATCATTAATAATTGCCGCAAAACCGCGTTTGTTCAGTGGTCGCTATTGGGCAGCAAACAATATATTGAATTAGACGTGGACAGACACTATAGATAGCTGGATCGTGGTTCTATAATAAATTAACATTAAATAATGAACAGAATTAAGGGAAAGCTTAGGGCTAGCTTGAACTTTGAGAAGTTAGCAACACAGGATGGCACAAAATGGCCAGCGTGCTATCGGACAAATTAGGCGGGGAAAATGTGCAGTTCAAAGTGAGACATAATGTTCAAAACAAACCCAGAAATGAATGTGAATAAACCGAGTCATAAAAACAATTAATATAGAAGTAAGTTTGTATAAAATAAAATAGTTCAGTATTGAAACTTGAGCAATCATCGGGTAATGAATTATTCTGAGGACTAGAGGAACATAAATAATTACGCCAAGTAATTAACAGAGAGTTTTTACATGCTTCGAAACTCTTTGCCCAGAAAAGATACTATCGACAAATACAGCCCTATGATGATTGGCATGAATATTTATATCGCTTTGAAAACCATTCTCATTCTAAACGTTTGGATGTCACCTTTGATAACGCGCAACCGTGAATATACGGTACAGCGTGAGAAAAGCTTCTCCGGTTAGCAGATAAAGGCGCACAACCAATTAATTAGGACGCCCACTACGATCACGTATTTTCCACGAAAAGACAAAGTCTAGTGGCGGTGCAGGTTTTGATGTACATCCTGGGCATTTTGGGCGTGCTGCAGTTGCTTCACTCTGGTATCTTACTCCAGGATTTCAACTGAATCGTGGTCCATGGCATACAGTCTTCTCGCCTCGAAGAAATCTCATAACAGTTTTACAAGTAAGCGATATTTCGCGTGTTATTTCAGTAGCTACAACTAGAAATTGTGTATAGAAGTGTGTGTACAGAAGTCACATGTGGCCTCAAACGTACCTGATATGCGCAGCAGCCGTAACCCATTACTTTCCAGTAAAATCCACTCATTGTTGGGTCTAACTACTGATGCTCCCCAGTACAACCGTGGAGCCCTAATTCTGTGCTCATACTTTTGAATCAAATGCTAACGGCAATGGTCGTCTCATGAAACCCATCATCTGCGCCTCCTTGGAGTTTTAAATTTGAAGTTAGTATCAAATACTTGAGACCAAACACCTCAAGCAAACACTTGTCCTTGGTCTTGCTAACCTACAGGATATCATCCCATTCAGCAGTGTTTTTTAGAATCCCGTGAGGACATTTCTTACAGTATACGGCATATGGGTGGATTTGCTGACTAGGTACTACTGCTGTTCTTTCGTACTGCCTATTTATGGTAAACTATTTGGTGCCAGAAAAATCCAGCTTTCTAGGTCTGAAAGTGTTATTGAATAGGACAACTTATGTACGACAGATTCCAGTCGTGAAACCGAGAAGGATACTTTACACGAAGATCGCTCATATGGATGATCAAAACGCCCGAATTGTCTAGCTCTGTCACGGTGAAACATATTCCGCTGGTCAACCTGAGTACATGCTCAATCATGGTTAACATCGAACGAGCCCTACGCTGACTACCAGCCCTTTCTAACCCGTATATTCAACACAACCAGTCACAGCGTAACCACGTTACCAATGGACAAGTCTGGGCTAGACCCAGTGAGCTTACCTAGCAGCTGCCTACCGATGAAAGAGAACGGTCATCTATGGATACATGAGTTGATTTCGATCACGCCTTGTCTTCCACACGCTTGCTAATTCGGTTGCACTCCGGATTAAGTAGGCCCACAGAGACATCAGTTTTTGTGTAATAAATAGCCCATGCCTATGAAGAGCAGGTCTTCTAAATATCAGCCGAACAGTTTCCCGTCCATCAAATTTATGACGGGTGTGTTTGGTCTGGAGGAACTACGTATGTGCCTTGGAAGGAATAACCAAACAATAATTCACAGGCTCACCAATCGGAAGCCTGGAGAAGCACTATATCTTAGAGATACCAGCAGAAATAACCTGGTCACGCTCCTATTACCGTTTATTTACTCCTCCAAGTGACGACAACCTGCACTCTTTTTCTTCAGTGATAAAACACGCATGCAGCTAATAAATCTTGTGCTCCTAAACGATAATTTATTATATGTACAATGTACTAACCTGTTTGCCTTCATTTCAAAGTGGAATCACTGCAAAACCTGTAGTTGGCTTAGCATAATCAGATTGATACTGCTGCGGATGATGACGATAATAATAGTAGTGGTAATGTTAATAAGGGCTAGAAGGAAAAAGAGACCTTACGTGAAATATCTATTGTCCCAGTTTCACTGGTGTCTACCCGAAGTTCAGATTTGTAGGCATGGACGAGGGCTCGTTTAACCGATATTTTTAGTGGTCTACTGTAGGTGAGAAACCGTCCCAGAGCCTGATGCACTCCCACAGGAACCGGCATGACTCGTCTCGTGTATCGTCAACCCTTGAGTCTGTCACTGCACTACGCACAACACCGTTTCCGGCATAACACAGAACATTTGTATTCAGTTCTCAGGGCAATGTCACTGTTCACTGATTTCCGGCATAACACAGAACATTTGTATCCAGTTCTCAGGGCAATGTCACTGTTCACTGTGTGCCTTGAATCAACCTGCACTCATAAACCACCTGCAAATCCTTCAGCCAGTTGTCTCTGACGTTCTAAAAAGAACCCGTAAAATTTATAAAACACTTCATTCACGCGTTTGTGTGGAAGCCCCTGTGCTGAAACCAAACAATTTAGACCCAGTAACTGCATTTCTGTCAACTCAACAGATGCTGAAACTGAACGAGACTGTAAGTACACTGACCAGCTAGTCACTCATAGATTGTTGGTGATTGTTGTGCGATGGTTTTGCGCTCCACCCTACCAAAAAACAGAACGGTGCCAACTGGCAAAAGCTGCAAGGAATTTTATTGGTAATAATCTTCAAAATTCGGTAGCACTCACTCCTGTTTTCATATAAAGCACCTATTTAGGAAGTTAGCTCCAGGAATGACCGTAGCTTCAGCCGGAACGATGGTTATGTTATTGTTTAGGCTCACCAGTGTTATTAAACACTTGTCAAACTATACGCAACTTGTGCACTATATTTCGCTTAGCTTGGATGCTAGCTTCTATCATGTACACCAGCTTGTAACTGCATGACCGTGTCCGAAGAACACGGTGTCCGCAAACGACAAATGCAAAGAAGCACAGCTCAGCTTTCTGTAAACCGTTTGAATGATCCTGGCCAAGATGCATTATTCCTGTTAATAATATTTGTGGAGTGTCTGATCAGAGGTACAATTCATCGGGCTAACCTTTGCAAACATGATGAGGTTCAGCTGTTCACAAGCTGACTGTTCCAGAAGTTTCACTCGAGATTTCATCGCGTAAGTAAAGCCAATCTATTTTTAAAGGCCCAGAATCACTGTACAACTGTTTCAGCCTTATCGGGAATCATCAGCAGTGCGCACCTCGTGAAACGCCAGAGGGTTTCGAACCTGTGATTTCCCGGCTAGTGGTTTGAACACGTAAACGTCCGACAACGAGCGAGATAGTAACTAAAACAGAGTCGCCAGCTTTTGTTTTCCATTCCTTACGTTTGTACGGAGTGGTTAAACATGTGGCAAAAAGACAAACTTGGATGTCAGAGCCTGCATCAATGTGACTGGCAAATCCGGAAGCTTGCGCCACTACACGGTTTCATCCTGAGAGCTAAATGCGTGGTTTTGTTTCTGTAATTTATTTCAATCCGACTGTGTGCTATCAGGAGCATAAAATAAACACAATTCGTTTGAGTTTAGAAGGTTTTTTGTTATGGTATCTGCAATGCCGTAGGTTCAGTAGGTGCTCAATTATCCATTGAAGTATTCGAGATATTCGAGAAAATGCAATGGATTTTCTTGGCGAAAAACTCTTTGATAGCCTACACTCGGTTTCATAGTAATTGAGGTCATCAGATAGGCCCACTCCCAAAGTTTACCACAAAAGTATGTTCTGCTTGAACACCACATTGTGCACAACTGGCAATATATAGGGAGATTCAGCCGGGATTTCTTTGTATCTCGTTACTAACAGCTTAGCTTGCAATTGAGTGTACTTCGCGAATACGTATGATTTGGTTACAGATGATGTAAACTCAGGAACTTCGCTTTTCTAGAGAGCTCCAAGAAAAGCTAAGCTGGTTTTGGGTTGTCGAAGAGTATTCAGAACCTTTGAGTAACTTTTTCCGTCAGGACTTCTTTTCTCTTTGGATGATAAGTATTTCAAGCCAAAACAAAATTTTCACCAGCGCAGGATGTGAAGAGTAAGGCAGATGTGGACCAGTCGAGCTCAGCTCCACAATCTAACGACTATGGGGAATAAAACCAAACACCTTCGGAAAAACGGAGCTAGAGAGTGAAATCTTGGCTGCAGGACACGAGAATAAATACGAAAATCTCAAAGAGAGATACAAATATCTCTCCATCTCCATTTCTGTCACACTGCAGCAGAATTTGGTAGAGCGATGAACTGGAGCACAGCGACTTCACAGCCAGCAACGGTTGACTCGTACAATTCTGCTCTGATTGTTCCATCTAGTATAAATTGCTATGCAGTAAAACAAATGAATTATCCATCGATACAACAAGTTTATAGAAAGAACAACTGTAAACCAATTAGCTGAATCTCCTACCTAAGAAAGTGTACAGATATTCGTACCGTCTTTTAAAACCATCAATCTTTCAGAAGCCATAATAATAAATTTTCATCGAAAATAATGCAAGCATTATGTACTCTGGATGTAAAATATTCAAGTTTTTCTTTTTGATTGCTCAAGGATTCAATAGATTGGCCAATTTTATTTCTGATCTTTGTCTTGCCAAGTAGTCTTGAGCCGAATATCCTGATTATTTTGAGGTGTTCGTAATTATTTTGAAGAGAAAACGTCCAGCACATAGGCATATGTTGACTCTCTGGATGAGTTCCATCAAGTAAGCCATAAAATAAAGGGAGTAAAGTTGGGGGTATCATCATGTTGGGTACCAAAAAAGAACTTTGAAGACTTGACTGGTTCAAATATGAATTGTGACATAATAAAGAGTACAGCTATGGTGATTAGAAAATATTATGACATCGAGTTGGAGCTGCTGAGTCGCATTGATTTGTTCAGCTGTGGACTCTGGTGGCCACGACAGTCAACTAGGTATGTTGTCGAAATAAGACCCTACTGACAGCCTAATCACCATGCCGTTTGCCTAAATGCATAATCTCATGGATATCTACGGTGGCGTTTGTCAAAAGACCTCCAGGGAATCAAAGCCACTGACAATTACTCATCATAAACCGAGGTATATATTCTGAATATTCTTATTAAATGATGGACAGTGTTATATAATAAATGGAGCAACTTTTGCTGTCATGATTATTTTCCAAATATCCTTTCCCCACTTCACTTACGAAACTAAGGTGTTCTTGAGCAGAGTTCAAGGTTTTCAAATGTTGTTAGTCTGGACAAATTATTCATGAATTCACGGACCCGGATTACGGGTCATTTTACGGATTTTCTTTTGCACAGCCTTTCATCTTTCACAAAAAATTTGAGCCAGTCGAAGAAAACATAAAATCCCATAAACGATCCATGAAATATCACTTAAATTCGTCAATGATCACTCCCAATGGGTGTTTTACTAAAAGAAAAATGACCAGATGACCGTCTCCTGTGTTCATTTTCCTGGCTAGACGTGACCGAATGCTGAATTAAGATGGGGGCGCCGGATGAATTTACTCGTAGGCTCGCCACCATGCTTCCCTTCGAAGCTGATCTCCACTTGACCCGCACCGGCCGTAAATGATCACGCTTATCAGCTAATTCAATGAGTGGTGTGCAGTTTTATGCTCATCGGGTGAAAGTAGATTCGCAGTATGTTGGTTTGACGTCTTTTGAAGTAGGGGTAGACGTGGGTGTTTCAAGTCAGCGCACGTGTTACCTGCATCAATCTTCATGCTTTTAGCACGAATCAGCGCGTCATTGTCACGTTCGCAATCTCTTCCCACATGAAAACACGCACTGAGAGGATGATGCTGTGGATGAGATCCGCCTACAACCTCATCTTCAACGACAACATGAGGTGGAGTAGAATGGAGGGGCTTGCAAAAGGTGCTCGCTCAAAGAAAGAGTTTGAGCTGAACTGTGCGTGTGAAACGTTGCATCCAAATGTGTTTCATAATTGCGGTGATACAGTATTGTCATTTATTCACTGGAGCTTTACTGCAGATGCTTAGGAAGCACAGGGAAAGTAGAGAAGTCCCACGGAAAATAATAATAAGGGGGTGCGAAATTTCTACATCATGCACACAGTGAGACCACAGTTGACTTTTCATTGTGAGCTGAAGACCGTGCGGTTCATTTTTTGAGATAGTGATACGTTGAGATATTGAACTCTATGGAAAGCATGTGTCCATGTCATCCAGAAATTGTCACCTCTTCGTTCCTTTCATTCTATTTCCCCGTAGAGAAGTTTGCGTAAAAGCATTGGTGTGGGTGAGATGGAGAGTCACTTGCCTGTTCGGGCATTTCGGTGCGAAGAGCTTTACGAGATGAAACAAAATGCTTCTGGACTGACAGCCATCAAAGTAAGAAATTTTTGGATGTCAGATGAAGGCTGCAGCCTCCCAACAAGGCGAAACTAGCGGATGGGTCTTGGTTTGACATCATTTTAGTAAGGCTGCATGAGAAAGAACCTGGACTAGGATAAAACCTTATCTCAGATCCTAGTTATTTTTTCATTGTTTGTATCGAAGTTAAATCTTATGACTCAGCTTTAGCCTATTTTTGTTCCATAGATCCGAACCAAATTCTACGAGCACCACATATTTATCGTCTGTTGTCCAAAAGTGTTCTGCTGAGTATTCACAAGACGCTTCTTGCATTCATTCGTGTGATATGTGAATACTTTTTCTTTGACTATGATGTGCTCAGTCCATACTTAGAAGTATAGTCCTGTGATGATGCTAACATCTGTTCGTTCGTGGTTTTCTTTAAGAAAACTGAGCGGTTTTTCTTCGAGAAATTTATTCATCTGCAAATTAAGTCGGCTTTAATGGGAGACGCAAATGAGTCCCAATTAGAATTCTTGTTTATGAAATTCTTTAACCAAATGTGCTGCACACACGCCTCCTCATGTTTCAGTTGGTGCTAAATTCGAGATATCGAAGTATATTTTACTGACGGAAGATCCCCTAATATGCTTGTTATAAGCCCTTGTTTGACATTCATCAGATAGACGTTGACCTCGTGCTAACACCAAATAAATGTTCTTTAGCAGTTGCTTAGTATTTAATAATCAACTACTGCGTAGGGTTACTGGAAATCGGGTATCTGTCCACCAGACGAGACTTAAGAAGGACGAACGCGAACGTCAATTGTCAAAAAGTTTTCAGCAACTGTATAGTCCAAGTCTATTGGACTAATCCAGACATTTTTATCAGTGCTCCCTAGAAGTGTTTGTAAAATTTTCACACTAATCTGTCCTCGGTTTGTGCTGAAAGCCATCAGTGTTATTCGACTTTCAGATGCAAAATTCACATTTTAATCTGTTTTTAGCAGGTATTGAAGTTTACCCAGAAGTAAACCAGAATAATTCGTTTGGGTTGATTTGATCTTGGATCCATAAATTGGGAAAGCCCGCAAAAAAGATGCCAAGTTTCCGAGGACTTTGTCGAAGGAAATTGTTTGTTTAAACCATTTGTTCGGATCCGCTGTATAATTTTGCCCTAAAATACTTGTGTTGTCTAGGGATTACCAGGTTTAGGAAATTAGGAAATTAGCTTTTAAAAAGGTCTTGCTGGGACCATAACGAATTCACGTAAGGTATTTTGCCATGAGGAAAAATGAGCTTGAAATTTCATAACGTTTACTTGCTACTGACTGGGCTTTTTGGATCCTCATCGGTACCGAAATAAATAACCTCTTAAAACAAAGGCCCTTCAAAGCTGCAATCGGATTCAAAAGGAATAATGAACGGGATTTTTTCATTGCAAGAAATTGATTTTGACAATCCAAGAGGACTAAATAAAATGCCCGAACCTTTGCGTAGACTCGTGGAGTTTACGTACAGTCCATTTGAAACTCTTGGCACTTTATCACCCACATCTACTCAAAAATGCTTTTGTTGAGTTTTCGCTAGTGTGAGGATGGTGATGACTAGATACAAGCAGTTATGATTACTTGTTTGCCCTAAACATGGTGCGCGTATTTTCGCATGACTGATGAACAAATTTTCTTGCTCATTCTCAGTAAATTGGTGAAAATCCTTCTACCAAGTAGCATGTCAGATCTGTTCATAAATTTGATTAGTTCTACCCAGGACTATCTTGTATGCGTATGTACAAAGGAGGGTGGGATTGACTGAATCTAATCATAGACAGTAAGGTTCTTAGGTTGGAATTACTAACAGACCAAGACAAATTCAACTGCGCACCTGAGCACTCTCTTGAGCATCTTCGTAACCTATAATTGTGACATCCCAGTTGGCTTGGGCGATATTCTGGAAATGTTAGTACTTTAAAACGTGCGGCAGGAAACATTATTTTGAACAGGGAACTCATGTTACCTAACAGTGAAACAGATTCGGTGAACAGGCGAAACTTAAAACCATCAGAATCATGGGGCTCTTGATACAACTGATATTAAGAAATAATATAATTAGGAAGGATCTTTCTCACAATGAATAGTGACGTGTACCTTTTGGGTGGATTAAACAGTGAGTAAAATGAGTACAAGAAATTTACGTTTTCCACTATCATTTACCGTTCGAATTTCGTCAACTCTTACACATATTCGTGCATACACCTAACCTAAATAAATAAAGCAATGGATTGATATTCTCCCGCGCGATTTGAAGCATTAAGAGTGTTACCGGCCTCTCGATGTCCAGCGCATATAATCCCACGCTTTCGTCACTTATTTCACTTTGCCAATCTCTGCTTCGTGGTTTTCCAGGCCTCACGCTGAAAGATTGTGCTATGACTGGTTACACTTATTTGCATGTCTGCTTGCTATCAAAAAATCAGTGGAGAACTAGCTCTCTACTCAGAACTATGAACATACAACTAAATGCCAAAACGTTTTGATGAGAAATACGATAAGATCTAACTTCACGATAGACGTTCCACCACACTCAAGTGCCTTCATCTACAGCCGGATAGCCTGAATTTGGTTCACTCTTAACGGAGTGGCGAGCATTCAAATGTGAGGCTGGAACCTGAGATCAACCGACTTGTTCTCGTTTCTGGAAATCTAGAAAAACAATAACGTTGACGTGGAGATTAAATTCTCATGTTACCGGTGCATAAAATGGGCTAGTTTCACCCACTACCTTCACTCACCGAATGCCTGTAGCCTACACCAAGTGCACGATTTTCAATTACCGGCAGACTTACTACTGTCTTTCATGATTTGATCTGAAAAATGTTCTATAGACTACTGCAAAGTTGACGTGGCAAAAAAGTTACGAAATCATCCGAATTCTCTTAAACTGTTGGCCTCACCATCAAAAGTAATCAGTCAGCTACTGCCATACATTGGCTGATTACAGAACACGTTATATCATTGGCAATATATAGAAAGGTCGGTAGCTCGTTTTTTAATCCTGTTTTTTCACACACAGTATCCATCAGATTACCTATCCCCTAGAGAATGCTCGGCAGATTTAGGATGACCAAACTTTCGTTAATTGCCTCTCCGAACGCACACTGTCTGACTCACCAGCATTTTGAGCAGTAGTGAAGGCAGGGTCAATTAAAACATGAAGCAAACGCTGTGCGGCACATGTCAAACCCCATATCATATATTCCATATCAAATATGAAAGCAGATATTCGCTTGAGTATCCTGCGAATAAAATGTTCACTTCACAATTATCATTAAACTCATCGAGGCCTGTCTTTCGTCAGACTAGCACCTCTACCTCCATCGAGTTATAGATTCAGCCATCTAAAAAAACGAGTTTTTAAACTGGAATGCGTGCAACCACCCTACTCTAATGCGTTCCAGAAAGTAGTCTGTTTGTCGCCTTTGCCTATCTACAGTAATTTTTAGGAGTTTAACTTCAAGCGGTGTCTTAGTTGCTGCTGATGGTGTGAAAGCAGTGCATGAGATGTGGAGGTAAGTTTTCCGGAATGGAACTTAGATCACTTCCACTACTTCAACGTCGAGTTGTGTGGCCACCGCAGTTCTACCGGGCACTCAATGACGTTACGTTATCTCCTGAAATAATACCGAAAATTCCATTTTTTACAACTTACTGTCTGCTTTGTGGAGAATATGTCATTAGGGTAAAAAGACACTAGGAAAATCGATTCAGTGAACGCTATTTAGCTTGGTTTTTGTTGTTGGACTGGTAACCGTCAAAATGCCTTCAAAATCGTCCGCGATATTCAGCTGACCCAGCAGGAGATTGTCAGGCTTCGTACATGCTTAGCGACAGACTAAACTATCTAATCTCACTGTTCATAAGAAGCATAGACAAGTCGTTCGTACTGATCAGTTAAAAAATGTAAGTCTTGATGGTTTATTGGGTCCAAGTTTAGCTGGCTGATATCGGTAGTTTAATATGAGGAAAATCGTATTTTACGTTGTCCAGAAGAACTATTAGCGTTGGGGCGACGGGGCTCAAAAGGATTGCCCATTGTCCTCTACAAATGAATGGTGAATAGTGAATGACGTTTTCCCGTCAACAGGCCTTCTTTTACATCAATTCCACTTCGACCCGCGGTTAAGAGTATCGCCAAATTTCTTGGTCTTATGAAAAATATCATCATCGTTCTACTTTACCTGCTAAAAGCTCTTGACGGAATAGAAATATCGGGGAAGCTTCAGCAAAAACTGCGGTTTTGGGAGGACAAAAAAGAAAATTAACGAAAAGAATCATTGACCTCTGTTCATTACATGCTAATTGTTAAGTCTAAAGTTGTTAAGTAGTCAACAAGCTCAATGGAATTTCTCATTGTGAAGCCACAAGAAATAAAACTCTTTAGCGTACATTAGAAGTATATCTCGAATTTGTGTACACTGTATAAAGGAAAGCCCTTTCAGATGAAAATTCACCGTCCCGGAGCTTTTACAAAGATGGTCACTGTAAAAGCTCCCCCCACAACAGCAGTCACCCTCAGTAGAGATTAGAAACTTCTTTTTCTTAATGTTTCACTTTAGAACAGGTACCCTTTCATACGTTCTTCTTTTGAGCCGTTAAGAGGTTAGAAACTTCTTTATCTTAATGTTTCACTTTAGAACAGATACCCTTATTTCATACGTTCTTCTTTTGAGCCGTTAAGAAGCTTGTTTGTTCCTCTCATTTGCCGCTCCCCTTTCGACCGGCTTCCTTAAAAACAAATTATTCTCCATACTGTATTCTTGAGGGTTATTTTTGAGCTATTCCGTGTTTTCACCTTGAGAATTGTGTGAAATTCTTGTTTACCTATAGCTTCATATTAGAGTGGAAGTTTTAAGTTTGTCCACGTTAGCCTATCGCGACTATTTCTTGACTGTCTGAGGGCATGGCCCAGTCGGACGGTAAGTGTCGTATGCGTGGAGGTGTTTGATTCGTTCCGGGCCAAACAAAGGAGCGAAACGAATACTTTCTCGGAGGACTGTTTATTCAGCCCAAAATCCAAGGTACAGCGGAGTAGTTCAACATGATTTACTTAAAATCAAGTGAAAACTAAGATCCTGGATAAGAATATGCATTTACTTTGAGGACCCAAAGTTCTGGTTAGCCTAGGTGAACCGAATGACCATTTTCAGGGGAAACAGCAGAGCTCTACGTAGATGAATATTCTGACACGAAAAAAAACGGTTTGCATTTTCAATTCCGTACATTAGTAGTACGCTTCAAATAGATGAGTAGCTGAAGCTTAAGCTGCACAATTGCCAATAAGACTCCTATCTTCCTCTAATTCACCGTTATGAACTGGATAGTTCATGAAGACCTACGCGGTCATACGAGTCCCAGCGCTTCTTCAAAAAGCCATGTTAACCTGTCATGCAATTTTCCGTCTAACACCGTATGCATTGAAGATCAGATCAGTTTAACATGTCATATTGTTCTGACATGTTAATCACCGGTTGTGAGGTTTTATCACAGTCCTATCTAATCGCAGCAATACACATCACTCACTAGAATTGAGCGGTAACCTATTACATGTAGCCACAGAATGTCAATTTTGGTGGGTGGTGTTAGTGTTTACCTCACACTGAACTGCGTGAGCGTTCCGCTGAACACGAACCGAATGCAATGTTTGTCCATAGTTAGCCCTACTGTTGAGCGGAATTCAGACGTTGTTCAACAAAGAAACGCTTCCTCAAACATGTACTGTCTCATCTGTGCAAACAAGTCTCTTCTAAATTCGTGAGCCGATTGCGTCATTTCGTTGAGTTGAGCGCAGTAGACATTGTTGACCGTTCTAGATAAGGGCTATTAACATTCGTTGATGCCGATTCGACATGGACGGCACATCATCAACCTCAGAACAGGACTGGTGTCTCCCATTTCCAGTAGCATTTTTCTCCTTGAATAGCTTTAAAGAACAAAAATAATTCAGTCGGTTTGCCATATGCTCCTCATTCCTGGGCACTCCGCTGCTGATAAACTGTTGATAGAAATAGCATCCTATACATTTTAACGTGAAACGTAGCCCCCCAGCGAATACCAAAGCGTCTGTCCACTTTAATCCACACTGAAGCCAGTTTTGTGCCGTAATGCTGGTAATGGCTGCTGACTGTCACCTGAGAGTTGAACTTCTTATTCCATTGTGTCCTTAACTTGAACAAGCAATCGCGTTTTTATATAACTGTTACGAATTGCCATTTCCATCACTTAGTTTGCGGTCGAGTGGCGGTCCGAACGTTGTCTCCAAAGTTTTTCCAGACTATCGTTTACGTTTGTTTACGGTAGGTGACCACTTTTCGGGGATATGTGCATTTGCCAAAGCCACAGCCCAACTACTGAATCAAAGTGCCTGATTTCAATCGGAAGGTATTGGTTGTACTGTGCATACCAGGTTTCTGTTGTGGATGTCCGAACTGAGAAACGGAAATTAACGACAGGTTTAAGTTTTTTAAATTAGAGCAATCTATTACAAAGTTACGGTGTGCCTTTTGACGTAGATGACTTTAAAAAGCCGTATGAGAGATTACTTCATTGACAATCCAACATTAATTATCCTCAGATCTACCTACCGGAGTTCATATATAAAAGTTTAGAGGGATGCTCCATTAATCCGACAGCTGGTATATTCACAAGTAAGATATGAACGGACATTTACTAGTAAGCACCGAAGATAAAGATAGTGGTATCCAGTACAATTTGTAGTTAAATTCATATCCAAACGAATACCGGTTGAGCCAACTGTTCATTATAGTTTTCAACTGAAATCCCAAACAAAGGCTGCCTCACGCTTCTGCTTGAACGCTATTCAAGGTAGCAAGGTGGCAAGACACTTTTTGCAAAGACAAAAACAATAATTGGAGATCTTTGATATCGTCGAGGTGAGGTATGGGTGGGTCTTGTGCGGCGCAGTCATGCGAAGATGAACGAATAACAATCCAGCTGACACTCGGTTGCCTCTTGTTATCAGAAATGTTATTTTCCATTGAGAATATAGCTCCACTTGATACAACTGGGCACTCAAATGGGAGACAGAAATGATGGAAACTCGAAAAAACTGAATTTGTGGCTGTTGGTTCATATGTGAATCTTAATCATTATCCAGGAAACCATCGTACACCTCCTCGTTGTCAGTTAAGACCTGTGCACTTGTTGATGCCCAGGCGTCTCTGATTTCATCAACCAGCCGGACCCTAGAGTTTTGAGTAAATGACTTTGAAAGTCCAGTTAATTCACCGAAGCAGGAGCCTTCTGAATTCACTTTGAGGGTTAATCTACTGGATGACTCAGTTTTCAGGTATGTGGTTGACAATAAGAACAGATAAATTTGCTTCAGAAAGATGTAATTCCAATTTTATGACACTTCCAGTTCTGATCCCTTACAAACGGATAACAGTCAGTTAGCTGATAATCAACTGAAATAAAATGCGGAGAACCAGTAAGTGTTTATTCAAGTTACTGCTTCTAGAAAACATGCATGACGTTTTGTTATCAAATGCAGCGTCCTTCTCGAAGAGAAAAACAGAGTGGCAATGGAAATTTAATCTACCTATCGAAACCTTTAAAAAAGAGGGCGGATCCATTGCCACGTAGCTGGTCGACTACTCTTCTCTAGATGCATTAGCTGTTGCCACAGCAACCATAGGCACACTGACCCTTATTTCTAGCTTCTTCATTTGTGAGTACAAAAACTAGAGCTCTGGTTTTCGTGGTTATCCGGCTGATCAGACTTCGTTTACCTGACCCCAACAACCTTCTGTTGAGGGAAGGAGAGACAGGCGATTATTTTCTGATCCCTGTTGCTGAGACATCGCAGTCTCGGTGACAGTTTTCCCGTTCACAGACAGGGCTCAGTGCACAGCTGTCAGCTGTGTGAGGGTCATATAGCGTGATCCTTTATGCATCCATCAGCCAACTGTCTGACGAAATTAACGACCTGTTATCTCCTGTGTCCTCGCGTGTGTATGACGTTGCACGCATAGATACTCCAAGTGAGACTGGATTGGAAGTCGACTTTACTCTTAGCTAACATGGTCTTATCCGTACGTTAGGATTAGGTTAAGACATTTCATGTTTATTATCTGACCAGCATCTACTACCTCCGTTTGTCCCGTAGCTTCCGAGCGCTAAGATACGAAACACTGATCCGCTGAACTAGCTTGCATCTAGCTTGCGTAACAAGACACTCTGATTTTAGATTTGAGGCTAGCAGGCCAGAGATCCCAAACCCAGTTTGTCGTAAGTTAAAAGCATATATTATCATGTCATTCGCCTGTGAATGGAATGTAGCATAAATATAATACGGACGCCAAATATACTCATTTACACACCAATTTGGTTTTCACGGAAGAGTCACCTGAATCCCAGCTAAATTTCTCAATCATGCTGTACATCAACTGAATGCACTGCACAAGGGCCAATTCATGGTTTGGTCGGTAAGATATTCGATATGTCGAATTATATTTTTCTGAAGGAATTTACTCATAAATTTGCTGCCGAAGAGTTTCCAGTAACCTTGGGAGTAATATCCTTCACCATTTTTCATTAACAAAAAGCCAAGTTCTCTTTTTCACGATTTTGAATCTCAAGTTTAGTCCTCCTGTGTCTCTATTAAGGCACCGGGATTATGGATGGAATCATATACAAAACATGTCAGCATCTACGCATTTTTCTAACTGTGAAAATGACAAGCAATTAATATGATGGCCGAGTGAGTGACCGAGACCATCTTATAGCAAACAACCACTCTAAAATCTCAATCTGGGTAACTTCGTAAGGCGCAAATTTATCAAAATCTAACACAATCACGTAGAGTAAGGTGGCGCATTTCAAGGTGCAGAATATCCATTTTCTTATTTGAACGGAATCTGATGTTTCTATAACACCGCCATTCCACGATCAGGCTCGAAGGCATGTTTGATTAACACATACAGCCTTTTTTAGATCTTAATAGGTAGATTGGGAGAATGTGTAGAATTAGGCGTGAGCCACTAGGAATAAATCGATAAAAATAAATGCATTTCCAAATAGCGCATCGAACTACACACAATAAGGTCAGTGGCACATGACAACGTATTCAAAACACGGGCCATTTCCTGTTTGATCGGTGCTGGAGTGTCTGCTAGCCGCTTTCTCGGTGCTATTAATCGGTGCCAATCGATGATATATCACAGTCACTGTTTTCGCATTTCGCAGCGCATTTCGCCCCAGGTGAACCCAGGTTATTGGTTAACCATGCATTTTTGACGGTGTTGTTAGTCCCTTTGGCTCCAGGGTTTGTGAGTGTGCACAACTGCGCTCTATATTGATTGAAAAAGAAATGCATATAGACCATTCGCCAACACTAAGTACATTAAAGTAGGCTGCACTTTTCGCTGGGTTCGTGGAAATACACCCACGTGTATGTCTCTTGTGAATGAGAGTATTTTTCGACGTTGTCATATCAGACAGTTAATTTTAGTCGTGAGTACTGGGGCACGCATACATTATTCCAACCCACATCAGTATGTGCTTCTCTGTCTAAGCACACTAGTTCATTTGATTCATTCGTTCAGTTGACCTAACTGATACAGTGTAATAAAGATATACTTGCCTGCCTTGCTGAGCTTTAAAACTGCGTGTAATGATCCACCTCAAAGTTTTGGCTACTACAAATACTGCGAGGAATCCGTGTAGCTTATCTTTTGACTTTTTAGGGCCTACTGCTTCCAAATTTCTTTCTTGAATAATCATAACTGGAAAACTTTGTGATCGTTAATTTACTCCTGTGACTAGTTCACTCAAAGGCTTGGATAGCGGTAAATCCATATAGTAAACTAGCACTTCTACTTAAGCAGTTGCTTCTAAACCGACGGACTGAGGGTAGATTCTGTTGGTTCCCGAATTAAGAAGGCTAAATCAGTTTAGCAAAATCCTTGCCTTAATAAGACCGGCTGAACATAACTTTGTCCCTTATGGATAGAATATACATTCTTTCACCTAAAGGAGAAGCACAGATAATTTCAAGGATGGAACACTTCTGTCTTCGGAACTTGGCCCGAATTTACTTGAAAGGTTAGATCCGCAATTTTGGGATGCATCAGGCGACTTCAGGAAGACACAACTCAATCATTTTGTGTGAGATCGGTCAGATTGCATACTTTGGCAGCTACAGTCTTACTAGTTGTGTGTCGAGACGCGGTGTACCGACTCCTAATGAGTGCCGACGAAAGGTGGCGGCATGCATCGCAGCCAATGCCTTCAATGAGTAGACATCTAAGTTCTAATTGTGTCAGTCAGTTAGGCCAGCGCAAGACCGGTGGGTCAGTTGGAACCGACAAAACTTTAGCCCATGCGGTGTAGTACCGAAGAAGAATCTGAATTTATGTGCTGGACAGGGCCAGCATCTTTAGAGACATGTTCAAGAACTCAACTGTTGCTTGATCGAAGATTCCATTTACGCCAGGTTTTAATCAGTTGGCCGGTTAGCAGGAACTCTGGCATTCGAAATTAATGTAACTACTAGTTAAGTAATTTCCACAGGCTGACTGATGGCATGCTTTCCGGTTATAGTCCATTATCACTTGCGCAGGTTATCGAGGGTTGTTACTTGATCTTACTTGTGGTTTTCGTTTATTACGACATATATGAGGACAACTTTGAAGTATGGCAAAGCGTGGACACGTCATTTAACATCAAATGAACGTTTTAGTCGGTGACCATTGAATAAAGCCATATGAAGACTGAAAATAATTCTACCTGTTGACGTTTTGGTTCCTGGTGTGCTAGTCAGCAGAGTTCGTAGTCCCACCCTTGATTTTACGGAGGAATCGGTCGGAAGAAACCATAACTACAGCATACTGGTGGAAACACTAGACTTTCATGCGCATTTTTGTGAACAAGACAGTGTTTCTACCTAACATGTGACCGCAAGCATTTTCTGTTGTTCCGTACACGAGAGACGTCCTTACAAGTTGTGGTAGGTCTAAGCTTCTCCCTTGGTACCGGTTGATATATTGGGGCTATTTTAGTCTTGTACAACGTCCACTAGTTTCCCGTGACAACAAACTTCCCATCCCTTTTCTCACTCAGTTTTAGCTCCATGACATGTTGCACATAGTCAGTCAATTAGCTCTACGTTAGAGGAGAAGACAGGCCTTAATCGCACGGATACTCGCGTTTCTATGTGGGACATATCACCAGCTTGGGAACTGTGGAGTAAATAACTTATTGAGCGGTATGGAACTATTATCTTGTCAAACCACACCACAATGACTGCTTTGTGTTCCTTTGGTGTCCCAGTATACACAAAGGTCACTAGCCTGGTGAACAATGCAATGAAATTTCAGCCCTGACAGTCCATTAAGCTATCCCAACCCAGGCTACAAGTTGAATCCTCAGTAAGTGACCGCTTTTAAAGTGCACTCAGTAAACGGAAGGAAAGTAAAACAAGAAGAGGGTAATAAACGTTAGAAAAACGAAATACACTCATTTGCAAACAAATTTGGTTTTGCGAGAGACTCAACTGGAACCCAGCTGAATCTCTCGTTTGTGATTTTTCGTTCATTAATTTCGTGCAATTTGGTTTCAAGTAGAACATAAGGTTGCCGGAAGCTTGGGGACTACGCCTAGCTGATGAGCCACAAGAAAGGCGAAACCGGTCGTGGGCTGTGATTTTTCGTTCATTAATTTCGTGCAATTTGGTTTCAAGTAGAACATAAGGTTGACGGAAACTCGGGGACTGCGCCTATCTGATGAGCCCCAAGAAGGGCGAAACCGGTGGTGGGCTGTCGAAGAATTTTCGGCAACCTTATGAATAATGCAGTGAATCAGAAAAACGTTTTTAAAGAGGTGAAAGGACAGAAAACTCGATAGTGGACGAAAGTGTCTTTCACTGACGTATAACTATGAAATGCATGCTTACGGATAGCCTCATGCCACATCAGCAGTCGCGACGGGACAGGTAAGCGGGAACAGACTGCTTGTGGCGCTTCACTTCTTTCTCTCTCACGCACATTCGTTCTCCCCCCTCCTCACTCCGTTGCTCCTTCTCCGTGTTAAGGGCTGACAGACCAGCTCGCCGCCTGTTGCCGTTAGCTGCAGTATATAAGATTGACTCGGCGGCAACCCCACAGTCAATTCGAAAAGGCTAAGCGAGCTAGGGAACAAGAAAAGCCCATGGAGGGAACCGACTCCCCGTGAAGGCAGCTAACGTAAACTGAAGTATACTCAACTCTGCACAGTACACGACTATTGAATCTAACTTGACCTCATGATAATTCCCCCATCCATTTACTTACTCCTTCCACGTATTTTTGATTTCCAACCGTTTTGCTGACCTGTACCCGCCATTCACATTGCCGTCAAACCCGACACCGCCGTATTAGCATTGGTACGTGTGTGTTTGTTGTGTGTAAATGTGTGCAGCCGACGTACTCACGTATGCATGTGCGTGCCCCGCTTGCCGAGCCCGCCCTGACTTGTTCTGTCGTGTCGTTTTCTGCACTAGCCGTTGTTTGATAAGCGGACCTTGACACTACACAGTGTCGGTCGTTGACAGAGCTGGGCCATGTTGACGCCGAGAAGGTGGCTTGTTGTATAGTTTTGCTTACGTTTGTGCAAATATAACCGTAGACTCCCAAATTTAATCCTTCTTCTTGATATTTGGGAATGTTAAGCCCAGGCGTGACTCAAATTTTCGTATCGGGAAACTCAATGATAGCGATGTCAAAATAAGTTAACAGGAAATCTCTCTTTTCTGTAGCGAGCGCGTTTGGTTCTATAGATCAGAGCATGCAGCTTCCTAACTACATATGAACAGATATTACTGACGTTGAATACTGCGACAGCTTTCGAACTGGGCGGAAGTACACGTGATCTGATCTTACATATTCGCTGTCGTAACATTGCAAGGACTTTTTGTAATGTGTCTTTCTCTAGTTCCTCTGGAGTTTTTAATTCATATGGAGGCTCCTTGATTCTGGAAAAATCGGGGAAAAGCCGATGTGCGTGACATCGAATAGGACTGGGATAATAGATACACGTTTGAGACCATTCTTATACTTAATAAAACCTTTCTGAATAAACCGCACAAACAAGTCGGGACAGCTCACAACGGTGCGAAACAAGGACCACAACGTGCTTGTCGGCGTGACCATGCGACTCTTAAACATATGGAGTTATTTTAGCAGGTGTTATTAGCTAGAACTTTTACAAAAGGAAAGACAGTCATCTAAGTAGGCTCGATTCAGGCAATGCTTCGTACCTTCAAGTTAGCAGAATACCTGGACATTTATTGGTCAAAGTGAATACTGTCCAGTGAGTTGATGGGGAAAGAAATTTCCCCATAAAAATCATCAGCTACTGTTTCAAAACCATGCTGGTATGCATTCAGGGTGAACAGCTTCAAAATTTTATCGAATGGTCACATTGAAGTGCACTCGTGATGTACCTCAGAGAAACTGCAATGCATTAAAAATGCATGCTTGTCTTATGAAGCAGTCATTTGCTTCAAATTTCAAGGCAGTGGGGATTGTCGAAGCAGCACAATGACGAAATTTCACGGTAGAATTATGAGCCAGGCAACCACCGTCCGGCCCAATGTCCATTGTGGAACCATACACATGGACCAAATTATGTACCAGATTAAGTCATGAGTGCTGTTTTGACAGCTTTGTGTCCAGTCCAGAAGGGTGGTTTGTTGTAGGAGCACGACTGTCAACAGACGCAAGTTGGAACTTGCCGAGATAAGGAAATGTGACGACAAGGACAGTTATTATGACTGTTCTTGTTTCCGCACCCACTCAAATTATGATCCCTAGATGTGAAAAAAGCACACCAAATCCATGTTTATACGTAACTCAGCTTTTTCCGAAGCCTGATAAGGTAACTTTCATTTTTTACTTTCTTATTTCTCGTCCTGAGGACGCAAACCACAGTTCCGTTAATTTAGGTCTACATAACTGCATGTAAAATAAGTCATCAAGTCCTGATCGGTTCCTGACTATATCTGGCATTGAAATATTTGCCTCATATAAAACAAGACTGAACCACCAGTAGTTTTCACGAACACAACATGGTCCATTTGCAATTATGTAGAAGATATGCGCATTAGGTATTCTCAAACTTCAACAGTTATTTGGTTTAGTAGCACGAGCCTAATGATTGAGATCAACATCATCCGTAGTTCGCCGTTTTGTCTCGTCAAATTAGTCTGAGGAAATTGGCTCTCCTTCAACTTTGTTTGATTGAGACATGCTTGCTGACCACAACGAGCACCTGTCGATTCCCAGCCTTAACCACCAAACCAGCTTGGTTACAGGGAACCTGGCGACAAACATGGCGATCACATCTGGTCATCGGTAGAAATGACTTGTTCACATGCTAATGCGCTGAAACAAACAGAGAACATGACTTGCAAGGTCAGGCAGACAATGGACAGATGGTGGTGCAATGGACTTGTTTAAGTTTGTAAGTGGAAACAACTGGGTGTTGTGAAGTATTCAGCCATGGAAGGTGTGGTAAAATTGCATTCTGCAGATATCACTGAGTGCAGCCTTTGAGACCAATTACCAAGCTTCTAAAGTGATTACTACTCAAGTCGATTATTATTTAAATAGGCCTGCTAATTTGCATTCATTCTTTTAGTTATAGGTAGGCTTTACCGGTCACAGCCTTTATTTTGTTCCGTACATTTCCCATCTTGGGGGACTTAAAATGAGGTACCCTATGAGGTCGAGATATACCAGGAAAGATCCTAGAGTGGCAACAGGTGCTGTCAAGGTTGATCCACATGTTTATGGGCAGACGTATCACCTTACGAAAAGATAATGACAACCGATGTCGCATACCGGTGCAAATGGGAAATTGCCACCAATAACAGAATCGAATAATGGAACGAGTTGGGGCAGTAAATGTGTGAACCGTGTGTGTTCTCAGTTTACGGGTTTATGCCATTTTAGGGAATGTAAAAATAGACGAGCACATCTACTTTAGCACAGCACCTGTTTCACATCAACCTCGCCATCTGAATAAAACAAACTTTTACAGTTGTTAATTTCCTCAGTTCACAAAAATCCACTTAACCAGATGAAAACTGCCGATACAGGCATAAACAAAACGCTAGTCCAGAAAACAAAATCGAGCATCGTACAAGAAATTCATTCAAACCCTTACGTAATAGGCTATCTATAGTCAAGGTCGGCACAGTTTTGTCATCTTTGAGTTGAAGAGGAAATACCACTGATGACAAAGGGTGGTGTTAATGAATCTGCTGATTTTTGCGTACAGGATGTGTCTGAATGGACTGATTAATTATTCGCCAAAATGTTAAATATAACAGAAGTAAAACACTACTCATAATGTTGGTAAAAAATGTTGAATATAACAGAGGTAAAACACTACTCATAATGTTGGTAAAAAATCAACCCACGGCCGGTTTCACCCTCCTTAGGGATCTCCAGGTAGGTGAATCTCCCGTCAAAAACAAACTGTTATGCAGATGAGTGTATAAGTCGACCAAATTTGATAGTTCACCCAGTTTATGATGGCATTATGTTCAAATGTTTTTCGTGCATGAAAACATTTACAAAACGATTGAATTCTCGCAGCTAGATCTGCAGAACTAAAGGCTAGCACTAGGTCTGCTTTTAACCACAGCTGAACAAGACTTTCAAGGAATATTCGCTATTATTGGACCCACCGGTTACAAATCTCAATAGTTTTGCTGCAGAAATACGCGACTTCGCGCGGACTTTCAGCTCAAATTTAACTTAGCCAAGTTGGTTTTATTAACAATTCAGGCATATTACAAACCATGAGCTCAATGCGTAAACTCGCTGTGTACACTCACTGTGGAGTGTGGGTAGGTCGCCACCGAACAAATGAATTTTCTGGGTATGGGATTTTGAGCAAGCAAACTGCCATGTCCGCACATTGTAGCTGGGCACAATAAGCGATTAACCGCTTCTATCAGTGTAAAGTTTACATAGAATGGATAGAATTCGTAGAAACCCGCTTGTTCTTCACCACTAAAAATGTACGCCCACATGGTCCAGAAACTCTTGTTTTCAATTCAACATCCATGGAAATTTTCAAGCCTGTTGTAAAGGGGGGAAATGATGCAGACCTTTGGAATTTTACGCTGCCGAAAGCTGTTTTGTTCACATTCCCTAGTTCTAACTGTGGGACAGCTTCTCATTTGAAAAGACTTTCTAGACAGGCAATTAACTCGGAAGTTAAAACTAATGACTCTACATATGTATTTTCTAGGTATTTTAATGGTGGTCGCGCTGTTTCGGGAAGGGATGCTGAACACTTCACTCTGGTTCCTGGAGTCAGTATAAATATTAGTGAGTACAACTGCATTTGCGACCATTGAGGGACACTCGACATTGTGGCGTTTAAAGTTTACTGGGATTGTAGTCCATCCGCTGATCACAGTAAAGGGCTCAAAATACATACACTACCGTAAACGAAAAACCTGAATATTATCTTGTTATCTATGCAACTCAGTAGTGCATACTAGTTAGATGCTGCATACACATGCTTTCCGAAGTACTCATTTTTTCGACATTCTACCCAGTCAACCAAAGACACAGCTAAGACTTGCTTTATCGGTGTTCTCATCCTTATCACGAACCGGTACTCGTGAGCAGATCAGGAATTTCAAAGCTTACTCAGAGATGCAACTGACCATCAAGGGACTACTAATTACTGAAACGGTTAACCCAGCTTGCAACAAGATATCACCACTCTTGCCCAAGAGCTCAGCTATGCACCAAATGAGCTTGAATTGTCACCTCTCATAAAAAAGTCCGCATAAATTCGTACTACTATCGACTTACCTATGGTAAAGCCTCCAACATAACACCAGCGAAATGTCTTACTCAGTAGAGATCGCCTGCTGTATCAGAGCTCCCGAACTATAAAAAAGTCTCTATGAGAGACGACCAAATTAAAATAGCTCCTGGTCCCGAACAAGCTAAATAAAATTGTGACCACCACTATCCTCATTAGTCAAGAGAGTCAAGAGTTATAGTTTGTTCAGTAGTGAGAACAGCATTTCGTACCTCCAGTGGCAATTATTCTACCGCACGTACCTATTAGTTTGAAATAGACTGCGGAATTTTCTAAATTGGTAGCACTTAAGAACTGGAGAACACCGGTGGTACCTCATTTGATACCTAAGTTGCGTGAAAATTTTTCTGTAAGCAGAAATTACTCACGCAAAAGCTTTTCTGATGGTTATCTTGCCCCGGAAATGGTACGGATTCCTCCAGAAATTGCACAACAGAGAGTAACCTTTGAATGCTGAATTTCCTGGTACAATTAGTCAGAAGCGAAAAACCGCCAAGTGGGTTGAATTTCTGACAACGTCTAAGTGTAGAACCCGAAGCATTTTTCTTGGAAAAGGTGAAACAATTATTCCCTACACAACCAACTTACACGTGTTGGGTAAGTAGTAAAGTGGTTCTGAGGTTCTTACGTTTGATTTCTTTTCGTTAGATTCTCCTGACATGCCTCGACGGATCCGGCAGCAGTTGCACCCCTCTGGAAATAAATCAATTGACAGTGGCAGACAAAGTATACTTATGAATTACAGAGCTTACTTAAGGACATATGCCGAACATATGCTCTAGTCGAGTGTTTCAACCCAGGATGCGATACATTTCAAGTTATTCCAGGAGGAACGTAGTAGAAAATGCAGCCGTCGGGATTAGCAAGCTTGCCACCCATATTCTGTTTTACCTCTGGAAAACATACGAAGATTGAGCGGGAACGGATCGAATTGGTTCGTTCGTTTTGGCGAACGGGTCAGGGTGGCTATACGCAGTTTCATTTGCACGCTTTACTGTTTTTATCCTTGTATTCCTATGTTCATAAATTAACCCCTTAGTTCAGCATTTCAGTAGATATAGATAGATAGTTGTATTCCTGTGTTCATAAATTAACCCCTTTGTTCAGCATTTCAGTAGATATAGATAGATAGTAGTAGATCACACTTTGGGACATGCCATGGTCGCTCACAAAGCGACAAAACTACTACGCATCTGTGCTTCAATTTTGCTTGACGGTTCTCTCCTGTGCTAATGCGAGTATGCTACTTAGCTCACGCCAAAATGAAGAGCCAGTAAACTTGATTCTCGTTATTACAAAATATTATTAACCAGGCAAATAAGTGACCTTGGTATGTTTTGAAGTGGATACATCCAACATGTAGCGGTTTGCGCTTGCCACTACTCCACGTGCTATAGAGATCTAGTTACCGCATTCGGGTGACGTACGTGTGATAAGAGTGGCACAATGAGCTATTTCCTTTCACCCTGTATGAGGTAGCCAAATTTTCCTGGGCCTGCCTTCATTAAATGTAGTAAAATTTCATCGAAAAACGTCTTCAAAATTCCGAAAATAGCACTTATGAATTTAAGTTTGTTTGGACGGGAATGTGACTGAAATAATCCTAAGGGTGAGCCACGTGAATCCACTTTGCAAAAAGGTTGAAATCGGGGCTAATGAGGATGTCGTTTAAGGGAATGTAACGGAAAAGTAATTACTGCTTAAGAATTCACGTGCAAAAACATCTTTCGGGCAGCCACTGCAAGAAAGCGCGTTTATATCTCATTTTAGCGCCAAAGTTCCTACAAGAAAACAGTGGTTGTTATACCTTGTTCATGATTATCCTGTACGTCAGCCTCAAATTAACTTTGGGGAACTCAAGTAGGGACCCTGACACTTTTGAAATAGCGATGACTTGCACATTCCACTAGACGATAGCATTAAAATAAATAGTATTTTTTTACAATATGCAAAGCATCCATTACTCTAATATGGGTACCGACACCTAATTCAGGTTAAGCTTAAATCTCTAATGATTTTCATACGAAACGATTGTTCAACCAGCCTATGAATGGTCTCCGCAATTTTCAGAACTTGTGCATCGACTTGGTGGCTCCTAGTTATGCAATTTTCAGAACTTACCTTGTGCATCGACTTGGTGGCTCCTAGTTACACAGGTCGTGGTGTATTCAGTCAAAGAGAATTTGGTTCCAAAGAAAACGTCGTGTGTCTCCATCTTGTTGACAGTACGCTAATTTAATAAAGTTGATTCCTGTCCGTTCTTCATTGGGATGGCGAATCAGTCCAGTTTACTTAAAATTATTCGCACCAAAACCGTTGCAACGCCATTCTCTCCAGCGATTTGAATGGCTATAATATGGACTCAGGAAACCTTTCCTTGTGACAAAGGTTTCGGTATAGTGATGTTTATCCTCTAGAGATTTATTGTACACTGATGGTGCGAAAAAGTAGCTCTCAATGAAGGCGGTTCGGTAACAACCGAATTAGGTGAAAGTTCTGATTAATCAGTGTTAAACCTTACTGGCTTCAGGGAATTCAAACAATCTTTCCGATCATCGACCCGAGGGATTGTGTGCGAAATGGATGACCGAACTGGGTGGTATTTTCTGGCTCTCCATCATAAAAAAACACAAGTACAGAGCGGCCCGCTACGCATTTAGATCCGTAGCACTGTATTGGTTTCCAACCCTCAACTATTGAAGATTTTCATTTCAGGAGTGAGAACACCGCAACCACCAGCACCTGAAATCCATTTTTGTCAAAATATCGCTTGTTCGCCAAGCAAGACTTATGCTACTTATGAGTAACCAAAAACATTAGCACCTTCGACACAACTGCTGGGACGATCATGAGCTAGAATTTCGAAGTCTGTGGCTGGCTATAGACACAAGTACTGTGGGCAGTATTTCAGTGGTCATTGATCGATACACGTAGTACACGTAGTAGATGCAACCTAATGATGACTGATTTTCCGACAGGAATTTGTGGAAAAAATCATTCATGGCATGCAGTGGTCATCGCTCAACCGCAGCTGATGCTGGAAGAAAATCTGCTCAAAACTGCATCCGGATTATTTATTGTCGGTGAAAAACACGTGCATACTGGCTGTTTACACACTTCCGGCTTCTGCAATTATAAGCCACTTAGAGAAGCTTACGAAAGATTTTTGCAAGCAACCTTAGGTCGACGGGTACCTGTCAGATTTCAAATTGAAGAATTCTCCAACTGATTGGTTATATCTCCATAATTTTGATGGCCCTCGTGTAAATGTTATAGTAGCTGACTGTTTGAATCAACCTTGTCTATCAATATCTCTTTTCGGTCAAAGGAAAACAGATTATACTCTCTTGAGTAACGAATGCGGATGAGCAAAAGTCAGATATTACTAATTGAGTGGCGTTAGATAAGATGACATCGTTAATGAAAAATACGAAGGTGTCTCACATAGAGAGAAAATTGGAAAGACATAACTATAATAAGCTTTCATTTCATTTTTATTTAACACCAAAAATACCGGGACACTTATCATCTCACTCGCACAAAAGTATCTGTTTATCTACAATCTCAAACCAAGGAGGGAAAAAAACTAAGTGCTTGGGAGGGTAAGATTTTCGTTTCCTTTTGACGGGTCGTTCCTTTAGTTTAATGAACTTCGATGGCAAGCTGGCCTGCTTGGGAGAGTTGTGCTGCACATTTCGAAAAGCAGTATTACAGTTTCAACCTAACTTGTCAATTGTGATTTCAAAAGAGGCGCAGACCGACGGCATTCATCGGGGAAATTACAGACTTATTGTTTGATGCTTAATCGAATGAAAACAAATTAAGACATGAGTGTTCCTATTGTTTTCCGACTTTTTGTCGTAACAATGTGAGAACCCATAAGGAATGAATACAACACGAAAAAACCGGCTGAACTACATGGACCTTTTACTAGTATCAGCAGGCATGTCATCATAGAAAACTTTGTTCAGGTTTGGACCGTTTACTGCTATTGTTCAGGCAGGCAAGCTGATGCTAATATTCCTGGTCTAGGTAGAAAACAATTACCCTAAACTTGATCCTACACTAACCGACATTGTCTAAAACGAAGATTATCAGCGGAAAATGTGCCTCTGAATACATCGTTAGTTTATCTGCTTATGACAACTTGAGAGAACTCCACAGTTTACAGGGTGTACTTAAAAACATCTTCAACGTAAACCAACAAGTTCTCCCAGATTTAAACTGGGTCCGCTTCTGACCACATGAGTTCTGTCTACTTAACCCATAGAGGTGCTGGCAAAGTGCTTTTTATTCAGAGTTACTCTGGTAAGATCTCTTAATCCACAGAAATTTATCAGAGTGGTTTTTACGTAAGGCGCTGGGAAATAACACAATCTAGGAATAAATCTGAAGTAATCCATTATACAGCTATCAGTGAAACGCCACCAGGTGTCACGCACGGGAAAATTGCTCTGCGTGTAGGCGATTATTACTAAGCAGCTTGTTCAACAGCAATTCTCTGCTGGGTTGCAGTATGCACTTTTTTCAGATTTGATCACAGTTTATATAGAGTTACGGGACCCCGCACCCTTCAAAAGTGGCAAGGTCCTGGTGAACAATCTGACATCCACATCCAGCCGAATGGAAATCCTCGACCGTCATCCCAGTCTTCAAAAAGGGCCGAATGGAAATCCTCGACCGACATCCCAGTCTTCAAAAAGACAGCAGGAACCATCGTGAAGACCATCGTGGTAGCAACCTGGCATCCATCGCATCTAAGGTGCTTTCAGGCATTATTTTGCGCAGTTTGATGGATTGTCGGGAGAGACAGATTCGTGAGAATCAAGCTGGGCTTCGCCATGATCGGGAGTGCATAAAACATATCCTTACCTTGAGACAAATTCCTGAACAGCGCCACTCCTTCAGGCGTCCCACGTTGGTCATTTTTCTGGATTTGAATGCTGCTTTTGATTCTGCCGATTGTCAGAAACTTTGGCAGTGCCTGGCGATCAAAGGTATCAGTTCCAAATTTATATCCTTTATGAGGGCACGGTGTGAGAACTCCTTTGGACGGGCAAGAGTTTACGGGAAGCTTTCGCCGGAGTTCATCATGTCTGGTGGTGTAAGATAAGGTTGCCCTCTCTCATCTTTCCTCTTCAACTTTGGTATTGATATGCTGCTTGAAATTTCCCTGCCTGCCTATGAAACCTCGGGAGTCGAAATGCTCCCGAGACGTTCGCTCACAGACAGTGAGTGTGCAGACGACATTGCTCTCCTTGGTTCAGATCCTTCCCAAATGCAGATAATTTTAAATAACCTAATAAGCTGTGCCGCATGGTTTGGCATGCGCTTCACACCTGCACAGTGTAAAGTGCTGCTACAAGACTGGGTGGGATCAGACCAAAACCTCGTGCTTGCAGGTGAGCCAATCGACGAAGTAGATAAATTTGTTGTATTAGTTCCAGTGGACTGGTGATGATCAGAGTACTACTTGATACGCGAAAGCGAGGACAGTTTTAGCCAACCTCCGACGCCTATGGCGCCGATGTGACGTCAGTTTGTCTATCAAGGGCAGAGTTTACACTGCGTCAATGCGATCCATACCGCTTTATGGATCTGAGGCGTGGCCTCTATGCTCAGAGGACGTACGAAAGACCTCAGTGTTTGACCATCGGTATTTCCGAAGCATTGGTCAGGTCTGGTGGGAACATCGGTTTAGTAATGCTAAGGTATGCCGGATGGTTCTAGGAAGAAGGAACTCTCCCGCGGTAGGTGAATTACTTACGTTTCATCGGCTACGTTGGTTAGGATATGTACTCCGTATAGTAGACGACCGTCTGCACCACACAGCTCTTTTCGTCCAGCTCTGTGCTGAGTGGAAGCGACCGAGAGGTAGACAGTGTATGACCTGGCAACGAAGTATGAAAACACTCACCAGTAAACTTAGTCAGCAACTGCCGCCTCCCTGGATGGGGAACCTGGGACTCAGCTCACCAAGGGTTATTGGCACTGACAGAAATGTCTAGTCACGCAATCAATGGCACTCATGCATCAAAGCTATCGCCTTCTAGCCTTCCTGAGCTAACCGAACATGCAATCGCCTCCAGGGCTTGGCTGGTTATCCAGCACTCCCTCACTTTCCGGTGATCGAAACTGTAGCATCTGGAACCAATGTGCCTACGGTACACGGTTTATTGTTTGTAAATTGATTTAATTGATTGGAGTGATAACATATCTACCACTCTGTCCTATTCACTGCCGTTTTTTAGAGGAGCTGTCTCTTAAAACCTATTCACTCATCGCACTCTCCGAAGAACTGTGTAAAAGATTCCGTACTTTCAACTTCCACCCGACCATACAAATGCGATCAGGATCGGTGACAAGATAATGTGGGCAAATATAAAGACACATCTCAGAATTGCAAGTGCATTGAGTTAAAGGTGAATACGCTCAACACTCGACCATTAAATTGTTTCGGATGGAACTTTTTGAGAGGAGTTTTAACGTCATCGGGGTATGGGGGAGCTGTGATAGAACAGATCAATACCTCAACTTTAAAACGAGATACAAAAGCAGAAACATCAAGGGGAATCAGAAAACCCGCATGAGACTTTTAGTGTTAAGATGGAAATTTTTATAAACACCGCTCCCCAAAGAGTGTATTTCTGATGTTTGCTTCACCCCATTAGCAGTGAATACAAGCTTATTCTTTGCTCTGTTAAGATAGTTACACAATTTAGCTCGAAGCAGGTTTTACTGGATTAGCAACTAATGTGAACTGAGCTCTTCAGCACGAAATGACTCGTTGGCAAGCCCGACGGCTAAAGACTTTTCGTGCTGACAGTGTGACGGCGGGTCAGAAGTTTACCTCTGTTGTCATGGTAAGGGAACAGGACAGTTGCTAAATCAACCCGCATATCACCCATATCGCGATAGTCCGAAAGGTCTGTCGGATGATCAAAGGCCTAATCGATAATGAATAGACAGAAGTATTCCATCATTGCAATAATGGGGTGAGCAAACACTTGAATCAATGAATACCAAATCTTGAGAGAAAATTATGGCCAAACCTAGAATTTTACTCCTATGAGCACTTACTTTACAAAAACCGACTATAATGCGACCTTCTGAGGAAAGTTTGCAAGATTTTTAGAAAACCGTGTATTTCTAAGAGGTTAGTGTGGATAAAACACGACAATTTCAGTATTATCAAGTACAGAAGTAAAACTACATTGGCAGTCATTTTAAATCATTAATCCCTCCTCCATGTTTCATCATTTGTATCTCCAGTCATGAGCAAACATCTGAAAGGAAACCAGGAGAAATAGAGTTTCGGTACTTTTGAGGTACAAAAAACCCTCTCGCGCGTCGTTTTACAGAAAAAATGTAGCGAATTGAAACGTAAAGCTGCCTTTATGGAGTACATTCTATTAAAGGGCGTTACAAAAGAGAAAGTTATTTGGATTTTGTGAAATGAGACCTCAGGAACACGTACTTTTAATATTATATCCATGCCCAAAATTTGCTATAAAAATTCTGGTATTGGCCTAACTGATGAGCCCCAAATCGCCCAAACTGGTAGTGTTCACGCGTTTGAAATTGGTGGGCTATCTTAGTGGAAAGCACTCCTGAGGACGGATCACCATAAAAGCCGCTGATTGAAGTTGATTCGGATTATTTATTAGTTGTTGAGAGATCTGTAGAATACACATTCATATCACTCTCGTTACAGGAGTCGTCCTCCTGTCCTGTGATATCATTCTACCGAATCCGCGCCCAAATGGGGCAGCATTGGACCAGAGTACGGCTCTTATTAGAGCTCATCAGCAGTGCATATCGTTGACCAGAAGGGGCCGTTTCAAGCGACAATCGAATAGCCTCGAAGTAACGATTTTTTTGGATGAATATGTTTTGTCTGTTTACTTTTTCAAATGGTTATTATTTACGCTTGTTCAGAAGGTCGGTGCTACCTGCAATTTGGGGATGCAAAGTCAGTCTGCTGTTCGTTGTCACTCCTTGTCTCATTTTCCTTTGAGCTGTGTGACCAGTTGGTCTAGTATTTCTCCATCAAGCAAAGAACACTTAATGAATTCAGTATTCGCACAAAATAGACGGTATGTTTTGCATAAGTCTCCTGATATACTGAATTCGGCTTACTGATCATGCTGTCTAAAGTCTGACCTAGTCTGACCATAGAAGGACTGGCGTTTATCTTTTAGTTGTTTATGCTCAGGAACTGCAGAGCTAGGATTCCGGATAGCACGTAACAAGCCCGAATTGCTGAGACTTTGATATTGTTCACGACATGGTCGAGTTTCTGAGGTTGCGCCTATAAAGACGCTGCATACGAAAGTGCTCTTCACACGTCTGGGTGGGCTACTTCAACTGATCAATCAGTTCTGCGCAAACGGTATCAAAATAACCCATTCAAAGTAACTCTTAGTATGACTGGATGCCCGGTCACCATTACGTACACCAGCGTATGAAGTCAACCGATAGTTTGACTGGTATTTCGGAGAATGAATTTACGTACTTGGAGTCAAAATCATCCTAAGCCACAACTCTCTGAATACTGAGTTTTCTAACATCCCAAGGTTTTAGATGTTTCCATTGTCAGTTCAAGGCATCAAGTGACTCCGGCCGATGTGAAATGTTTGAAGGATCCGCACTGGAAGCAGACGAGTACGTAAAAGATTAATACATAGTAAAATCGTTCTTTATTGTGGTTAGGGGACTGGTCTTTCAAGACAGCGAAAGCGAAAATTTCACCATTAGGGTATGGTGGCTATGAAAAGAGCTCGCTTTAAGGGACAGGCCTGGTAATTGGCCGAAACATGTCCACCATGGACTTCAACCGATCAATGCGACCCGAGTTGCCACTTGCTTACTCGCCCTGTAACCAAAATGCACATACTCGTTTGAGGTTATGTATCCCCAAAATCGAGAATGCCAATAACGAAATACTGCTGGTTCACTCAACAACCGTACGTTGTCTTCAGCCTAAAAGTGAACATTTGTACGGAGGACTGATTGTTCCTGCTTCTTCGCTCAAAACAACGTCTGAGTGAATGTTGTTCCACACCGTATCAGTTTGGTATCTAGCTTCGTTATGACCGTAAACGCTAAACTGCAGTTAAGTAGCACAGCTGGAAATCGCACTGTAACCTCAGTTGTGACAATCAATCGGAGAATCTAATAAACATAGGCTGACGTGTTCTCAGACCAGTAATCCAAAAGTACAAACTGTTTAGCGAGACAAGTTGGTAAGTCAATGAATTAATCAAATGAACTGACTGGCCCGATATATGTCCGAATTCCCGTAGGTAAGTACCGACCAATTTCATGTGCAGGTCAATGTTGAGTAGCTTACTGGTAATTTTGACAAACAACTTTTCTGTTATCTCAGGTGTGCTCATTTGCCAAATACTCTTCCAGTTAGACTATATTAACACTGCCCTGGTTTCAACTTCCTTCCGATCATCCATGTTTTCCTCGACGACAAGCAGGTGCTAGGGTGAAACCCCAAGCTGTATTGAGGTGGAGGCTCTGTCACTTAAAATTTTGGTGGTCTACAACGGCGATTAGTGACCTCAATTTCACATTACCCACGCAATTCCATCCAGGTAACAGCAAGTAAAAAACCTTACATCACATCCGCCGAAGTAGTAACCCACAGATGTTCTCCGGATAAGTGATGATATGTATGATCTATATGTATGATGATATGCAACGGAATTACCCTGCTCAGCTTACACGTAATGGTTATTCTTTTGGCTTTCCTGTTTTTGGAATCTACAGCAACCTTCATTGGTTGTCATCAACAGCAATACATTTGCTGAGCAATATCCTGCTATCTCTTCTAATCTAAACTGAATAACATGCAATTTAGGGCAATTAAGCCTCTCATCGAGCGATTCAACTAACTAGTAGTTCGATGAGCTGGTGCTGACCTGAGTAACCAGCTTTATTCCCGCTGTTCAAGCTACATCACATGATTCATTAGGATTGGTGGCAACTACGGAGCGGCAAATTTTTATTGTAAGTTTCGAGTCCAAGTTTGAGGCACCGCTTGGCTTTTAAACAGACTGGCCATCATTGCTTGAAAGAAATCCGTTCCCCCTCCAAGTGATGCTGCTGATTTGGAAACGAAGGTGGGCCCTTTCCGACAAGTGCACCTATTTACACATAATCAATCACCAGGCCGCCTCGTGCTTGAGTAGGTACGATATTCGAGGTATCGCGACACATTGCATATAGTTTTGAGCCAAATTATATTTGCTTTATTGCGTCTATACAAACATGGTCCTCAACTCCTTGTTACAATGCATCACTGCAAGCTTATGGATGAGTTAGTGACAGTCAGGGGGTTAAACTAAGTGAAGGGACGTATTTCCGAAATCGCTCATGCGGGCATAGCAGGTGCTGTTTGGCAAAAATGTGGCAGGTAAACGATTTCCACTGATGACTTGTTCGGAGCACACTGCGCTAAAACCTGTCAGCATTGAGTCTGAATGTTTGCGGATCGTTGTTCCGTTTGCCCGACTGGCACTCAGTACCATTTTGCTCACATTACCCAAGAACTTTAACAGGATTGATTGACTTCCTGAGGTAGAGCTGAATAAATTAAAGTAGTAGCTTAAAAGATAATGTTGTAATGCTTGAACAATGTTTATTCAACGAGTACTGAATAAGAAGAGAACCAACAGAACAGAACCAACATCACCCTCATCATGGACATTGACACAGCAGTTGCCCTACAGAAGGGGAATGCCCCATTAAAATGTGGAATGTGAGAGAAAAAGACAAGGGCCCTGTAAATGTGCTCTAACAAACATTAGGATCAGGTAGTAAAGGTAAAATACGGTAGAAGGACCAGGTCAATCGGAGTGATTATCCCTCTTACGTAAACAGGAAATGCAGCCATTGATGACAGAAGCTTTCGCCAAATGATTGCTCTAAGAATAGGCAAGCCATTACTACCAGTGATGTGGAGTTCCCATTCACGAAAAGTCACGTGTAGCTCCTGCCGTTTTGTCATAGACCGTTATAGGTAGACCCGTCCAGCGATTAATTTGGAAGTACGTTGCTCTTCTGATAGACGTTGAATTGGTTGATGTATCATGTGATGAAAAAACACCAGTGGTGTTATCCTTAATGCCCTAGAGATTTCAGCTTACACAAAACTGCTTCTTGGACAAGCAGTTTACTGAAGCGTTGTATTCTCTAAAGACATTTCTGATGTTTCTGTCGAAAAAACTTTAGCAGCCATAAATTGGTGCTGAGCATACCTTTTAGAATCCACATTTATTTGATTCAATTTTTTTCTGCTGCCGTAAATGACGTAAGCTTTTGGATACAGATTGTGAATCTACATTTCTTAGTAAAATCACGTACCTGATAATCGTTATCTGTGCAGTTAAAAAGGTCCGAAACTCGAAACTCTCTTGAACCTCACTGGTGCAACAATTCATGCCAAAAGAGTGAACCACTTTTAGGATCACATTGTGAGTGGGTTGGTCACTTGCGTTATCAAATCACAGAAAAATGGTTTCATACAGTTCGGTAGTTTTAGTACAGACGTTCTGGTAATGTGTAGGCTCATGGAAAATTCGAATGTGTGCACATTGTACGCTAGAAAGGGTAACGGAACATAAAAAAAAGAATGTAGAAGGCAAACTTCACCAACCCAGTCGACATTAGGAATCCGTCAAGTCGCCATTTACACCAATTTCAGCACACACGTAATCCAGCAGTCATTGGACGCAGATGAACGGCTGTGTATGGACGTCAACAGTACGGGAAGCATGCAGAGAGCATTTAGACGTTGGAAAATTGTGTAAGAGGATTGAGATTATTGCCTCCAGTACTTGATGTAAAAAAACCCACAGTACTTGGTGGACTTCATGGTAGATTCCACTAACGTGTTGTCTATGTGATTGCCTCCCTTTTTGTTGCTCCGGAGAATGCATCGACCGAAACGTTGAAACAGTGGTTGCAGATATTGCGGCTGTGCTTTTCATAACGTCATGTTTGCAACGTTTGCTTTGCGCACCTTCCTAGAAAAAAGCTACAACAATACAATTCAATGTCACCAATTAGCGAGCTTTGTCATCCTCATAAGAGGACTAAAATAGAGGTCCAACATGGTCACTGGATAACACAGGCGGAGATATGTCATATGTTGCAAACCTATCGTTTGAGGACAACTGGTGAGAGTTCTTCTTTGCACTGTCAAGAGAGAGGTTTCCATGCTTGTTTGACAGTTGCACAAACTTGAATACGGCTTGATCTGATGTTGAAGGTCATAAGCATTTTACCTGATGCAAGTTGTAGCCACGTAAACAAAATGAGTGGGAAATTTTTGTCTGCATGTTGTCGGTCAGCCTTGCAAGTGGGACCGGGTTTTTTCCACGTGATTTGGGTGTTTGCGACGTGTGATCTAGTGTGTGACCGCTAAAAGCTCAACGGAAATGTTGCTCAAAATATTGACAAAGCGTCCTATTGCACACTGTATTTCCTACTATCCTATCCGACTATCTTTAGTGAACAGTGAAATTGTATGGAGATACTGCTGGAAAAAGTATGCATGTATGTATGTATTTAGGGTATTTATGCATTACCCCTCTCGAGATAGATAACATCATCCTACCCCTTGTACTAAAATGTGGGTTTGTTCAGGTAGTCGTGAAAAACTACTTTGAAAACGCTGCTATCTTGTACTAAATTTGGAAGCTCTTTCATTGCAGTATAGAGATGAAATGTCGTATGGTTTTAAACTCCTTTATTCCACTAGTGATTAGTTCGTGTTATTCTTTAGCAAACTCTGTACATGGGTACTAATGCCGGTGCGACAATAGATGATAAACCGTGTTGCTTTTTCTTCCGTTTTTTAGCTTCATTTGACCACAAACTCTTATATGCCGTCAAGTGATAAAAATCATATCGGACTTGTCATAAGTAACTCATCATTTACAGCTAAGTTAGTGGTGAACACATTGGTCGGGATCATTTGACCCTGCGAAATACGATAGGTGAGCACTCAGCTTGATACGAAGCAAATAAGTGACAGCTCATCATTTACAACCCAAAAAGACCAAGAGGCATGTGACGATCCTGACACTGCTGGAAACCGAGTAGAGATTAAACGAAAATAACCATACAGGACACACTTTTTCACGTGCACACACGTTCCTTTTCAACGCCTATCGGTAAATGGGTTTCGGTACACACGAATACCTTGAGATTAACTGGCACGTATCAAAGTGAAAAAGTACGCTAGTGTAATCAAGCGAGTGAACGATGATAGCGTCCGCTGTAAGGACATCATGATTTATGCAACTGATCACTGTAGCGATTATAGGCCTGATGATGTAACACCAGCTAATTTCCAATACGCGTCCGAAATTCGAATGTCACTATCATTAGAGGTGTGGACCTAAGAGGAGAGAGCAGTGTGAATGTTTGACAGTTGGACTAAGTAACAACCCACAAATGGGACCCTAGTCCATATTGTGCTTCATGTTAGGTTCATCGGTAATCTTGAAATTCATTCATTAACTATAAGTACAAAGACCTGCATTTTGTTTTGACTGTCTTTCGGCTGCTCAAATTCCAGATGCTGGTTCCGAATGGCCTGGGAATCCTAGTTGTTACTTGATGTAGGCGCTTTCTGGGTTTTCTAGATTGTTCGCCATCCCGTTGTTGGTACAAAGTGCCATTTTCATCATTCACTGCATATTTGCTGCTCGGTGTTGCAAGAGCAAAGGGAACCCGGCAGCGGTTACCATTGTGGAAGGGAAAGCTGTTTTCAGAACGCAATATTCTGGTCGTTTTCCTTGAAGATCGTTGGCGATCAAGCGCATTTCGACTATTGTTGATGAATATTCTGGCCGTTTTAAGCAATGGGGTGTAGCTGCCTGACATCAGGAATCTTCTATTATATTTCAAAAACGTTCGCCGGGGCGTCTTGATTAGGTGGGTGATCTGGTCTCTCTAGAATACAGACGCTGTGATAATGCTTTTCTCGGCAGGCGGTCGCGTGGATTACTTTCTTTAAGTTAGCTATAGGGGATCCATAGCTCTCCTGATTACAAAACCCTTTTTAGTGTTCAATGGACTACTTGTTTACTTAATAGGCCGATAAAATATGAGGGCTTTCTACACCGGAAGGGCTTCATTCAGATCAATGTGTGGCCTACCGAATGATTCAGGTACGCGGAATGTGCCTACTCACTAAGAAAGTAACCTAAAGAAGTGCTGCGGTATCCACTGAACTTGGATTTAATTACAGACGCAGATTCGCTGTCCACAGGAAAGTTTTGGTAAATGTCATTATCTTGTATCACTAGACAGAACACTTGTACTAGTGTTTGGTGAATTTGGGCGCTCGTGTTTTCATTTAAGATCATTGGTAATCAAGCACGTTTCAACCACTGTTGATGAACTGTAGGGTCTGCATTTTGTGAATATACACTTTTCAATCAGGAATCCATCTAGGCGACGCAGAGACACAAGAAGACAATCGAGGACACATCCACTAACAGTGGACTCCTCTCATTTACTTTATCCACAAAAGTTACTTTTTCGAATCAACAGGTTACAATTTCATGTTTTCCTTTTCACTTATTCTGTTAGCTCAACCGAAAGTTTCTTACAGGTTGCGTTGAAGTAATAATCATTTATAGCACTCTGGGTTGATCGATTAGGCAACAACGAGCATCTGGCCGCCAAGTGGCATCGGGTCTTATTGAGCTCAACTGAAATATCACGTTACTGCCAGCTATGTTTAGAAATTGCACCACAGATTCACTTACAGATGCGTCAACTGTGTGTTGTGTCAGATTGCCATGATTCTTCCATAAGGCAAACTGATGGGTGGTAAACACGGTGAGTCACCCCGTGGAGCCAGTCATGAGGGTAACTGGATAAATACCCCAATGACATTCGGAACCACTGCCTGACAGTGAAACAGAATCAGTTGCTGCCACACTCTTAATGTCAGTGCAGTGTATCGTTTGGCTGAAAGGTCATTGCATCTGAATTCGTACATGTTCCGTGGTCCCGATCTGCGGGGATGAAAAGCTACGATTATACGGACTCGTTTAATGGCACGACACCTTAAAATCAATACTGGTCACGGAAATGCAACCACCATTCCAGCTTAGCGTCACACATACACAAGAGGCTTTTATGGTCCCTTAAACATTAAGTGTATATTTCCGGTATCTCCAGCGCAAGTCCTAAAAAACTGGTGAAATTTTCAATTTATCCAGAACTGAATGACCACAGACGGCACTTTTACATTCCACAAAAATAACTGAACAACCGAGAGAAATGGAACCTCACTAGAACCCCGTTGATCCTGTTTGTGTTTAAACTCCGAGGTATGGTCCAGTGCACAACACCTCGGAGTAAGGACCCGGCATTTTGTGTGCAGGATAAAAGCTAAAAAATCGGGATGACACCAAATTTAATATAGTTTCCAGGATACGCTCAGTATGTATACACTGACCATTGGAAAGCCGTCCAAAAATTCACTACAGCAGTCTACGATGGTCTGCCAGGGTAAGGCGAATGTGGGACGTGACAACCCTTAGGCTTATGTTTGACACAGGATCAGTAAAATTTTGAGATGCCAACATTGCCCAGCAAACAGGATTTGGCCGAATAAAATCGAAATAGGATAGTTTAAACTTGGTTACATTTAGGCTTTCTATGTAGAACAAGAGAGATTTTTCCGGCTGGAATAACGAATGACATGAAATAATAAACCTCTGGAATAGAATCAACACACCAACATGCTACTAAAAGAGGTGCCGAGGAATTTGTGTCTACCATATATGAAGTGCCACTTATCCATCTAATGCATTCCAGGCAAAAATCGTCCTTTTGCTTGACTTTCGAAATGCATAGTGGGTCAGTGTCCCGAAGCTACAAGAGTTTGGTGTCAATTGTCACCTGAAATACTGTTGATTAGCAATTTCAGAATACTTTTAGAAGTGGACCAATCAAGCACAGTTTAACATTTTGGAACTCTCTTAATGTAGTTTAAATAATTACTTGCCGAAACTTTTCGGTCACAGTAACTAATATGTCAATGATTTCGCTTTAGACCAACTTAGACTTGGGAGCGAAGGATGTTGAGGAATCTGCGGGAACTAAACTAACTAGGATATCCAGATGATGTTCGAACAATGTATTCGACATACTTGGGATTTTGGGTTGTAAATCAACGATGGATCCATATGCACATTTACGTGAAAACCTTCTGTATTTTCCAACTAAAATCTTTAACCTAATGAAGCTATTCCCGCAACACAGCTTGAGAAACAAGGATCCGTTTCTGTGAAGCGCTAATGAGCGTTCCCTCATTTGTTCTGGATCACGGTATTTTCATTACTGAACACCTGACTGTGGGTTAGAAGAAAACGTTCAAGCCAGATGCCATTAGCTTGGATAAGTGGTTAAGAAAATACTATTTGCAAGCCACGATGTTCGTATATAGCCCATTGGGCTAACAAGAACGCTGAAATACTCGTTTGGTTAAACGTAACTGACCACAAATTCCTCGGTCATAAGTGCCCAGAAATATGATTCTAGTAAGAATTTGCATAGCGTATCTTTTCACAACAACTGTCCTTTTAAGGTGGACGCTTCAGTCCTTTCAGTTTACTAGTGCTTTTACTATAGAATGAGCTTTTACATTTCTGATTGAATTCGTATTTCACATGGCGTATGGAACGGGATAAGCTGTAAGGATGTATTGCGGTTAAAAAAATAGGTAACTACAAGCTCAATGATGACAAATGCTCAGGTGAACTTCCCGAACGACTTTGTTGACAGTTGGTTCGGATAGTTCAGGATGCAAAATACCTAATTTTCTAAATGTAACAGCCAATTACTAACTTTCCGCAGATTGGTTGCGGTCCCAGAGTAATGAACGATTAGGATTTTCTAATTAATTTTTTTGCAAGTTTTTTTATTTAAAGTGACAATAAGTGGGTAAGACTCTTGATGCAGCCTAAGGGGCACCCGCGCAGTCGAGAAACGGCTTTCGACTATAAGAGGGAGTGGCTAACGCAATGAGAGTCTAAAGTTTTAGTTTCCCATAGAAAATTAATAACTTCTTATTAATTCATCAAGTGGCCTTTGAACTCATTTATCTTCCTATGAGTTAACTTTTTTTCACACGCACTAGATACCTGAAATGTACGATGGAAGAATGTGCATGGACACCAGATGACTTGAACTTTTCGTTCTAATCTTTAGGTCGCACTATGTTGATGTGACGGCCAAGTGCGAAAACTTCCCAGGACGGAAACTATTGTCATGGTCATAACATACGATTGATAGGCGTGTATTCTTCTCCAAGAATTTCTTTGGATGACCAATAGTGCATGTTTTGATGCAATTTGGCACGGGATTCACTGACGCAATTAAACATATTCACAACCCAAATTGTTCTTGCTATCGGAAACTATAATTATAAAGCATTTTTACATAACGCGTTTTATTTAGATGCCAATGGATTCTTCGTGGCCAAACTGAGGAAACCAAAATGTGAAAACAAACTACAAAAGCACAACTTTTAACGTCACTGTAACTTGCAGAAGACCAGTGTTTCTAGAATCTTTGACGAAATTTACGCTCCTATTGAGGCATACATTCAGTGTTTTTCTAGTCTGTCCCATTTTACCAAGATAGGCATTGCATGTAATCAACGCTGTAGGTTTGAATATTTTACTTTCATATTGATTAGCTCGTTTGTTTTTCCTAACTGCAAGACACCTACTAGTTTAAAAATAGCCTTGGAAACAAGCCAAGTGCTTTCTCGCCTTCTCGCCATTCAGATTCATCAGAGTAACCAAATCCGTCTCATACTGAAAATAAAATAAACATGAAAAATACGATCTTATTGTTTGACCTGTTTGTCACGGACTGAATTTGTTTGTAATTCTTGTCAATACGTATACCAGTCTCTTTTTCAATGGAGCACCTAAATCAACCAACAAGAGGTGGTCTGTTCTGCGTGGCAAACGCTTTAGTTACCATTCAACGGGTCTAGTAAAAGTAGCCTCTGGTAATAAGGGACTGTAGCTTGAGACTTGCGAAGTATATAATTTTTGTTTCTAGGATCAACTCAGCAACCGATATTGGGATAGTGTCGGTCCAGAATTCAGGTTCCTTCAGCTGGATTGTTCAGTCGAAAAGTGTACAGTGTCAGACACCTTGTGACAGAACTAAAATTAGCCTATCTCAAAAGCTTTTTTACGATTTCCTATACCATAAAAATCAGAAGACATTTCATTGTGTTTCTAGTGGAGGACAAGCACACAATGCTTTGCTGATTGACGCTTGACGTCGCCAAATGCATTTTGAACTGTGGTGAACGCAGATGCTTCGTGGGTGCGTGAATAGCCCACTTACGAGACTAGTTATGTGAAGTACTTGAGCTGACGAAGCCTCTTACTATTCTGAAAAAACCACTCTTTAGAGTCAACAGTGTAAATTGTTGGTACCTGTCGTGGTGTGGAGCTGCTTAGTTACCAGTAGAGTTTCGGCAGTTACTGTACGTTTTTGAGTACCCAGTCTACATTTCACTGTATTTAGGTTCTTTTAAAACTTGTTTTTTGTTTCAGCTTTTGATGGTTTCGTCTTGAGGAGAAAGTTCTGGTTATAGTTGAAATAAATGAATCCTCGTTAATCAATACTTTTGAGTTGTACTTTCGACCAGGTTGCAATTTCGCCGCGCCCAAAAAGAATATAAGTTCAAGCATATGTTTCCAAATTTCAGGCGGTGATCATATTCAATGGTCCCCCCAGACAATGGCGTTTGTTAAACCTAGCCAGCTTGGTCCATTCTAGGGGGAAGAGTGGATGTACTTGGCCATATCCATATTTCCAATGTAAAACCTGAATGGCTTCTATGTTCAATATTTTCTCTCAAAGGAAATCTGTTATGTCCGTTTATATTTTTGTAGCCTTTTCGTATACGGTCCCGTTTAAAACATGACTCTTATATAGTGAGGAGTAAACTTGGAATGCTTATCGAAACCTAAATTCCTAATTTCTTCGCACAATCGTAGTAACTAAAATAGGGTGGAAATTCCTCAGACCCTTTGACAATTCATGTATACTTCTCCACCTACCTACCGATGGCATTGCACGTACTTTTATGTTTGTGCCTAGTTTGTATATAACCACCCATGATTACCCGTGTTTATGCCCGCTGGCTGTCTGCGTCCAAATCACATCAGCTATTCCAAATGATGGCGTAACAACTCTGCCCCCCCCCTGATCCTATACTTTTCAACCTCATAAACATGACCCATTTTGGACAAGAACTTCGGCTACGTCTACCTCACCAGGACGTGCGCCAATATTTCTTCATGTAGGCCCGCGGGTGGCGGGCTTTCCAACCCCGTTATTTAGTGTGCCATTGCTTTTGTTTACTAGAGTTCTGAGAAGTTGAGGTTCGTTATCAGAATAATGTTTGTTTTAATAGTACTGCGTCAAACAAATTATTCTGGCTGTTCCGTTGTCGGGATGAATAAGAAAGCGCGTCATTCCACTTCCAAATCAGGTATATTACAAATGCTGCGCAAATTTTCTATATTCCTCAAGTTGGATGGCTTCAATCTGTCAATTACTGGTTCACTTACCTCTGTGCTGTTTGACTGGTCCTTCTCACATCTGTCATTGCGTAAACAACGTGGTAAATGAAGACGTGGGGAGCCTAAATTCTCCAATAAACCAATGTTGTTGAAGTGGGTATTATTTTACTCTCTGTGGTCAAGCTGAATACGGCAACAGGAGAACGAGCATTCGTTTTAAGTTTTCTCACTGAATGCACAGTCCGCGTTCCAAACTGAATGTAACGACCGAGCGCCATCAACACTTTGATATTCTTCGAAGATTGGATCATCGACTCGTTTTGATCTTAAAGACTGATCTGAAGATGTTGATGTCTCCAACTGGTAGTATACTCAAGCATGAAATGCCTGCAGAAAACTTTTATCGAATAAATTAAACTTGCCTAGTATCAGTAAACTCAGGTATGCATTCAATAAAAAAAATCACCCAACGTACGTCTACCGGCGTTGTTCAAGGGTGTACCAATTGAGACGCGAAAAATCTGCCGATATATCTCCTGAAAACGGTGCTAAAGGTCCTGTGACCTCACCATATTTCAAAGGCACTGCAAGGGTGCTAATGACTGCCAGCTTTGCACTGGCTGAGCAGTGTTCCATGCGCTGGGCTAAACGAGCTACATATTACCTTCGAGAATTAGTAGCACCCCAGTTCTCAATAAATGCACGTCTAAGAACCCATCTCATTCAGCTTGCTTACCAGCTACACAACAAAGGTTTAATCACTGAGCGCTAATTTGCAGTGTTTGCTGCAATCAATTGCTAGATCATATAAATCAACACCCTGTGGTACACTTCACTGCTTGCTCAAGTACACACGACTCATGTGACCACCCCATCGAAATGAAAGTTCGGTTGTCGTGTTCATTAGGCAGTGTAAGAAATGCGCACAAGTAATAACCAGTAGTGCTAAACCAACTTCTTAGACATTCAGGCTTAAACACAATTAGACGGAAGTAACTTGTCATGTCCAGCAGTGTTCCCTGATCACGAAAAATGTTTCAGAGAAGTGGGGTAAAATTGGCAACCATATGGTCCATTCCTGCATCTTATCAATCAACTCAGTAGTATAATCAATGCAACACAATAGGGAGATGTAGGTTGTCCACGTGGATTTTCGGGGGGAAATTTGAAAAATTCTATTTATGTGTATTTTATTCAAACTTTTAGTGTATTCTGAGGAAAAAGAATGATGTGCGCCACATTCTTGAGGATAAAAATCTCCAACGAAGGTTTGCCATATAAAAAAATCCTGGTTAAAGCGCTGTGTACCAGAGCAGCATGGCTACTTTGACCTTAGGGAAAACAGCGGTGAAAATATAGAGCTGGTATCCAAATTGAAAAATATGCTTCACACATTCAACATTGCTTGTCTCGTTACCGCACACCTGTCTTCATGAGGAGTGTTTAGGCCAGGCCGGATTTTCTAGGAGGTGACTTCGGAACTTCACCTCAGTTTCTTTCCAGATGATCTTTTTGGGGTCTTTGATATTTAGCCTTTAAGGACCATATTTACCATTGAAAACTTCTTCTTACACGTCTTGGTTCGGCTTATCTTGTGAAACTTCCATAGTGAGACAAGATGCTGATGCCTAATCAACAACGAACTACTGATATAAGTCTTCAAATCCTTGCTGAAGTCTGGAGGTGGTCTGTCAGAATTTCTGCCAAGATAAGCCAAAATGAGCAGGCACTCCTCAAATGCAGAACGTAAACCCAAATATGTGAGCTTCCTTCGGAATTTACTGCAGAGCGTAAACTTCAAGGCCTGTGGAAACGATAAGGGATCTTGAAGCAGTCAGAGTTCTGTCACTTAACCTGCTGTTTTTCTCAACAAACAGTCATTATGTAGACTTATCATTCAGGCAGCACAAATGTTTACGAAACAGCAGAAGCTATTCTGACACCTAACATAGACACCCCTAGTTCGACACTGATCGCCTTGCTCAGTAGTTTCTTGCAACTCAACTAATCCACCCATTCTGCGAAATATCGCCATACGGCGTGTGAGTGTTTCAGGAACTACTGCAGAAGCGGACACTGTATAATGCACAACTTTCTCACAGCGTATCCACAGACTAATCAATGCGATCACAAGCCAAATTATCTAGCACTTATTTCGTTGGCCACATTGGGCGTCACATTTTGAGAGCCGCAGAAAAAACAAGCAAACGTGTTCCGGTTTGCTTCATAGATTTTAGCAGCGTGTCGGAGTTACTAAAATTTGATCTACTTGTTTAATGTACTGATTTACTTCGGCTCTTTGAGAGCTTTCAGCGATCGATATGAACAGGTTCATTCTGTCACTTTTACGGGAGCACTTTAACGATTATAATGTATGTTTAAAATTAAACCCCTGATGTGACGGAGACTACCTGACTCTTAAGGGGTAGTTCCAACCTCATTTTCCTGCTCCTTTTCCCAAACACTAAACTTTACGCATTATAACTTATGCTGAGAACATTCCTGTCCTGTGAATGCTGATGTAGGAAACTTCCAGTGCGGAATGATGATAACCTATCTCATAGGACAATCGTCCCTAGCTCTAAATACCGTGAAGCTACTGCATCCTATGAACCTACATTTTACGGCGCTGCCATTGTTTTTTACATCAGACATTTATGTTTTCTTGCACAAAATTTTACAGCCTGCATATTTTCCATATTTCGGTCCTCAAATCTTTCATATTTACTGGTGCTTTGTTCGGCTTTTGTCACATATCACGAGTGGGATTTTCTTTCCTGTTTGTAACCGACAGTCGTCATTGTGTGTTGTCTCTGACAGGCAGCATATTTCGATTTTTAGGAAGAGGTTTCAGCAGATAAACACCACATATGTGGATTGTTTGCTTCATCTTCGAGATGTTGTCTTTCACGAGTTTTCCAGTTTTTATATCTTACGCTACAAATCTATTTCCCGGAGCGCTGGAGTAACTCAGTACACGAGAATCGGTTTTCCTATGTTTGGCTCGAAATAGGAACTTGCCGGATTTTGGAATGCACATCTGGAAGTGTCATTAGTGTGGGACACTGTCCTCAGGGGGGACACGTCTGTGCGAGCTCGCAGTGTTTTTACCACAAGCAACTTCTTTATATTTCTTTAATACTCCTCTTTCAAGTAATCCAGTTAGGCGTGTATGAAACCTCCCCAGTGATGATAAAATACGGAAACCTCGCATCTTCCCAGAAGACAATAGTTTATACAAATATGAGTCGGAACTATCGGGTGTGCTAAACTCGACGGGGATTTGGAACACGAAAAAGCATTTTGGCCACTGATTCTGTTCATTCGGCCTGCATTTTTTCGACCATTTATTGCTAAAAAAGCAAAGGTGATGGGAAACATCGATTTGAATCCCATCAGCGGTACACCAAGTGACAAGTGTTTTTAAATCTACAAAGTTCCGATTGGCTGTTCAGTGTGAAATAAGTTTACTGGAATAGTAGAGAGTATGGCAAGTTAATGAGATCCGGAAAATCGAAACTCGCATTGGGATTTTAGGAGTTTTCACAAGCTTTCTATGCAGTATCCTTTAGAAAATTGGTGAAATTTATTTTCGGAGGACACTCAATTACAAATTGCGTTGAAGCTAGCGAAAGACTTAGTCGAATTTACTGTTCATGAGATTCTCATTCTTGTTGCTGAGCCAAAAGAGCAAAGCCGAGTTATAGATGTATATATGAAAATGCCCCCTAAAATAAAATTAACCTGTCTATTTCGAGAGTGTAAATGGGTTTTTGTGATCTACCAGTTAACACAACTCCTAAAATTTCCTCTCCACAGATGAAGTCATAAAAAACCGTTTATGACCTATAAAAGATATGAACTCGAACCTGGTTTTCATCTTGAGTTTTTTGGTCAGCTGTCACTTTCGACAGGAGCGTCTTTAAATACCGATTTTGACAGAATGTCTCAGTCATGCCGTGCACAACTAAACGGGCTTTCTCATTTTGAACCGTAAATAACTTCTAGATTTCGTGACTGAAGAAGTACCTAACCGCTTGTTCGTAGGCTTTTCCCCATAAATGTCAATGAATTTTGGCCGGGGCTCAATGCTAATGCGGACTTATGCAAAAATGGAGCGATCACATATCATATCATGTTTAATTGGTGAATGGGGTGCTCAAATTTGAATACATAAGTTTTCGTGGTTGAGTTCAAGAGGAGGAATAAATATAGTTGTTAATTCATTTGTAAGAAACTTGCGAAAAACATTTGCAAACGTGAAAATTTTGGCCATGTTTGCCAGGAAAATGCTTTTGTAACCCAATGGCATTCGCTGGTTAGTGCCCCTTCGTTAGACATCGCTGTATGCTGCAAGTGTTCAGAAGGCAAAAAATGTATGCAGACTAAGTTGTTCTCTAAGCCATCCGTCCCTTCAGCTAGGGTTTATGGGATGATTTACTTGCAGGCTGTAAGACACGAGCTATAAAGTCTGTCTTTCTCATCTAACTGGCGTGAGTAAAAACCTTTACTTAAAAAAGTAGAGCCCACCGATTTTCCATAATGGTGGTGAAGTTTTCTTCCTAAAATAGTGTGTGATTAGAACCCAAACCTAACTATTTTACCAGAGTATGGCATCAAACATTGAATGGTTGCTAATGAAATGTCTAGGGCATTTAAGTTTTAAAAACGTGTAGTGAACAGATAGCCATGAGAAGCCTGATGCTTACCAGAGGTGGACATTTTTGTCTAACTGGATTCGAGTGAGGATCCTTTGCCCCTTCGCTGCATCCGATTAACTCCATCAATTGTTAAGCTAAAAGTGCATGTTACTCCAAAACTATTCAGACGATCAGTTGGCTGGCCAAAACATTGGTTGAAGCTCTAAAGCGGAATTAGGTTAACATGCCTTGTTTAGTAGAATGAGGAGATACGTGAAGTTTGGTGGAGTTTGCATGTGCTTAAAACCCTAAAAGCACTGTACAGATACTTCATCCCTATTAGGAGTCACCAGAAGTGTACATTTCGTGAAACTCCAGGAGGTCGCGGATTTGAAGGTATTTACTGGAGTTTCGTGAGATGCGTACTGCACATGATTCACAATAAGGAAAAACAATCGACCAATGCTCTTCTGATTTTTAACATAGATCGACTTTACATACAGGATGTAATTCCCATCCAAACTGGCCTCTGTGGAATTAAAAAGATGCATGAAATTATTGGAAAGGCAGAAGTACAGAATTGCCATTTTTTAGTCCTACCGATTAGAATATTTTACTTGACGGAAACGTCACCATAGAAGAGCTGATGAAGGTGGCGTATCTGATGAGTTATGCAACTACTTGATGTGTTTCTCCTGTGATGTCTAGTCGTTTCATAGCAAAACGAGTATACTTCGTATTCGGCCGTGAAAATATTGAAGCGCAGTCACACGATGCCTTCGTAATCTCAAGTGATTAGCTGTGCAATTGAGGTAACTGGTGACATCAATCCGCTTCCAGGTCGAATAGATGCGCTCGATCTGAAGGCACCCATGCTTCGCGATATGGAATACTGGCCTAAAAAATGTCACTGTTTATTCACACCGTAGCTTTCATTACTTGTACCCAATATTTCTTACTACGATATCAGGGAGAAATCAGGTGTCCCCCATCAGAAATCGTTATTGTAAGACACTTTTGCAAACATGTCAGGATGATGGATGTGTGTGAAACTGACCCTTAATCATCGCAGCACTAGCAGCCAGAGTGACGGCAGTCCCGAACAATTCAAAGCAGTGAATTCACAACAATCAAATTTGAGTAATTTCGCTCTGGGAGATATGACACTGTTTTTTAATCGGACTAAAGAAATTTGTCACCTGGTTCGTTTCATCAAGCAACCACAGGGACATTATTGAAAAGGGTTTTCAATGCGTCCTTGTGGCAAATTTTAAGGAAATTCGAAAGCTGATATGAATAAAGATAGCGATGTACCACAAGCATAAAAACTGCTGTCGCTATGACACCAGTGTGCTTCCCGTAACATGCATCAGATAAACCATTGCGCCTTAAAGTAAACGAACCCACGACTTACTTTTCACGAATACATGACGACCGAGCCGTCCAAAGTTTACAGCTCAGTAAGAGCGTTAGTTTAAGAAAAACCGTGCGACCATATGCACAATACAATGTGTATTTTTAGTTTGTATGCGCAGTCAATAATCGATAGTTTATATGCATTATCGGTTGTCAGTCTTTCGAACGTGAGAGAGGAGATGTATGTTTCGTCGTTACGTGCAGATGTTTTTAGCTATTAGTTTGCGACATACTAAAGTGTAATTCCCTCTGAGTTGCAGGTAGAATTAAGAACCTTTATGGTTTATGTATTTACCATGCACATTTGCAACAAAATTCACCGAAGCAGCATACTGTCTAAACCCACGCGAACGCAAATTCTGAGCGAAAAAGTAGAAACTATGTTTCCAAATTCGTGAACGCCTAGGACAGAACATCAGAACAAGATAGTTGTTTGTCGACAAAAACTCCAATGAAACAATATTTATTTTTCAGTAGGAACGGCATATTTAGTCAACACATAGGTGAACGATCACGACTCAGTTAACTTATCGGCAGGCACTGCACGATGAAATGTAGACTTGGAAAACACAATTATTTTTTCTACAGGTAGTACAAATCTCGCAACCTATTGATGGATGTTTGTTCCTACAATACAAGGTTGTTGATTTGCTGAGCAACAGAGTTGAACTAAGTAAGTCAATATCGAGTATACAGAAAGATAGTGTTTGAAGTCAAAGTTCTTTGATGGCGAATCACAAAAAAAGCAGACAGCGATGTTCTACGTTGTGTCGTCATCCTTATGACGACTGGTTAGTTTCTAACAAACTTTGTAAACTTTTGACTGCATGGAGTCAGTTGGTGTTTCAACGGACGAGCAAAGCTTTTCTCTAGCCTAGAAGAAACCTGGTCCTAGGCACCGTGAGCAAGGAGGGACATTTCCGGTATATGATGGACTTAACATCAGGACCAGGTCACTGGTTCCCTCCAACAGGAAAGAATCAAAAGGATGAATATCTGTTGTGGTAACAGTTTAACTCCTGTTTAGTCTAGCAAGGCAACATTTGAGAGAATGCATTTGAGAATGCACCAGTAAACCCTAAGAACCATGCTCCCAACAAGTGTCGCATATGGAAATCGAGTAATCGATTCACTCGGCAATCAGCAAAGCTGTCATGTGCAACAGCTTGAGGCTTTAGCCAGCTCAGCTTTTTCTCCGAATTTGTAACGTGGGGGAAAAATAAAGTCGTAGAAGGCAGCTGATTGTGCAAGCACAGAAATTCATCGGTAGTTCACGTTTTCAGACAAAATTAGAAAGGTTCGTTACTGCAGAACTGGGCCAGATCATGAATGTATCTTGGTTTTTTAATGAATGGGAACGACGAAAAAATCAGTTGCCCACAATCATCGATGTAAAGGTCGTTTAGGCGATTAAGGAACAATCGAGGATGCAGTTGGCAGCACTAATGCAGGTTCCATTGCATGACAACTAGAGGATCATAGAAAGGTCAAATACACGGTACCACAAGGCATGCAAAATAACTGCACAGCAGTCCGCCCCAAACCTGGTAAAGCTATGCAAGCATACCTGTGAGAGGAAGGTCTATTTTTTGGGTTCTGTTTTAGCTTAAGAGCAGTTCAGGTGAGAGTATTTCGTAGAGTCATTTCAAATCCGTGCACGGTGGCTAATGTTAGGTTGCAAGTATAAAATTTTTCTTTTATTTTCTGTTCGAAAATCTACCTCGATAATTATACGTCCAAAAGCAAATGATCTGGTTTTGAAATAACGTTGGATGTATTTTCCAAGTAACGGCAAGTTTCTAAACCTTTCATCTGTTTTATCTGCACGACATAATCCATAGCATGGTTGATAGCAGATTGTTAAGAAGGCAATCAATCAATGTGGATGGTCACGTGTGATTTTACTTCAGCATGCACGGATTACTCTAGTAAAATAATTTATTCTGGCAGAGACTACAAGCATTGTTGTAAACTATCACCAGCAGTAGCCCATTCACCACGTAAAGTATTCGGTGATTGAAACAGTCTATGCTGGATGGAATGCTATCCTTCTTATGTTAGTGCGACTTAGGCATGACAGTGAACGCCCGTGTATAGTTGGTCAGCCAGATTTGGTTCGTATGGAGCCTACCCCGGTGGTGCTACATTCAGTCTCTCGATACCCACGTAGACACAAAGGAAAATGACACCAAACTCTGGTTCATCTCTGGATTTTGAAGTCTATTATCGGTGTTTTCAGGCTCTAGCGCCACTCCTCGCTTGTTCCACTACGGTGTCCTAAAGTACAATGCGCAATATCATTGTTCTATTGGGTAGGCTGACAGTATTTCAGGAACACATATGTTGTCGTCAGTACGCAAAAAGCAATGTCGTACCGGAAGTGAATGGACAAAGAATTATCCTTAAACGCATTCCTTTCCTTACATTTGAAGGAACTAGTATACCGATGAATACAAGCCTGATGTTACTAAGGCATGTACGCCCACGTGCTGCATAAGCCCACTTGTACTCCTCACTATTCTTGGGGCTTTGAGTCATGCCTCGTAACAAAATCTGCTCAGATAACAAAACTCTAGGCATTCCTAGCAAGTGTCAGTTGCTTAACACCCCAAAATTGAAGGTGTTGTTTTTCTATTTATCTAAAGATTAACATGGTAGCAGAATTTAGGTGTACCTGAGTTTGACCATGAATAACTGGTCTTGAGAGTTATTGCTCATTTTAATGCATCGTAAACGAGGCTGTAGGAGATTCGGAAGTGTTGTGAACCATCCAGAAAATTAATCTCGCTTTAGAAAGCTGCGTCTCAATTCCTTGTTGTAGTTCGCGTGAACTCGAAGGCCAAAAATCATCTTACAGCACACGGAAAACGTACTCGTTTGCATTGAAAACCGGATGGTAAACGAAACACGAAATTGAGGTCAGCGCCGTAAATGAAATTGGATAATCTATTCAAAGGTTGAGCGGAACATTTTTATCCCGATACTCGTGACAGCTGGTAAATGCATGTAGCACGCTCCCATCTTTCACCTTTTTCAAAAACCAACTCCAGGTCACTGTTGCACATTCTGACCAAAAACGAAAAACTAATTTACTTGGCTGACTTAGAATAGACTCCGTGTATATTATAGGGATAATCTTTATAGCACACCTTATTGGTGGACCATCAAAAGTCATTTTGTAGTGCTGTAAATTGCGAAAAGAAGAGCGTCCCAGGTCACAAGGTTTGACATGAATGCATTAAGGTGACCGTCCCAAACGGTACAAGCAAAAGATTGGTTGGCAAATTTACGAACAATTTTGTATAGCTTGCATGTGCGCCGTTGCGTGAAAGAACGCAGTTTGATGCACTTTTGAATCAGCATGGCATTGGCTGTTCCAAATTGCCAATTTTTTACCGAGCAAAAAAAGGGCGACACGTTTTTCTCACCCAAGGCGGTCGCTGGTATATTATCAAGCAAATAAATGTTGTCCAAGCCCCCTAAGCACCGTTTAAACATTAAAAAATAAGATTTATGGCAGGAGGTGATACCAATAGGTGTGATTTTACTTTGGCTGTCACTTGGAGGCTTGAAGAAACTTTGGGAATTTTTCAGGGTGAAGAAATATAGGTACATCTTAGAGTTATCCGGGAAGCAAAGTACAATCAGCTACAAGATGATCCGTTTTAGCCCATCTTATGTGCACAGAAAATAAAATTATTGGTCATTCCCCCAACTTGGAATTCTGATGTACTTAAGTGCAACCTATTGGTACAGGCATCGGTTTATCCAGGTTTTATCCGATCAAACTCGTTTTACTAAGAAGCGGCTTACAAACGGTTTGCGCCAAGAAAACAGCTTTAGCCCTTTGTTGGCCTTGTTCATATTAATTTTCTAATAGTCAAATTTGCTGCATGAGGACGTTCATTCAACAAATGGGTCGCTGACCAGAGGGGTTGGGGAGAAGCGAATATTCGAGGTGCTTATTCAGGTTAGTTCAAGCAAAATTGTTACTCCGCTTCTTTTGATATACTGTGTTAGAGGTCTAACTAAAACAATAGGCTCGCCTAACTTGAAGCAAACTACTGTCGTCCATAATTGTTACTAATTAATAAAGTGACAAGGTGTGATCAAGATATCACAAAAGGTTGTAAGTATGTCAAAATGATATGAGATACGCACGCGTAAAACTGTCAGAAAGAGTTGATTTTAGATCAGGTGGCTGCTGATCTGCTCTTCGATCATGGGAGGCTTGCAGGTGTTTTGCCACCAATCAAAGGGTTATTGTCGGTGCCCGCACTGCTCGGTGAACAGATCAACAGCCACCTGATCTATAACCCTATAACCCAACCGAGCTACCAATATTTCAATATATTGCCGACAGGAAGGGTGCTGTGAGAACATATCAAGGCGGGCCAGCCGGGAATTTTGTGGAAAATTGTCTTCAGAAGTTGTACCATGAAAATGCTTTTTGAAAGGGTTGGCGCATTACAGTGTGGCCACCTTCATGTGGAGTCGGAATCATGAACCTCTGTAAATTTAGTGAACAATCTGAGAGATAGTGAATACTATCTGTCAGTGAACCACACTCACGCATCAGGGCAGCAACATTATTGATGAGGTTAGTTTGATGAAATGTCCGGTCTGGGTATTCGGAACAGTTACCAGTTTCAGAAAAGTGGATGAGATGTGGCGCTGCTTAATCCGGATAACGACTTGTTGTTGTTGTTTATTCTTATTGATTGAATCCCCATAAGCACAAAGCAAGTGTGCATTACGGAGAACATTTAGTAGATTAATACGCATAAAACGCCGTCTAACACCAAATCTGGGCACCTGCAATCAGTGATTAGGCTAGACCACAAAGTTCAACGAACCGAAATCCTATTTGAATTAACCGCTTTGAATGATTGGCTGTGTGAACTCAATCCATTTCACTCCAGGCTTGTTGGTTTGAGTATCTGCTGGGCATCACACTTCATGATGTAAAAATACAAATATGATACAGAAGAACATACGTATTTATTTTTGAAAGTGCCGGAATGCTTGCAGGACATCTAGATAACATCCTGAGACTGAAAGCACAGGAAGCCGAATGTCTCGCTGGACACCCAGAAATCATTTGATGTCAGTGCAATACACCCTGAGAGGTACAAAACTCCTCGCGCTTCACCGAGATCCCTTTTCTCGGGATCCATCTGTATGCCGTTGCTGTCCAATAGTTCAGCGACGGTTTACATGGTGGAGTCCAAGTTCATTGATGTGAATGGCGACTTTACATCAAATAAGACCATTTTTCGTCTTTAGTGTTTATGTTTTTTCAGAGATTATCTTGCATTTTTGACTCAACGCTGTAACCCATTGATGAGGCCTATTATTACCTCCAGAGTTCTTTTGATAGGTTGTACGTAGATATCACTGAAAACGACAAGGTTGGTCGTAATAACATTAACTCTTTATGTATTTCTGGCAAAAAATAGAAGGGGGTTGGTCGATTCTGAGCTTGCATTCTCCAGCACTCTTCTTTTGTTATCTTTTAAACATTTTAGACATTAGATTTTGTTTAGATTCCCATTCGCTTCATACGTCAGGTGTTTGCTTTCATCATTCTCTGGGCAGTGATCCGCAGTGACGTCGCCCAGTAGATTGTTCCTTTCGCTTTTCCAAACTCTCGGCCAAATTATCCAGCCGTTACATTATCTGCCAATCTGACCAGGTCTTCCAAACATTTAATCTGTTTCAATAAATGTTTAGTGTCTTCTCGTCTGTCGTGATGGGTGGGGCAAATTTCCTTTTTCTCACCTGTTCAAGTATTCTTGATTGAGCATGCCGTCAGTCCAACTTTCCATGCACTTTTGAGAAAGAAGTATGTGATTACTGCTAAGTCCAGCATGATCAGATCTCTGAAAAACGTCCCAAGCTACACTTAGGTTATCATGGCAACATAATTAGCAAACGATCCGATGCTTTGGCGTTCACATGGGAACGTCTAGCACTGTCTGCATCTAACACGATCGCAAACAGCACATTTAATTTTGTCACCAACTTTAACTACCATTTATGGCAATTCTGTAGTGCTATAATTTTTCCCTGTGTTTTGTAGGCGTGTTCTTACTAGTATGCCTTCCTTATTCGAGAAATACACTGATTTGCAAATCAATTTGGTTTTGCGAGAGACTCACCTGGAACCCAGCTGAATCTCCCGTTTTTGATGTTTCCAAGCAACTGAATGTGAGCCTCTAGCAAAAACAAATTGATTTGCAAATTAGTGTACTTCTCGAAAAACAGTCCAATTCGGGTTCAATTAGAACATAAGGTTGACGGAAACTCGGGGACTGCGCCTACCTGATGAGCCCCAAGAAGGGCGAAACCGGTCGTGGGCTGTCGAAGAGTTTTCAGCAACCTTATGAATGAGTAGTGCATTACATATATACCTTCCTTATGTTTTTATAGGGTCCTTGTGCAAGTAAACGGCGTGAAAAAAAGATCCGTCATATGTATTCTAGTTACAAGAGCAATACAGGGAGCATGGCATTAAATTTCCAAGCTCAACTAGTAATGGTCTTTCTCCCAAATTTGAGTGAGGAATTGTAGTCAGCGTTCACGAAATACACACTCCACCTAATTCACTGCTGCTATTCTCGGCGCACAGATCTACTGACTAGAAGTAACACGAGGTGAAGCTTAAAAAATCCTGCAGAAACAACTGGAACAACCAAGTGACGCTTAGTTACATGGTGAGTAATTTATCAGACGGGTGAACTGCGATTCACTGTGTGCAGACTCTGTCATAGGATTGGTAACAATAAACTGGACACCGGAATGTAAAAGTACAAACGGAACTGTTGTGTGTGCATAACTTTGTGTCGGGACGTCTAGAACGTTGCCGTTTGAGCTTGCAGCTACCTCAAACTTAACCCAGACAGACTACCTACCATGCGACTCGGATAGGGAATATTTAAACAAGGATGTAGCCACTAACGGAAGCCAACAGAAACCAAGAGCAAAAGGACGTTTGATCGGCAACTTAGATAGGGCAGAGTAACATTTAAAATTGTGCCTTGAGACACACGAAAAATGGATATCAGGATGCAGAAGGAGCAACATGAAGAGCATATGATGACATTACTCGGCAGCTACAGCGAAAACTCCGATGAATTTTGTTTCGCTACATGAGAGTTTTAAACATTAGTTTTCCATTCGAATAACTTTCATTTAAATGTCTCTCTGACGGCAGATGAGGAAAGATATTGGTACTATTTTGATGAGTGGCAGTGTCTAAGTTTCGATTTTCAGGAAAAGGGTCATTTCCACAAGTATCCAAGTCCCTCGGAGTAAGAAAAACGTTCGGTTTGTTTGACCGACCAAAATTACGGAACAAACGATATTGATGAAGCTGAGATCACTACAAGTCACTAGTGATAAGGCAGTCCATAACTTTGGGTGTCGATCGGGTGGCTGTTAATATGCTAGTCGAGCTTGACTGTCGACTCGCAAACGTTTTCACACTACATGAAGAGACATCAGTGCACGGTTTGGTGGGCCCATACTTTTATAAAAGTGTATACGCAAAATTGCATTGCACTAAAAAATAAGTACATATTTGCAATTTATAGTCTCTTCGTTCTTTCTAGGCTGCGAAGTTTTCACACTGCTTTCTGAAAACCTACACCTCTTCCAACATTGATCAAAATAAACGATTTGCATCATAAAACGAGTGAAATTAAGAAAGTGAGAAGACTGATGGGTGATACGGACTAGATGTTGGGGGTTGCATTCGACAAAACGTTTACGTAGTGGGAAAGTTGAAAACTTTGCTCGCTATCCATTCCATTTCGGACGACACTTCGCTTTTCGAAAACAAAATTCAAACTCAGCACACAAGCAACATTTTTGTGTCGGGTAAAAATACAAGAAAAACCAAGGACCACCTACACAGCATGGCAAACAGTTTACCAATTAATCAGCCAATTCATCATCATCATCATCATCATCATCATCATCATCATCATCATCATCATCATCATCATCATCATCATCATCATCATCATCATCATCATCATCATCATCATCATCATCATCATCATCGACAGCATGACATCAATGCTCAACACCGATCCTTCACTGCCGTGCAACCATGATTTATTTGAAAGCCTTATTGTAAAGAAAAGACTAAAAGTGGATGGGGAAGGGACTTGGCGCTAGCTTACTACAATCAATCCGAGGTGCCTACACCTCCAAACATTCACTCAGGCAATCTGGATGGAAACTGACAACAAGAACGCCACTAACATCGGTTGGCAGCCATATCTTGTAGTGTCTCCAACCAGGCGAAGTAGGGATCACGCGATCCCAATCCTGGAAGGCGAGTAGCACCGACAGCACCCAAGCGTTTCCTAATCTCTTTCATACCCCTCTGCGAGGTCAAAGGTTGGCCACCTCTTTGCTTACGTTACTCTGAATTGGGCATGGAAAACAGCACTCTCTTCGGCAAACGATGCTTAGGCATACGCAACACATGTCCCAACCAACGCAGCTGCTGGACACATTCTTCGATGGAAGTACCCGTTACACAAACGAAAACTCGCTTTCTAATAGCCTCGTTACGGATACGCCGACACCATCCAATTAGCTTGCAAATTAGGCTCACATCCCAGTTCAAAAGCAAATTTCCACAACAAGTTGTTACACGTAACTTCACAACTAGGTTTCGTTTGAAATCGTTCGGTGGGGCATAACTTTCGTTCAGTAACTTAGCAGGTGTTCCCAATTATGGAGTACCTCCTGCACTTATGTACTTGTACCTGACAGTTTGTTCAAACTGAGATTGCAATTTCCATCAAAGCGATACAAAGACCTTTCTGTGGCCAAAGTGGCTAAACCTGTTCAAAGTTGGCACCAGATTCCTTTCCTGGAGCATCATTTCCTGCTGTGGATGTTAAAATGAAAATGCAGCTTCTAAACGAAACATAATCACGTGTTTTCCCCGCGATCAATAAGTTCAAACCAAACCACGTGTACCCATTGACAATGTGATCCCGTACGCTGAGATCAAGATAAAGTATTCTGAGCGATGGCGTTTCCGGTCAAAAAAGCTTCTACATCAAGTGACAGCGATGAAAGATTTCGTCGGTCGTCTATACTGCCCTCTTTGCCTTTGTTAGCAAGCGCTCCTAGTATACAAAAATTATCCCTCAAGCACCTACCGACAATTGATTCTAAGCGATTTATGCATGTGCTTGACAACACGGTCACCCGCGTTTTGTTGGTCTCCTCATTTCCGCGAATATGCAGTAACGTAAAGGTGAGTTTAGTAGAAAGTGGCCTTTATGAATGTGCACTCATTAAGAATATGTTTGGTGCTGCCTAGACCACACAGATTTCCGTGTAACCACAATGCACTGATAACGATAACCTTATCTTCGTCGCTGGCCAGCTAATGACATCTAGCATGGACTATATTTGATGTTGTATTTCGGTAAAGAGGCTTTACAAAAGGTATACAGGTGTGCTTCAGCGTTACCTGTCCATGTTGACGTGTAGACACGGAATATGCATGTACAGTGCGTTGGTTGTCGATAAGTCTATACCAAAATCCGACTACCTACGAGGAGTTCACATAACACCCTTGTAAGGCAATTTAGCTTCATCTCAAACTGTAGAACACAGCATTCTTTGAAAACGATGAACCTCGAGGACTCAGCGGATTTCACCGTTATAGACGGAATATAACATGTACGGGTTTGTTGATGGTAGGGGGAGCAGAATAAATGTCACTTTGCTCGCCATCGTTTATGGGTGCATAGCTAATGATCAATTTGTTGATGAACAAAGGCTTTTCAGGTGAGGTTTTCGCATTTGTTATGTAGTATTGTGGTACACTTGTTTGCTTTAAACACCAAAAGTAAGAGGAATTTATAAGAGACCGGTTTGAATATATGCTCATCGCCATGAGTTCGAGACCTTTCCGCTAAGGTGGTGGATGACTCGACGAAAATTTCACTATGGTAAATTTTTGACTGGATACTTTTTATCCCAAAGATCTGTTAAGTCTATTCAGTTAGTCTCAGTCGTATTTCATAAAAATACTCCGGTGTGAAGAATTTCGCTATTGTCTTTCGTCTAACACAGTATATAAGTGAAACGTGCTTAACCTCGTGTGTGCTGTTCAATGAGTAGAAGCAAACACAGATCGGTCGTCCATTTTCCTGTTATCCTTCACCTCCGCGATTATCACAAAGATGAGCACAACAAGTAGAAGTGATACATTTTTCCATCTGTTTACGACGGTTTTTTTCTAATACAAACAGACCTGTTAATAGAGTGATGTTTTTTGACCCAAAATGAATGAAACGCTTGATCAGACATTTGAAGCCATTAACAACATGGATAGCAGCGACGTGGCCAATTACATTCGGCTGATTCATTGCCCGGTCACCGGAGACAACATCAAAAGTTAGCGCTGATAGCTCGTGCTTTGATGTTATACCAACCTCACTAAAAAGGACCCAGTAGCGGTTAGCACCGAGGAGTTGCAACATATCTGTGCATTCAGCATAGTTGTACACTAACCCATCGTATCCAAAATGCCATCTAGTATAAGTGGTTCAGTTGTGTAAAACCACTGACTTATTCATTTTACCTAGTACATATTTTGAATGATTTTAGCCGACGGAACATACAAAATATATATAAACCGTATATATTTATATATAGTGGCAAGGACACAAGCATGGAGACATTGTCATACGACCGACATTTTACTCCGTTTTTGCCGACATCTAAATACTGAGGTCGAAAAAGTGCCCTGATATCGACGCGGTAATAAACAATATTTGTTACTGATGAATACTACATGGTGCGTAGGGCGCTGTATAGAACGTGTGTAGCCACATGGATGATCTCAACAATGAAATGTTTTTGGTTTTTTAGAATAAGGTTACATGCTGCAAATGGCTTTTATTTTAGACCAGTTTCTAAGCTTCTGACAAGTTGGTTTTTGGTGATGGTTTACAGTGCCCAGTCCAGTTTTTTCTGAACTATGGATCAGAGACCTGGCCACTGCGTGTGGAAGATCTTCGAAGGCACTCTGTGTTGGACCCTAGGTTGTGGGAAGCATTGCGCCTGTTTTGTGGGAACATCAGATCAGTGATACTGAAATATGCCAGGTGGTTTTCGGGAAAGCTTATCCTCCCTCGATATATTAGCTGGTCACATTCCACAGATTACCCTGCGTAGGCAATGTGCTTCGTATACCAGAGGACATTTTACCTCGTGAAGTCCTCTTCGTCCAGATTTGTATCAGATGGAGAAGACCCAGGGTCGGTCAGTCTATGACCTGGTAACGAAGCGTAATAGACCACACAACTCAACTCAGACACGTTGATAAATGCCGTCTTCCCGGATGGGACGAGACAAAAAATGGTTAGCGACCCCGACAGACGTGGCTGCATCACATAACCAATGACAATCTTGCATCAAAGCTATCACCTTGAGCTCCCAATCTCTGCCACACCAAAAAAACAGAACCATTCGAACTCAATGAACTAATTTGGCCATCGCCTCCAACGAAAGACTCTCACCACCTTATCCTCCTAGACTCGGTGAACAAAAATGTGGTAGTTGGAGCCGCAGTATTTCGGTGCACTTTTTGTGGGCTAAGATGCTGAACTAAACTGAACCGAACCGAAATGATCACTTTTGTAGGAAATAGTTGTGTAGAATCGCTGACTGACAATAGCCTTCAAACTTCACTGGTTGAGCGATAATCTAAATGAGTGTTTCAGGTTTAGCTGGCTGCATTTTTGGCAAGTATGGTAAGCTTTTTGGTAAGCTGTGGAAAAACAGCTGGCTTCGGCAACCGTCGAATGATGACGACAGAAAGCGGAGGTTTACGACGAACAAAAGTTTAGTGCCAGCAACAATATAAGACAGGACAAATAATACACCAAGAGTGCGCCTTCTCAAACAGTTAAATTGCCTCAGTCAGCAAAGACCGACCAGTTAATAGCTTTTGGCAACCCACTAGCAACACACTGCATGTTCATTACAATCAGCCTGAGTGACGAACACCGTATGAGAATTTGTTTTCCCATTTATCTTAAGGTACGGGTCGAAAGCTGTATTCACTTGGCTGCTATTACCTACGAATTTGCTGTCGCGCCATAGTCCCAAGAACTTTGTACCAGGTAGACTGGTGCCATTCAGATGCTGACTTTTGACTGACATTTCGTCTGGGACTGCGACTAAACGAGCTTTTATTATGAAAAAGCGATTCACTTCGTAGCTTTAGAACGTTAGTGGTATTCTTTCTCCCGAAATAACCACGGTTCAGAAGAGACCATACATAATACACTCATCTAACATTTTCTGTTTTGTTGACGTGTTGTTGTAGCTCCAGACAGGTAGGAAAAATCTTTTGTTGTTCAATTTGTTTTTTATAACGATATATAACTTAACACGCAATATTGATTACCGCCCCATCGAAGCTCAGCATGTGTAAACGCTTAACCCTAAATTTATCGTTATCACTCAGATCAAGGCTGGTGGTCTGGCATCAAAGGATCATCAAAACTAGGTGCTTTTATTGTTCACTTTTTTATCGTTTTGTTTAACAATAGTGCGCGACTGTTGGATTTGAGTTCTGCTTCTTGTGTATTTATTTTTTGCTGTGAACACGGCGTGAACGACTGAAAATTATCCCACAACAATTGCAATAATCTATGCGACTGCGCATACAGATTACGAAGGAAGGCCTGCACCAGACACTTGTACCAATATCCGCCGACCGATTTCCGGTTCCCGCAACCTGTCATGGCTGACATTGCCATGGGTACTAGGAAGAATGAACCCGAGCGAACAAGATAGTTGTATCCATTTGTTCAGTGACAAATTTCTGTGACCAAGATAATCTATTCCAGAGGTATAATCATATTTTGGAGGACCGTTCCTCTTGTCACTGTGTTTTATCTTGAGTTATTGGTGTGGACATTGATTTGCGGCTAACTATGCTGATGTCAGGATGCGTACGAAGTTATTTTAAGCCCGGGCTATAGAGACAGAACTATAGAAAGCACAGAAAAATTGGCTTTTGGACGATGCACTGAGAGTATTTTGCTGTATCTTTCTGGGTGTGCACTGTAAGACAATGTCGGATCCATGGATAAGATAAGACGAGAGGCTTCACAAAGGAGATGTCGAAAATAAGTTAGTCATCAAGGCACTGCGAACGATTCCTTCTGTTCTGATTTCAATCTTCTGATAGAAATGCATTCAACAAAGCTTACCGTTTGTCATCCCGTACACAAAATTGGAATCCAGCTGCCCTGTCGACACGATGTTCACTTTCAAGCAAATGACTAGCTATCATTATGTCAATCGTAAATTTGCCCCCGGAGTTGAGTTTGTTACTGGGCCCGGTGGGGCGAACTAGTTCATGTGCTGTTACATCCAAACTAGGATATGTTTTGCTTAAGTCGAAGTTGCTTCTCAATTCTTCCAAGGTAGGTATCCGAGCATCCATAAGTAAAAAGGCAAAAAAACGAAGGTGGAGTACTTAGGCATTGGATCATTGACTACGGAGGTCAGATTTCGGTTTCAGTTTTATATGACTTCAGGCATGGCAACGTTGTGCGTTTGTTCAAAAGCTGTAGTTGAGCATTTCGCTACCAGCGCACTACTGAATTTTATGTTTGGGGAAGGGTTTATCTCTGAAGCTGAGTAGATTCGCAACCTCTTAAGTGTAAGCATGCTATGGTTTTTAAAAATTTCTGTGGGCATTTAGATAAGTCAAATACCCCTCCAGTTATTCAACTTAGGTGTCGGTGGTATCTCGCTCTATCACACACTGTTCCAACTAGGCTTTATTGTAGCGGATCAGCACAAAAATGGACAAGTGATTGGTCCAAATGTGCTTTTAGTGAAATAAATTACGAAGTATTCCATCATCTTGGAGGGTTATTTAGATAGAAAGAACGTTTCGTAACTCAGATCTTTATCGAATGTTAGCTTTGTGTTTGGATGAGCGGTGTTCAGTGCCTACAACAGCTCCATTATTTCTTGCAATGATCCTGTGACTATCTAGACAATGCTCACAAACAGTTTTGTAGGATTTCATCTTTCCAATGAGATTTTTTGCTCACATTTATATGCCGGCCATGAATTTATCATATTTAACTGTGTTCAGTAGAAGTTCGGTGCAATAAATGTGATAAAGAATGACGTGATAAGAAATCACACGATTAAATTTGAGAGACTCTCGTACAGCAAGTTTATTTCAAGCATTTTTTAAAAAGGAGTAAGCTTTAAATATTTCTAACGGAAGAGTGGAAGTCGATATACACTGTTCACCAGGATACTTAACGTGCATTTTCTGACAACCACCGAGATTTCCTCCATTTCGTGGACAAACTGCAACATCCCGGCGATAAACCTTCTCACCAGTCAGCAGTCTGTAAGTTATTTACGGACAATGAGCTCATTCCTCAAGTGAGTGAAATATTCCCAGACACAGATGGACGCATAAAAAATTTGATCATAATAATAAGCGACCACCTAATGAGTTTGATCACGTTAATTTGCGAGCTTCCGCGAATCCCGTTCGGATTCTGCCTAGGATATGCGGAATAACTCTCATATACACCAACATGTATGTATACAGCCTTAAACTCCGGATACACTATTACTGCACCCTCCCCACAGGAATTCTCTTTACTTCTTGGACGAAATGCAACTGTGCTGTTTGAAACCTACGGGCCTATATGTAAAGCATATGACGAACAATGCGCGCACCTGAAACAGCGACAACGATTAACAGAGCGCGAAACATATGATATGCACCGGACGAGTTACGTCACATTTGACGAAGGTCAGAGTCTTGTCTCTGATGCAATGACCCAAACGGCTCGCATGAAGGGAAGCGTGAGTTACCTGGTGTATGCATGCATTGAAACATTAAAGTATGTTTGATGGAGTGTTTCGTACAGGCAATCGAAGATGAGGCGTCCTCAAACCTTGAGCAACCGGAATCTTTCATTTATCCTTCAAACGAATGCAGAAGTAGATTTTGAGGTTTGCTTGTATTACTGAGAATGTACTACGGTTCCAATCATCCCAGCAAAAAGCCACATCAGAACTAATGGCCCCACAAGACCCCTATTAATTCTCGCCTTCGAACGGCCACCAAAACAAAAAACTACTCTTATCACCTAAAATTATCCACGCAAGATCATAGTGCTTTCTGAGATTTTCACATGGGTATCCGATAGAGCTGGGCACTGGGCTTTTTTGCATCTGAACTAGTAGCCTGACCGAAATACTACTAAGACCATCGATTGCTGGCAGTTACATAAAAGTTAGCAAACGTGTCACATTTAAGTACTTGTGGTAAGTAAGAGCATAGGACAACGTGACAAAGTGTGTGACAGAGTATGACAGAGTGCACACCAGCAGACTTCGATTTGTGCTACTACGTCCATAGACAGCTGTTTTTATACTTCTTAAAGAAACCAAATTCATTTACACCCCCCAGATTTGTAGGTTACAAAACTTGAGGACTATGGATAAATGGAGACCGGTTGTGATGATGCAGTGTCAGTCTAAAATTCCGAATCCATTACCGTTATGCACAGACATTATGAAGTCTGGAATATCATTTACTCGATGAACTAATTCTCAGTTGAAATTGGAAGGATGATCTTGAACGGACTGTCTTGAATGGACGGCCTTAATGAATAATAAAATTATCTGAGTCCTTCACAATGGTAGTTTGCATCTTAACAAATCCAAATGCTTTTCTAAGTCGGTGTGTTCCTTACGGTCTCGAAAGTGCTGTCATATCATCCACCAAAACAGGTTGATAACATGGTATACAATGTGACTCAGATAGAAATAGCCAACTTCCATAACGTCTACCCGATCAAAGAGCTACATGTATCCATAGCTTCTCTTATCCAAGGAAAGCTGTTTTTAAAACCAATGCACTTTTATTCATTGTTGATCTGTTCGCCAGGCTTGGCAGTTGGATTATAGGCATTTCAACACCAAATGAGATGACATCATCAGTCTGGGGCCGACCAGGTAAATGCACCCTCTCCTGCATGCACTTATATGGTTTTTAAGCAGCATTCGACAACTCCAAATTGATTGGTTGGTCCCGTGGCTGTCGCGTAATTTGGTTGGTCAGCGTGAAATCTGTGTTGTATTGTGATATCATTTCCTTGTATCTGGTTGGTTCGTTTAGCTCCCTAAATTCGATGGTTTTGTTTCTTCGTTGTGCTTGGGCCGTTTTCTTCTGGACTTGTTGCCTGACTTCATTTAACTTGATTGGTTGGCCGTATAACCTCCACGTTGGTAGCTTACTTTGATCCGATTGGTCGGTTGGTTTTTGTTAGGTAGTTTGACTTCTCATGTGGTTCAGAGTCCCGCAACTGTGTGTTTCTTTTGTTCAAAGTGGCCAATAGAATGAGCCTAAATCGAAGTGTTTATTGATCGATGTTTTTGGGGAGTATCACGCCTCGACAAACTTCCGCTCCCATTTTGCGCTTGCGTGAGCAAGTGTTTAGACATTTTCCCAATTGAACCGAGGCCGTTCCCTGCTTTGTGAGTTGAAACAAATGACGCCGATTAGTGTCTCCTGCTGGCAAGTTTGTGTTTGTGCGTTCTGGTGGCAAATTTTCTTCCGAAGTCCGTCCCAGTTGTTACACAGAAGTTTGTAGATCTCGTTCGTGTACTTGATTGTATCCACTCTTCCCTTTGCTTTTGTGAGGGTTCTTCTCAATGTGTTTACAGACCTGCAGATTATTTTTTCAGGTTAACGTAAATGTTCTGCAATCATTTCCGTGACGTTTTTGATCTTCTTCTGTTCTCGCTGTGCTAGTAGCGTAGCCTGGCGTTGATTTGGTAGGCATTATTTTGGTGTGTCTTCGTCATTTCATAGTCGGACCTGTTGTGTTGCAATGCGTCTCGATGTGCTTAAACAAGGTTCGAACACAGCTTCGTTTGTGATGGCTCAGGTGGTTGACGAAATAGTTTAGAATCTGGTCCGTGTGCGTTTATTTCGTGTATGTTTCGGTTCGCAGTTGGTCATCTGTTGTCCTTGTGATGAGCACATCTAGGAATGCCAAATTTTGTTCCCTCCATTTCCATTGTGAATTGGATGTGAGGAAACACACTGTTCAGCATTTGATTCGCTCTCGATAGTTCGTTCTTATCTAAAATGGCAAATGTGTCGTCCACATATCGGTTTGATGCCAGGCTTTGTTTATGTGCTTTTTACTGTGGAAAACCTAGTTGAATTTTGCTTAACAACGTGTATTTGTCCATTGAGTACGCAAAATCAGGTTTTTCACCGTTCACTACGCGTGACAAAATTTCGTGCCATGGGTTGAATGCAAAAGCTCGTGCAAGCCGCTAATTAGTGCCATTGACCATTACATTGCCGATATGGCATGCAGTAAGCTACTTTATTGACAGATGCCGCTTGAATAACGGTCGGTGATGCATGCCCTTATTGTCAGAGTTTTCCGCATACCTTACACCCAATCGTTGGGATAAAATCAGTAGGTTGTCAACCGAATCCACATACACCACACCCGGAATGGAGTTCACTTGTGTATAAATGGTCCTCTAACGATGTAACTACAGTGATGCTTTGAAGCGTTAAATTCGGTTTCAGCCTGAGATTTGACAGGAAAAATTAGAATACATAGGTTAACTTTGGTTGTGTTATCTTGTCCGAAAATCAATGGATTTGCGAGCTCTTCGCTGGTGTCGGGATAACTTGTCGTGGGTGAATTGTCATTTTATTGACTTTTTTAACGCACCACACTTTGGGCTTCATCTAATTTAGTTCAGCGGCTGCTTTGACGAGAATTAGATGAAGAAGATGGTACGGAAGTACACCTATTCGGACGGTGTAATCTGTCAATTTTGATCGGTTTGTTGAAATTCCTGGCTTAACCCAGATGAATGGTGGCAACACTGACTGCTTAGCAGTTCCCAGCTCAGAGTCACAGTAAATAACCATAGTGTTTGTTCCTGGACCTACAGTTTGATTTGTGAGTGAGCGTTATGTTCCAACAGGCTACGGAGCTTCTTCCCACCTGGAATGACCATATCCGGCCGTCCTGTCAATAGCACCGTTAGAGAAACTCTTAGGTGGCCTAAACTCATTAGATCAGGTCTGTGTAAACTCCCTATTTCACGTAGAACTTATAAATAGACGTAAAACCCTGAAAATGAGGCTGACATTTCAACTCGTATGGTTAGATTAATCAACAGGATAGTCTCTCATGGTGGCATCAATCGACAAAACATTCGACGAAAGCAATTTAACATCCGCCGAACGGACAGCTATAATAACTCTCAAGTGATGAGTGTGCTGCACACGGGCCGCGTCATGTTTTACTTAGATTGGTGTGCAAGATAATAAAGTAGTTTCCTGATGCAACTTTGCTTGTTTGTTTGAAAAAAACTTAGTTGAGGATTATTACAAACGAGAAAGTCAGCTTGTATTCACTTGATTCTACCATTAACTTGCGACGAGTTTCCACCCACTACTGGAAGAAGATTAAGTACGCGTGACACTAATGTACCAGACCAAAAGTATATACACAGTATACGTATAATATATGTATATATATAGCACGTAACACACACCTAACACTACTCAACTCATAATCACCGGCCCATCGATACGCTCCACTGCGCTCCGTAACTGATGATGTCACCTCGACTGGTGATGAAACATTTACAGTCAAATTGCCCAGCTCAGAAAGCAAACCAAGGACCATCTATGCTACCTGAGTTACCAAGATTCTCCTCAATACCTAATATACCACTCCCCTGCATTCCAATATAAAACAAATGCATGTGACAAACATTCGTATTGAACCCAGCTTCTGCAAGGAGCAGTGCAAATAGCGTTGCAGATCGCGCGAATACCGAAACGACGGTGAACAGCAAGTTCCGTACAATTACTCTTTACAACTACAAGTAATTTACATTGGCTCCTGCGTCATGACTTAATCTGTAGACTCAGGAAGCTGTATGCATGGGAGAACTTCTAGACTATATACTTGATCAGCTTGAATTCATTCCAGGTTATCTGGACCACACTCTAGCAGTGTGCTGTATGCCGCCACGATCGGAGGACACCGCACTGCATCTGACCAGCAACTTTGCACAGGAAACCTACCATCCAATTAGCAACCCTATATTCGTTTAGTCTCTAGTAGCACATAGCCATTTTGTTTGTCTTGAGCCGTCTGTAACCGAAAGCCGGCCTGGTACGGCCCAATGACATAGTGAGACTCCCTTATCCGATACTGAACATGATGAAAAATTCTCCCAGAATCTTTGGTATCTACACTGCCCACCATCCTCAATAATAAAGTTACCTCATTCCGTTGCGGATACTACGGAACGGTCATCAGACCACATTGATTTATCAACAATCTCCAAGAGCTTAGTTCACACTGGATTCTCATTCAGTAAACATTCTTCAAGCTAGTACAATTCTTCGGACGGGAAATGTTTCCCAGACGAAAATGAGTCAGCTACAACAGTATTCTGCGGAGCTGTTACCAATTATTTGACATCAGAAGTAAGCGTTCTGTCAAGCAGGTGTTCACTTCAGCGCAAATTCGAGGGCTGCTGCGTGAATATTCAATCAGCAGTCATCAAATGCTTTTCCCGTATATTTAAAGTGAAAGGTCGGGCAATAACATCCCTAAGACCACAAGCCGCAGATAGAACTCGTTGGTCCATAAAATCTCGGAAATTTTAGGGAAGATTCAGCGGTGTGGGTGAAACAGACAGGCCAACTAAGCATGTGCATATAGAGCGCAAGCACTGGTGCGAATCCGCTGATCAATACTTTCAGTGGGTACACTAAAAGACCGATCTGCGCGCAGTCTTGCAGGGACAAAAGTGAGGCTGGAAAGCTGAAACAAACCTATTGTATCAAGGTCTGCTAGATCTCGATGAACCGGCAACCAATGCTACCTTTATAGCATGGTAACTAGACGATGGCTTGGGAAACATGGGACGAGCACCCATTGTGTTGAGCAGACAACCAATGGAACACGGTGCGGCAACTCACGTGCAGCCCCAAATGGATGCAGTATCAGCCCCACCTGGAACCGGTAGCAAGGAATAGACTTTTCTGGCAGCATCAACCGTCTAAGACAAAGCGGCCTATCCGATAGCAAGCGACTAAGTGCAGAGGTGACGCTGTGTGGCGATGAAGTTGAGCGTCGGGCCAGTGCAATAACCCACAAGGTTTAGTTGGTGATAGAAAGGAAGTTGGGATCATGGGGACGAAACCTCAATGCACAGGTAGCGGAGACGGCACAGATCACTATTCTAACGAACGAATATATGTGCGTATGAGGTCTCCAGGGTATGAAATTCAGAAAGAACGTGGGGAACAGGTTCAGTGGTACCACCTAACAAGATGCATTGCTACATCTTCCAGAGACGCTTAACATGCAAATATACTGATCTCCATCAATCGCGACACTTACGTTGGAGCGGCTGCCATCCACTCTGTAAACCGATCAGGTCATACCCACCTGAATTTAAAAATAAGATGATCGTTCAGCTGTAACACCCTTTCGGTGCCCAGTCTCCATGCCACCGGATGAAAGCACGAAGAGTGAGGTACCGTTAGAGTGCCAAAGCCCAGACATTGAAAAGATAAGGTTTGTACGACTGTGGCTAGTGCCAATGGAGACCACATCTCCAAACGTCTTCTCGCGTCAACCTTGATGTTAAGTTGATTGGTTGTGTAGGTATTTTGACGTTTTTGGTGTCTTTTCTTCGGGTAAGGTGACTGGTACTGACTGTTGTTAATGTCTACTCGTCTCTTTCGGTTTTCTTATGATACAAGCCTCTGCTATAACAGCTGAAATAGCCTTCGAAAAATTGTAGATACTCTCTACTATGGACAAATTTTGAAGTAAACATTCCGGAATTTGTGTCAACAAAGGAGATCGTGGCCTCGAATATCTCCGATATCAGTGTAAGCACTTTTATGACCGATTGTTAGTTTTATGATATCTATTGACCGGACCTCTCCTGGGAAATGACAGACTGTGTTAAACCAAGGGAGTGTTCCGCTCTTGAGTGAATGTTGTCGACCTGTCTGTCTTCAATCGTGGTCAGTTCTCCGGTGGCATTAACCAACTCACTAATCGTGTTTAATTGAGGACTATAATTATACGGTTGTTTTGACTCCCTTAGGTTTACTGTGTGCTAAACGCCAAATGAGTTCCCTTTCTATTACTTCTGTTCAATCTCAGTTAAGATCTTTGAAATCCCAAAGATATCTGCAAAGTTTCGTCCATGAAAACTACGACGAAAGAATTCCTTAGCCAGTTTAATTGCTGAGGAGGTGCGTGAAAGCAATAAGACAACTTCCTGTGCATTGTACGGCATACGTCATGGTCAGCTCTTTCCCTTAAGTTTAATGGAGAATGTGTTCATATTCTAGTTATTGGCGGCGGATAAGGAAATCTGTTATGCTTACAGAGGTGCCCAGTAAACACCGGACGCTTTGCAGTGAAAATTGTTCAATCAATTACATTGCTAATGATTCTGGGTAGGCTTCCAGGTGAGCTAAATAGCTATTAAAGGCCCATCGCAATGTTCACCGGAGGTGTGAAAAGCATTAACCACCTGGAAGTGAGTGCATTGATTACGAAAGGTCCTCGGATTACAAGTAAATATTAAACCTATTCTGCAAGTGCCACGAGTTGCATCAAGTTTGAAGCGCATGAACATGAGCGTTTCACAAGTGACAGAAACGTACGTGAAGAGTGGGTTCAAGTGAGGCTTATGAAGGCTTATAAAACTGCGGATGACCATTCATGACAGAAAGTTCGAACCCGAGGATACAGATATCTGTGGTCAAGGCAGTTACGCTGGTGGCAAAGTAAAGAACAGCTCTTCCTAAAAATCAAAACCAACCACGTGACGCATTGTTTTTATGTTTTCCCCTCGAATCGTGTACACTAGTTACACGAACCAGATCATTTACCCTCATATTCATTTAACATAGTTGTTGATCATGTGGAAGTGCAGCTGTGTTCTTCACACTATTTTATTTCCGACATATAATTAGAGAACCTGCCCAATACATTTCTCATAGTCGCTGTCAAGCACGGCTGTTCAGACGCGAGCCTACCGCACTCTATACAATCGGCTGTCTGACCAATACAGTAGGCGAGTTTTTCTTGCTCGTCCTATGCTTCCAACGCCATCGTGATGCACCACGCTGCCTGTTGACCGAATTCTTGCATGCCTTGACACAATGAGTTTGTTTCAGTTTTCAGACCTTACTTTTGGACCTGTAACTCTGTGCGCGCCAAACGACGTTTCGCTATATACACTGGAGGCGCTGATCAATGGGCTTGCATTGGTGTTGGTGCTCCTCATGCTGATGCTCAGGGTGACTGCCGGTGTTACTTTTGCGCGATATTGATGTGTTCTTCGGAACGTTACCTACATTGAACCATTATTATGGTGGCTTCCTTGTTTCATATTTTACTGAAATGTGTTAATCATGAGGCACTGGGTTTCTTTGCCAACCGTTGTAGTCGGTTGACAAATGTTTTCCTACTGCCACTGCGTGTTTACTGAGGAAAAGTTGGAAAACCTAATGTCAAGCCCAGTGTACGGATCACCTGCTACTGAACTAACAGTCCGTCGAAGCACCTTGAGTATCATCAACATTTAGGCACTGGCAATTCTTTCTACTGGTCGTCATAATTTCCAAGATAATGTCTGACAGTCATCCTGAGCTCGTAGGTTATGTTCAAAAATTCCGCTACTCGAATTTCTCGGTCACGATGAGATGGGCGGTCGACTCCTACTTTCCTTCTTCCTTAGTCGACTCCAAACAGTAGTCGTAGGGTGACCATACATCTCGTCCCACTGTGGTCAAATACTGTGCGTGTTTGAGCATGAGTTGGTGAACCGCGTGCCTTCATTTAGTTAGGCAGTTAGTTACATCAGCAGGCGAGACATTCAAAACGGGAATATCGAGTCATTTTTAATACTTCAAAGTAGCATGCTGAATATATATGAGAAATTAGCGGAAAAGAACAAAGAAATCGTGTTGTTTAGAAGTGCACTAGTTCGAACCATTTTGTTTCTGTCTGAGTCTATAGGTGAGGACTGCGGTGCTATGTTCACCATCCACTGTTTCTGTTTCTGGATAATGTTTAGCAGAGGTCACGTATGTTAATGAGTGAAAGTCTTCCACTTAAGATGTCAGGTGATCGAACCCAGTCATTCGTGACTGAGCTTGAGCCAACTAACTTAACTGCACCCATTGGAGAAAAGCATCAACGCTGTCCAAGTGAAATGGCAAAAGCATGAAGTAAGTAACCTAACCAAAAGACTGGATTGAAATTGTATGAACTGAGTCCCACTGCATACCCGAAACGACAGGCTGGACAAGCGGAGACTTAGTTGATCCCTTCTTTTACGGTACGCGTCCACTGAATGTGGTACAAAACGTTTGCTGCTTTTGTAACCTTGAATACAACACGATCTGTCCCCAAAGGGCTAATTTCGTACAGAGTGATATCTGATTCGGACCCCAGTTATGCTAGGCTGATCTCCTACTTCCAATTTTCTGTGCGACCTCATTAGTTGCATGCGCAAAAATGACTAATGGGGACGTGAATTTAAAGTGCTTTCATTGTGGATTTACGGAGGTAAAAAGTAGGAATCCTTCAGGGAGTTGGCCTCCCACGGTGCTGCATTTCGCTTTTTCCCAGGAAGTAGGAAACTTTAAAAATGGTGTGTCGGTTCTGCTTATCTTCAAATGGAACCGTTGTATAATTTTACAGGTTAAGCTTCAAAGATTTATAAAAATAAATTGTGGTTTTAAAGTAACTCTGTGAGACTCACCAAACGTGGACATTTTTTCGATTATGAATGCCGCACTCTGAGTAGAATGGATGGATTATGGGAAAACGTGGTAAATGCTGTAGCTACAGCAATGCGATTCCCATTCGATTTCTCACTTGTCAGATACAGTAACAAAAAAACTTTTCCGTAGTTATTTTTCCACTCATGTTATAGAATCCAAATTGTGATGCACCATTTCCTCGTATTTTGGTCACCAGGTAGCCTTCCGTTTGTTCGAAGTTACAAGGTTACTGCTACGAGAAATGTTGGCTAATCCACTAGCAATCTCGGCGCTGATTCGTCATCGAGAACAGTGGAACATTGAGCCAAGTGTCAATTGCCGCCGGCTTGCCATACAGTTAGTTCACTTGAGAAGTTTGACCAGGAATGATTTGCTCACGACACCAAAGGCGAGAGCCAAACGGGATGATTTCCTTGAACGTCTGCGACGTCGCGATCTTGAGCAGCGGAAAACAATCGAGGAACTGACGAGCCAATATAAAGTGTTGCAAGAAACCCAGCGTTCGCAGGTCTGTTCAGATACAATGTTTAACGTGTTACTGTTGCAAGAAACCCAGCATTCGCAGGTCTGTTCAGATTCAATGTTTAACGTGTTGCCTGCTTTCGAGGTCTTTCAACTTCAGAGCGAATATGGTAGGAGGCCTCTTGTGCGAAATCTTCACCTCAGTAGAACGGAGAACCTTCATGCACCGAGTTATTTCGGAGACGCATCGTTATTCTTCAGTTTTCTTCATAAATTCAAGGACATTCAATCATTCCCTCTGATAGATTCATTCTAAGATTCATTCACTCCACACACCTGACACTCCTCAAAATGATAGTACTAAAGGGTTATGGTTAACCGTGGGGCAGGACAACTGAATCTTAGATGTCTTTCCCAACCTCAACTCTATACACCGTATAAACTGTTTTTTACAAGCGTTTTAAAGTTAGAAGTGGAAAAAACATAAAACTACATTTAACCTATATACGTAATGCACTACTCATTTAACCTAGTTTTTCATCTTTGAGTACCACTCGCTCATCTGATTACGGATAGCATTTTCTACTTTCTCGGATTGCCCACTCGCCGGTTGAGCACACAGAAAACCGGAATCACACTGTCTTGGAAAACTCCTAGCTTTCAGCCTTTTGTTACCAGTTCATCGTAAGAGATCAAACGTATACTGGATAAGTGTTTCATTAAAGTTTGTGGGAAACCCATAGGCTAGTGATTTTTCAAATTTAGGAATTAAATTAGGCAGCCTTCTTTAAGCCTGAGTACAAACACGGGGGCTGATGAATTCGGAACTCATCGTTTTATGTTCTCATTAATCACAATAGGACATCATTGGGCAATCATGTAAAGCAACATGCAAATTCAGAAACCTAGTTTTCCATTAGTCATCCTCGTTGAATACATGCGTGCAGCTACAAGTGCTAGTGAAGGCACTACATGGCGCTGCATGACAGTCGTCACTAATTCTTAGCGAAAACCGCGTGAGATCGGTCGAAATGGCTTATCACCCTCACACAAGGGGCAGTCGTGTTTCAACAACTAACTTGACAACGTTTCTGTAACTGAAAGCGTAATGAGTCACATTGGACTTAGCAGGCGTAGTTTCAACTACAGCTTGTCGGTTCCAGGTGTTTTTAGTCAATCTTTGGGGGCTCTCCGCGGCCATTTGTTCGTCCCCACAGAGTTCACTCACGTACGAGAAATACATACAATAGTGGTTGTCTTCATAGTTCTCTACATTAGATATAGTCCATGCATTTTACCCTGATTCGTTTTGATGATAACCGGATCATTTATTTCTCCAGAGCAAGGTAAGTAACTGTGAGACATGGTCATCCAACAGGTATTATTCCTCGTTACGAGATCAATTTATTTCGATCGGTGTTGAGTGAATGAACAGTGACCGCGTACTTTAAGAATTAGTCTGCTTTATGCAAAATTTTAAAACACACACATATATATATACATATTAAAAACAAGCCTGTGCAAACGGTTTGCCTGACTTACCGTATTTGTGGATGGAAATCGTTTTTAATGGATGCAATGCTATGCTATACAGATTAGAAGAACATACAGCTTCTGTTTCATCGACAGTCGACTTAAGCGAGAAATCTCAACCGTAAATCTGCGTTTTGCTTTTGGTTTTGAGGTCGGTTAAAAGATATCCAACAATGTCACAAGCAGCCGACGGTGAAGCAAACGATTGCAAGTGTCATTCCTCTGACAAAATGGATAGGAATAAGGTGGGGTGTGTGAAAACCGTCATTTTCTGATAGTTACCGTCATCATCATCCCCGCAACAACACCAGGAGGCAACACTAGTACTTAACCACCTTCCAGGGCTGTCAAACTAAACTGAAAAGAAAGATGACAGAGAGTTAGCTGCGCATTGCTTACCTACCACAAATACCCCAGGTTTCTGCTTCTCCAAAAAGGAGCAGGATAGTCTGGATAGAAAATAGCTACATGAATGTCGTTAACACCCGTTGGTCTCCGTACCTCATCATCAAAGGGATATTTCTGGCAATTCTCACAAGCCGGATTTGCAACGTAAGCTGCTTACCCACATCAAAAGTAAGTGGAATAAGTAGGAAATTAGGTATGGGGTCAAGAGTCTGTCATCGTGATTGGTCATATACGATCGATTTTCTATCTTTCCAAAACCCGGAAAGTAGTCGTCCATCACCCACTAAGGTGGGCCACAGCCATAATAGGTAGCTTTTATTCGTTTCGACCACATCCCGCAGATAAAGGCCGTTTATGCTAGGGATTCACGAAGCACTTTACAGCTGTTTCATCCTTGTTTCGAATAAGGGGTACTGTGTCTTTATGACTAGTGGATGAACACTGCACCATTCAGGTACGTGTAGCTTGAGACATTATAAGTAACCCACACCCAGAAAATTTTACGTCACCGATCTTTCAGTCACGTAACTCATTACTTGTTCGGTCCTCGAACAAGGGCGGATGTTTGGATTAGAAGAGGATTGTCCCATTAGATCACTAATTACTGTTTGCAATGACTCGCTTACGTGGCTGTTCCAGAAAAAATAATGCTCACTGTAATCAAGGAAGAAGAATGACATGTTAAGATGGAGGTTTTAGGGGCGAATCATATTCCTTTCCTCCATGCTTCAATGTGTTTCAGTTGGTACTTACTAGATAGTAGTATTTCATTAGGACCTTCATAAATGTTTTCAAAACCCTGTTGAATTGTTTGCTGAGGACAGCTCTATGCTCGTGGAACACATTTGGAGTCCGAATATTAATGCTGGAAGTTGTCACTCGAGGAACCGGTGAATATGTGAACACGAGATGTGGTTTCCGCTACTGAGGGATGAGCGGCGCTATATCCTGCGTGAGAGCCAGTAGTTGCTGATCAGTGACTCACGGTCAAATAATTAAGTGTTCAATCACTAACTGGAAGGCTACGAATTCGAAACCCTCTGAGTTTCGTCAGATGCGTTCTGCTGATTATTTCAAACAGGAATGAAACCACTTTACAATACTTCCCGGCTTTTCAGCTTCACTGACAGGATGGAGTATCTATTGAAATGGTAGAAACCCTCCAGTTTTGAGGAACTGAAGTCCAATTTGGTAGTTCCGTTTGGAATTATGTAGCAGTGAAGCACTTGTGCGCACCTGGCATTAACCGCATCCGATTTAAGACGACCATGAGAACGAAATCACAGTGGCGAGAAAACGACCGAAGGAACTGGTGGATAAAAGCATGGATCAATATTATGACGTAAATGCGAGCCTAAACGATACGCACGCAAGCGTTTAGTAGCACGGGTGTAAGTGAAGACGGAGGCTTTGCTGACTACTACGGCACATTTGCAACAGTAGAACAACCAGGAAAAAGGCTAACCATCTATCGATGATGTAGGTGCGACTGGGGGCTGAGTGAAAGCTTTTCCTAATTAAGCACCGAGTGTTTTATGCCACAAATCAATAGATGAATCTCTCGATAATGAAAAAAGCTTCGACAATTCTCGGCAGCGCCATACCAACATAATCAAGCCATAAATCAGCACTTTCAGCATTTTCTCCTATATAGTTAGTCGGTTTTCTGCTACAAACTATGCGTGGAAGACGGCCCCGAGAAACCAATGCATACGGGCGAACGTTGAGAAATCATTTTTGCCACTCATCGCCGTCAGTATAGTTAAAATATCTCACCTCTTCATAAGCTACATTTTGTGCTGTCCTGGGAGGTTACTTTATTTCTTCCAAGAAGACTCTCCATATAAAACAATCCAGTCAACAAAAGGACTTTGTACGCATTGGATTTCTATAGACATTCCCACACGAAAAAACGCACCTCCAAAATAGTGAAAACCCACCGGATTCCCAACTGGCTGGCTTACTCCCAATTTGACGACACCAAAAAGAAAATTCGAGGCGTCATTGGCCTAGATTTATCATTTCAATGTCCCTGGAGAAGATCCGGAATGACAATGCAAACAAAATTATGAAAAACTTGACAAGTTCAACGAAGTTCTGGCAGCGTGGTGGCAGCACTTTCCAACACTGTTCAACCGGCCACGAGATGTGAATTGAACCATATGGCTTACCTGCCTCAACATACAATGCATATCTACCTCGCTGGCTCTCCTACAGCCACATAACTGCTCAGAACCAAAAACCATCTGCAAAATGAGAGACCAGCGGAACTGGAAAACACGCTTACAAAACTTTTCAAGCTGGGAGGACCAACAATGATGAACGAAAACTTCACATGCCGTGCAGCAATTGGGACGGGAGATTTCTATAAGATCCCAAGGATTCGAAGGTATTTCTTCTGTATAAAAAGGAAAGAAACTGACGAAAAACAAACAAATGCCGTAAAACCATTCTCCTGTGAACAACAGGCCAAACTGCTGCTCGCATCCGCCTCAAATGATTAAGACATTCTGGAAGAAGACGTCACTGAGGAGCACTGTGGCTTTCGAAGCAGTCGAAGTGGGATTCACTTGTTTTTGTCCCTAAGACAAAACGACAGAAATGTTGTGATTAGAATAAACTGCCCTAGGAATTACGCGAAGTCTTCACTAAAGGCTTCAATTCCGTCTACAGAGAAGCGTGTAGATAATCCTCTACGAACTTCATCAGAGCTCCGCACACTGATATGAGTACTCAGTTAAAGACTTGTTCGACCAACCTGAAAAAGTTCGGAAGGGATGAAGGAGGGTTGCGTTCTTGCGCCGGCCCTTTTCAGACTCTAGTTAGCAACCATCTGCACAGAGGCCTCTGCGATTGCGAAGGTGGTGCATTAGTTTAATACCGGCTGCGCGGTTTTCTGTTGACCTCGAAGTGCTACTCGTCCAAGATGTTGTTGCGTGGCTCTAATGTCCGCATGCTGCAGTTTGCACAATGTTGCGTTTTGTTTTCTTATTTACTGCTGCCTGAGAGTGTTTTATACAAAAGCATGTGCACCCTGTGTGAAGTTTTTTATTCGTGAAGATAAGGAGGACCGTAGCACGTTTTGTTTACTTTAAACATTCATGATTCTCCAAAAGCCCACCTTCGCTGACTGCACCAGTATTAAAATGTTCAGCTGCTGCCAGTCATATAGGTTGATAAGCTCCTATTGTGTGTTTTACACCTTAGCTGATTGAGCGAATGGAACGCGTACGTGAACTTCAAGCCAAAATACGAGACATTCAGGAGCAAACACAGAATCATCTAAGCGAGCTGAAGCAACAGCATGACAACGAGAGACGAGTTGCCAAACAAAAACATCACCGTACGTTTATTTTGTAATCTTTTGCTAGCACAACACTATACGTGTTGTGACATCCAACTTCTCGAGTCGGGGTTTATTAAGCCGACCATGACCACGTAGAGCATATGCCCGAATTTTTATTTTATTAAATAATCGCCTTTTAACTGCTTACAGGTTTACATAACGCATCGTGGTCCCTTCATGTTATCGGAATCACTACTCAGAAAGTCGAATAAGAGCATAATGAAGGAGCATTCACGATCATCAAATTAAGGTATTCTCAACAGTTTATTGAGAGTTAAAATTCAAAAGGCTGCTTTGTTATAGGGTTATCCCTAGTTCAGAGAGAAGGAGTTGTCCCACATCACTCTCCGAGGTTTTGAGTTTCTGTCGTTCTCCGTTAGCAGCCGTGTTTCCAACAGAGTACTACTCGTGTGAATGCTCGAAACTAAGGGGCACATTTCCGCAAAGTTGCCATCAGTAAAATCACCTCAGTGTCACAATAGACGCTGAGTAAATCATGTGTAATTCATCCAGCAAAGCACCGGGCATCACATATGGTGTCTTGAATGGTCAGAAATTTCTCTGTCCAGCAGGTAAAATGAGCCGAAGACCACACATGCCACTCTTGGTCACACCTGAAGTGTTAGTTTTGTTTCTACCTGAGTTTCATATCATGGAGATTAACTGTTTTCCACTCGATTGACGGGGAGCACAGTTGACGTGAATAATATAAGCTGAAGATAAACTATATCGCCAAAGTGGTTCCTTCTGGGGCGCTCTGTTGAGAAAACAGGATACTATATTCACAGCATAAAAAAGAAAATCTTCGAAACCGTTTCTCTCTCGACTTTGTCTCCCAAATGGGATGTTTTTCAACCAGTATTGTTGAACATAACAACAAGAAACAGTTTAGTAACTTGTGCAACTCAGTGCTCAGACATACTGAAAGTGTGGCACCCTAAAGAATCTATGCTGTTTTATGTATCCATTATTCTGTCATATAAACATTTACCTCAAGTCATCTTCAGGAAGGTATCGATTCCAAAAAGTGACTTCACGAAAAAACGGATCCAGATATGCGCCGAAGCGTACCAAGAGTACAAAGCGATCAGATAGCTTGCGTTTTGCCGAATCTACTGTTAACTGCGCAGGTGAGCTGACACCAACGACTTGGAGATCCGTATGCTCGCTTTATGTGGTTCTCATAATGTTCACGAGCATGATGTGCGGTTCTCTTTGTCGTTGTCCAAGACTACCGAGGTAATATATTTGTCGGTCACATGTTTACAAGAGTAGAGGTAAATTCATGACAGGTTTGTTGGATTCCACGGCTTTTCTCAGAAGGGTATGCACGTCCTGCACAAACTGCGACCGCCCATATGGAATCTGGGAGTGTGTTTGGTTTTATGTCAGAGAAACATTAGTAGATAAAGAACGGCCGAATGAAATCAATCAAGACCTTGCCCAAGAACGATCTCAGATCCTTCGCTTGGAAGTGTCAGATAAAAAAGATCACCTTGGTTTATACACAAAGTAACTGAAGATATATGATGGAATACCGTGCATACCCCTACGTCAGTAAATCCTTCAATCAGAAAACCAACCAAACATTAAAGACTCCATTACCTTGCTAAAAGTGCCATGTTTTGTACGCAAGAAAAGCTCTTGAAGAGAGTGTCCTCGGTCTTCGGCGATAGAAAAATCTCCATGTAGTGCTTACAAATTTTTTTGCAAAGTAATTCAACCCTATTCGATAGATTGACTAAAATTGTAACGGCATGCGGCGACAAAACAAAGCAGCAAGTATAGACGTGACACACTACTCATAAGGTTGACCACACAAGTAGAGTGTTACGTCTACACAATGTATTACGAAGCCTCATATATCATACCAACTGAAACTTGAGGCGGCCTGGTTAAGCACATTTGGTTAAAAAAGAACATCATAAAAGAAAGGTTCAGCTGGGATTCGGGTGAGTCTGCCGCGAAAGCAAAACCAGTATGCAAAGATGTGTAGTTGTCGAAAGAAGCAGGTAATTTAAGGAAATTATCGTCTCATCTGATGGTACCTACCAGTGTTCCCGCACTGGTATTGCTGTCTAAGCTGATGCACTGGGAGTTGGAATGGTGCCTTAGGCGAGTTGTATGTCAAACTGCCCACCCAAAATAGTGCGATTCTTTCGTAGTCTCTCGTCATAGATATCAGTTAGTGTCGATCTCCTTGTGCTATCAACACGCTTTCTTGGTTTAACTAACTACTTTGGTGCACAGTCAAGAATCTAACCTGAGTAATACCAGACGTTTTTGAAGTGACGATTCAACACTAAAATGCTGGCCGTTTTGAAATAAACTGTTTGGCTACGGGACTAGCCAACCCGAGAAATTTGGTTCCATGGTCTCGGAAAATGTCTCACCAGTCTCAGGTAGCTGTAAAAAACATATCTGAAGATAGCCCAGTGATTAATTCACAATAGACTAAATGCGCAGAAAGACAAAAATGAAGTTTCCATGGATCGATAATATGAGCACCATGAAACACTGGTCTTCTCAGTTCAGCTGAGTTCGGTTTTTCAGCTCACAAACCGTGCACGATATGCAGTAATTCCAGGTGCCAAAGATTCGTTCACCGAGGATAAAGAAATAAGGGAATGAGAGCCAGGCGTTGGGGGAGATAGACAAATCTGTTCACTGACAACGAATGGATCCGTTTGTTTGGTATGGCAGGAAATGAGAGGTATGCAGCGAAGGCGATAGCTTCCACGCAGGACTGCCATTGCATGCGTGGCACAACCATATCTGTCAAAGTCCTTAACCATTGGTTTGTCTCATCCGTGGTCCACAGTCGGAAGGACGGCAATTATCAACGCCACTGCGTTGACTGGTAAGGGATTTTATGCTCCGTTGCCAAGTCATGAACTATTCACCCCTCGTCCGCCTCTATCCTATGAAGGGCTGGGAGAAGAAGGTTCTACGAGGCAAACGGTCCTCTGGCATACACAGCATACGGCTTAAACAACGTAACGTGAGTCTGCCCAGCTGATCCGTCGACGGAACTCGGACTTCCCTGGCGTATTTCAGCATTACTGATTTAACGTTTTCAACAGATCCGCGCAATGCATTTGCAAAGACTATGTCTACGGATGTTTCCAGCTCTCATCCTAATATTAGCAGTATGATGACACTTTTACTTTTATGGATCGCCGCATTTAGTTCTTTAATCCCTTGATCCGTAGTAACCAGAAGAGATCGTGAAAACATTGTTTGGCAATTCGTGTTCCGAATTTTACAAGGAATTCTGTACGGATTAAGAATTCAGTTGATGCTGGATTTCACTTCCAGCTTGGGGTTGGATTACGCGTGGAGATTTGCTTTTTGGCATTTGGAAGACCGGTGCTCTATAGACGGATTCTGTGTGCAGTATGCTATGGTGACATCCTAGTACATGAGGAAGTCTTAACTGCTGCTGGTAATACCACCAACCCCTTTAATACCACATCACCCGGTATGTGTTTTCACTCGCCTGTCGTCCTATTTACTGTGTAGTAGGTTACTGATGTCTCTGCCTTCTGTATCTCAGGTGCCCGCTTGCTCCTTTCCTGAACACATCATATTGATAGTACTATACAGATGGGCTCATGGTCAGAGCACGGTAGTTCCTTTCCGACTTAAGGCCCATTACTTCTTGGCCATCCCCTCAACTATAAACAAACTCGATCCTGCTGAAGCCAATGGAATGACAAAAATATGTTATGAACAGAATTAATCGATCCTACCGATTTAATCTGGTTACCTGCGGTTTCCCAATTTTGTCGCAAAATACAGAGATGATGAGGGAGCAGGAGGCGTGCTTGCAACAAGCTGCACAACATCTCAACTGGCTTACGAAACATAACATGGATCATGAACGTCAGATCCGCATGGAGAAATGGAAGGTGGAAGACGCAATTGTAGCCACGTTAAGTAAAACTGATACCGAACTTTTCGAAATGCAGGTGAGTGATCTATTCCAAAACTGGTGTTTTTCTTACTAGTCAGATGGTAGTGCCTGCTACGTAAATTAGAAATTATGGTGAGCATAACTCAATGAATGATGCAGTGGGAAATCTACGTATTTAGGAAGCGATGAAATAAATACGGGTTTTCTGGATGGTACGCTATTAAGGTGGGCAATCACTCCATGGCCAAACATTTTCGAATGACGAATGCAGAACGTGGGGCGATTGCCCAGATCTACAAATGTTACGCTAGTCTTTTTCAGCCTCCACGAACGCCACACGGGAACGCACCAGCTCTGTGTGGGTGTGGTGAGGAATCAATGTTCAATGTGAATGCGTGAGATACAGGTCAGCTGACCTAGGTTCCCACCAAGCGCGTATCCATTCGTGCAAAATTTCGTCGCCGAATTCAAATTTAACTTGCAAAAGTTTAGCCACGGTAAATTATGTGAATATTTTCACATACTCCATGATTCCTTTATTTTTGCTTGCGTTTTGTCATTAATCGTTGATAATTTTGCATGACAATTTCGTCAGTAGTTCTCACTTGGTATAAACGTCTAAAGCTTGGTGCCAGGCTTACATTCTCACCTTTGGTTTTAGACTCCGAAAGTCCAGCAACATATCACTGCATGTCAAATACAGAACAGTCATCTATCTATTCTTAAATCGGCTGTCGATCAGTTGGAACACTATTCTCACTTATTTTATTTATCTTGCGTTACCAGTATCATATCACCTCAATGAATTCCAATTAAAAACCCTTACAAACAGTACAATATAAATTAATGTTAATACTTGTCGGTTCCCAACCTGTGACGAAAGTATTTTCTGAGTTTAAAGATGATCCAGGCCAAAGGTTGGAACTTATGTTCATTAGGCCCGTAAGGCCCGCGTTCAAGATAAATATGAAGTCCTCTGCTTGTACCTCGCCTGAAACATCACAGGAAATTGGCGGGATAGGATGTGGCCAACGGCGATGCAGCGAAGCTTTCAAAGATCTTAGGTCAATTTGGATGGAGATTTGGCATACACATCCATGTGTTTGGAAAATGCTGATTAATTCAGGTGGTAAACATAATGTAGTAAAGACAGTTCTTTCAGGAGAACCTAAATGGCGGGGTTGAAAATGCAGCAGTTTACAGGAACGTCTCATAGGCATCTAGCAAATCGGATAAAACTGAAGCAGTAAGCCAGTGACTACGCTGTTCTGTATCACTTCCATGCTTAGGATATCCCGGAAGTTTCCTTAGGTTGTTTTGGTAGAGATTCTGGGATGAACAAGTGAGAGTATCACACATGATAATGCCAGGATATCAAGCTAGAGTTCTATAAGCGGTAAACGTCTCGAGTTTTCTCGCTTTGTTTAGGCCGAATATGATGAACTGGAGGAAGAAGATCAAAAGGTCAAGGCCGCATGCGATGAACTGATGCGCAAACTTGAAGTGAGTTGAACTAATAATGCTAATGGTTTTTAAACTATTTTTTCCAATGTGCACTTATCTCTGAGCATGTTGTCCCTCTTCCCTTTTAGACAGGCGAAGGGTGAATTGAGGGCCATGTTGCAACCATTTTAAAGGCGAACAGCTTAGTTGGAGTCTTTCTGAACATTCCTGATCATTCTGACCTTGCAGAGGGAGCAGAAACTGTTTACATTTTATTTTTATTAGTGCTAGTGTTAGTTGTGTTAGGGCGTTCACACAACGTGTCTTCTTTGTCTCACTACAGTGGTTAGCTTGAACCCTGAATGAAGGTGGATTGCCTAGCTTTATCACGGTTTTGAGTTTTGGGATCGAAAGCATCTCTACGTCATTAAATTCTCCTATCTGTCACGCTGCACAAGAGTCTTACTATGGATTATCTCGTTCCGGTCACTCTAACAAAATTTCAAAGAAAATTCCCACCAGTTTGTATAAATATAATGAATTGATGGGAATTATGTACCCATGCTGCCCGGATGATTCACATTCCCCCGCTTTGCTCGCCTCATTAAAACCTAGCATTTTTCGCTTTGATAATCCAATTGAGTGAAGCTTTCTCCTCCAGCCAAACCGGTTATTCCAAATCATGACGGGGGTGAAAAAGTGGGAGCTGATGGACTGTAAGTAAACAGGGGAGATAACGCCGCCCAAAGTAGATTTGTATTTTGTTTTCCAAACTAATTCGGCTGGTAGATAGTGGATGTCAACTTTATAAAAAGGACTCCCATGGAAGAATCTCTACCGGAGTAGAACATGAGGTTGACGGAAAATCGGGGACTGTAATTACCTAGTGAGCCCCAAGAAGGGTAAAAACGGTGGTGGGCTGTCGAAGAGTTTTCATTGACCTTATGAGTTATGTTGCTTCAATCCTCTGGAGTAGTTATTGTAAGCATGACGTTACCCCACATGTTGGCCAAACTAAAGTAGGCTTCACCAACAGGACTGGTCAACTGAAATGTTGCTTCAACTCTAGAGGTGTCCTACCCCTTTTTCGTTTATGTACCTAGCTCACTGAGAAAGTGGGACTCATCAGCGCTAAATTAGAGCTGCAGGCTAAAACGATAACACCGACGATGTTCTGGATTTTGATAAGACTTCAGTGAGCCATTGAATAAGAAAGGCGTTTTGCCATTCCTAAATGAAATCGCAGTAATGTACTATGCCTAAGACTTAAAACTTCATTTAAACGCGAGGTGAAGGATACCGGCAGATTACGGGTAACGTCCAGCAAAATTCTGCAGATGATGGAATGTTCAGTTATTATTGAGTGCTAAAAATGACTAAAAACTGCATCACAGCTGCTGATGCCTCTGCAGAGTACTAAAAACCTGATGGTAAAGGAGTATTCAAATTTGGTCAAATTATAAAGGAAGGGTTGGCTAGAATTTAGGGTGAGATGGACATATGCTTAACTTAAGTAAACGGCATAGCAACGGTAGCAGAATTTACTGCTGCTTTACAACCGAATGGTATCCGATTAATTCTGATACAAATTGTGCATTGTCGACCTACCTGTTCAATCTTTTCACCCTCGCCATGTTACTGAGGTGAATGTTTGGGCAAGGTTTTTAGGATTGGCCAAACCATATGTCTCATTTACGCAATACTCGCAGCATGGTACAAATTCATTAGTTACGTTATGCAAGATTAACAGCAATAAACCGGAGAATTGAGTCCGCTGAAACTGGCCAATTTTCTACGTCGCAAGAGTGACTAAGGTTTGAATTCTCTCAAAACTCGGAGGTTCAAACGGGCGAGAAAGTTGGGCATGGAGCTTTTTCCTTTGTATTTATAGACCAAAGTGTAGTCTAATTTTGGAACGTAAACTAATTAGGGTATGAGTACAGTGGTAGCAACAGAACAGGAAGACTCTTGAGCAACCGTTTTAGATAACATTTGGTGTTTAGCAATTCACGAGAGAAGGTGAATGTGTATGGTCCGAACAAAGATAATTAGATAAAGTTATGCGGTTTATGTAACTGGCAAATTATTGTATATATGTAAGTAAACGAGGTCCAGTCTGAAGCCCCAGTCATCGTTAAATTTTAACTTCTCAAGAGCATTGTGAGAAGATGCAGAGTTCATATGAATCTGTGAGTGCAAAATGCACATAGACGTAAATTTAGTCCCATATATATCCCTGAAAGATGCTACCTATTTTTTTGTATAAACTTCATTTTGGAATGACGGTGTAAAAGATGTTGATACTGACAATTATTGTGTAGTTATTTTTTCGTGGGCCTTTGAACAGCCCGTCATTTTGTAGACTTTGTTGACCGTAAATCTAAACAGGAAGGTATCAGCCTGATAATTTGAAGAATTAGGTTCAGATTGGCTTGAAAACAAAGAAAAAATCCGACCCATCTTACGCATTAGATTTGTTGAAGAAAGGAACCCTGTAGGAGTTCAGTATGGCTTATGGCTGAGAATGATTGTGGCAGGACGACGGTAATAATGCTGGTGTGATTTTGCTATTACTTTCATGATGACACAATAAAATTAGTTGTAAGGGCTATATGCATTATCACAACCAAATTCAACTGTCTTTAAAGTTGGGCTGAAAATTCACGAAGCTTTATTGGCCGGACCTTATTTGCGATACAGAATTAAGTGACGAATGTTTAGTGGGTCACATTTCGGTAAATTTTCCGTTGTTGTTTGGTGCGTTATTTGTAAAACGTACTAGGCTTTTTAGTGCGCTCTTGGTTGTTTTACTAAACTGATCCCTGGTGAAACAAGTTCATACCATTCCTTGTATTTTTATAAGCCTTCGTGAGATTAAACCGGCCTTTGGGCTGTGAAATATAGCACAATATAGCTTGAGATCACTGACAGATGGAGCTGGGCGATGTTTAAATTTTGCATCGCTGTAAGCATAAAAAAGCACATAGATTAGGCCCTGTAAAAACGTCTGACATTTTTGGTGTTCGTCTCCGGGATATGGTTGATTAACAACAGAACTTTACCGTCAACTCAGGTGAGTACAATGAAAAAACGTTGACCTTCGTGGGTCTATAGATTTTGTCTCACTGATTGGTTTCGACACCTTTTAACATGAATCACAGTACATAGGTTTTCAGTGACGTGGGTTGTTACCATTAAAGTTTGCTTTAACTTTTCAAGTAATTCTAATAAAAAGCCATTATTTGACAGCTAGTAGACATATACCTAACCAACATAAAAGGATCCTAAACTTCAACTTGACAGGAAGAATTAGTGGATCTGGGAAGAGCTTTCTATTCGTTTTGTCCAGTCTATTCCGCCAGTTAACTGCTTTCCGCTTTACTTTATTTCGATATTTAGTTATCCTTCTCTTAAAGTAAAGCTTTCACCTCCCAGCATCATTCAAAACGTGGCTCTATTGACCTACTTGTATCAACGCTATAAATTTCAAAATCCCCTTGCTCGCATAGAAGATGCGTAAGTGGTTTAGATTAGACGAATAGCTGTTATCCAGGAACCTTCTTTAATTTACCTCAAGTTTCGGCATTATCAGTGTTTGCACTCTTTTACAAAGAGAAGATATTATACAGTGCTCTTCGGCCTTTCTGTACAACACTTCCTGACATCACTTTCGAGGCGCAACCCAGGCTTGAAAACTTCTATTGCAACTACCAACAACAGCAAATGGATGGTTGATTGTCAGTAAACAAACAAAAATCCTTTTGCTTATATTGAATTGTTAAGGAAGCAGAGCGATCTGGTCTGAGCTGGCGGATAGACGGGTGTTGTACGGATATTGATAGTACAAGATCAAGTAATGCGTTTGAGTTTGTATCTTCCCCCGTCAGGGTGATTCAGAGAGTGAGAATTCCAGAATGCGGACTTTTTGGGCCAAGATATTCAAAAACAGCAATCTCTGAAGTGAAGATGCCCATGGCCAGAAGCCCTCAGCTGCAGTGCGTTACTTTATCGGCTGGAAAACAGTCTTTCGAATGGCCTATCTTGGGTCACACAAATACCTTCGATTGTCGTCTTCTGCATATTTCGCTGTTGTTTTGAGGTCTTTTCTGATGACTAGGAGGCAGGTAGCTGTTATTTTTTACTTCGAGGGTACTGCTATAATTGGTGCTCGTAAGACACACAATTGTTTTCAAAATTCAATTGCATTAACCCTAATGTGGGTTTTGAGCGTCTAGTTCAGGAAACCAACTGTGACAGCTGATCGATGTTACTCTTGCGTTAGAGGGGACCGTTGGTCTAGACTGCGTGCATTTACGACGGTACTAATAATAACTACGATCTAAATTGTCCCCACCTTCTTTCTCCTTTCATCCTTAGCAGTGCAGTGGTTACAAAAATGAATATATTAATAGCGGCGTTAACAGCGGTTTCGCAGAAGTAAGAAAATGATTTTGACATTTTTTGTACCTAAGTCAAGCAGTACCAAATATAGCTGCCGTCGTTGATTTCTGCAATTCAGACGGTTCTTGAAACAAAAGAACTTACTTTTTCTAGTATGAGGAGATCTGAAACATTTTGAACGCGATTTCACCCGAGAGGTTACGGGTTTGATCATCCCGAGCGATTCGTAAGATGCTCACTACTGATAATTCCAAACGAGGACGAAACAGCTGTACAGTGCTTCCCATGTTTTTGTCACAGACCAAATCCACTCATACAACCAAAGTTTATTTGAAAGAGAAACATTCTTTCGCCTTTTTGAACGTCTCTGTGGTCAGGTTTACGTGCATGAATTTTCTACAAAGGGTCTCACTGGCAACAATACTGGGATCTGCCGACCGCCATATTTTTGCTTCACCTTTATACTAACTGTAAAGCCATTCCGATTAAAAATTGTCTGCTTTCAGGATGGTAAGTACACTCAGCTAAACGGTCAGAAAATTTGGTGGTTTCACATATCATTGATATCGCTCACGAAAATGAATCACCCTGGTTATTTTTCGGCGAGATTCTCCTAGATATGGATGGATGAGCAGGCTCAAGCAATATTCCTAATCCGTGCTGCTCATAAAACACATTCAGCGACAAAGGCCAAACATTCAGTTTTTGTCATATTGCTTGATGGCAAGCATCAAAAAGGGCCTAATATGAGCATTAAAATTTGACTCACAAATCGCACCTACCATCAGCATCGACACAGCCCCACTTAGCCACATTTAAAGCGGTGCAGTTTTTGGACGGTCCTTCCAAAGCAGACTTATCACTCTAGCACGCGTGTCACACTATACCTAATTCACGAGCTGGCCCAACTTGTAAATTGGAGACATTTTTCAACCACAAAAAGCTAGTCTTCTAGCTAGCTAGCTAGTTTTCACTCCTACTGGCTACTGTACTATTTGAATCTGAATCTCATCATAATTCATTTCCCTCTGCCTTGATGCCATTGCCGATGTCCCAGTATCATGGCCGTACAGTGTCGACAAATATGCGTGCAAGAATAAATCGCAATCACTTGGCTAACTCTATGAACTCAAAGACTGTCATAGAGAGAAGAAACTGCAGCCGCTCATCGCACCACAACTGGGTAAACGTGCAACAAAATGATGAGCAATGTGTTAACGCAAAAGTGCAACCATGTTGTATGCCTATTATAAATTCCTCTTTAATAACTGTTGAATTTGTCAAAAAGCTCCCTCACGGTTCAAGTAGTGGAACCTGTTAAATCCTAAAAGTCCAACGTTGACTCCCCTTCCCCGTCTGATACCCACAACTAGATGCTTCGTGCTAGTCACCGTATGCCCTGTCATGATGATTTTAAGTCACCGCCCTAGCGTTAATTTCTATTGTGCAAAACTATGCCTTCGGGCCCATCTAACTTTGTGAACAGATAACTTAATGAACGTTCTTCACTTTGATTCTAGAGGTTTATTTGATAGGCTAACTCACATGACTGAGGAATAGTTTCCTTTGAAAACTTTATGATGAAAATGTGGTTCGATATTCGTGGCTAAAAAATCATCTGGTTTTAACATGAGACGCAACTGAGCCACCCTTGTATTATCATGCAACAAATAAGAATAGTGTCAGTTCGAGGACCAGGTTTTCCTGATGAGCTCTTTTGAACACAAAACTGATAGTAATCTGTCGAATAGTATTTATTCCTTGGACTAATAAGCGGTTTTTGTCAAGGCAACCTACTATTATTTTCGAGACAGAATTGGATCATTTCCTTACCAATGGAAGCAGTATTGTGTGCTTTATACCCAGGGTATCGAGTTGTATTGATCAGTACCGTTGTCTCACTGCCTTTAAAGTTCAGACACCGGAAATCACTGTGAGCATCGGTTTCCCTTACGAAAATGAACTTAAGTTGAGTACGCCAGAGAAATTTTTCCTACCTAGTAATTAAATGAAACAAGACGGTGCCGAATTTAACTCTAAAAAATTCGACTCAAATAATCCAACTGTCCGTATTCTTGTTGCGCAACGAAAGCGCGATTGTAGATTTGTGATGAGGGGACTTGAAACAGCGAATTTTGCACTCACAAAAACAACCGACGAGATTGAGTTTTTTGAAGTTGGTCTAAACCAGTTACTGATATCCTGAATGTGTCACTTATTGCATGTACATTTACCCAGTTTTATAGCATTGCAAAGCAGAATTTATGTTAACTCTCGAGTTTTTGAGAACTGTTTTGAATGTGAACTGAACGGTTGAGTTACCGACAAGTTTAGTCTAGGTCACGGAATCCGTGCTCAGTAAGCATACATTATTTCTGTAGCGTTTTGTAAACTGAAACGGTATTCTATGTCCAGCACTCTTCTAATGGAACGAATCTTTCTGTACGCGTGCCACATCACTAATACTCTCTTACCTCTTGTCCACTGACACGGGAGAACTTTTGTTCACTTATGAGGGCACAATTTTATTACTGACCGCGTATGAATGAAGGTTCAGTCCACAATAGGTGTCATTGCATAAGAGACCTTTTGTACCAAATATGTTAGTTCGTTTTCTGATAGTATTTTGGTATCCATAGTAAGGGAAATCAATGCTTCCTTTAAGCTGATACACGTGCCGCTGAATAGGACGTCTGAGAAAGTGTGTAATTAAAATGAGTTGGTAAACAAAACTTTGTTGCGGACGTCAACAGGTCCCAGGCACACTAGCTTTGCCCGTTTACAGAAGTATAAACGTCAGCTCCTCCAAAACAGAATTAAGGTAAACTTCGAAATAAGAACTATAAAACTTCATTCAGAATGTCATTATTAGATTAGATATAAGTAAAACAAAGTGAGTTAGAAAATTTTGGAGGCAGAATATCATGGATAAAAAATTAAACTCTTGACCAACATGGCGGCATCAGAGGACGGTCCTGTATTTTTTTCACGCACAATTTACGCCGGCTTCACATGGAGTTTTCCTAAAGTCCCAAGACTATGTTTTGATGAGATATGTCACACGCTTACAGAAATATTCCAGCATCGCTTATTAGGAAGGGAGTTATGCAAAAGTACAAATAATCCGATGATTTTCGTCGCTATAAAAAGCTAGAAAGTACGACACCAGTGAGTGACGAGCCCAGACGGCCTACCAGTAATGGTGTTGGACAAACATCTGGGTAAGCAGTAAATATCTTTGCCAAAATGTTTTACTAAGGCAGTTATCAATGTCTCATCGTGCTATCGAATTTTTTGTACACGGGGTTTGGTGGAAGAAATGAACAAATGTGAGGAGCATCTTCAAATAGCAGAGGGTTCCATATATTGCTTAGACGACCTCCAATGTTTTAGAAAAAATGTTTTAGAAAAAGTTTGCTATATTAACACCACAGAAGGTTAAAATTACGCGGATTCGTAATTACTTGTTTGCCTTATTGAGTAACGGACTGGGTTATAATGAAAATAATGGCAAAAGAGTCAGTTCTCAATGCTGTACCTTCCACTTCAACCCATTTTGGAATCTAAATTGACCTAGTTATCTTTATTTGCAACATTCTTCCCACAGCCATTAAAAGTCCGCGCAGATGCCGTTCTTGAAGAAAAGCGGTTGGAAGCTGAGAGGCAAGCTGCTGAGTTGGAAGAGCAGGAGAATATGATAAGAGCAGCCACAACCATCCAAAGTCTTTGGCGTTCTTGGAAGGCCCGAAAGCAAATCCGAGCAGAACGACGCAAGAAGAAAGGCAGAAAGCGTTAAATAATGAAATGTTTACGACAGGGTTATTTATTATGTCTACTGCAGCGACAATAGCTGAACATTTTATCACCAGGCTCTTCACGTCAAACAAGTTCCCCGAGAGTCTACGAAACTCCCAGAAAACCATACAGAAGTCGGTTAAATTGATCGAAGCATATATGTGTTTTGCACAAAAAATGAAATCATTATACAAAATGATATATTTTTAAATCGTGTAGTGAAATAAAATGAAAGATTGGTGATCCAGCGCTAGTCTACCATATTCGTTTCAATCATTTCTAGGTAAGTTTCTTGACTGTCCGAAATGGTAGACAGAGAGATCTATGAAAAAAGAACAAAAGTGATGGAAGGAACCAAGGGAGCACCAAGAGATAAGACTAGAAGAGAGAATAAAGAGGAAATTCGAAAAGATTTTCGAGAGTGAATCAAATTTTAGTTCGTCGAAGCGTGCTAAAATTCACAGCATTAATCGATAATTGAAGTCTTTGAACTTTTTTACGGTTGGTGTATAGACTGATAGCAGGCGGTATCGGCGTTGAAATATGTCCTCAAAGTGCATAACCGAGATTAAAAATAAGATAGAAGTTTCGGACGGGGATTGACATAAGGTTATCTTGCAAAAGTTGTAAATATTCACTATAATTCGCGTCCTTTCTGAAAAGTTGAGATAAAAATAGACCTGGAATTTCCTTTAGGGAAAACGAAGTAAAGTTACAGAATTAAGACTACAGTCAACGATACGTTTGTGGAGGCGGTTCTTCGCATATAAAGACCATACTAGGGTTCGGTAAATATAGTTACCCATATCAAACTGATACTCTAATAAATGCTATTATTAAATGGGATTTTGTTAGTTTTTTTGTGCAAACGGCTAGAACCACAAGAAATGTTCTGGAAATTCTTCAAGATGCAGTCTCAATTTTAATGTGATAGGGCTGGTTTCTATTACGCGCTTTTAAGTGGTAGAGCAGGAGCTATTTAAACTATATAATAAGCTAAATTTATTTTACAGAAACCTCGAAAACGAAAATGTTCCCACTGTGAAGTCACATCATTCTATCGTAGATACCCCAGAAATAGATCTACCCATAGTGCTCCATGAAGTTGGGTGAACTTGGTTACATGATTTCTTAAATAGCTAATAGTATGTTTCACCCAAACAAGAAAACACCTATCGCATCAGCAAATTACCGACCTTACTTCTTTTTTCAAATGTGTGCATCAAAAACTTTGCACAACCCCACTTCTTCACAAATTGTTCGACTAGCTTGAAAATGATTGGAAACGGTATCTGTTGGAATTACAGACGTCCCAATACTAGGTCAAGATTATAACATGTGACGGTACGATCGATTGCCAACATTCGATTTTCCAAGTTACACAAACTAGCACAAACACTCTTGAATCACCGGCCACTCGGACCCATTTGTCTTCTAGCTTCCAGTCGACAAGGCCCAATGAAACTTCACAATGTTAAATGAGGAACTTGAGATAACACGAATAGCTAGATTCATCAGGGATTGACCAGGGAAATCCAACTATGAAACTCTGGTGCAGCTGCAAAATAGTCAGTCGGTTGTTCGGCTGAAGTCAAATTCAGTGAATCACTAAAGTTTGGCAGCTTAATATTACAAATAGCCAACCAGTCCCACAGGTCCATTGTTTCATGAGGTCCATGATTACACTGCTTGCCGAAGACGTCCCTGAACCAGCGAAGCATAACCATCGACATAATGAAATTGGAAATCATTCAGCAGATAACTTACAGATCTCTAGTCTAAACATGTTCGGGACAGTAGTACCCATTGTCCTTGATGCAGAATTGTTTTCCGGCCAAACTTTGATGACAGGCAGCACACGTAAAACAGCCTTTGTGGTAGGCATTGTCGTTGTAGGTCATGTACTGTTCCGAGGGATCGATAATCTGTTTGCACGTCTGAAAGAAATGCGGTAACATTTGTGATACAAAGTTATTCGATTCAACGTCCTAAACGAGGAAAACTTTTGTGCACATATAAGTTTGCAATGGCACAGTATCTCTACAAGCTAATGAGTATGAGCCCTATGATGGTTAGCGACAAGCATGGAAACTTGTCGTCCTGTGAGCCAACATTGAATATGCAAGGCTCACCTGAACGCACTCGAATAATCCCTAGGCCAGACGGAGTGAGTGCATGAGTTTGAGCTAATATTCAGCTGCCTTGGTGACAATTCTGATATTGATGTTAATAATGCCACCTTGCCAATGTGAGTTTGGATGACCAAAGGCTAGAAATGTAAACTCGAAAATAATCCGTACTACACTGAGAAAGTCCCTAGTTGTTTCTATAATACGAGGGTTTGTCAATGAAAAATCATTTTCCATAGGTAACACTCCTCATGTTGGCTGAGGCGTGGTGGTAACAGATTTGCAGGCTGAACCATTAGAAGCTCACATAAAAGCACTTAAACTCCATTATCCTTTAGAACATTAAATACCTTGAAATTTCTAGACATGTGGAACCACACTGCTTTATGGAAGGGCTCAGAAGTAGACCCTCAAACGAAGCCTCGTCTCTTCACTAAGTGAGATTGTGCGCATGCGAGGCCTAATCTCTCCGAGTCTACGATCTCTACAGACTTGACGTATCTGACCAGAGACGCACACGGCAAATACAGAAAACATATTGGGACGACAAAACGTTTAGTGACGATATCGCGAAACGCAGCTATAGTATTGACACATTTCCAGTAGCGTCAAAACAACGGTCCGGAGGCTTCCTTTGAACACTGGTTTTCAAACTCTGGAAGCTGTCACCCTGTTCAGAAGGGCACTGTCGTACTATAAGTCGATGCTGAACCAGCAGTTCGCGGGGCCTGTGTTATCAAGTAATAGAATAGAAACTGAATGACACTGCGCTCGAACCTATCAGCCGATGATTCTTTTTAGACAGCAGTGCTTGCTAGTTGCCATTGAATTAGTCACATGTGAATACCCAGTTCTCGGAAAAGTAACTGATTTTACCGACAATGACACAAATCGGAAAAGCTTTGGTGCGCTGACTGGTTGTTGAATTGCTCAAGCTCAGTTCAGACTATTTTTGTGGCAGCCACCATTTAATTTTTTGCGCCCATGTACATGTATTTAGCTTGTATATTTTACGGGATCCAAAAGTGGCTGGTCAGTTCAGCAACTTCACAATAGGAAATAGAGATCAGCTTCTGAAAACTTCAGAGGTGTGAGTCATTGCTCTGTCTTGTGTAATCAGCCTATCCTCTTATCTGCTTATGACCACGATTGGCAAAATTGGGTGGTTTACTGTCTGAATATATGCACCCATCTTTCGAACTTGCTCGCTTCGTATCCTGAGGAGGTATCCATTCCAAATGTAGGTGCACTGAATTTAACACAGCAGTGATCACTGTCAGTGTGGGCGCGAGGCGTGTTCAATAAAAGATACAAGGCTGCACGAGTTCCGAACTTTATTGAAATGGAAAGTGCAGTACGTACGAATGACTTTCTAACGAATGCCCTCAACTTGACCTGAATCTCTTGTCACCTGCAGTCAAAAACGAAGCTATATATATCGATGGATCGAACGTAGATATCACAAGCACCACAGAACTAAATATATTTGAGCATTCCTGAGTGTGTATTTATCTTAGCCTGCGAACTGAGCTACTAGGCACCACTGAACAGTCACTTAGGCTAATGTGTACAACTAGTCATTCAATTGCCACTAGTTCCAGATTAGATAAGAAAGTGGTGCATCTGAACAGGGCAACGCTGTGGTGCACTTATCTCACGTCATGCAGGGCTGGATTCTCATGCGTACCATAATGTTCGTTGATGTTTGCACGCCGCAGGCTAGCACGAGGTCCCTTTCGCATCCGGCATTTGAGTTTTATCACTTTGTGGTTTCACGGCAGTAAAGCTTTAATCTTAGCATCGATGTTGCTGTCGGTGATGCTGATGGCCATCGTGTTAAACTAACCAATGTGCCATCTTGATCCTCGCCGACTGAGATTCCGTAGAGCAGACTGACACAACAAGTGTGCAAACGTATAAAAGTCTGTGACCCTAAAACTCAGTTAGTGGATGAACTAAAACGGGAATAGAGATGCGACAGGCAAAATTTTACGCGTTTACTTACGAACAGGAGGGCGAGGTGACTTGCGGGTTTTTTGAGGGCAATACTTTGGCAAATGTTATCGGGATATACCCCGTAGAGATGGCATCATGGAGTGGTCTTATAATCTCGAAGTACAATTATTTTCACCCGCGTAATGGTGAAAGAAGAGTAGGCCAGCAATTCGGTTCTGGGGTGGAGGAGTAACCAAGTGTAAGCCTAATTGAGACATCATGGCAACTGAACTTATCCTTGGCCTGAAGGATGTTAGGCAAGCCTTCTGTGGTATACACTGATACACGTCCAGAATTCCAGTGGTTTCACGTCTTACGCAGGGAATTGGTATAATCATTTAGGTGCGAGAAACTACTCTTAGGCTAACAGTAACAGCCTGCTTTCATGTAGCGCAGTGGCTACCGTGCATACGTATTCCCAAAATTTTCATCGGTCACTCCTTGCACAAATATCAATTATGACATAAGTGGAGTTGCACACGGATCTGCATACTCCTACATTCTTAAACTAGGGCTATCCACGTTTTTCGTTTGTGGTGTAATTCAATAGAGTGAGCACCACAAATGTCGCTCAGTGCTCATCTGGGATGTCATTGAAGGATTATTCCTTCATATCAGTTAAAAGTGCGTAGTTAGACGTCAGCATACGTCCGTTCATGCTGAAAGGCTTTATTCGAACACACAAGCAAAATGAACCGGAAGAACTTGTGCCTATTTAAGGTAGAGGCGTGTAGGTTTTTACTGGGTGTTTTAGTTTGCAAAACCAAATATCAAGGATAGCACGAGTGTTCTGGTGTATTATACTCTGGTAAATAATACAGTAAAGCATACAGTTCTCCGGTTTTGAAGGATGGACTGCTGATGCAGTGCAGTCGTGTGACAGACTGGGTACGGGAGCTAGACTTTGAGGAGAGAAGTATAGATACTTTGTGATCCTAGGATATTTACTTATGACAAAATCAACATGAATCAACATGTACTTTAATATGCTTTAACAATATACGCCTTCTGGATTGTCGGGATTGTGAGTATCATGAGTGATTCCGGTTATTATAAGGAATACTCTGTTTTATAGTCCAGTAGAGCATAATGGTCTTCATAACCATGCTGAGGATTTTTAGATTTATTTTTGTGAATGAAATTGAGTTAGATAATGATTTCGTCGACATTTCATGAATCAGAGACATGGATAAATAGCAATGAATATGACATCTTTAATAGCAGCATCTGTGCTTCCCTCGTGCCAAATAAATATAATAAGATTCATTTTTGGGCACGAAATTCAGTAAGTCTTTCGCCTTTTCACAGAATTAATTTGTCAGTCCTTTAAGAGCAAACGGAATAAAATTCACGGATTATAGCTTACCGAACCAAAAAGTGGTTCGTTAAATGCATACATTTAAATACTTGATCAAACCTCTAAAGAAGTTGCTCGTACTCTCCTAAGAGTATAAATGAGGTAAATGGGAGCGCCGCGTTAAACGGTTTGGAGTTACGTTCTCCACGTTAGCTCGGTCTCAGAAGATATAGTTTTGTGCAACTTGCATTTCACCAAAGTTCAAGGAATATCCAGAAACCTCCCAAAGCACATGTCGCAAAGTGCTTTTTCACAAAGTTCGCAATTTTCCCCAACATAATTTATTCTGTCATGTACCAAAGCACTATTGCACTGTTGCCCTCAGCTGGCATTTATTGACAGGAATGACATCAAAGATCTATTCTTGCTGTGGGCATAAAATCCGCTTACATAATAGTGAGTGAAGGTCAATTCTTCAATGCGTTTTGTCCCAATTTTTCCTACGCTGACAGATTTTAAATCGGTTTTTCCTAAATTCACACCAGCGGTTTCTGGCAGACGCCCATATTCTTCTTGCAGTCATATTCTACTGCAACGCTCAGAGCAAATCTCGAACCATAAAATCTGGGTGAACTCACTCAATGATAATGTGTCTATAACTTTGTGAGACTACTTAGAAAAACACGATAATCGCTTTTCTTCCACCTTCTTGTGCCGCCACCGTTTACTGCACAAAGAATACAGTTGGTGCATTTCTAACCTTGAGCTCCTCAGCTGCAACGCAACAAAAATCTGACACTAAGGTAGTTATGAGGTCATTGCCATCACGAACTATAGATGTGCTATTATATTTCTGAAGCCGTGTTACTGTCACAATAAATAGCCTACAATAAGTTTCGATAAGTGCAAAATGATCCTTACTGTCTGTCGGTCTACAGGCAAAAGGACTAACGACGATCAATATTGGACCAAATACACTTGAGTATCTCACGTAAAATTACCGCAAACTAAGTGTTACATTTTTGCGCAGTCGAAGTCGAAATCCTTGGCCCATTCGAAATATTTTACTCCTTGTCTTCTAACGCTGAAGTCTAATGGGTGGTCCTGGTTGGACATAGTTTTGACCCGATTCTCCCGAGCTGTGAATTAGTCTGCTGCCACAACGAACGTCAAAAAACTGCCTGAATATTTGTCCCGATTTTAACACAGCAGCAAAACGCGACAACAGCAACCAGTTTCTAAGTCACTGTGTCACAAAATTATCTTCACAAGTACGGTTTATGAGCAAACTCATACTTACAAGTAGCCTGAAGTACAACAAAAACCAGAATTTTTCCTCAGTACCCTTTGTGTGGTATTTAAAAGGGCCTTGGTTTTCAGTGCACTGGGTGTACCATCTTATCTATACACGTGACCATTTTGGGAAGTTACGGCTACCTTGCACTTAGTGTGTGGATAAGACCTTCTCTACAGTTGTTGTGAAGGATGCGTGAACGTTACGGTCGTAACAGGTTCAAACGTGCGCAGGCAGGATCACGCACCGGTGTGCATTTGGTGGTCATCTAGTAGCCCAGTGATTCGCCTAGTCAAACCATATAGAACTCAGCTACCGCACTTCTTTCATTATGCACAAATGGTTACAAACCTTTTACGACAATTCCGTAAGGAGGGATCAAAGTTCTTACTGTTTCTGCATATTGTTTCGGGTTTCGACTACTTCCGACGAAAACCGCTACCAACCGTTCAAAAGGAATATTTTTTGTTTGATGGACTTGAAATCCCTTAAGGGGCGATCATGAACCTGACACTCCTAACGCGATATTCTCAATGAATAAAAAATTACTGCATTCTGTCGTTAGTGACTGGTAAATTTTTTCTTCGTTCTGTTGTTAGGTTTGGAAAAGAAGCTGGGTTCACCGAAGGAAACATGAACAAAATAAAAGCCGGTTATCAAGAAATTATCGGAGATATTAATTTTCTTGTTATTTCACGACATTCATAGCATGGTTTTGTACTTGTTATTACAATGTCGCGGGAAAATGTAGCAGTGCGCTTTGGAAAATAATGCCGATTTTCTACACAGAATGTACAGCCTTTTAGCCCCGTTTGCAAATGCTTTTGGGAGCTAAGGTAATACCCACCACCACAGATGCGTGCAATCCCTCCGACTTGAAGTATCTGGGACAGATCTACAAGCAAACGCGATTTGCACCAAGCAGCCTCCATGGACTTCATGATTAAAGGCACGGATTGGCCTACATTCAAAGGTTGGCAGTGGTATAGAAACCTGGATGCTGGCTGATGTAAGGTTGTTGTTAATTTTTATGTGCCTTCAGTTTGTGGCTAAAAATTCAATGCGGCCAAGGCTGGTGGTAGTCAGTTGCTTCGGTGTGGTAACTGTTATCAGTGTTCGGTACGGGAATATTTTCGAAGCCAGTATACTAACCTCTGTGACCGTCGACCTTCCGTTATAATATCACCCCAATGGGTATCGTAATAGATCGACCAATGTAGTTTTTATTGGTTATTGGCTAAATAATTTTGTTTGGCAGTGAGTTCCAGGTGTAGTCCAGACAAATTCGCTTCCTAATGCCGCACGAAGGAAACATAACCCGGTTTGGTATTTGTTATCGTAATAGACTTAACCTTACAACAAAAGCAGAAGTGGTCTTCTGCGTGCAGATCATACCATACTAATGAAACGAGAATATATTTGACAATGCGTCCATAAGTATCACTGCGAAATTTCACTTTTCATACGGACGTTTGCTGCCTTACATTATTTCAGGCCAAAGTTCATTTTACACACGCGAGTGCGAAACACTGTTTACCCGATACAGATGAGGTTGAAAGCATGTGCAGTGCGGGCCCTGTAGCATTCACTCTCTAGACTGAGGGCTGCTGTAAGACATAAAAATCCACCAAAGAGTTTCAGAACGAATTCGCCCAGTACTCGGAACAACGTCTGCAATACTGCTTATCTTAAACCAGGAAACAAGTGTAAACTATGCAGTTTGCATTTGAACTCACAGAAAAACGCTGGAGCATGAAATACTGTACGCGTCCACTTTCGGTGTGGACCGTCTTTGTTTGTTTCTGCCAGAGGTAGCAACAGTCCACTGTCCAATGTTCCAGTACTCAATAGACACGAAAATCTAGATGTTAGTGTAGCTGAACACCTCAGGATTTTGGTTTCCACATCTACTTATTGCGCGTTCAAATAGAATGTACTGGAACGGTCCTCTGAACGAACACCTAATGTTCATTTCTGCCCTATATACATACAGATTACGCAGTGATTGCCACTCTACCATCTATAGGCTGTTTCGGATTATTTAACCATTTACTGTAGGAGAAATCATAAATGCAGCAGCAACTTACGGCGCATCGTGGTTGGAAATTCTCCTTCCAGCATTTGGTGCAGTATGGACTATCATCTTTAACATGGAACGACTGGTTGGCTAGCTTTCCTCTGCAGATAGTGCAAAGAAAACAGTCCGGATGCCATTTGCGGTCCAAAGCTGTGAGGATGCTACCGGATACGAAAGGCTGAGCACATTTTGCGCACATTCCGGACATGATGGAATGGTCTAGTTTTGGTAGGTTTCAGCCAGAAAAGTGATGGCAACCGGCCTGTAGAAGCTTCAGTTTCGAAAGCTACAATATCGGATTACAAAACTTTACGAAACTGGTAAATGGCTTGACATAGACAAAAGTGCTGCACCCATCGGAAACCGTTCAACCAATCAAGACAGAGTAAAACGAATGTCATGGCACGTGGGTGTTGGTTTGAACCAATAGCTTTCAAACGGGATGCAGATCCAGGTTTGATGGCTTAGTCCTTGTACAAGAACATTGCTAGCCCGACACATTGGCAGAAGTACAAAATAAAGGTCGAAAAAATTTGTACGGCTTGCCACAAAAACACAAATCACCGGTGTATCTACAGCGTGTTAGGAGAAATGGCTGTGGGTTGAGTTATGATTGGGTGAAATTATTGATTTGACCACATGGTATCAGAGGGCGGCTTGGTACTGTGCGTGTGAATGGAATCCCTGATGGGATGCACCCCAATGACGGAGTAAGGAGGAAAAACTATTAATTAGCCGTTGGATTACATCTAGCTGACAGTTTGGCAACAGGTGGATCGTGAATCTCCGTACAAATGGCGTGAATACCTGGGAACAAGTATTAATACATGCGCACGCGTGGAGTGATGTTTGACCGTTGTCCTGTAAACTGCATGAATAAATACGTTAAAAAAGAACAAGCTGCACTGATGACTTCGATGCATTCCAGGTTATGTGGATCCAGCAGAACTCCCAGAGTGATACAGCTGCAACAGTTGATTTGAATTTTTCAAGGTGTTTTCATTTCATCAATGAAAAAAGTTTACACCAGATCGTCAGTATCAGCTATTTGTAAAGTGGGACTCTGCGAATTATGAATAGGCGGCTAAATCTAAATATTGTAAACGCAGCAAAAAAAATCTGGGGACCCCAAGAACTTATCGTAGCTTCTAGCAAATGACAAATCCTGTTCTGTTTGGGATACTGGTATGAAAACCCCCCAACTAAATGAATACATGGTACCAATGACCATCTCTTTACCGCTAACGTTTGACTCAGTACGGGTGTTGTGCTCAAACTAGATTTTAAACTAAAAATTGTATCTTCCTTATATGTTCGTATACCTAGTATACCCCGTATAGGCCGGTATCTTGTGATGCAACAAAAATTGTGTAGTAGTATGTTGACTTTAAAGCACCAGGGAAACTTCAGTTGTCACCTAAGTGAGGATATTTTCAGCTCCTTCAAGGTATAACTGTGACACTCCCAATTTTCACAATCTTGGTAGTAAGATTTCTTCTTCTGTGAAAAGTGGTTTCTGTTTTGGGATGCTTCTTACCAAACCTACCTCAAAGTGGTTATTTCTGAGGATAGTCTGGTGAGCGAAAATCCGCTACAGTTGTGACCTGTCGATTGTTTTACCTCATACATGCATGTTGTTTCATCGGTATCATGAAATAGAAACAAACGAATCCACAAACTCTTAGCTCTCGACTTTAGCGAGAGACGAACCCGCTGCAAAATTTCTCTCAGTGGGTACAGCTGTTCCTTTCTGGATAAAACACCGTCAGAAAATACCACCTTCCCAATAAATCAACTTAATTTATTAGATCTTCCGGTGGTGAGATCTTTTCAAACAGGCCTCTTTAGGAAGGTTTAATCCAATTCTCCCCCAGTTCAGGGAGAACAAGGTTGCTGGATTTTCACCTTCACATCTTATGGGTCAAGTTGAAATTTTAGCAGAGAAATTGCATCACGTTTGTGGCACTAGTAGACGGTTCTAGTAGAATGAAATAAATTTTCGTCCTGTGAGTGAAGTCACCCGGTTTTAACACGTATTTTTAACAACTGGCCTGGACGTCATGAGCTCGAATCTCATGAGAATTCGTGGGACTACAGATGAGTTTCAATGAGGATGAAACATTTACACAGTGCTTTTTAGCTTTTCGAAACAGTAATTTCATGTACAGTACATAATCTCGAGTAAAAATTCCCAGTTATCTGCACTTGTGTGTCCTGAGTGCATACAACCCGATATTCGCTTTTGGATTAAACTTGAATGCAAGTGTCCTGAAGTATAAGAAGGCGAAAAGGCGCTTGGGAAGAGTAAACTGATTGTATAATGTGTGACTATGGCTTCCATCTGTTCGTCAACCAATATAGGCTGAGGAGTGGTATTAGCATTGTTAGAATATCCGTAGGGATTTCGGTGCAAATGACGCCAGAAAGATTGAGGTTCGTAACTGTTCGAATTTTCGGCCACCGTGAGTGACCTCCTTAGGAGTGGAATAATCAAGACCTGAGAGGCAAAGTACGCATGTGCCCAGTGAAAAGGCGATGACGTAAGTTTAAAACAAATCCCTCATGTGGGACCTATGTCATTCTGTAATAAGCCACCATGTTTTTATCCCCCTAAACCATCTCAATGACATTCCTCCCATTGTTTTATTAACTATTTTGTACGACTTTCGAACTTATTAAAAACGCACCGAACTAATTTTTGTCGTCCACATACCGCTTGGCTTTATCTGTCACTCGCGAGGAGATGTACTCTCGGGGTGTGTTGGTATCTGGTCTACCTTGGTTTTGGATTGCCGAGGAACTTCCATACAGGCGACGTGTTCAGAAGGTGTGCGTCACCCCCACAATCGTGCAGGGATTCACTGATTGCAGCTTATGCGGATTAACTAAAGGAAGATCCAAAACATCCACATTCAAGAACGCCTAAAGTTCTACTTCTGTATTCGTCGTCGGATTGAAGATATGGTACTGTAACGGGAAGTTAAATGACCGAAGACGAGAAGCTTTTCAAAGAACAGACGGCAAGGTCAAGATACTTCAGCGTCACATCTTTGGTCCAAGCCCGTAGATGAGTGAGTGTGCATTTTCCGACAGGTTATTAGTACAACTTGTTGCTCAGCATAAGCTGGCCTTTCAAAATATCTTAGTCTGTCGTTCTCGATGATGGTCTTGATACGTGATCTCCGTGCCTTTCTTTTGACTAGTGGTTGTATTATCCAGCTGACCAGTATTGTGTAGAGCCGTAGTCACTCTCATCTACTTCGAGGTCCATCCTCCTACCGTGCATTTAATTACCAAGTGCCACACTGTGCAAGTGACTGCCACGGAGGGAAGCTACTTATATCTTGCTACGTCGTGTGCAAACGACGTTGGCAAATTAAGAACTGGGAGGGGATATTCTGATTTTACGCTTGTTTCATCATTGATCACAGGTTATACAGGCTGTCAACAGATTGTACAACCGCACTTAGCTAGATATACTCTTCATCGTCGTCGACATTATCGTCATCACCATAGTAATCATCCTCATAAACGACGGGCATACTAGTCTCAGCTGTTATCACTCTGAATGAATTGTATTACATCTGAGTGCTTGAGTGACTTGGGTTGCGGATAACAAAATCACTGTACTTGTTCAGCACGAATTTAGACCCGTCCTACTCAGAGTCGGGGAAAAGCGAAAAAACAGTGTTCTGCCAGCTGGTTTCATGATAGAGCAACGCTGAAAGAATAGCTATAAAACATTTCCATAGGATTCTAAACGAAATAGGACTGCTCCGGAAGAAATGGTCTGATTTGAAAGTCGGTGAATTTATTGCTGAGCAAGGTTCCGCTTTTATCACAAAAACTTCGTCAGGCTAAGTGAGTAAGTTCACAGGATGATTAGAGAACCAGGCAATCAGAGAACCAATCCGAGGATTCTTATGAGCAGCCGAGTTGATCCACGCTGGGTGTCGATCTGAAGCTCCTGCTTGTTGCTTAGGATGACTAAAACAATAGATTGGTTAGGGGGTTTGTCATCATCACGCTGAATCAGAAATTTGCAGCCTTGCTTCTCCGGTCTGGGAGATCTTGATGGAATATTTCTCTTAGGGGTCGTTCACAGATCTCGTTGGTCTGTGTGGGTTCAGGGGTGCCAAGTCGATTGGATTGGGGTTGAGGTGGGTGTTTAAGTAGATCTTACTCTGATTGGACTTTGTACCTTTTGACCCAGGTCATTTTATGACCATTTATCGCAAACCAACATACAGTGATGCGGTCTTAAACTACTCATTAGCACACTCAAAAGCGGTATATGCTAGTATAGTTTCAGCAGTGTTTAGCAGAGCAAGAACACTGTGCACATTGGAGTTCGAGGGAAGAGCATCACAGCTTGAGGCAAAAAAGTGGATTTATGTCAGTGGTTACCCGGCGGGTTTAATTAGGCTGCAACTAAGACGGATATTGTTCCCAACCAAGACCAAGGTACGAGTAGGTCGGAACAGCAGTTATCCCATACAAACAGGGACATCTGAGGTCATTAGAAAGGTGTTGAATACGGCTGACATCAGAGTGGCATTCCAGTACTGGTGTAGATGAATGACCGCCTTCTGTCTGATAGGACTAGAGAGTGTGTATATGAAATAAAATGTAACGATTGCACGCTTGCACGATTGCATGAGTCAGAAGCCCCGAAATCGCACACCAGAATCGTTGAACCTCAGCAATGCATTAACGTTATGTGGTGGTCAAAGACTCGGCAATGACAGGGCACGGGGCGAAGGATAGATCTGGAAAACGTGGAACTGTGAGGCAGGGACTAAGATTCACACCACAGTGACCGGTAGCCGATGGGGGTGGAAATCGCAAAACACCCCAGCGTGAATAGAATAGGGGGTGTAGAGTTGGTGAGCGTGTGGACATTGGTTTCAGATCAGCCAAGATGACACGAAGCGATGTGCAGTTATCAGTTAAAATGATCTGGGCCAAATGGTACAAAGTCCAAGCAGAGTAAGATCTACTCAACCACCCACTTCAACCCCAGTCCAATCGACTTGACACCCCTGAACCCACACAGACCAACGAAATCTGTGAACGACCCCTAAGAGAAATATTCCATCAAGATCTCCTAGACCGGAAAAGCAAGGCTAAAAATTCCTGATGACAAACTCTCTTAGCCTGATGAAGCTTTTGTGTTAAGAGCGAAACCTTCCCCACCTGAACTATCTGAACTAAGACATCATAAACGAGAGATTCAGCTGGGTCGCAGGTAAGTCTCCCGTTAAAACCGGATTGGTATGCCAATGAGTTTATTTCGCTAATTCTCTACATTTTTGTCCTCATATAAAGGACGCAACTAATTTGTTTCTCTGGATGGTTTTTCATTCCTCACAAACCTTCGTTTAGCAGCGAAAAGTTCTGCTTTGTGTGGGTCATCTAGTTTTACACGCAATACGTTTTCATTCCTCACAAACCTTCGTTTAACAGCGAAAAGTTCTGCTTGGTGTGGGTCATCTAGTTTTACACGCAATACACCAAAAGGCATAATAAAATACGGTATTCTCCCTCCAGAAAACCCCCCAAGAAGAAGCAAAACAATCGAAAAGATAATTTTGGAGGCACAAGATTTGTTCCATTTCAGTCTCTTATTTGAGTTAAAGAAACAATGTGTGCAATACGTGGTTCTAGTAAGTGCTGACTTACTCCCAACAGGGAATACGACAGCCGTGGAACTCTGTGGTTCGCACTAACTTATTTGTAGGCTATCCCTTTAAGGCGATTCTGCACAAACTGATAAATAAACCAGCTGCACCACTGCAATCTTCTGGGGTAGAACTAATTAGATTTAGCTGATATCTTAACCTTGGATGTGCACACAGCATAATTCATTCTGAGATACATTATTGAGCCAGGGGAATAAACCGATTAAAATAAAGCAACATAGGACAAATTGGTGTTAAAGTCCCCAACTGTTATGTTTTTATGTGAGGATGCTCCTTTTGGGAGTTCTTTTCTTGGTTGATAGTTCTCACTTGAGTTTGGCAAGACGGAAGAATGATCAGGCTATAATGATCTAGATGATGGGGGCTGATAACTTTTTTATTGGTTCACCGCCTTGTTCTAGCTTGTGCTAATCAGGGTCATACAACGTTGCATGCATAGAATCACTGTCCTATGTAGTGTAGGGGAAACAATTGTTTCTGTTAACATTTGAACCAATTTGATCCAATAGTAGGTCATTTGTGCAGTTATCAATCCCAAGTGAGAAGACTTGCAGCTGGTCCAGGTGAATGTGGTGATATCATATGAAGTGAGTTTTCCTGCCTAAAAGCTTAACAGGCTCTATGGTACCTGAAAATGATATCAGTGACAAATGAAACACAACAGCAAGATACATATTTACTCACCAGTCCTGCCACAAAAATTCAAATAAGATTCTTATCGACCAGCTAGTTGGAGGGTCGATGACCTGTCCTGACCTGTCCTGACCTGTCCTAATAAGCAGGCACGTTTACCGTTTATACCCCGCCTAGGACAGTTTGATCATCCGTTTGACCCAAACATTTCAAACAATGACGTACCGGTTGACCAACATTCTTTCCTTCCCTTCATTTCGGTATCAATCTGAACTTAACAGAAACTGATGAGTTTTACTTCACAAATTACTGCCGAAGTGTATCAGACGTTACAGCAGTTTAAAAAGTACTTTAAAGGGCATGTGTTTGCATTTCGCCGTTGCTACCAACCCCCTGGAGACATGACACAGCAAGTATGTTTAGGGTTCTCACTACTGCAACCAAAGGGAAAATAGCTCCAAAAATAAGCTGACGTTGTTTACAACAAATCTCCAATCTTTCTCGAAGATTACTTGACACTGATTCATACTCTGTGGTCTACCTGCCAAATACATGCAAATGTAGAAAGGACATCAATTTGTGACAGGATGCCCGCGAGAACAGTATGCAAATTTCGGATGGTATTCTTACAACATCCACGTACGAGACAGTATTGTGGTGCATTGAACTGAGGTAGTCTAGCGGAAGCCCATCCAGCAGCCTTCAATATGTCACCAATGACCGTTGAACCAACGATACTTATCAACTCTAGTACCCGGATTTGCTTTGATCTATTGCGCAGGACTGGGACACAGAAGAGGTTCTTGCACCATTTATTTTACTCCTCGCAAGCATCCGGAGCCTGATGCCACAATTACCCTGCTCGTTCATCGTACAAACAACGTGCCACCCTTTTTGCACGGGCACTGATGCACAAGTGTAGGTCTTAAGTGTAGACCATCTGGCGCCTCAAATTTAATATGTAGGTCTGAGATGTGAAAAAGTTTTGAGTTACTTTTTATTCCACATCATAGGTTGGTTAACAAACTGCGGACGCTTCATTGCTGCCTTGTTTTTTTATTTATCCTTGTCACATTTCGCAAATGATCGGTACCATAGCGTCAACTCAATAAAAATTTTACATAATATCGGCCAAGCCTATTACTCAACTTTCATTGTTCATTGATTTGTTATAGTTGAAATTTCCACAATCTATTCAGCATAAATAGAGATTTTTTGTGTGTTTCCATGTTACATTGTTTTTTTTAGGATTGCAAATTTGGAAACAAAACGCTGTTCAGAACCCAAATGCAGAGAGTTGATGACTACCCGTTTAACTGGCAAATCTACAACCTCTGAGCCATTGTCATTAAAGCAGGAGAGTATAGTTGGTAAAGTTTAGTCGCTGAATATATCAGAAAAAGGGAAATGCTGCGCTTGAAAGATGGTATCAGCAAAGTTAATCTGAGTGGACGAGTAGTGGCCACCAAATTGATAGCTGGGGTTTCATTTCACTGAACCCGTATACCACAGTGAAAACATTAGATGACCCGGTTTATTATATGATTCTTCACTAAATTTGATCCAAAATTTTGTCACCTGTATGAGCAGTAAATTATCGGGCAACAAATATGTGCCGAAATTTGTCGTCAAACACAGAGACGTTCGGCGTAACTTCAAGTGCATTCGGTTTTTCGCAGACTTGTAGTCTGACGAGGATGCGAATTTCGGTGCTCATTTGTGTCTTGTCTAAATAGCTCTATTGAAAATAGCTCATACACTGATTAAAACCTAAGCGTCGACTTTTCACTTCCCGAATTACACAAGGCTCATCTGTTGTTTCAGAAAGCCAAAATTGAAGCAGGTTCGTCTCATTTAAGGCCTGCTAAAACGGGCGACTTTGGGTAACGTCCGGAAATTTTGCGGTGACACAGGCAGACAGGAATTTAGACTTCACTTTCCCGTATACCACAAGCTTGATACAGCTAGGAGCAGCATTCTGATCCCTGTGTAATTGTGCCATCTCAAGTCGATGTATGACAATAAAAATTTCAGGTGCAAAGCAGTTTCTTCTAGGTTCAACGTATTAAGCAGCATCTTCAACCGAACTGGTAAAATGAACGAAGCAAACGTCGATTTAGGACCCCTCGCTCATGATCCTGCAAATTTAGCTTTCCCATGCATCATGCTGATAACATCTTCCAGGTTCATTTTATCTTGGGAACGTGACCATTCAGTAGTGCATTTTTTAAATAACGAATTCCTTTATCCTTGCTATTTTGGACCAACAATGTTACTCTGACAACTTTTGCTTGCTTTTATTCACGAAAACTTATGAATGATTGGTTAACATTCGTGGAAGTAGCAGGCACAAGCTGACGTTAGCTAACACATGAAATGAGACTCGTCTTTTGCCGTGTCCTCCGTTCGCTCCGCCTGGCTGACTGATTTTTGCTCTTTTTGTCCTCGCTTGAATGGGTGTCTTTCGTTGCACTGTTGTCGTTGACAATGCGACGACCTCTAAGTCATGCGACCTGGCTTATTTACCGCTGGAGGGAATTGAAGGCCTAACGACCTTCGGTGTTCCTGCGACTGGTCTAGTGAACTTGTACTCTCACTACAACGACGATATCAATATGCGTGGTTATCTGTAGTAATTTTTAGCTGTTAGCTGGACACAGTCCAGCGACTGAGGTATGGAAATGCTGGCAAGAAAGTTTGAACCCAAACCTGGTCCTTTTTGGGCTTGTGCAACAGGGTAGTTTCCAAGCCCTTGGGCCTCCTTCATGCCGTCAATAGGATGCGGTTTCAAAAAATAGGTCGTACGTTTTCCTTGCCATGGAGCTGAATCTCACTGGAATTGACACAAACAAGTTTACAGCTGGATTGAGGAATACAGTCCAACGGTTAACATGGTTCACTTCACAAAAAGTGAATAGATACATAAGCACTGCTTTTCAATAGAAAAGGGTAGTCACTTGTCAGCGTGCCATTCACTTTTCTAAGAATAAGCAAATTTTACAATTCTGAAGTCTCACGTGGGCTGAAAAACGAAATTAGCTGAATTTATCCACGAGAACATATCAGTATTTTGACTTCTACACTCATGTGTATGACAGTTTGCTCTTGACGGGAGACTCAATTGGAATCCAGCTGTATCTCTTTTTTATGATTTCCTCAATAAACTGAATGTATTGCACCAGGCCACTCCACGTTTTAGTTTGTACTTTATTAGAGATATTGCAATACACTGCATGGACGTAAACCACTAGTCATACGTCCACACAGTGTACTGTGATATCTCGAATATCTTACCATTTGAAACACGAGGTTGCCTGGTGCAGCACATTCAGTTACTTTAGAAAATCACAACTGAGAGATTCAGCAGTATTCCACATCACTCTCACCTCAAAACCAAATTGGTATTCAGATGAGTGTATAAGTTGAATTTTGTGTTGTTTGTGTTTAAGTAGAGCATAAGCTTCACGGAACCTTGGGAACTTTTCCTACTTGATAAGTTCCAAGAACGACAGAACCGGTCATGGGCTGCCGAAGTGTTTTCAGCAGCTCCATGAGTAGTGATTAAGGTCATGTTGGTATCTGCTTGTTTTGGAGTACGACAGGAGAGTTTGGGCCATGTTTTCGGCCGTCATAGATAGCTGACCCAGACACCAGGTGTGCCTTTCGTAACATGTTCTGAGCTCCTGCACTTTGCAACCTAAATTCCAAATTGTAATTACTTCGATTTGCACCTCTTGAACCTCACCAAACACTCCTGATCCGTCTGACTTTTTTAGCGCAACAGGGCTACGTGACAAAATATGTTTAGTTCTTGTAATGTCAATAACAAAGAAACTTGGGCAATTTACTTCGATGTCTTAGGGATACTATGTGATGTCTGGTAACTAAAGCACAGCTTTGGAAGCCACCTGACAATATATCGATAACCATCGGCTGATAAAATTCCGATAAGAATCTGGTGAAGCACTCAAGAAATCCTTACATGAAAAACACATCACATTTATTGCGGTCGGCGAAACTTGTCAGCTGACGGGGACCTGACAGTTGTGTTTCCAAAACGATACGTCTTTACTGGCGACGAAACGTACAGAACGTAGTTATGATAGACAGCTGCACCACTGCATGCTTGTCTCTGTAGGAGCTTCTCGAATGCACGTGATTTACGCCAACCAGTTCAGCACCTCATGTGGCTATCGACATCCATGTGCCTCCCCTTAAACAGATTTCAAAGCCTGGTCAGCCACCCAGTCTTACTATAGCGTCAATGTAGGCACGGTTCATGTGTTTTTACACAAGAACGACAGCTTATGGAGCCTTATAAAAAGACAGAAGATCATGCTAGCCGGTTTGTCGTGACGCACGAGACTTTTGTAACAGTGGAAGAACACTACAAATCTCTCTGTAAACTGGCTAAACCATTCCGGTAGCTCACAGTACGAGAATTTACCAGGCTCTCGGAACGACTGTATGGCTTCCGCCCTATGGTGTTAAATACTCGTGTTCTTTTAATAGAACGTTCTTACCAGGATTACCTAGCGATTTGTTAAGTTCCCCCTATCTCGTGCGACAGAAAATACACCTAATTTGATTTGTCCACGCTTACATTGGTAAAGCAGTTCAGATATCAGGATCTTCTTTAGCGGCAGGTTAGTTTTATTTGTAATTTCACACATTCAAAAATTGAGCTCAAATCGGGGTAATTAAAATGGAGATTTAGGGCGGAATTTTGCCATTCACTTGCAAAATAAGCTGTAAATTGTCAGTCAAGGTTCCCTACATAAATGCAACAATTTCGATTCAGCTGACAACTCCACTGGCCCTAGATTGGCTCATACTTTAGAGAAGAACAAAATGACGGTTTCAGAAAAGAGGCGCAAATTCCCACGAAAATTCTTACAAAGTCTGAGAACTACGGCAGCAAATTTCTGTGAAACTCCGCCGACTTTTGCCCCATCAAACCAAGAATGGCAAGTAAGTAATTTTGCCAGCGACATGGACCAGATGTCCTGTGTACACCTTGTTCCAAACTTTCACGACACTCTTATAATAGTCTGTATGTCAACAGCTTTTCATGCTTTTAAGCCGTCCAGTAGCAAGTGGCAGGGCAACTGCATGTTCTCAGGAGACTTTGTGGAGACTTCGTGCCTTGATTTTGCCGTTGAGAATTGGTGTGCGTTGGTTGGCTCAAAAAATAACTTCAAGAGCTTTATCGAAGACGATAACAGAGGATTCACACCTGCTTGCCTCATGTTCAAATTGACTACTTCCATCTCACTAAAACTTCAACACTCCAAAAGAGGTCTCCCAAGCCTCATTTTTTCGAACGACTTTCGAAGCTCAGGTTTTACTCGGTATTTTGGGGTGTTTGGCAGAAATATGTAAACAGTCGGTCCGAGCACTCCTTGTGCATTGGTAAACATTGTGCTTTTTTCGGATCTCACGCTCTTTATTCTTGTCAATTTAACCAAATAGGAACAGCTGACATATTTGATTTCTTGGGGTTGGAGTTAATCCCTGTGGCATGGGCTAAGAATGTTAAGAATGGTCCTGAAATTTTGAGCATGCCAACGTAAAAAGTTAGTGGGTCTTCGGCGGATTAAAGCGATAAATATGTTAAGTTAAAGCAGGAAAGTGGAAAATGGTCGAAACATGATTAAACCTTGAAAATTTCCGAAAAATCGTGTTTATTTGGGTAACGAGCTAACATAAGCTAGCAATTCTGCTTTCCTTATGAAATCACTTGCAAGAAATGCCATCTATTTTAGAAAATCACACGTTGTTTGCCCGAAACATAGCCCTAGTTGGACTAGACGAGGTAAGCAGAGGCCTCGTTCATAATGCCCTCTCTCAGATTTAAAAACCATGTACGAAAATAAGCTGTTTTTCCGCGCTTGGATAATAATGCAAGGTTGCTACCATGAGTTTTATCAAGACAAATTCACAGAAGCAATGCACTGCATTCGGCGCAGTGGGTTCGTCTCGCTCACCTATTCTTTTATTGAAACGTGTTGCGATATCTGGAGCTGTGTGCTCGTTACTAAGATAGAATCATTCCCATGTTATCGCACAAAATCAGTCAAATTTTTGCAATGCGTATCTTGGCGTCATTCTTTTGAAAACACAGAATCTAGTTTGTGCAGTGCGCAGTAGTCCGAACTAACAACAGGACAACCCAGTTATTGACTGTAGGACAACCAAACCAAGCGAATATTTTCACGAAACTTACATGAGATTTCGCACGAACTTTGATCTCTTTTATAAATTTGCAAACGCTCCTATTGCATTTCAATAAGAATTTATAACCTAGTTAACAATTAGAGTCACTCCTGTCAGGATTATTTGGTTTGTCTGTCGGTGAGAAACGGAGTGCATCAAGGTCAACGACATTGCTTGCTTAGTTTTCGCTGCTGGGCAAAATCGTCTCGTTGCCGAAGGGAAACACGAATGCTTTGGATTCTTGCAAAACCGCCACAAATAAAACGGCCGTTCATAGTCAAACAAACATCAAAGCCTGTATTTCTTAGGTCGTGTAAGCCAAAAAGCTTCATGAACCATAATGGGAGGAGAAAACCTCTCAGTGTATTTAAAGAATCCTACTAAAGGCCTGAGAGTAATAGTTTGATGCAGAAATTTAATGTTAGCTGGGAACCTATTCTAGCACAAATTTAAAGCCACAAATGACCTACCATGGGGATAAAAAAATGGAGTTACGATAGTTTGCAGTAGCTTAGAACTAAATTTTGAAACAGATTGTTTGAAGTGGAGACTGAGTTTGTTGAATCTGGATGGAGGCCAGATAGTTCATTCAAAAAAGCCAGTCAGTGTGTGGGGTGGCGTCAAAACTGAGAAGAATGTTCTCTGGTATGCAACCGCACCTATAAATGCATCTTAAACACTGAAAAAAGAAAAAGTGGTCTTACAATAATAATTTAAGTGAAAAAAGGTATAAAATAATCAGTTTCAACAAGCGAGGTGAAAACTTTTGCGATAGGGGGTGATAATGTTTTGTTGCCTGGGACCAGCAGTCTGAACACTTCTGTGAAGAGAAATTTGAGAACGGTTGATTATCTCAAAACACCTTCAAACTTCACTCTGCCTTGGGAATTTTTCGGCGCACTTTATCTTTTTAAAACTTTGGATGAAAGGCTTAAACTTTTTGGCTGATCAAAATAAAAGCAATTACGAACATCTTGCGTTAGATTTCGGTGACTTTTGGCATCAGAAGCGAGCTGGAAGTCAAAGGGTCGGGTAATAAAATCAACTATTGCAGAAATTCTTGACGTCTTCTATTTAAAGAATTTAACTGACATCAGAACTTTGACAATTGGCATCTTTCCGACACAGCGGGCTGCAGTTTATCCACAATAATGTAAGCCCATAATGGATCACAAGTTAGCAAGTCGATTTCTCTGAGGTAGCGCTTTAGGCTCCCAAAGGACCACTTATTGTGAGTGCTTAAACTCCGTCTAGTCAAAAAATGCGTCACTGGTTCAAACTTTCATCGGTTTGTTGGGAAGATACAGTGATGTGGCAGAATCAGATGAAATTGATTATTTCCAAATGAGTCCTGTGCTTTTCTGTTTGGAGTCCGAGCGATTCTTCTGCCCTGTAGCTGGATGCAGCCGAGGTGGTGGTTACATGATTATTTCTTACCCGGACTGTATGGCTATGCACTGGGCCTATGTTGGGTAAGATTAACAGAGAATGCTGAGTCAGTTTAGTTGATGATGTTCTACTCTGAATTAATGATCAGTCATGCTTTTTGGTGTATGTTAGAAGTGTCAGCACTTTACTCTTGACTGCTTTCCCCCGGAGTATGAGACCTCAAGAAAATACCACCAGCAAATGTTTTTTGCAATGAGGTCTGCAGACAGAAAGTAGCTCCATGTCCATACTGGTATCCCCTATTGGAGAGATAACCTTGGGAAACACCCAAAATGTGTCTCTGACGGCAATATTCCTCGTCGCGGGATTTTTTCGCAGTTCTAATCATTTTCTCTCAGAGTATTTTGTCAGTGTACGATGGATTACACTGCTTTTTCTGTTTGCCGTGTCGCAGATATTCGAAGTATTTTCATATGAGCGATGGATAAAACTGGCCAAATGTGATTGATCTGTTTGTTATTCGTTAATTCAGACAATCTACTTTGGCTTTGTGCCATGTAGATAACATATCTAAGACGGAGAAAATAAGTTAGCCGGTGATTTGGCTTGTTGGTATGTAATCAAATAGCTGGCCAGGTAGTTAGATAAGTAGTCACTTATTTATACCTTTGAACAAAGAATAAATAACGACGTTTCTGGAAGTTGATAGTAAATGGTTTAGCTTGAGTTACCTTGCCCTAAATTCAGTTTGATTACCCTTAATCACTATTTGAGCTCTGACCTTCCAATAAACGTTGGTGTGTGTCTGTTCTAGGTCGACTAGTCCATCAAGATAAGGTAGATCAAGAAACTCCCACTTGTGTAGCTATTATTACTGAAAATGCTATTTTTCCTGGTTGAAACAGCTTGTGCAAGTAGTACCACCAGTACAAACTAATCAGCTGTTTTTGTGTGTATGAGGATAGCGCTATATCTTGACTCCAAGCGAAAAGCATGAGATAATCACTGACTGGAGCATGAGACTATTCTAGGAATCTGACAGCCATAGTGGTGTTGTTGTTTTGTCTTTCTTATTTTCTGCTCTGCAGGTAGCATTTGGCTGGAAGAAGGGCTGGAATTACATGCACCCAGAAGCTGACTGATGCTGAGAAAACACGAAAATCCCATCCTACTTGCTTTTCATCCTGTGGCAGCTCCCACACCTGGCGTAACTTCGACTGTCACAGAGGCTGAGCTGAGCAGACAGGAGCTGTTTTTTTTAATGCTGGAATGTCGTAGCACTCGTAGATGTCACAAGCCCGTCAGTGTGGTAGAAACACTGCCACCGAGTTTATGAAGATCATCCCCAAAATATTTGAACATTTGACTTAAGAAGAGATTGCATGTTCAGAATCCCAGATTGAGAATACAATATGATCTCCGATCTCAACTCCTTATTCTGGATTTACTGCAATGAGTCAGAGGATACCTTCGACAAGCAAAGATTTGAGTTTGCATTGAGCTCAAACACGAAAAAATTATCAACCACTATGTTCCCGAAAGTCTTAGTAGAATGCTACAAAGATTACCCGATCAATAGGTTTTTCATCTCGATGTACTTAGTCCATCGGGTCAACCAAATACCCACAAGTGATATTGCGGTTATAAAACAAGCACGCAGTGTTCGTGCAGATTTGTTGGAAGAGCCAATACGCCATATTCTTGAATAGTTTTTCTCGCTGAACTTAGCGAGAGGCATTCACGACTGATAAAATTGGTTAATCTCCAACAGATGAGCAGTTTGTCCTTCAAGCATCCCATCCAGCTCCTTGTTATATGGTGGTAGATTAATAGCCAGCCCAATCCACCATATCCCCGTTCGACTGAGATAAACCTTTTTCACGGAAGATAGCATTTTATACAGAGGAGGCAAAGCTGAAAGTAGTGGCGGTTCAGTGCACCAAGTAATCCCAACTAAGAACCACTAGAAGCACTGTCCTCTCAGAAGTCTGGTTACCATGCAAATAAACGTGTAGTCCAAATCCGTGCGCTTTCAAAACTAACAAGTACAAAACTTGCACTTACTGACCCCAAATTGATTGAACCTGGGATTATACCGCTGACCTTTGGTCTAGAACGAATGTTGACAGGTTGATGCAGTCAACGCGTTTTCAGAAATATTGACATCCGAGCGCGCAACTCGTCTTGTAGATCACAGAATCTACGGAGCACGAATAGATGACAACCTTGAGAAAACCGCAATTGTTCGTGATTTCAAGAACCTCCCTTCGGTTTTCAATGTTTCCCGTAAACACCATCCTCCAAATATGTTCTGTGCAAGGCGATGAGCAACATCATCCTGGATGCCGACGGCAAAATCCTTGGCCGGAAAGACCATTACAGCCGATCGCTTAATTGTTCATCAGATAGATTCACGTTACAATCCCGTTCACTGCTTAGAAATCAGCTGTACTGTATCAACCTAGAACAATACTGAAAATCACAAAGTGCTTATAGAACCCCCGTGTGGGAAACGATGGGGTCTCAGTCCAACTATAAGAGCACATGCATCGGTGCCGATTAGGACACTTTGGATGACTGAAGTAACTTTCCTTGACTATGACATTTTAGTTCTACCACTATTATCACAAGGGTGCTGGATGGGTGTAGGAACAGCATTAGGAACTCCACCCAGTCGACTCAACAACTATGTTACTGTAGACAGCTACCTTACTCACTTTTTTTGAAGAAGTATGCCTGCGTAATCACCCCAACCAACAACACTGACAGTGAATGGTGTCTAGATCAAGTTTCAGCTCTTCCTTGCGTGCCGGCAAATCGCTACAGACTCCAAAAGCATAAGACTACATGTTCCATGCACTTGACAGGAATAACCGTGACACATTTAGCAATATTAGGCTACCCGCCCATGCTGGTCAATATAAAATAGTCACGATGCTCCGGAATCAAAGCCGAAGCTGAAGTTTATGGTGAAGTTTCTCGAAGGTTTGGTTTCCCCCTGTGAATAGAGAAGTGGTTCACTGTCCTCAGTTATCTTTGTTAACTCATTGACTGGATTCTGGATCATCTCTTTGGTGGCAACGAGAAGAAACAGCTTTGGCCAAATGCTTGGGCTTTCGATATAAGGAAATTTGGTGCAAAACCCTAGGACAATACCCTTTTGGATGATTCAGCAGGCCAACTTGGTCGGCTTCAAATACAGCTTGATGAAATCTGACACTTCCTGCGCTAGCTTTAGGCTCTTGGCAGCGATAGTTATAAATCACGGTGTCAAGTCGGACCCTTTCCATTTTGCCTAGTCTGGTTTGCGTTCATTCGAGTAATCGAGGCGAAATTGGCATCGACGGCACCGAGTATCAGTATTTAGTTGAAGGAATGATTGTGGCTAATAAGTGACACTAGCCGAAAGGCGAAATCAGGGTCTATCAGTCTCATTTTTTAGGTTTTCTCAACGAATGAAAGATATAATCATGGAGATGTGCAGACATCCGTGGGGACATCGGTTGGTGCGCGAGGATTATTCTCGAAACCAGGTGAACCGGTGGGGTCCGACAAAGCTGCTTTGGTATTTAACAGCTAGACTGGGGTTCCAGCAAAGTTCTCTGAAATGATTTGTTTGCTGTTTCGTAAGTCAGGCGAGCATTTGGTGGGGAAAACTTTTGACGCAAGTCCCTGCTGAAATTTGTTTACTAACACATGAGTGTGAAGGTCTGCCGATGAAAACCGTCAAGCCGTCTATTGCGATTAGGGATGTTCATAAAGTCGACTCATTTAGCTGGAGAAAACCACTTTTAAGCAAAATGGGAGAGTCGTTTCCCCGCTGATCACGTCAACCTGTTAGTAAAACCTGAGTTTAAAACATCCTCAAAAATCACATGTTCATAATTCTTGTGAGCTAAAACATAATTTACTCTAGTCACTCTTATCAAATTCTGGTCTCAATATTCGTTAGCATATCCGTTGACCGCGTCCGGCAAGCCAACTGACAGCCAAAGGGCGCACACTGTATCGAGCCCCTTGGGGTTTATCCACTGCACCGTTTACTGGCGCAATTTTCCACAACGCAAATATCCTTTTTCTCAACAGATGGCTTGTTTACCAGTGATATAAATATTTTCCTCCAGCTATTCGAGCTATGTTGAGTGGTCAGTTGGTGTCATCCCTAATGCCATAACAGTCATTAAACCTGCATTGTGAAATGAGGGATGCGCCAGCTGTTGCATCCGTTCTGACTTCAACTACCTGATAGACTTCTGCGTAAGCCTCTGCCTAGACAGCACAGTGCCTCACCGTAAACCAGTAGCCCGTTGCTGGTGGTGAACAGATCAACAAGCTACCATATTTAGGAAGTTCCAACCTACGTGTGGGCAGTATTTTTTTCTGGCTAGTTGCAAACCGGTGTACCAGCCGAAATACTGTGCCATTTTGAGTTTTTCGTGAAGCATACGGGGCTTTAAAAAAGTCTTGCAGGATCCCATTTTCAGACAAACCTTGAATGTTTCTAACCCTCACAATTATCCACTTGTGCTACCCATCCGCTTAAACGGTACCAGATATATTAGTTTATTCTGGAATTGCTTGGCAACAGAGTCGTGTCTTTTCTTGCAATCACTGAGGAATCTACCAAAACTTTTCGGCAAAACAAAAATCATCTCCAAACCATTTTCTTCTCGTATATCTGTGTAATATATCTGTGTAATTAGTCGGAATCAATGAGAAACATGGTACTTGAGCCACGAGCAACAATAGCTACAGAACAGACTAAATAGAAACAGCCATTATGAAGTAGCAGTGGTCAGCTCTAAAAAACAATCCGTTTCACGTAACATCCTGATTATAATTCCTAAGCTAGATACATCAAAATTCAATCGGTTGATGCCCAGCTCACAAGCAAAATCAAGTGCATGCAATCACCACCCTCATTTATGCTTAAAAAGTTAAAAACAACTGTCTGCCTACTGCCCTATGACCAGACTGATAACGAACTCAACGCGCGCGTTAACAAAAATAGCAAAATCATTCAGATTTTGTGCCGATGATTGCACTGGTGATGACTGATTATCATAGAAACAAAGCCTACCCGTAAATATGTAGAGTTGAGTTTGAACATAGTCATTAAAAGTCTTAACGACTTCTCATTCCCCTCGAAACCCTCACTAGTTACTTTTAGTCTTCTCTCTCAAGGGCAACTTCCAGGCTGTTAGTATCTCTTTTGCGCGATTGTGAAACTAACAAGATCTCCCTTTCATGCAACATTATTTCCGCATTGACAATGCCTTCCTGGCAGATCCATGTAGACTCCAGCGATAGCCTAAGTAGTGTCAATATCTTAGTGTATGTCAAAATGCTCACAATGAAGGCATGCACTGTTGTGGAATATAGGTAGCTCGGGTGCGCTGAAGGCATGCACTATTTTTCACTGACTCAGTTTTACTCCCTTTTTATCAACAAACAAAATGGATTTCCATCCAAAACATAGCCATTTAATGAAAATACTCTGGTTTTGCGACACAGTACTTCATAAGTCTTCGAAAACTATGTGGGATCTGTATTTTGAAGCACACTCTGATGTCTCCATGGTGTCTTTGCCTGGTTTGTCTGGAAAATGCCACCTTTTTTTGCCGCTTTACTTTGGGGAAATGGAAACTGAGAAAAAACCTTACAACTTCTGTATATTGTATGGGTATTCAGAATCCGTTTTCGTGTTAACCCAGAATACGTGCTTCCCTACCAAAGGATCATTTTGTCCCGGTCCAGCGAACTTCACAATAGAATCTTGGGCAAACTTCCAATCCATTCAATGGGGACCGAAAAATTTTCGTGGTAGAGGTTAACGTTTCTCCAGAAATTGGAGAACGTAAGCATTGCTTTGCACAGCAAGCGACTCTCCATTTGGCTTTGGTAAACACGATGTTCAAAAAGCAATTCTGACTCTACTGAGTGCGTATTTTTGACACTAGTTAACGAGTCTGACAACTGACCTTTTTGGTCCAAAAGAGCATGGTTCGTGTGTGATAAGTAAACCTTGATGTGTACCAGGAATCGGGAGCCCAACAGTGGCTGACGTAGTGTTCCTGGTCAGTGCTAAGGACACTGTAATGTACGGTGAACTCAGTCCCTCGAAGAAAGCTCACAGTCACTATCATTCTGAGGTGTTTACACCTGCAGACATTCATTCAGGCAATCTGAATAGAAATTGACGACCGAAATGCCAGTGACGTCGGTCAGGAGCCATAACTAGCAGCTCCCCCCACCATTCACAGTAGGAATGACGCGTTCCACATTCTGGAGGGCGAGTCGCACTAACAGCATCCATACGTTTCGTGACCTCTTTCATATCCCCCTGTCAGTTCATGGGGTTGGCCACCCCTTTGCTTGCGCCACTCTGAATCGGGCACGGGAGGCAGCACTCTTCGGCAAACAATGGGAAGGCATGCGCAGCATTGGTCTAACAAATGCTGCTTCCGGTGCTAAACACATTCTTTGACGGAAATCTTCGTTGCACTCGCTATCTAATCGCCTCTAACGGATTCGCCGACACCAATCCGCACGACCCTTGGTTCTGAGACAGCGGTTGTCGAATACCTGAAGAAGTCTCAGTTCTGCTGCGGTGACAGATCGAGTCTCACAGCCAGGTAACAAAACAGCCCGTAGTGTGGCCTGATAGAAATGTCCCTTGAGTTTCAGAGGTGTGCGCTTTTTGTTACCAGGGCTGTCTCAAATCGGCAAACGCCACCATGGCCTTGAAGATTCGTGCATCGATTCTATCTATGATACTACATTCGAAACTAATACAACTTCCAAGATACACAAAGTGCTTCTCAACTTTAAGTGCCTCGTTTTGGGTTGTAGGTGGTGTGATCAGTGACCGCATGTCCAGCAGCATGACCTTACAATTTATGAGTGCACTGCGCACACCAAAGGACGGAAGGTCGTTGGCTAGTTCAGGCAGAAAGGCTGCGCATTTTGCTCCCCTTCGGAAAAAAGAACAATGTCGTCTGAATATTCCAGGTCAGGAAGCCTTCCATCAGCAGCTATTTGAACATCAGGATTTTGAAGAGCTTCTGTGTTCGTCTCATTATCTGACCGATCAGGAAATTAAATAGGACTGGAGAGAATGGGCACTCCTGATGGACACCACCTGGTTTACGAAAGCTGAGGTGATTATCCAGCCATCTCAGAGGAACGTAGATTGGCGGTTCGCAGTTGATACTTCTTTTCAATAATGAGTTTTACAAAATAACTAGACCTGAATAGCACCACGTAGTTGCCGCCTATTTTTTAAGAATCACACTTCAAACTGGACCAGCCGAATAAAGAATAATATGAAGCCCAAACCTACTGTCTTACCACTTTCAAACCTAGCTATTTGACTTCATAGCCATTTGATTAGCCTTGACAACTAGGATTAAAGTTGATCTCCCGAATAAATACTTTCTCCAGAACGGACCGGTTTTACCAAATCCCACGGACGGACAAGTCTTTTTACGAAAACCCCGGAATTTTGAACCATCAACCCTCGGAAGATCTTATCAAGCCTCTTAATGCAAAAATAGCCGAGATATCTTAGTAACGCTTGGTTTTAGGACAGACAAATCGGTGGCTGATAAAGTTGACTGTGTGCACCAAATCTCCGTCAAACTTAGCGGGGACAGGCTAGGCATAGTTTAATAAGTCAGACAGGAAGAAGAAAAGGCTATTTTCGTAGATACAGGCCTTTTTGTGAAATATAAACAGTTGACCGCCTGGTGCCCCCACCAGGGCCCTGAAGCAAAACTTTTGAGATTAAATTTACCGGTCTACTGCTCAGATGACTTCATCAGAGACATCTTAAAGAAAGAATGGCCATATTTCCGTCAATTTATTTAATTTTAGAAAGCAGAAAATGTTACCAGCCAATTAAACTTCCGATTGAATATCAAGGCCTTTTACACATACATAAGTCATACACTGCAAGCCTTTTACTGTATTCTTCCAACTTCATATTTGCACCTTGATATTTCCAAAGACCGAAATACTAGAAAGTGTGCATACATTCTGCTACCTTTTGCCTTGTTTTGCCTGTAAAACATCAGTTTTAATTTTTTGAAAGATTACATCGTTCATTAGCTTCAACAAAAAAGTTTTCAGTTCATACTTTTTGTGCTGAAATCAAATTTATTTTGGTAATAACGTGGTTCGTATTGAGATTATGGCTGATCGAAATACACTCTGAGACTTTACACAGCGGTTCTAGTTCAAACAGATTTTGAATAGAAAAACACGTTGGCGCTTTCGGACGCATTTTTCTTTGCTGCTTTTGTGAGGCGTTTTAAAATGCTGTAAGATCGATTTTTTCAACAATTCCACTTTTTGAAACCTGGAAACGAAATATTTGTTTTGCGGTGCAAAACGTTTTTATGAAGAGGCTGAGATGTTTCATACCCAGAGCTGGTCCGCGGGGGGATGATGAAATAGTTCATGGTTTAATTTACACGATTTTTACTGCCTTGTGTACCGTAAAAATGTCGGTCTGGTTGTATTCCGTAGTCACTTTTCAGGAAATGGATATGCGGATAGGTTTTGCATTGATAGTGCACAGTTTATTGAAAGCTAGTGAAAAACGGTCCTAAAAAATCATAAGCACACAGGAAAGTATATACATAACAGACAAACACCCTCGCCAGTCTTTCGGATATTATTTTTTGAAAGGGGATAAATTCCACAATAACGTACTGATTCTCGCAGTGTACACGTTTTACGGTTTTGAGCAGCTAGTAGATAGGATATCTTGAAAATTGGCCGAGGTAAGATTACCATTTGACGCCCAGGCCCTTGTGTGCTTCATGCATCCCCTGGACGTTGTATGTAGATAAGCAAAAACGGCGTAGGCTAACTCCAAAGTGACACTGTGTAACGTTAACTTTTAGCTTGGAATTGAGCGCTGTCGTCATAGCAATCAACTTTACCGTTCTCAACCGACCTCCACGAAATTTGGCACTAACCTGGCAGTACCACGGTATGATAGGCGTCCAAGGACCAAATAACCATCGCCAAAAGATGAGGAGAGATTCACACCGGATGCTGAAACAGAGAATAGCAGGTTGCCATTATTACAGTGGCGTGACCGATCATATCCAGTTAGCTTCTTCGACTGCCGTTTCGAGTGCAGCCTTTGGATTTTGGGTTGCGTAGGACGAAACAGCGCTGAGGGGTGCTGTCTAATGGATCACAATAAATGTCAAGCTACTGCTACTGCACCTTAATGCGAGTCGCAGTTGATCCAACCCTCCATTATTTTTACATACATTTACCCTCCGTGTGCAACAGTAAAGTGACACTTACGCCTTTTTCTCAGCGCGTCAAGGGATCCTGCACACTTTAACCCATTTTTGATTGTCTGAGCTAACGTTTGCGTATATCCCAAATTTTGCACCAAAAGTCTGAGAACTACTGCTTGGCCGAAAACTGTACTGCTGCAGTAACATCTATTGGTCCATAATTTCAACAGACACGTGATACAAATGAGGTCTGAGAACATCTCCGGTCATTAATGGAAAGCACGGTGTTCGGAGGTGCAAAAGCTCCACGAGAAGGTCCCACGCTCTAAGTCTTGCCTTTGAAGCAGGCTTTCTCAATACAGTGATCAGGAACAAATGGCTTGCAGAAACTGCATTCTTCTGCTTTTCCATACTTAGCATTTTTAAAAAGGTGGACGAGATGTGGTTTGGAATTACTTATTAAATCTACCTGTATATCTTCATAAGACTAGTGTTGTGACGTCAGAAAAAAAACAGGGTGAGTTACTATGAACAAAATATAATGTTGCATCGATATCTCTGTGGTGCTTTCTACCTAAATTTTCTCGCTCTCAGTTCAGGCGAAATGGTTTGTTCCATGTCTTGTAAGTTATTTGCAGAGCATAAAGATGCCACACTGTCCACCTCAGGTCCAGTAGGTCGCTTGCTTGAAACCAATAACGGTCAGCCACATTTTGAGTTTGCATGCCACTGAATAAAGACATACCAAGTAGGCAAACCTGTGAACATCTGCGTTGTATTCGCTTTGTGCCCGACGGTACATTATTGATCCGAATTTCAACACATTCAAAGCACAGATGTGGGCGTTAGTTTTTATTCTGTCGGCCATGTTTGTCATCTATAGCAAAATATATCAGCGGAATGCGCTAATAATCTCTCTTTTAGCAATAGGATGTTTGAAAATACGACTGGGTTACGAGTGAACGACGATAAAGCATTTTTTCGATTTTCCCCAGTACTGGCAGGTTACAAATTTCATTCAAGGTAGAACAGTCCATCTGTCATGGGACTGAATAGTCCCATTTGTTTTATGTCTCTGCCGCTGTACAGACATACCTGGCAGTAACCCTTCGAATAAAAAGTAAACTACACACCTCAATGCCAAAAATAGCACCCCCTGGGCGCAGTTCATTAGTTGCACTTTCGATTCAGACAAATAAGCGTTTCAACCGAATAAGAAATTACTCAATAAAAATGAATGCCTGTTCAATTTAAATTTTTTCGACATCCAATCTGCGTAGAATTAGTGACTGTAAAAGATCATAGGAGTAACTGAGTTAGGCCGAGTCGACACGTTTTAGCGTTTATCCAAACAATCCTGCTGTTATGGCTGAGTTTTTGGGGACATGTCGGGTTAATTTGTGCTTGGGACCATTGCGTAACCACGCAATAAATAGGAAATTTTTCAGCTATGCTTACAGTTATGACCTATTCTGATTAGTCATACTTCGGAGCGCATGCATCCAGACTGATCATTTAAAATTTATTTTCTTGTAAGAGTCCAATGAAAAAAAAGAATGCAAACACTCGCCTCACTATTATACGAAGCCTGATTTTCCATTCAAGTGTGTTCATGCACTCGTCAGAAATCTGAGGCTTTTGGATGAGTCGATCAACTAGACCACGCGCAATAACGAGGCATCTCGAAACAGCCTGAAATGAAGCACAAGGTCTGATTAGGAAATTGCACTGATCCACTTAAGATAAATCGCTGCCATGGCGTGAACTCTCTTAGCAAACTTTCATAATGAAGAGGTTCTTTATGTAAGGGGATATAGTAGTTAGGATGATCACCTCAGAGGGTTACATGTTTCAACAGTGTGTCAAACTGAGCTACTCAGACAAATTATAAGTAGCTGTATTCCACTGTGTACAACGTGACAATGATCAGAGTCAACCTAATCAGCACACACTTGCTTCCCATTGAGTTTTCGTTCGAGATCGCCAGTTACATGTCTAATCAACTAGTGAAGTGTTTTGTTCCGTTTTATAATTTGGAAGTAACGCGACACATCAACTACTGTGGGCGTGTTTACTTCAGAAAATGGTTTCCAGGGTTTGGTCGGGCAAGGAAAAGAGAAAAAACACGTGAGCTATTCTCCTTCATACAGTTTAGCCTAAGAAAAACGTCTTTTGGTGACTTAGACAAAACCCAGTACTTGCTTGTGCGTATTGCTTTTTTCTTACCATCTTAGTTGGTTTGTGCACCTTGCTCGTGCCTGGTTTTGTTTTGTTCCCTAGGCATCTTTTTAACGCGTGCATATTTTCTGCAGGCTTGGCTCGTTCCTCAGCGGAACACCAAAGCTAGGTAAACAAACGGATTAAGTTCGTCGAACACTCGGTTGTGAATGGTTGATCTTAGGACCGCCGGACTATCCTCTCGTTGTTCATGGTGAACTTATTGATACTATATCGTAACTAGGCAAATGCTGTGGATTTCTGCCAAAACATTTTCAGTAGTATTGCTTTTTATGCAACCCATCATGAGAACTTCCATAATGGTAAGTGGTGTTAGTCACTACGTTTGACCTTATTCTACTGTGAAGCTGATCAGGTGGATGTTTCGAAGAACCACTGCTTACCATGAAAACAGCATCCATCATAGCTGCACTTCTTGTTCTCTCAGGAAATTGCAATTTTACTTGATGTAACTTGTAGCTGCATGAATCACCAGTTTATGACTGTTTGGTCTGAATTAATAAAGATATATGATACAGAATAAATGTACATGTCAAAAATTTAAATTTTGAAGCATGTTGCTTGAAACGATGGAGAAACTGAAGTCACTTTGAGTTAGGAAGTTTTGTTACACCACACTGGATCATCAGATAGTCAAGCATCAGTCAGTTGTAGAATGTTGTTGTGAGTGGACTCATACTCGATGTCTGAATCGAAGTCAGCATACTCTTCCTGTAAGAATAGGAGAGGTCTCTTCCTCAATGACTCTCCCTAAATCTTCTGTAAATTGCTACGCATTACTAGTTCAAGAGAGTATTAAAAATCAGACAGTCTGAAATCTAAATCTAACTGATCCAACGGAGAAGACTTTTTTGATGTGAACACGTAGACCTGAATAAAATAAGCCCGAAATAATCTGATGTGAAGCGTTGAGATTGTTGGACAGCGTAGGACTATTTAGTTGGATTCTAGACTGCTTAGCCATGCGGGACATTTCCCTTTATCGGAAACAAGCGAAGCGACGCAGAAGGATCCGATCTGGCTAAGCACAACCGAGACCGTGGCCTACTAATCATCTATTATTCATGCAGACCTATGGCTGCTGAAGAATACTGAAATGGACTGATTGGTAAGATGGCTATTTCGGAACTCATCACATATTTCCATCACGCTTATGATTAGCATTTCACTCTAAGCTACACGAGCTGTCATCATGAAGGAAGTAAACACATAGACCATCCCATATAAGTGGTGTTCTTCTACACAAGTGGATTGGTGTTTTTAAAGTGAGTGAAGTCTTAGGAAAAGCATTCTGCTGCATTTCATTGAACAGCTTCCGGATCTGCCTTCATCCTTGTTGACGGCATAACATCGGTGTTCAACACTAAGGCTTTGATGCTGTCAAACCGGGGAACTTATTAGATTTTCTACGGAAGGCAGTGGACTTGATTTGTAATGTCTTTTCCAGGTCGTACGTGAAAACATTTTCCACTTGACAAATACAGCAATATTCTTACTGTTTAACTGATACCATTCACTCTGGCTTGCCTCTGCAGACGTTGTATACAACATTAAAATTTAATTTTCATCCATTCCACCGCAGCTAAAGCCACGTTGATCCTAGAAATAGTACCACCTCATTGCAGGGCCCAGAACGTTCTTGATGGAACCAACACGTGGATTGTGATCAAACAACTTCCTAACTTACTTTTTTCGGAACAACAGCCAAGGTTTTGTGAAATGAGACAACTATATTGTGGAGTTTTCTTGTTGTAGTATTGCACTATTGACTCGCTTATCGAGTAAAACTTACAGCAGAAGGTTCCTGAGCTTATGTAGATATGTCGTGCAGCGTTTCTTATCGGGGGCGATTCGCCCCTGCAGCTTCTAGTGACCCGCCGCCAGAGTCTCGTTTATTGAAGGTCAACTGGAATTTACAAAAACGCAGTACTGGTTGCATAGCTGTCCATACTGAAATATCACACGAAACTTCCTCTCAGCAGTGAATACTGCTTCATCAGACGACGTAATGTCAAACTTACCTCATTCTGCCTTGCTGTGGGCTTGCTTCAAGCCATGACAATTCCTCCATCCTCCTCCCTTTCAAGTGCAGAGAGGAGTGCATCAGCTCTGGCACTCTTCTAAAGCATACTCAGTTTTACGCAGCATTCAACCGGACACCGTACAAAGCAATATTTGTGCCTCTTTTTTGACGCCTCCCTTACTTTACGCAACTTTTTTTGGAACATATATGGAGGGATAAGTTAAAACATTGGAGACAATAGCAGCTCCACATTCACAGCAGTCATATATTCTTGGTCTCATCCTCCTGTAAGAAAGACCTTCGACCAGAACTCGTGATAGATCATCTGCGATCTTTTGAATGGATCGAAGAAGTGATGCACTTGACTTTCTCAGGGCACACACAAAAATAAAGGATTCCTTAACTCAAGATCGGCTCACTTAGCATGAATTGCTGCTTGGTCTGCACCTTTATGGTTTTGAGCCCGCAAGGATTGTTGCTTCGGCTGGAAGGCCTTATAATCACGGTGACGCATTAGGCCTTACAGATCATGTTTCATTACATAAAACTGAAAAAACCACCTTGAAACTAATTGTCAAAAACTCCTGAGCTCGGAAGGAAAGGCAGTAAAAAGGATTGTTCTCGATAACTTATAAGTTTAAGTCTACGTTAAAACCACAGCTTTGTGTGGATGCCATCCTAAACGCTTAAGCGTGCCATTTGACCGTTAGTCATTGATTTTCATTGCATGGTTTGCCACTAAATGCACACCAGGCACTATGCGCGAACTGTGCCAAAATTATTTTCAGCGGTGTCTTGTCACTCACCAATTGTGTTTTTTTCTGAGAATCAAATACAATCTATCTCCACCAGGTAGCCAGCATAATTTATTTAAAGGTATTACAGCTGAAAAACGCCACATGATTTGGCCCCAATTATTCCTAACGCATACTATGTGTCCGTAGCTTCTTCACGGCTAATTCGAAACACTTTCCGAAAAATCAGTTTTTCACTAACCGGCGCCACAATATGCCAAAAAATGTGGTTAAGTAGGTAAATTGGAGGCAGATACACCCACTCGTGACATTTTTACTTCGATGCAAAAACAAGGCGAACAAGCTGGAAGAACGGCAAAAAAGAAAAATTAACAGTTCCTTGATAGATATGAAGGGTTTTCTGGAGGCAAAAATGAATACGTCAGCCAACACAATATTTTATTGGAACACTGGAAGCAAATCGATTAACACTCGGTGAAAGATCCAAAACGAGGACCGATTACCATTTCAGGCCAATTTTCAGATCCCAGTTGTCTTAAATACTATTTCCAAGATTGTTGGTAATAGAACATAACTGATCAATCAAAGCACTATTTTTAAGCAACAAAAGGAAAAAAATCGAAACTCAAAGATCCCCAAGCTCTCGGTTAGGAGACGTTGATTATGCTTCTTTAAAGATGTACAAACACTTCAGATTCCCAAACCTAATGATAATCACATGTTATGTCTCATTGGTAATGGAAAACAATACAAACGTTGTTACTGACCATACAACTGTCAGGAACTATGTATTCTAGAAAATCAATAGCCCTACTATCAGAAATAAGGATGAAAGAAATGTACACGATAAAATATCCCGAACACGGGCATGTATATCTTTGTACGGTACGTACTCTCAAGAGACTCAGTTATCAAAAACTGCCCTAACTCTGCCCCTTTTATTCGCCCTGATGTTTGACTGCAAAATCACTGCCATCCTCTCGGTGAAACTTTGTTTAAAAGTTCTGAAATGCAGCGAAATTTAGAGAATCGGCCTATAGAACTGTCTTTGCTGATACAGACAAGGTTTTAGAACAAAGAATGTATGTCAACGGGCTCATACACTGCCCCGTACCATACAAATGAGGGACACTAACGTGCACTCATCAGCTTCGCCAGTAAGCTTGTTAACATTTCGACCCTGCTAACAGCGAGAAAACTTATAGCCGTATGCACATGTATCCCAGCTTCACCAGATCCATTTTGTCGTTAAGTCACATTATGAGTGCTGGTACGGAGTTTTCTGAGCTAAGCTACCAAATGCACATGAACACTAAGAACCGATTGGAAAACACGGCCTATATTCTTGCCTTCATTTAATCGGTATCGTTCTACCTACAAACAAAAGTTGGTACCAATAAAACCAAAAGATCCCAACGGCGCAGCCAAATCTATTGACGGAACAAGTATTTGTGTCTTGGCAATGCAATTACCTTTTTCTCACTAATTTTTCCACTTTAATTTCACTTGTATCTCCGATACAACGTCAAGCTACACATTACGCCACACTCCCTTTACCTGCGTTCTCCTCGATATTTACTTTACCGCCGTTCTTAACAAAGCACTTGTTTCTGACACTTTTGAATCGTCTTCATATTCGTAAGTCCAGATACCCAAATTAGGCCACTTACATATCAGCCAGTTTTGAATTTTTGAATTTGTGACGGGCTTACCATGATCTAGTTGTCTTATTTTAAGGCTGATTTTGCTTAGTGATACCCTACTCTCCTTAGGGGAACTTGAGGCAACGGTCTAAGTCGAGCTACTCAGCCGCCGAGAGCCGGCAGGTTTCTGTCTGCTGACTCGCGATATTTCTCCCAGTGTCCTGTATTTTCTCAGGTCTGCCTCTCTCAAATTCGGAATCTGCTGCCTGGGCAAATGACAATCATCTAATCTGAAAATCAAATAAAGCCTGAAAAAGAGTTAATCTGCCCGTTATCAATGAACGGTTGTTGGCTTTCTGGTCAAATTTTCCACTGCATTTTACTAACTAAATGGTAAGTAGTGATGTGGTTACTGAGTGATTTCACAACCCCATTTGCACATAATTCTAGCCTGCAATGTATCCCAAATTAAATCAGTCTTGTTTCATACTAGAACATGTTCACCCAAACTGGTCACTAAATCTCTCAGTTTGCTTAATAGTTTCTCTGTGATAACTCACCTTTGATTGCACGTAACTGAAAGTACAGACTATTCCGACTATCATTTCTGCACTTGGTGGTTTGTTTGTTTGACCTATGGCTCCGTGCAAACCAAATCGATATTTCGAACTACAGCCAAAGCTTCACATTTATATTGTTTCTCCTAATGGTTAAAACAAACAAAAAATGTAGTAGAAACTTCGTATACAACAACTAACAAGCCGCAACCAATTCGTCCTGAATTCCATAATCTGTCAGCTTACTTGGCGTACTACAGTGATGCTACCGATGCCAGCTTTGCCAAAATCGATTTGCGTGCGGAAGTTCGGGTATAGTTTTCCCAGTTTTTCCGCTTCTTTCTAGGCAAGCGACAAGCTGTCTGTAAGTAGTTTACATGCTGTCAGCTGCCAATATAAGGGATTAGAATGTTGTTGAAAAAAGCTCGTCTTCTGGAATTTGAATGTAGGTTGTAGTGGCGAGTATCCTGAATTGTACCATTTTACTTTCCTAAAGTCTGTTAATTATTCAAAATGTCAGGCATATGTCACGAAATAAGGCGAACAAATTCAACCTGGATGAAAACTGCTTGTTCAATTGCAGGGAAGCGATGTTTGTGTAAAAAGGCTGAGAACTTGTAGCGACAGCTTTCCAATCAATACTTTCCTTTTGAGGACGATTATTCTCAACCGTCAGTAATGTACTCCATCCTGAAGAGGTTTACCTGGATAGATCCAGGCATACTCGAATTTTTCTTCACTTTTCATGCTTTATATTTGAAGACAGACAGAAGGAAATCTTGTCTTACTCCTTTGTACGCAGAACATTGTTGTTTCTTTCTGGAAAAACATATCTCAGCCAGTCGAAATATTGGTAGCTAATAAACACTACTGTTTTATAAGTGAGGTCCTTCCAATTCATTCCTGACCAAATGAAGGTCATTTTTGACAGTGCATGTTGGTGCAAGTCATTTTGTTGCATCATGAAGTTCACAACTCTATTTTACACATGTATATATACAGCAAGGAAGGTTGCATTTCTTCGCACCTAGAACGGTATTCAGAGCAGTGTAGAAGTTTCACCTGGTATGAAAACTTTTAAACAGCCCACCTAGTCCCTAAATTCTTTTCAGTCTTATTTGTACTTGTACACAATTGTGAGAATTAAGTTCCGCACGTAAATCAGTATAACCAGACGAACTAGAAATCCAGAATCCAGCGCAGCGCAACAAGTAGCACGTATGTATTCGAACTGGCATACATGTACAGCATATGGAATATTAGAACAAGAGAATAATGAATAGAGCAATGAATAGAGTGCCAATCATGTTCATCACAACAATGTTGGACGTATCCAAAAGAGAACACTCATTTGCACTGTGACAAAAGACCTGACTGAACCTCCTGTTTATGATAAACCCCGAATGTTTGAAGCGACAGTAGGTTTTTCGGCGTTTTTGAGTCTTCTGATAATTAGCATCGTCTCAAGGAAAGAGTCTGTGAAATCTTGAATGAGTCCAAATTGGAATATGCTAGCCCTTGCCGACATAGTGGAATGTAACGTTTGACTATTGCGGTTGGCTGAAACAAATATTCTCCAAGCGGAAACCGTTTTCGTTGGAGCGCGGTGCTACATCATCCCAATCCATCAACGCGCTGTCAGGTTGGGCGCTTGTAAACAACAAACTTTTGCCGTCTACAAGCCACGTCACTAGAATCTTCAAATGTCAGAATCATCTAAATTAGCGGTATTTCCGATCCGCAGAAGCACTTCGACTTTGGCAGCTCCATTTGCTTTGAATTTCTTCTCACAATATCAGTATTGCTGTTTACGTTCCCTCTATTCATTGCTGTTGCGGTATGCGAACTCCTTGAAAACTGGTTGTAAGTTATCCAAAGTTGTCATAAGCTCTTAACAATGAGGCGTTAACATCGCATAAAATTTCACCCGTACGATCTCAAAACTTTGTGATTTTTCTTGTCCTGTTCAAAACTAGTTGGTGTGATATTTACATTATTTTACTTGAAATTTTATGAAATCTTCATGTTTTGATTTATTAGAAATAGATGCAATTTAAACCGCCTTTTGCAGCAGCCATCTTTTAGTATGACCAAAGTAATTTTTAGGGGCACACCTTAACTGATAAGACGTGTATTTCATGGCTGAAGACACCTTACTTATGCTCTGTTTAAGCCAGAATGTGCACCGCCCACCAAGTAAAATCAAGTCAAATGCTTAATTATGCAGGTAAGTTTCATTTTCGGTAAGTCAGAGAAGACGAAATATTCTAAAGTTTGATGCATCATACACCATATCCTGCAGGAATGAAATTCGCTCAGTCTTGCTTTTCAAAGAGTCGGGTTTTACGAAACAATAAGTTCTTTACCAAAGCGGCCATTCCAAGATGAGTTATAAAGCCTGAATCCTTCCACCAAACAAGCGGACTACAGGAAAATCGCATTTTTTTATTTTTTGGAAAGCACTCTAAACCATGAATCCCCTTTAAGAGAACTGATAGAATTTGTGGCCACAACAATTCCCATATTCCCAGGAAAACTCTTGTGAAATGTAGCTAATTACGGAAGCACAGTAGATAGTGTCTTAGAAAAGCTGTTAGAGATTTTACGTTTGAAGTTACGTAGAATTTCTGGCTGTTTTTAATAGCAGTGCGACTCTTCAAACCACAACCCTGACATAATAAAAAGGTTACAATTGTGGGTTGCTTAAAACTGACCATTACAACCGGAAATAAACGTAAGTCAATCAGCAGTTTTGGTCTGAATGTAAGAAAGTTAGAAACGACCACACCCATTTGACCGGACTAAACTAAGCATACCTCAAAAAAAGCAACAGCACTTTTTACTCATCGATATCGTAACCCAGTTAAAGACATAGGACACTTGTAGGCTTTTTAAGGATTATGACAATCTGTTAGGACCTGTCCAATGTTTCGAGTTGCACAATGGACAGTAAACACTTAAAGCCGTTTCAAACTTGGTCATGTATCAAATAAACTACCAAGTTTCGTAGCACATGCCAGACCTCTGGCATTTTGACACTCAAAACAATAACAGTGAGTAAAGAGAACGAGTTGACGGCAGAAGCTGGTTGAAAAAACATAGGCAATTTGGGATGAACAAGTATCCTGTGGGACAGTGGTTGCGGAACTTGTGTTCGCAAGTATGGTCGTTGAAAATAGTAGTCTCAATGCTTGGGCCAATGGCTTTTGTGAAAATAGCTTGAATTTGCTTAAAAACGACACTTATATATTGATTATGGCTTTTTGAATTGGAATTTTGCCCTCATTCTCCTTGCTGACTAACAATGGTCTCCAGAAAATGAAGCGAAACCGCTCCCCAGTGGTATGCACTGCACAGTGGGTTACAAGAAGCTTTTCGGAAGCAGACAAGAGCTTCAAAAATAACTTTTTTGAATGCTTCCACGAGACGAATCGCACCTTTAGAATACTGGCAGCTAAACACGTCTGTCTTATACCTCGCGTGATCGGTACGACCTAGATTTCCGCGATTTTGCTTATCATGCCGCCTAGCTGAATGTTCTCCCCTGAAATTGTTGAATCCAACTTGACCTCATGATAATTCCCCCATTCATTTGCTTACTCCGCCTATGTACGTTTGATCTCCAGTTGTTTTGCTTATTCGTACCCGCTCACCTTGCCGCAGAGGCCGTCTCGTCCGACACTTGTGTATTGGCATGTGCGTCTGTGTGTGTGTATGCAGCTGACCTACTTACCCATGCGCTTTCATGTCCCGTTTGCTGAGCCTGCCTTGACTTGTTTTCTCATGAGTTCCGTGTGAGAATCACGAGACTATCGTAAGAAGGGACGACCGCAACCCACGCTACTGAGCCATCATTCCGCTCGCCATTGTTTGTTGTGCGGACGTTGACTCTGCACTGTGCCGGTCAGTGGCAGACCTGTGGGCCTGTTGACGCTACGAACGTGAACAATTGAGGTTTGTTGTACACATTTGCTTACCCTTATGTAAATAGTACCGTAGAATTACGAACTCAATTCTTCCTTTTGATATTCGGGATTGTCGAACCTACGCGTCACTCAAAGTTCCGTATCGGGAACCTTAACACGGATATTATTTAAAGCAACGGTCGTTTGAGTTTAGGGGCGCAAAACTGAATTCATTGATTTGACTCACCTAGCAATGGTACCAGGTGATCTCTACTATCTGCTGAACTCAAGCACTGCGGATTTAATGCATGTTTTCTGTCTTTCTAAGGTTCCTCATTTCTTTCTTTCACTGGGTTATGTGTAGCCATTCAACATGATGATACAGCTTATCTGGTAATCGATCGAGTTGAGAGGGGCATAATTCATTTCTGTGACGTCCCAATAGAAACGTGTTTTTATCCAAGATAGGGAATGCCCAAACGCACAAATCCATGTTAGTACGCGTGTTCCTTTGCACTGATCACTCTCAGACTGAGTGAGACATTCTTTTGATTGCCCCGTTCGAGTGGTTTCGACAATGGCCACAATATTACCCTCATTTCATATTCCTCCCTAAACATAACATAGTGACTATCTATTCTGTTTGTCTGACCAAAGGCCATTCATTACTCTAACAAACATAATAATTAGTGTCCCCATTCTTCTTCTTCTTCTTCTTCTTCGGATTCGAACACCTTCAGTCGTCCTCTGGGGTTTCACTTCTTCACTTCTTTACTGAAAACGTCTAGAATTCTCGAATTTGGTATTATTTTCTCATTGTTCATGGTAAAAATCATTTATAAACGGCTCATCCCAACTGGTACACCCTGTGGAAATGCATGCACATCTACCCAATTTGTTCACACATAATAAATAATAACAATAATAATCGTTCAGCTGTAGCACCCTTTCGGTACCTAGCTGCCATACCAACGAAAGGAGTCACGGGGGCTGAGCTACCGCCAGGTTGCCCAAGTCTAGTCAAGAACAAACGGGATGCTGAGGTTTGCTTCGAACCACGGGCCTTCCGATGCGTAAGCTGGAGCCTTAAACCACTGAGCTATCTCACATACTCAGTCGCAATGCATTGATGGTTTCAAACTTACAAGCGATGAAAAGTTTACAACTAAAATTCATTGCTCAACGAATTGGCCATCATTGAAACCTGGGCGATCAACGTTCCCCTCAACTGCAAACCCTCTCCGTGCCTATTATAATCATCAGCTCCCGCAGTCTAGCCTCTGTCAACTCGCAGCCTATTTGACTGCAGTAACGATACAATTCACCACGAAGAATAAGCAGTGCGTCAACGAGTGGATTTCGGTTCGCTATTAGCCATCTGGTAGTGCGCTTTACAGGACCTGTCATCTGAGGGACAAGAGCTGTCTTACCACATCTGATTGCTCGCGCTTCCAAATTGCAGCTCTTATGCACAGTCACAGCCCAGGCTGCTGCGCTATTTCAGTGCTCACCTTCCGCCTACATTAACGGAAAATCTAACTGAATAGCAGTTGAACCTCCCGATTATAATAATTGTGTGTGCAGCCTGATATCTTGTAAATATGGCTGACAGAATCCTTGAAACTACCTACCTGTCAAATCCCACGAAGGACGAAACTGACAAAAACTGAACTAAACTGTCAAAAAATTTACAACAAATTTGTAGGTAGTACAATGATAATAGGCATATTTACTCATCTCCTCAATTTTGACAAGCATTCTTCGTTATCCTCAAGGTAGCAATAATCACTGAGATAGAATGCACTGAAACTTTGGCCAGTTCAGCTGATTCAGCAGAACTTGGCTAGCCCAGATCGGCCAATGAGTTGCCTTTCGTGTTCACACACTGTAGCCATTCCCCGGTTGTCCGCTTTAACATTTTTGACTCCGCCAGTTCACCCATGAAGTAAGCATTTCAAGTGTTTAAACTGTCGTTTGTTGTGGCCACAAACTCGCTCCCCATTTCACCCACAGGATCAGCCAGCGTTTTAGTTCTTATTCATAGCCATTTTGTGTCGTTACTTGGAAGGTCAGGGATCTTGACAGTTCAACTGGACAATGTGAACAGCTTAGGTGTGCCGTGCACTGTATCAATCTGCTCCCATCTAATGGATCTGAGGTCCAATAGAAAAACTGAGTTAGAAGACAGAATAAGAAAGCTCCCAGTACTTTGGGTAAGAGTGATCTGCTGGAGCTTATACTTGACCCCTCCTGGCACACATCATGGACCGGATTCTTAACTTACAGTCTAGTGTAGCAGGATAGTGATAGAAATTCACAGAAACGGTCACAAAAGATATACATCCAGATAGCGAGGCTTCACAAGGGTTGAAAGCATCACCATGTGTTCGCCAATTGTTTACAGCGTATACGTATTTTCTGGCGTGGAAATTGGATTTTAGAGTTCCCAAATGTTGACCGTGACTCTCCATTATATCAACCAGTGATATTGCATACTATGCGATGATTTGTGTGATCTGCCTGAACCACTACTGGTTGTGAAATGCTCACAGCATCGTCTTCATAACTGGTCTCGAATCTTGACTCCCTTCCTGCGTTACAGTGTACAATATCATCTCTCTGTGGTCATTTAAATGAATGTGGTTTTAGGTTTCTGATTTTGGGATTTACTAACTCACATTTCGAATGGCCACATCCAAAGTGATTTCTGAACCCATCAAACATGCTACCGGTCGCTACGGTCGGCCAAAGGTGGCAACCCAATTAACTTTAGTGCAAATTTGTTGCCGCATTTGAAGCATTTTTCAAAAATTGCAGAGGCTTATGTACCGACCAACTGACTGCGTCTGATATTAGACGCTCTCACCACCCAACCTCACGACATCTGAGCTATGATCGAGTGCGGTATCTCGTTAACAACAACGCCGTGCTCACAACAACCTGCTGCATGGTCAAAGGATAATGAGATAAGTGCGACAATAGAAATGTCTTAAAGTAATAAGGTCGGTGGTTTCTGCCGATCTGCCTCAAGACTGCCCACTCACGTAGAAGCTCTCGGTTTCCAGGGATCCGATCAGACGCTTCCTTGAACCAAGAGTGAATCGGTTTCCTTATGAAATCCACTGTGACAGCCAAGTGTTGGCCACAGGGTACATGGCATCTGCAGCGGCAAGTGTCATTTTAAAACAGTTTTCTCACCTTTTATGAGCCTTGATAACTCTGTGGATGAGATAGGTCTTTTATCTCCGCTTTTCAGACAAGTTAGTTTATCTGCGAACTTAAGGGAAAAAAGAGCATCCAGCATGTTTTTAAATGACAGACGAGGGTCAGAGCAGCTCGGTTTTGGAAGAGAACTAACCTGTATTAATAAAGTGTTGATCAGGGGTGAAGGTACTCACTGATTGTTCGCGGAATTCCGCGTCTAACAGTCTGACCAAGAAGAAATCCAAATATTCCATTTTGGTATTTTGTTGATCTCTTCACAGTTGCACTTTCGTAATTGTTGCGTGGATGCATCCGAAATGAGGCATTGCTATGCTTATTTCAGCCGTACATCCGTCTCTTCCCAAGGACTATTTATAGTCCAGTGAAATTAATTTCTTACCATGGCACAAAGCACTATTTTATTGGTGCGGGCCCATTCGTCTAGAGCCACGGTGTTTCTAGGGTAATGGTATTCTGGTAGGTCCTTTTGGGTAACTCTTTCTGCAGTCCTTTGAGGTCTGAAGTAAAATGCCTTAGGACGTGTACTGAATGCTGGACAACGACAAATGCGCAAAGATCATTTCTTTGCCTTCTTTGTAAACTCGGAATATTATCAAGCCGAAAGAAGCTAAGATGCCGGTAGTAACTACTGATGTTTGAAAAACTTTCACTGTCAACACCTTTCACTCAAAAATTTTCCAACATAAATGTGTTGTTACTTTTATGCCTTCAAATCGTGCACAACGAAACCTCTCTTTCGGTTATTTCCGTGATATGCTTGCATTCCTTGTTCGTGCTTCTGACCCGAACATTAAGCATTGTTTGACTTTCATGGCCGCGTTAAACACTCTTTCAGCTTGACCTAGCGCACCTAGTTCACTACTGCCACGGGACCTTTTGCGGTTTGTGAACTCCGGGGCTTGATTCCGCATGAACACAGGGATCTCCTTTGGAATATTCATTGCTTAAATCGGTACATGGAAGCGGGCAAGATCCCAGGATTTGAGGGTTTATACCATTTGCAAAAATTTTATCACCGTTTTCATAGTACCGCATTCGTTGATAAGCCTTTATTGTAGCGATTTTGTTTTTGACGTTTTGCGCAAAGCTCAAGCTGATCAACTGATTTATGGGTGCAACCATTACCTCTTTCTTTTGGAATCAGCGTATCCGCGCTCAATACAGGATGTCTACGAATATCACTAATCCAATTCTTGAGGTGTTTTGACACGTCCAGATAACTGTTAGTTTGGCAGTAGAAAATGCCATGTTTGGTTTTCGGTTACTTGCTAAATTCTACCACTTTGCAGAGTCCGCTGTTGCGGTGAACTCAAACTAGGATAAACTTTCGTAACCGAATCTGGTTCGGCAATAGTGTGAAGCGAAGACTGACTATCGGGTCAGCTGTTTGTTGTGACCAGGTACACTGCTAATCAACCAACCGCATTCGAAGTAGGTAGGGTGCCATTCAGGTGCTTTTGCAGAGAGTGATCTGCAACTACTAGGTACCGTATTCTTATCGGGTGTTGGACTCATCGCCACATACTGCTGCTCAAGGAGACAGCAATGCATGGTGCTTACTACTTACTTCGCTCCACCAGAAATCTCAATGTGTTATCATCTCCCCTGGCGACTAACCACATTGCCAGCGTTTTTTCGGTCCGCAAGTTCATGCAGTAGTGCTCGTCCGCTTCTATGTTTGCTGAATAAGCAGATTAGCACACAACCGACGGCGTTCACTCGGCGCTTTTACGAATGTATGTTTAAGCGGTTGTCACTCCAGTACTGTAGCCAATATTGGTGTCTTCCAGCGGACTCCAAGTGTACTTTTGTCAAACAGAACATAGCTTGGAGCTACCACCTTAAGAATGGAAACTGTTTATCCATCTCAGGGACGTTATGTGATTTGTAGTCCTTAGTATGGATCGTATGAATTTGGAGAGATACAAAATTTTCCATTGATTTTTTTTAGCCAATCAACTAAATGTAGCTGTCATCTGAACTTGCGAGAGGTGCGTATCCAAATAGGTTTCTAACCAACCCATCTCTCACGAGGAATTATATGGAATGGGGTATACCAGCTCCACATGCTTGTTGCGTTTGGCTTGTTCATTGACACTTGCGGTATGGCTTCTGAAGAACACTTCGACCTCTCCATCCAGCAGAAGCACTTTGCCTGGACTACAGCATCCTGAGCGAAAGATACAACACTGAGTTGTTTGTTACCATTCAGACTAGGTTAGCAAAGTCTATCTTCCGATGCTATAAACAGACGAAATCGAGAAATTACCCATTCTGAAACATTTTGCTATACATGAACAGAGCGGAAACACACTTCCTTGGTATACACTCTTATGTGGTGACAGAATACGCCACGGTGCAAACATGTAACAGTTATGGCATAAGAAGTGTTACAAACAATTTGCCACCCATAACATCTAAAAAAAACTCATTTGGCTGTAATTAGGGTGTGGACACACCTTGTGTATCGGATCGTTAGGCTACTACAATGTGACATTCACCGTTCTGCGAACCCAAGGTAATAACACAATTACAGCGTTAACAGAATGTTGCGGCGAAATGATGTCACATTTACCCTACGCATGAAATATAGCTGTGCCATATACGTAGGAGTAAACCAAAATCAAAGTCAGGAGCAACGTTTTTGGTATAGGCTCGTTTCTCTGCAAATGAATGAGCAGTAAAAAACTTGAAATATGGTATACTCAACGAACAAACCGTGTTCAAACACAGGCATGTATTGATGGAGAACGACGGATTTCCGCAAATGGAAACGAGGACAGAATGCGGAACATTTGGTAGCAGACACTCGAAAGCTCTCAGCAATTGGCCGGTGACTTCGCGCCGTGTGGATAGGACAACGGACCTCATAAACTACTTGCGTTCGTCGGAAAATATGAAAATAACAGAATGTCAAAATCACATCCACTGGTGAGTCAATTCATTTGTCCGGCTACTGAAATATTGTCAGTAGTTTGCAATTAGTGCTTTCGATATCGAGGTCGGTGACACCCGAAACACTGTACCTCAAAAGACGGAGAGTTCTCCTTCCAACGGCGTCCTTAGAAATGTCTGGGACTCTTTTCATCAGGTCACTACCAAAAAGAGCTTCTCCCAGTTGACCAGCAAAACACTGCCCAATTTATTTCATACCTTGGCGCACCGCAAAGTGCAGTGGTTAGGCAGGTCATATGAAATAAATACATAAAACAATACACAAAAATGGTGTGTGCCCCCAAAACGTATCGTAGCAAGGACAATTCACTTAACAAGATTTTTATTATGTCCACAGAGCAAATCCGATATTCCAGCATGAATAGAAGCGTCTTCGCGTCTGATAGGTGCAGCGTGAATTCCTTTATGAAAAATTGCTTAGGTTTTGTAGTATAGAATGCCTGCTTGTTTGGTTGATTTATAATGAATTATTGAGTTTCGGCTGGGGCGTTCATTAAAATGGTTGGTTTGGGGATCCTTTCATACACTTGGTGTTTTCCGGAAAAGACTGTTTTTTCCTTCCAAGCAGGAACAACCTATGTAATTTGGAACAGCATATCCACAAAACAGCAAACGATGAAAAAGCCGCTCAAAAAACTAATCACCACGAATTTAACTTGTTGCAGTATGTTTGCATTCAAAATAAACAGAGGAGTTCGTGTAAATGAAGTTAATTATGTGATAAAGGTATCATTATTTTTTATGCCTTTAGGCACGCAAGCTTCTGGTGCCCGCATCAATGTGCCTAGCATATGATGAAGACAGCGGTGGATTTCGTGCGCCGATGCTGGATAAGCCGCACCCACAATAACACTCGAGTACCCCTCTTGTAGCTATTACACTAACAATAGATTAAAGGCAGAGTAGGAGAAACGGGATTCCACGCTGATGAGAACTTTTCGTTCAGACAGTGAAATCCGTAATTATGTCAGGCATCACGCGGATGTCATTGAGATGACGTAAGAATCATGAGTGGACGATTTTGTGGGGTGACGTTGTCTGCCAGTGGATTAGAGTCTATCAAGAAAAAACTGATACTCGCAGTAGTTTACAAGTTGTGCGGTGTAAAGTAATTGCTCAGTTAGCCCACGTCCATGCTCGGGTGCGGAATCTGAGCAAGATGTCCTGCACCACTGACGAGCTTTTAAATCGAGGGAAATAAATACACTTGGGAGGCGTCAGGACTTTTTTATTCGCCTCCTGGCAATAAAAGGCACTTTACCCTATATCTTTGAATCCCTACGGAACGTACTTATTCGACCGATTGGTTTTAGCCTGTTATTTCAGTAGTGGCAGGAGGCTTAGTTTTTGGCTTGTTTTCCGTGTGCCGTAGAGTTGGTTTTGTCAAACTTTCAAATGCAGTACCCCTGTTGCCTAAGTGTTCAGAAATTGAACAAGAAATTTTGTTTCAAGTTGTTGTCAGTACCCTCAGAATCTGGTCGTTTTGCACGTAGAGGCTTGTCAAGGATATCAGTTTAAAGGGCAGCGCGCCAAGCGGTCGTAGCAGTTGGCTGCTTTTGTTGCTCAACAGATAAACACATTCATAATGTTCCCGATAGGACCTCTGTGGGTAAGATTCGTAAGTATTTGAGCAACCACTCCAGATAGGCCCCAGTCTAAAGCCTGTGGTGTTTTGTACCCATTTCGGATACTTCAACTGAAGCGGTAGCTTTTTCGTTTTTGCAGCATTGGGTGAGTAACTTTGGCATACCTTCTACCGTTACTACCGATCGTGGCTCACAGTTTCAGTATAATCTCTCCTGTGAGTCTTCTACACTATTCGGTTTTCATCACATTTTGACTACCGCGTATCACCCCTATTCTAACGATCTTGTTGAACGTTTCTATCGCTACCTTAAAGCAGCATTGACTGCCCAGATGAACCCGTCTTCATGGTCCTCTTCTTTACCCCTCATTTTGCTAGCTATCCCCTCTACTATCAAGGAGGCTCTTCACTGTTCACCAGCAGAACTAGTGTACGGTATAACTTTACGTTTACCCGGTGAACTGGTTTTCCCTTCTGATGGCACAGCCCGAATCACCCGTCACATTCGTCACCCGTCTGAAACAGCATATGTCCGAACTTCGTGCAACACCGACAAGACGATCAATGCGAAAAGAACACACCTCAAACGATGTCTCTTCTACACCATTTGTATTTGTCCGACACGGCGCAACGAGGAAACCCCTTCAACCCTGTTATGGTGGTCCCTTCAAGGTTATCGAACGTCATTCCAAATACTTCGTTTTAGAGAAAAACGGAAAGCATTATATCGTCTCCATGGATCGTCTGAAGCCTGCCTTCATTGGAGCACCCGCAACCACATCCAGCAATCCCGCTATCCCACCAGCACCCGCACCTACTCAAGATACCCCTACCGCCAAACTCACTCCTTCCACTAGTCGTTCCGGACGACGCGTCCGTTTCCCTCAGCACTTAGCTGATTACGAAACTTGAAGTGAGCAAATTTTTGATTCATTAATTTCATTATTCGAGCGTTTTCCCCTCCCACGGTCAACACTCTAGTGGGGGAGTAGTGTGGCGTTTTGTACCTTTATTTTGCTTTCATTATAACACTACGTATTTTGTCAATTGCATAACCGTTTTTTGTTTGAATACGAAAAACCACAAAAACACGCACTTGTACAATTTTACGCAGTACAAACGTGGTCAAGTGCCCCGACTCTCTCTTCTGATTTCGCTCGCGCTTACAGCGGTCATTCGCGAGTCACACGTGCTAACCTTGGTATCAAAACGTTTCAGACTATCTTCAGAATCTCTTATATGCGGGAACTGTTCAGAAGAGGAGCCCTGGACAACCACAATTGGACTATTGTTTATTCGCTGACCTGGGCCAACGATGAACTATTTTAAAGAGAACAATTATTGCTGGGTCTGTTGCCCTTGCCCTCTTTATTATTGTATGCTCAGTCTAACGTTATTATTTTTATTTCTTTGCCACACTCTCCCGGTAAAATAGCTTTTGGGTAGCCAGGCAATTACGTACTTTATGCTGTGTTACCGACAAGCCAAATAGTATTCTACGGTTTGTGCTCGACATAGACACTTACGCGAACGACCTCTTGGTGAAAGGAGTCACCCGAGTATACCGCTGCTCAGTATTCGCACAAAGGAATTGATTTCTCAAAAGCTACGTCATTCTCAGGGTTACCATTTCATAGTGTAGAATGTTTATAATATATAGGTTCATTCATTATTGCAAATTGTCTACTTTGGTGAGTTATTTAAGTGAGCAAATCTTCAAGGTCAATAAACATCACCGACTGAGTACGTTGCCTAATGTAATAAGAAATAGCGGATAAAAGAGACTCACGTACGATGGGCGGAACTTTCAGATAGGTTCACAGCTGGAACAATTCCCTGAACATTCTGGAATTTACATGGCTCTTGTGGATGCAAAATATGTGGAGGTGCCGTTCCTGTAAACAAGTTTTGCCCGGTAATTGCTGTTACCCGTTAAAATTGCGTGGCCGGGTTCATTATTGGCGAAAAGTCGTGCAAGTTTGTTGTTAAACAGCAGAGTGTTTCATTATAGCCTTCAAATTACGCTGGGAATACCACGACGTTTATCAATTAGCCGCATAGAACCTACGTCGATCATAGCGAACAGCTGAACAAACATAATGGGTTGGAATATCGTCCGCTCGGGTGAGTTTATTGGTCGTTGATCAGGTGGCTTTTGATCTGTTTGCCGAGCTTGACAATTGTCTTGCAAGCGTTTCGTTACCATACGTGAAGACAGCATCAGTGCCTGGTTGGGAGGGTACGTCTTCCTTGCCTGCGTACGTTTACATGGCATTTGAAGACCAACTGTTATCTTTTGACGTGACTGGCTACTTGGTCTGACGTCAGACCACGACGCAACGCCAATCAAGGTCAGGGAACGGACTACTAAAAATAGAAGGCCTTAGGATAACTAATCAATACAAAAGAACGCGGACCACAACGCAACAAAGATCATAAAGGGACCAATATATTCACGAGGATCGTTACGCCCCAATTAACCAATCATTTCAGGAGAAAACAGATGATCTTTAAATGTTATGTAAACGCACGCACACAAGGAAGAAGTACCCACCAAACTGCGCACTGATGATGTCTCCTCGTATGGTGACGAAACGTTTGCAGGCCGATTGTTAAACTCGGCGAACAGATCATTAGTCACCCGGTCAACAACCAGTGAACGAACCTAGCTGACGCACAGGTCTAACACACGGCTGAGGGTCCACAATTCTCAATCAACTGGCCACCTGGAACCTGTGTCGATGGGTTTAGAAGCAAGCTAAGAAAAAATCTATGAAGAACAGTTCTTACTACTTGGAACCGACTGATCTCTAACTACAGAGAACACAAGTATGCAGGGGAGCCACATCGCCTGGTAGAAAGGGAATGTGAATTCTCTAGCACAGGATTCAATCATCTGAGAGCATCTGGCTGCTCGAATTACAAACTATTAGTTAGTTAACGTAGCTTGACCTCACCCTGTTTGTTCCAACACTATCACAAAGCAGTCTTGGTGGTCGCGGCCCGAAATGCCTCAAAAAGAGAGAAAATGCGTATGTAATCATTCAACAGACCACGTTCAGAGCGTAGCCGTCACCCTCCAGGATTTGCTGCATGCTACAGCGGTACGATGTATGGATCGCAAGTTCTCGCGTGAGCCACTTGGCGTGCTGGGACACCTTTTGTATGGCGTGCTCCAGCTTGTCGAAATGGAGCACCCGGTCTTTGAGGTGGCCGTTCGCACTGGTCGCCTTACCAAGGCGAATCATCTTGGAATGCGTGTGTACGGTCCATTTTCGGGCAACGTACAACCAGCGGGCCGTAAGACAAGGAACAAATCGTGGATCCGTGCGGCGCAGAACCTGCGGATCTTGCCGGAATCTGTGTGCTTGTAATACGATAAACAAAAACCTACTGTACGGCCTTGTCCAGGCAAGCTATGCGGTGCAATATATGCCGGCTGTTCGCAGAGTGTCTGTGACCAAAAATACATGGATATTAAATGATACATAGTGCTTCCTGATAGCTTTTCTGTAGGAAAGTAGCAAAGCATTACGTCGCAGCCGAACACGGATCTTGCCACCCGCATTTACGCTGCCAATTGTCCATACCGAGTCGCAGCTGGATAACACTCGCTTACCATTTCCTTGAACAAGTCGAACAGTTTACGTATAGGAGCAAATTGCTTGCGCTCCACGAATGCATACATAACCGGACACCCAGTGCCCACGCCGTGCGTTACCGAGAAGGTATACAGCTTCAACCTACAGACCAAACATTAGGTGCTTTAGGAAACTTAACCAAAACGGTTTGTTGCGTGCGTTCCGTCTACTTAACTACATCTGGAGAGCGCCGGAACAACGCTATCTTCTGTCATCGGGAGAAGCATGTGTGGCTACAGTGACCTTCCTCTGACTGCAGCACAAGCACGCGTCCAGTCTCCCGAATTTTCGTCACAATCGAAGGCTTATCATCTGTCAAATATGAAACGTCTATCAACAGAGCCGGTCGACACTTCTGGCGGTAGTTTTATATATCCTGACTAATAAGGATCTTGCTGAATTCATCGGCTACAAACTGCCGCATCTCACACGACGGGCTTCCATATTTCAGAAGGGACCTGCAAATTCCCAACTCGTCCTCCGTTAGCAGTCGATTAACCGGAAGCCGGTCGTACAAAAACGTTGACAACTTACGGTCATGTTCAAGAATATGAGAGCTTACTGTCAGATGGTTCCATTGCTTCCGTAGACAAAACTGCACTAAACAACCTGTTCTCCGCCTGCTTTTTCTTCATTGTCGAACACGCTCTGCTTATCAGCTTCTTCTGATTCCCCAGATTTCCGTTGGTCTTGGAGGTCGCCTGCTGCATCTGTAGTGCACCCTGTTGTAAAGCAAATCAGCGATGATGCCTCGATTAATGGATGAACGCAGAAATACCGCATACTAATCCTTTATGTATTGAGTTAAGGCCCTCTCAAATGCCGTGAAGGATGAAAAAGAATACAGTCCCGAATGCCTCAACGAACGCGTGTGAAGCCACTTCCGAAGCCATAGAACAGGAAGTTCAAAGTTGAATGTGCCCCAAAAATTGCAAAAGGGGATTAGTTAAAACAATGCGCAAAAAGTGACGACAGAGGTGGGTGATTTTTGGTCCGAGCATATATGCAAAGAAGTGCAAGATTTTGACGTAGAAAGTTTTGTTTCGCTCGCAAGGGTTTTGCAAAAAGCGCGTTGTTATTCCAAGGCGCGGCGAGTACATCACATTGCCACCATCCGTATTTAAGATAACTTTTGTGGCGATGCTGCTGCGGCTTTCCTTAAGTAAGTGAATGGGCACCCGGCATATTATGGCCATGGATGTTGAGCACAGGAGGGTTTATACATTGGTAAATGAATAACGTTTCCTCACTGGAAGGTCATTTACGAAAATATTTAGATTTCCGGACTGCAGACTAATAAACTCAGCAAACCGGTCTTCGTCGTGTGAAGGAACTGAATACAGACAGAGTGTGACTTGACTAGGTGTAGAGCACCATCAATTTACACTGAACTGTACCATTTGGAAAAAACGCTAGGCCCTCTGTGGAGTCCTGGAATCTGTTGAATAATTTCGTTGCAGATAAGCGCGTGGTCTTTAGCGTGGACCTTCTTTGCACATGTTCAGGTGCGGTGGGCTGGGAACAGTTGCTGTCCGAATGATATGTGGAAAGTAATTTGCGGTGCTTTGTGGGTATCTAAATTCTCCCAGAAGCTCTACACAGGCAAAGCTTACAGCCGTGGGTGACCCAACTTTTCATAACTCCAAACCACTGTTGAGGTTTGCAGCACATACTGCACACTTCATTTTCTAGAATGAGTTCCCCAAATGCCAAAGGCCAATACGACATCACAAGTCTAAACCGATCGCATTCTCAGTGAATTGATTATAATTTGTCTTAATCGAGTTATGCTGTGGGGAATTTATAGCAACATTCCGCATTAGTGCGGGAGCTGTTCATGGAGTTGTATGCTGTATTCCTCGTAAACTCTTCACAACCCAACATCGAGCCCCTTCTACCCTTTTCATCAAAGCATGAACTGGACAGTTTTGGAGGGATCCTCCTGGGTTGACCCTGATATGCACGCTTGGCAAGTGTTCTTTTGGGTACCGCTCATTGTTTTCGCGTGCATGCCGCCGACGTCCAAGAGTATGTGGCAAATAGGCTCACATGCGCGTTGGCTCCAGGCTTGCCGTGATACAAAAATGGCAAAAAAGAAATGAAAAGGGCCGTCAGTTCAACAAGATAGTCGCAAGGCCATGGTCGTAGGTGTTTAATATTTCTTTGATGCTACCCAAATTTGAACAAAGGGCTTGAGGAAGTATTAACAGGTAACACAATTTGATTATCCGCATCACAGGCGCGACAAACATCCGGTGGTTAAAAGGAAACTTTCACCGTTGGTTCAAAAAAGAGTGACCGGAGATGTAAAAACGATTGCTGAGGGCTGCCAGGAAGGGGCCGACCACACGGTGTTCTGTAAAATTTTATACCTCTTATATCCTTGCTTGCAATTTAGACCATTTGCTTCTATCCAGGCGGGTAATACACTTTAGAAAGGATTTCGGGTGATTGAGCCAGCTCGGTACGGAAGAATACTGGTTTGGTTGTTAGGAAGTCCTATTGGGAGGACATTAAAATGCTTTCAACGAGCTAAAATTGCGCACCGGACGATTCCGACTCTCTTTCAAGAGTGCAAGGACTAAGTGCGGACATTTCTGCGCCCGGGGTGCGGACTGGGAGATAACCTTGTTTCACTTTCGCCGAAACGCAGGGACCGGGTGCGGAAATTTCCGCACCGGATTCAGATCCGCTGCAGAACCTTCTGGCCCGATGCTAACGAGGTGCATAGCTGGAATTTCTAGGTTTCCTTTGTAAGAATTGAAAGACTCAATTAGCGTGTTCTACGAAGTGGCATTGCTCGATTCCCTCACATGGTGAAAATGTGCCATTTCAGCTTACGTATACCATCGTGATAGTCTTTTAAGCCGAAGGTCTTTTTGTGCTACGTGAGTGTAGCGAAAATGAAACTTCTGAATCATGTAAACGCATCCATCGGTATTCATATATTACCACCCTAGAGACCAGGAAGGTGCAAAGGGTTATTAATCCATTAGGTGCCGAGTTCCGCCAAGTTGCACCAGGAACAAAAGGATACAACTTCCTTTCCTGGCACGACAAGCTTTGTGTAATTAATTGGTTTTTGCCCCGTTTTTTCTACTGATGATAAAAGAGTACTGGCTTGTCAGTTGTTTTTGCCATTAAGTGGTCGCTGCAAAAGCGTTTTGCAAAACATCAAAACATATAAAACTTTTTAAAAACTGAAAGATTATTCAAAGGTTTTGCCGTCACTGAAAGTTGCACCTGCTAGCCGCTCTTCCCCAGTAACTGCCATGCCTGTTAAAAGTTTTAACCACTCTTAAACGCCCACCATTTCGAAAACAGTCTAACGTACACCCTGGTACTCTTTAGCAGTTTTTTCTTATCTTGAGTCCCCAATTCAGATACGTCTGTCTTATTACATCGTTTCGGTGGCAGGAAAGAACCACTCCGCACCAGCAATAGACCCATAATAATAATAATAATGTTTATTCCCAACTTGTGGGAGGCATGCCGTCGGGCATGATCATATCCGCGGTTCATGTTGGTCTTACTTTGTCACGATTCCTTCACCAAACTCAAGTATCCTAACAACCTCAACTGGCTCACCCAAGACGTTCATGGACAAGGATGTCCACAAACCCAAGTTCGACGTCGCGATGACGGTACCGCGAATGTCATACTCAGCCCGACCGCTTGCCCGTATTCAACCACATCTTTATTATTTCTCGACCGAGAGTGTTACATGCTCCCACAGGTCCATCTCAGTCTGCTGAAGTTGCGCCTGCACTCCATGGTACTGGTTACCCAACTGCAATATCTTCTCGTGCTGCCCACGAACGCATCACATATTCCCATTGCACAATCAAGAATTCAGCATGACAGTGGAGATGAAACCTTGTCTCGCACCCTATATAGCGTGTGCCCACCATAATCCCTTGGTCTTCACTGGCAGGAAGTCTGCTGCGTGGACAAAGAAGACTAAATAATTGTTCATGCACTGTCAAAATATTTCTTAATCCGATAGAGGAGAAAACGTTTGAGGAAACCAATTTCCCCAAAATATCGTCAACGTTCCTCAGAAAGACCCAACGCTGAGTCACGTCTTCCACTAAAAATATCAATTCGGCTCTCAAAGGTAACCTTCATGACGCCAAAACAACTTTTTGCAAAACTGCGTCTTTCCGAATAGGTCTCATGTTTTGAACAAATGCTGCAAAAGGCCGATTAGCTATGTAGAAAGTTCGTTTTTTGGGGGTTTGAATTTGGGGTTTGAATCCAAACAACTGGCACCAAGATGCCAGAATGCACGTGAATCGCGTGTCTGCACCAATTATGAACGGGCACAATTGAGATAGGCACAAAAGATAGGTCATACAAAAGTAATTTAAACAAACGGTATTCAGCCGTTGTTTGAGGTGAAGTTGAGGGTCCGAAACGGCGAATGATTCCATCCTTCACAAAAGTGTGCATCCGGAAATCCTGGAAGTAAATCCGTGCCATTCGTGTACATTTGGCTTTCGTCTATTTTGCCACTTGGTCAATTAAAATAGGAGTCGATCAGCAGAATTTAAGCCAAGCTGTTCCACGCGCTAACAACCAACGAGCAAAACGTGGTGACGTCGAACTTGGTATATACTGACCCTAAAAATTGTCATTTTAAAATACCTGCGACTTCTTCCCTTCGACGATGAGAACGATGCCGTCTTGTAGTCTAAATCACCACAGGCTGTTTGAACACCAGGGTTGTGGAGATCTTCCAGCGCTCGCCTCATGAGTTGATCAATCACAAAGTTTAATAGGAATGGAGAGAGTTGGCCCTCCTAACGAATACCACCTTGTGAATGGAAGCCTTTGGGTGCTGTGCATATACTCTCGCACGTGCGGAAGTCTGGGAGTACAAAGAACTTCTCATGTTTAAAAACTTCCCCGGAAAGTATGCCAGGGTCAACCGGGCCGAGTGCGCCTTAGAAATCCAAGAATACTAAATCTGGTTGATTTTTACATGTGACGTATTTCTCGCACCTATCAGAGCATGATAGCACTGGACATCCACCAAATCTTTCCGTAGCATGTCCGCCTCTTCTGAACCAGTTTCCCCGACAATGTGGAAGCCTGCATGCCCTCACCCCAGAAAAAATTCAACACCAATCCGAACCTTATACTTCACTTTATGTAAGGGAAGAATGAGAAAGTTAAACGGAAACAAATTTTGTCAGACGCATGTGCCACCAGTTTGATCTTACCCTGGGTGTAGCACATATCCCTGGCACTCCTGTTATGAATCCAAAAGTCATTGAGAGCAGAAAAATGTTAACAGAAACTCACTAAATACATGTGGTATGACGTTTCACAGGCAACACAGCTTGCAAAGATTCCAGGTTGTTCCCTCTGGTATAACCTTGCCATTCTGTGGTTTTCTCATGGTACGAACACGCAACGCCCCCAGACATCTCAAGTTTTTTCTAATCTCTTGTCCATGCACGTCCCGAGCTTCCTTATTTGCGCACAATTTGGCTCATGCACGTCCCTCATTTTCACATATACTTTCGCTCCTTCATATCGACCACATACGTGTTATCTACACATAAATTTCGATTACCGTTTTTCAAATCACCTCATCGCAGTAGTTAGAAAGTGTGACCACTTTTGGCTGCCGTAGTATAACTAATATTATAGTACCCTTAAGCAGACGGTTCGGCACCCTCTTATTTTGGGTCCTCCATGTAGACACGCCAGCGTTATTGCTTCGTTCGAATGGTAGAAATGAACCATCATGCACTCTCGACGGACCGCAGAATACCCTCGATCCACACTGGTCTTAATTTGTCAAGATTCTCTGAAAAATCCTAACTACCATGGCAACTTAAACGGACGCCCCAAGGATCCTCCACGAAACCAAGTACGATATCGCAATAGTAATAATAATGTTTATTTTCAAACTGTGGGTGACATACCGTCTGGCATGATCACACGTTTACAGTCAGAATGAAGCATGACTGGGGGTTTGCGGGTAGTGCGGATTGCGCGAAAAGAGGACAATGTCATAAACAGTGGGAAATATCCGATGAAATAATAATAATAGGTTGCTTTCGCAACGTGTAGGGAACAATGGTCATGAGGTCCGACTAGTTCAAAGACATGAACATGGCATGAACTAAAACTGAAAACCATTGCTGGCCATGAGTGACCTTGGGCGGGGCAAATGGCAGGAGTCACAACGAGCAAAGTGGGCGCTCAGTATTCGCAACAATGGAATGATTTTCGAAGGATGTGTCCTAGATATTTACCTAAGCATACAAAGCAATGAGTTCTGAGTATCAATCAAACCTGAGCTTCCCATCTGTAGCATCCCGGTCTCAGTGATGCTAGGAAAGCATCTTCACAGACGTTTTCCGCCAGAGATATGTTTGCTTCAGTGGGTTGATCACATTTGGTGAACTGCTGGTGAAAAAATGAACGTACGTTAGAAATGCATTTTTGGTTTGAGCATGTACGCAACAAAATGCAAAACATTTCAAGTAAAAGGTTTTATTCCAACTCCGCAGCGGTCAAGCTGCCAATAGCATTGTGCACCTAATGGCCCTACAAAAACGCCGCTCACTAGAAGCACACCCAAATTATTTTCGCCGGAACTATAGGGTTTTCGAGGTTGTGACTTTTACGGGGAGTTAGTCTAATCCATTTACACTTGTAGGTGATATGTTGCTCATAGCATTTTGTTTAAGTGAGCGAAATTTCAAGGTCACGGACCATCACCGATTCGCATTTTGCTACCGGTTTACGAGATAAAACACGAAATCGCACTTTACCATATTTTGGCGTTATTTAAGAATAAAATAACATCTACAGAATATCCAATGCAAATTCCACCCAGGAAAATCGGTCATCAACGTTTGTTTGCACCCCAGATTTAACGGACGAGATAATTTTGTTCAGCGAACTTCATCACAATTCTTATGGAGCTCAGCTTCCATTAAGTATAACATTGTCAAAAAACAGCATGAATTGTGCAATGGAGATGCGAGGGCCATCTCTGTGGATGATTGCCTTTCCCAGCTATGCATAACTAGCCCGTGGATAATACAGCGTCAGGAGGTAACTTCGGTAAATTACCAACACAATGGTATCATTCCTATTAGGAATATTACTCACCATAGGTGGAATACGTCATAAAGCGGTCATCATGATAACGGTAGTCGTTGTCACTCACCTCGACTACTTATCGTCACTGCAGCATGCTAGCCCCGTGTCAATGTGCGGCGCTGATTATGAGGCCCCATCCATACGATAACCTAATCCAACGGCGAATGACGACCAGTTCTGTATTCAATATCGCCTACCTTCGCTACGTATCGTAACTGCTAGGCCCGTGTCCATGTGTGACGCTGATTATGAGGCCTCACCTATACACAGCGACCTAATTTAATGGCCAATGACGGTCTTTCATAATCATAACTGTACGCGTTTTCAATCATCTCGAATACTTGTTGTAACTGCTAGGCCCACTTCTATGTGCGACGCTGCTTATGAGGCCTCACCTATGTACAATAACCTAATCCAATGACCAACGACTGTCTCTCACGCACACCTGTACGCGATGTCGCTTATCCCCTACCTATAGTAAACACCAGGCCAGAATCTATGTGGGCCGTTGAAAATAAGGCCTCAACTATGCGTGGTATCCTAATCTAACGCCCAACGTGGGTCTGTCATACTCATAACTGCAGTCGATATCGCCTACCTTGGCTACTTATGGCAATTGCTAGGCCTGTGTCTATGCGCAACGCCGAATATGAGGCCTCAACTAGGCTCAGCAGCCTAACCCGATGGCCAACGACGGCCCGTCACGCTTATAACCGTACTCGACGTCGCCTACCGTGGCTACTTATAGTAACTGAAGGGCCCGTACACATCCTCGTAACTGACTAGTGCCCCAACTATACATAATAGACCAATCCAACGACCAACGGCGGTCCTTCATATCTATACATGTCATCCGTTTGCCAACCCCATGCCTAAAAATACACAACCACCTTTAAAAATTCATGTTTCTATTTATTGGTTGTATCGGCACAAACGTAATATGTGGTCAATCCAGTTCTCAGTTTCAGGAAGCCGCTTTTACTCGACAGGATTTCTGAAAGGAAAATGTATAATCAATTACGACTCGTACACACTCCGTACACATCCTTTATATTACAAAGTTGTAGTGGCCAACTCACCAAGTGCTTACTAAATCCCTTTGTCCACCATTCCAAATGGGTGTCCACGCTGAAGCTGCAGTCTTACTGTTATAAGGGTAAACCCACCACTTGCTCAATTAGTCTGTGTGTACATCGATTATTCAATAGCGGTATTCAGCAACCGTATGCATTATTGAGCACAGCGAAGTTAAAGCTAAAGAGGGGTGTATATGTATCAGCCGTAGACCAAGTGGTATAGACTTGAGCCCTGGGATCCAAGGAACACGTGCGTCATCATACGTGCACCCATGGATGCTGGGGGTAACGAAGACGTATTGAGCGGGCGGGTACTTGGTGTCAAGTCTACTCAATACCCGGCAATACCCGGTTTGGAAACCCAGTTTGCTATTATCCACCCCACCTGGTCAGTGATTTACATCCCCAGAGATCCCCAAACGGACCAGAAAATACCTGCGATCTTACATTGGCTTCGTCCTACCTCTGCAAATTCCTTGGCCAACTCAAAACCCCGCTGCTCACAGAATTGCACATCCCAGCCCAATCATCTCAAACATGACGTCCGTTACGGGGCTGTCCAGAAACCGAAGTACGGCAGTGATGATGGCACAGCACTGCCATACCCAGTTTGATAGCACACCCGCAACTAATCCCTTCCTACTCTCGACTGTACCCTTTCGCCCACTCGGTCCATTACCTGCAACTACGAACAAACTCATGCTTAATTCTGAATGTAATCTTATGATCATGCCTGCCCGATCATGCTACCCACCAGTTGTGAACGAACATTATTACTACCTTACACTTTGTGAGTGCAGGGTGCATACCAAAGGACGGGATGACTTTGGTCAGTTCACTCAAAAACAACTGCACCTTTTCCTCCTCTTTGAAGATGAGAACGACGTCTGCATGCTCCATATCGACAAGGCTTTCCTCAGCTATTTGAAAACCGGGGTCCAGAAGACGTTAGTTAGTCAGGAATTGTGACCACTTTTGGCCGCTTGTTATTTCGGGCCGCAGTCTAACTCACATCATGGTACCTTCTAGAAGTCTTTCTGAGACGTTTCCTATTTTGTGTCGGATATAGACACGGCAGTCTCATTGCATTGTCTGAATTACAGCAATGAAACACCGTGCGCCCTCAATGGACCCAAGAATACTCTTAATGCATGCCGGTCTCAATTTGTGATTCCTGGCGAATCGTAACTACAATAACAACCCTAAACGACTCACCCAACAGGTTCATGTACGGGGCTGTCCACGGACCCAAGTACGGCGGTTGCGATGACGGTACCGCGACTACCATACCCAGTCTGATGGACTGCCCGTAGTTCAGCATATCCACAATATTTACCGGATGAGGGTGTTAAAGGCACCAACAAGACCGCCCCAATCCGTTAGTTTGCGCCAGGACTTGAAAGCACTGGCCAACTTATTGTGCTGTCTGCTTGTTCTGCCCATAAACACTAATTCTACCAATATCACTATCGACGGTTCGGTATAGCCTTGCGCCTGATATAGCATGTACTGACCATCATAAAAAAAAAAATACTAGCTGTGACGAATTCCTTGACTTGGTTTTGCAGGACACCTGCCACAATGATAGGAGACTTTTTCATACACAGGTCGTTAAAAGCTGCTCAATTTTGAGTTTGCGGCGACACAGAGGGCGAAATTATTGTCCTTGTCGTTTCGAGATTATTTCCAAACGCAATGCAAAATAAAACACGTGAAGAAACCGGCTCTTCCGCAAATTTCCAACCGTCATCAGATGTACATCACGCGAAGCCGTTGGCAGCCATTAAAATATAAATTCCGCGCCCATGGTGGACTTGGAGTACGTTTAAACAACTTTCAACAAAACTGCGCCCGCATGGAAAGATCCTAAGGGACCGAATAAATGCCATCAAATGCTGAAAGTTTGTGTTAAAGTTTTCCTCCTCCGAACTATGGTTTCAGAGAAATTTTGGGTGTGCATCTAAGGCTCGGCAGCAAAAGTGGAGATGGAGGTAGAATAATTCAAATTGGGAGCACATGGCGAGTTTTTGTCTCAAAATGTGGTTTAATCTGAAACTAAGCAACTCAGCTGACTGCAATGTTGTAGGGAAGTCAGGCAGCAGATAGGTTGGATGGGGACGTGGTGTTAATACATAGGGCGAACCGAACATCGTATACGGATTTGAACTTGTGGAAGAGGCAAGCCGGAATTGTGGCAGAAAATCAGGCTAGCCAAATTTGAACGAAAATTCATCGGGTACGAAAGAACTCGTCCCAGAGACGGGGCCGGATGAAAAATTTGCTCGTAGTTGCGACTTCAGGCTCGATTGGGCGAGGGGTTGCGGTCGAGATTTTGAAGAGAATAATTGCGGGAGTGCCATCACACTTGGTATGACAGTGCCATGCCATCATTGCACTGACATGCTTCGGTTTATGGACAGCCCCGTAACGGTCGTCAGGGGCGCCGCGATCGGAGAAGGGATACGCAGTTCCGTGGCAGCTGGATCTGGGTGAGACGGAGATCGACAAAGAGAGTCAGGCGGATGCAGGGTCACAGATAATTTCCCTTTCGTTGGAGGGTCGTGTGAGTGTAGACCAGGGACCAGCCAGTTTGAATGAATAACAGTCCTACGGGGCGTTTGAGCAACTGCAGTAGAAGTTTGAAGCTTGGGAAGAGGAAGAAATAGAATGAAAGCAGTAGCATGTGGCGAGTGTCAGGAGGCATATGATACAACGGCGTCAACAGAAAAATCTAAAGGGGATGACAGCAAGCTAACTGGACCCAGGAAAGGTGGATACATTTGCTGATCCAGAAACCAAGTACTAGTTGGGCCAGAGTAGGTGCATAGTTTTAGGAAGGTAAGAACTTTGTCGTCGAGGTAGCTAGCAGGGAGGATAGCTGTCGGACTAGTTGGAACGGGCAGCAGTTTTTAGCTTACCAAAGAATCATGACATAGGGCCTCCGTTATGCAAAAAGGGGTTAATGTAAGCAGCACTGTCGGTTTTGTTCTTGTCGTTCAGCAGCTGTCGTTCACCTGAAAGGCACAAGTGAAAAAGGGTGTAGCACTGCTCTTTAAGTTCTCAGCGCGGGGCAGTATGTTTGCCAGCGCGAGGACTCGCGAGGACTGCTGTTGACTCCAGAAAACAAATGGTGCATAGCAAAAAAACAGCCGTTAAGTGCTAGCTGTGACTGGTTGTAATCAGGAAATAATAAATGATGATGCCGCGACTGCCATGACCAGTCCGATGGCTTGCCCGTAGTTAACCGTATCCCTAAAATCCCATGACCGAGAATTACACCCGCCTTCAGGTCCATTTCAAGCCACTGGATTTATGCCACAACTTCAACGCACCGGCCATCTTGTTGGACTGTTTGGTTTTTATGCTCATAAACGCACTAATTCTTCCTATGGCATGACGAAGATAAAACCTTGCCGTGCACCCGATAAAGCATGCGTCCAAGACCACGAGGCCTCAGCGGTTGTTTTAGGCTTTAGTTCAATTTGACCGGCTGGATGACACCAACTGTGCGTCTTCACCAGATCCAACGTTCTGCTTCCTCAGTTTTTGCAGTTTACACCTCTCTGGCCATATGTCAGGCAGAAATTCTCTTGTTTTTGCCTTCTCGCATTTCGTTTTTGCCCGCGACCTTCAAATTCCAACGAGCTGATCTTACTCGATCTTCTCTCCAAAAAAGAGCATAGTAACTGCGCTTCCCTGCTCGTGCCTGTTTAGTGGTGACCAGGTCTACATTGGATCAAGCCCACCGTCTATGACGCCGTCTTTTTTCTCAAAACCCCCTGTAACCATTATCCCCGCCATTCATGCCTCTATTCTGACTGTAACCTTATGATCATGCCTGACGGCATGCCACCCACAAGCTGGGAATAAACGTTGTTATTGTTATTATTACCGTAAAATAAACGAAAATCTCATTAGCTTCGACGAATTCGTTGGCTTCGTTGGGCAGGACACCTGCATTAATGATAAGAAGCTTTTTTCCGTACGGGTCATGAATGGCCGCTTCATACCTCGTTCGCGGGTACTAAGGGAGCGCACCTACTTTTCATATAGTGTTGATATTATTTCCAAATCCAATACAGAGGAAAGCAAGCAGGATTTCTTCATTTACTCAGGCCTAAATCATATGCAAACCAAAATGGATATGCGACTGACAGTAAGATATAATAGATCTGCACTTCCAGGTCTTTCAGTTCCAGCATTTATACAGGCCCCTCACACTGTAACTGAAGGGGCCCTTCTTGTGTGTAATCAATCAAGGTGACCCTATGGTCACCCTTCGGGCATTATGACGTGAAGTTTTTTTGATGGCAAAAAGCATGTGTAGCTAACATCAGGTTGAAAGATGGCCGCGAATCATATCGGCCTGTTAATATTTTCATGAGGTCAACCGAAAAAGTGTATGAGAGTTGGCAGCGTCATCTACTTACTCTAGAGGTCTAATCGCTCCATAATTATCGACGCAGCTTAGACGAACGTTGTTTGGGCGACCAGTTATAGTTGTTTGCGAAACTCAACATTGACAACTGGGCCTGACGTAGGCGCCACAGTTTATCGCTGTCGGACTCATGATCGCAACTCCGAAGTGGGACACTGTCAGCCCAAAAATTCTCTGGTACAGTACTTACTTGTTTGGATAACCGGGGCAAGGTACCCTAGCTGCTGACCGGTTTGTGTTATGGTGAGGGCGGTAAGAATTTCCCGTTTCAACTGCGCAAAACTGCTGCATAGTGCAGCTGAATGACCAAAATTCTGGGAACTTTTCGAGTGGACCGTCTTAAGGACCACGCATTTCAGTATAGGTTAGACGGTTACGAGGGGCCATAAACGTTTCAGTGGCTTATAAAAAGCTTGCGTCAGGCAGATTGACCTGCATTCACACCTTGGTAACTCCAGATATCGGACTAGAACGGGGCATGCTTGCCATTTGCGTCTTAGTCAAAGGGATATGTGGGTGACACTATCATAGAAGTTTTCTTGAAGCTTGGCGTGGTTGTTATGATCAGCACTACCAGACTTGTGCACGCCATAGTGCAATTTGGAATGCAGCACGCAATAGGAACGGGCGGTCGGTGGGACCCACGAGGCCCGTCCGCCCAACACCCTGAAGCGTATTTCTCTTCCCGGAGTTGCTAGATCGTAATATGAATCCACCCAACTACTCTAGGTGTAAGCTATTACACTGACAAATAGGTTACAGCTCGTGGCATCTGATTTCACTGTTAAAATTTGGCGAGATGGATAGGATTTCATAGGAGGCCAATTAGTAACTGGGATCACTTAAGTAGGTCTAAATGGAAAAATCCGAGTGCTCCCCTGAGGGATGTAAAGTTATTTGCGCTAGGATGGTGGAGAACCTGGAGAGTTACGTATCGGCGGCGATTAAATTCTGGGGAAATGTCTTAGGTACAACGCACAAAAACAATGGTTGGACTGTCCGGCAGTCACAGTTCCCACATCCCTTTTTGCAGTGCTTGGTACTAGCGCTAACCAGGGAGGGCCACTTCACGGAAACTGAACTGGGTTTCGATATGTCTAAGAACGCGTCCAGCTAATGCTTCCCTTGAAACGAGTGATTAAAATTCTCCACTTTTTAAAATGTCCGACGGCGATTGTTTCGCCTTTTGGCAACACGGTTAAGCATTGGAAGCCGTGGTGTGCTCCGGCGTTTATATACGTCCCTTCTGAACCTTCATCTCTTACGAAGGCAAGGTTCACAAATCCTTGTAAGCGCTTGTAAACGAACGGTATGTCTTGGTTTAATTTTTCAACGTTAAGTGGCTTAACTCAAGGCTTTCCTCTGTCCTAGATTTTCCAACCTGTTGTAGAAGTACTATCCGCCAATGAGACGTCGACGGTTGGGATGCTCCTTAGCAGATAGTAGATTGACATTAAAATTGCATAGGATATTGCCCCATTTGTATATATTATCGGCAGATGGGAGCCAGCATAAATGATCTAAATAGCATCACTACATGTTTTAACCTACGGAGCAGAAGGGACACGCTCTGGTTGAACAAGATCTTGGCTCTTCCCTGTCTGAGAGCATTTGTTGGCCCTTCTAGCCTTTGGTTGAAGGTTCCTTGGTCGCTCTAAATTATAAAGACAACAACCAAAAGGCTCCACAAGGTCTTTGTTTTGCTCGCACCGCTGCCTCCTCTAGTAGTTTGGAAGGTGGATGTTTGTGCCTTCGCCACCCACTAGATTTGAAATATTTGTTTCAGTGAAGTACTTATCCCGCTAATTTATTCAACAAACCTTAATTCCTTCAAATGCGAACTTGGGCGCATTGCAACTTATGTCACTATGCATATGATCGATTTTCCGTAAGTCTCCATTTTTAGCTACCAGGCATGCCACTGGTCCACTGAACCACTGCTATCGACTTTTTCCCCTCTTGATCGTGTCTCAAGTGCCATTCAACGGGTGTTCTTCCGGGAGACAAGAAAAGACCCCGATCACTTATGCTTGTTAAAGAGTTCAGCTCCGAGGGCAGCGCACTATTAAATCATGTCTCATGAACGCCGACAAGTATTATCATTGAGCTTCATCAAGCTGGGCAAAACAGGAAGCCCATATTCAGCAATGGCCTCATTATCATTGAGGTCTAGGAGGTTAACCCAGGTACAATTCTTCAGAAGCGCATCATATCCGCTTGGCATCAATTGCGACTATTCCCTCAATTTTTTCTTACGCCAAAAACACCCCAATTAACATATCCCCGAATATTTGTCCCCCGTACGCTACCAATACAGTGCTGAGTGTGACCAGTCATCCAATGGCCACGGGCGTTTCAAGATTTCGTTTGCTTCGTCAAGTTTCCAAAAGGTATGACACTTGGGTATTCCGCAAGACAGCCTAATAACCCCTATTGTCTAATCTCATAGCATCCCTTCCGTCTCAGCAAGATCTGAATTAGACAGGCCACCGATTTGACAATGATAGACGTCGATACCCTTGATGTCAGCAAGAGAAAACCGTCTATCCCTGCACCTCATGAAGGTCTACTGTTACAGGGAGTTCGTGCATCTGTGAAATCGAGCCAATCACCTGCAGTAAAGTTTGTACTGGGTTATTCTTTTTTAGCTTTTGTGGGGAGGAGATAAACAGGTCGGCAGAAAATTATCCCCTCGACACATTCTCTGCAGGGCCGCTCGCATTTCCTCAAGACTAAGCTGTGATACCCGGCTGCAATGTGCCTAGCAGATAAGAAAGATCGCACAGGTTTTCGTAGCAGGTTTTGTTCTGCATAGCTCCCTAAACAGCCGAAGATCGGTGGCACTGTGAGCTTCATTCATCTTGTTTTAGGAAATCATGGCAGCGGTATATGGCGAAGGATACCGTCACAATGAGGCTTGGCTCCGGTATCCATAACTCGTGCATTCTTCGGGTTTGGTGTCCTTGTTGCCAGTTTCCTGAAAAAGTTTCCAAAATGAGCGCAAAATTAACAGATGTGTCCCTGACTGTCTTTCCAAGGTAATGTCGCGGTCAGGAAAAACCTATTCTCTTTGATTTGAAGGGGCAAGTGCCCCAATTAAGAGTCTTAGTCAGTGCTTTTTTTGTAGCCCTGTCAGTTTGGCTGAGTTTGTGTACTATAAAAATTCCGAAAGCCACACCGGCTAAGAAGGAAATTAGCAAAGCCCAAGTTCTTCCTGTAGTGTATTGGCCGCCATTTAGGACGACCAGTACGCTGCTCAGGGTTCCCTTGGGTAAAGGAGAGACAACTTCGTCCGATAGCAAACCAAGTGAGTGTTTTTAAAGCGGAAAGACGCAGCTTTGACAATCTTATGGGTGCGTGATGGTATGCAACAAGCCCCTCAGTTTCCTTCTATGGGCAAACCGGACTTCGCCCGCCGGTGGATTCGTGAGTGGAAATCTTCTTCCGTTCTTACGTATTCACGGTCCGAACACTGCAAGTGACATCTCTCAGTTACATTCATTTGAAAAAAAAACATCGATCGCAAAATTTTGATGCTAAACCATGATGCATCGGGGAAGGTTTAACGACGGACTTCTTTGAGCACATGCTAACAGACCGACAAATTGCGGCTGCATCCGGTTGGTACATAAGTGAGCACCATAAATAAGCATCGAACGGTTAGTTGGCCAGTGCCAATGCAATACCTGCCCACTACTTCAGTAGCTACTAGGTCACCCCAAATTTACTGTTATTACCATCTGGGCTGTTGTTGCGACGTTGACAAACTGCTACACTGCGATAATCTCTGAGCCCTTCAACTGTTAGCCATTGTTACTGAACTACTGATCACTAATGCTTGCTTCCGAATATATAGAGGTACATATGAGTTCTGTTGCTGCGGGGCTTATGACCCGGATAAGTTTCACTTTTCTTGCAATCAAGCATTCCAGTTCCAGCACCATGACGGCTGACAGCGCACGAATACCTAAGGCACTTAAAATGCACCAGCTATTCGGGTTTAATAAAATGAGGCCAGAAAAATCCATATAATAGAGTACTGTTGTTGCCTGTCTTTAGCTGCTAGCTCGGACTTTCCCGGGTTTGGCATTTAGATGGCAACGCCCCATATTACAGATGATGAAAAACCAACCTTTTGTCCGTACTATACACCTACGCGATTCCCTGATGATACTCTGCGGTGTCCATAGCTTACATCGACGTGCAAGCTATAGCCATCGTCGTCTTAGTTGTGGTTGCACCATATCAAAGTCCATTTCGTCAGCCAAAAACAAAGCATAAGCTCCTGTCTACTACTTCCCGGAATGGTCGCGGACAATATTTAAATGTAAAAAACACTGGAGTGTGTAACTGATCAGTAATAACATCCAAGGCCCGTTGGGCTTTTTGCCATGCACCGCCTGCTGATTGTAGCTGATAGCAGTGCTCAGAGCACTGGTGCCCCACTCTATCACATTCACTATCCATCTACAATTGAGGTACTCACGTGACAAATTCTCCATTAATTAGACCGTAATTTCGGAGGTTCTTTCCCCATCAGTCCCCATGTGTTTACCGTCCCTTATCACGCCACCTATCTGCATACGTATATTGGATTTTTCTGTGCAATTCGCACTATGCTAGCATAAATCCACCCCTGTCGTAGTTCATTTAGCTACTTTTTTGCAAGACCCTAGCTATAGTAGACTTTGAATCCTCATTTTTTGGACTCCATTCTATCTGATATCTCCTCGAGCTTACCATGCCTTACTGCTCTTGTCACATTCCCTTCTCTTCTCAAGCTTTGAACGCCGTGTATGGTAGGTATCCACTTCAAGTGTTCCGTGCTTGGCATCTTAACGGATTCGCAGTCGAACGGAAACTACCTGCTACCCTCGATTGGCTTCATACTATCACAATGAATCTCCATGGCCAACGAAAAAATCGCGCTGCCCACAAAATCCCTAATCCACATTCGGATCATCTCGAACTGAACATCCGTTACGAGTCTGTGAAGAAACCTAAATACCTCAGTGCATTGATGGCACGGCACTGCCGTACCCAGTTTGAAAGCACACCCGCAGTGATTGCATTAAGTACTCTTGAATGTTTCTTTTTTGGTCATTCATTCGATTGCCTGCAATTACGAACAAATTCTTTCCTTGACCCCAATCGTCTCTGAGACGAGTTTGGTCTAACCAGCTGGGCCCCTTGTTCTGACCTAACCATCCCGATTTCAGCATGCATTTCCATATGTTCAGCGATTTCACCTACAATGCTCGTTTGTCTCTGCGCATTAGCGCTACCTCTCGCTCGTAAATATCGTATACACCCGACTCCACCTGACAATGACGTCAGTGTAAACCATGTTTTAAGACAAAGCTTGCCGTTTGTCTCCACTCTGAATTCTACCATCTCTTCATCTTCACTTGTAGTTTTCGTGACACTGACCACTTAATCAACCGCTAAAGGTCGCTTAGAGCCAGAAGCGGTTTTCGATTTTAGTTCAAGTCATGCCTCATCGTTCGAGTTTTTTGTTTTCCATAATCTAAGAACACTTACCACATTGTTAGCCTGTCCCTGTGGTCCTACCTCCCCCGTTGTGCCGATATCCGCCATGATCATTTTGTTGCGGTTGCCAATTTGTGTGCCATCCACAAGTTGGGTGAACAGAAAGTTGGTTCAATATCTCATTCTTCTCAAGAACTAAGTGCGCTTTTGATAACCTGATATTTTCGCTAATTTAATTGCGGGGCCACAAGGTTTAATTATTCATTTTGTCTAACTGTACTCAACTAATATCTATCTTTTTGCAACGCGGTCTAAATACCTCCGCTGTCCAGCTTAAACGCACCTTACTGTGTCCTTACTTTCAGCACTTTCCGTCACTTGACAGACTTAAGCTCAAGGAGCATTTCTGGGAATTTCAGCAGTGGCAGTTACGAGAGCCAATAATTTCAAGATGTTCGTCCCCATTTGCGATTGTCCCACAGGAATGCAAATGAGTTGATGTATAAGGACGAATTTTAGGCTTCAATGAAACGGATGAATTTGCTGATTAGTTATCTTGAAAAACAGTGTAGATCATTGACCAAGCATCATCGTGTGTGCTAAATTATAGTCCCAGTTCACGGAAAAGTTTTGGAGATCTAAAATTTATTAATCAAATTGTCAATAATAGTGGTAGGTTTCTTTCGCACTTGTACAGAACACTCCCGAAATGTGGCCAGCAATCAGACATAAATAAAACCGTAGCCATCTGCTTTTGCACCCATGAAAGACAGTTACCAGGTACAATGTGTTCCGTTACACCTTGGCAGGCGGAATAACAAACCAAAGGCAATGCGTCGTGGAACGGCCGATGGTGCAAAACCAACACGTCGGCTTCAACATGGAACCCATAAGCCGTTTTGCGACAGCAAACGAAGTAGTCCAAAAGGACCAAAGTAAAACTTACCGAAAAGCTCAAGCGATGCATGCTCGTAAGTTTGACGAAAACATGCAGGCCCTTGGTTTGCACAGATTTTGCCAGCCCGATTGTGGGGGACGGTGAACCTGAAGGAGCTTCCGAAATGTGATTTGTGAATTAGAAATATAGTTTTCACTCTAAGTTTCCTCATTGCAATGGCACAAAGGTGATTTTCCGAAGGCTTGGATGCAACTGAAAGTGATCGGTACACAAATGTTGTCCCTCAAACTTCTTTGTTTCCTTAGCTCCTCCTACAGCCTCAAGATCCTGGCCCATTTGCTGGTAAGCAGAGTTAGTCATTATTACCTATTCCAGTTTTAGGCACACCGGGTAATGTGTTAGGTCTCCATCATACATCCCAATAAAGTCAGGTAAGAATGGGCATTTCGAGCCCAGCAATGTAACCCTTGGTCAGGTTGAGAGTTTTCCTTTCCTGACTGGACTCAAGTCATTTCAGGTACCCAAAGTTTGGAATCAACTTTCGAATAGGTTTTAAAGTCAGTATTTGAAACCTGGCACTGAACACCAGCTTCTTGTCCGTTTTACCCCTCAGGATTTGCGATGAATGGCCACTTCCCTCAGAGGGGCCAAAGTTTCAGTAGGTGAAGTAGGAAGAGCTATGGTGGTACTTACAGGAGCGTGTGCAGTTACTGGTCTCAAAGAAGGACAAACTAGGGCGCTGTGGACGCTATATTATAGAAAATGTCACCATGTCTGCGACTGTCCGTCAGGTGTGCATCAATGTCACACCAGATCATCTTCAAACCTCTCAGTTCGAAACAAAATTGGAAAGCGATTGGAAGGTACAGCCTTGTAGTGGTTAACGGCTCTAAGGAGACTCTGGCGAAAAGAACCAAGTACTAACGTAAGTCGGATACAATGTCACAATGAGAAAATATCCAGGTAAATCTTGACTCACAGTTCACAATATGAGATTCCGTAGTTCTGTATTCCGTTGAACCACCATACCAAGAAGAAAGAATTTTATCTTCTGGCATTCCAGTCCCCCGGTGATCGCAATATCAATCCACTGATGTGAATATATTAGTCCAGTGTTGGTAGCTAAAAATTTTGTTCACGTTGAGCGTAAATAGCAGTCAATGATGGCCAACCGGCAGTCACAAAAAAAGTCACTCAGCAAAAGTCCCAAAGTCGCGTTGCACTCAGAGGGCGGCCGATTGTTTTTATACTTCAGTAAAACAAATTTTTGTACAGTAATGTGACCAATAGTAGTAAAGAGAAAGATGATATTGAGCATGGAAAATAGCAGCTTACAAGTGCTACAACCCAGACCCACGAGATGACAGTCCATAATACATTTGGCAGAAGCCGGGAAATGAGGAAAAGCCGAAGATTTCCGTGGCATTAAGTGGGGTTTAACCCAGTGGCGCTCGCTACTTCGCCAAACACCCAGGACCCGACTCGCTTAGCTTAGACTGGACCGGGTGAACTTGACTTTTGGGACAACTCTCCAGTACCTATTATAAAAACAAGTGCAGATGTTGGTATTGTGGTCACCAGAATATCACGTTCTGACGAATACACTGTCGCTATTATTTCAGGCTGATGGGAACGCACGCAGTACAATGACTACCCAACATATACTTCCTCTACGTTTTCACAACTTTTGCTGATGTCGGAAGTGCATTATTTCAACCAAAGCCTTCATATACCGTTTCCTAATTATTTGTTCCGAAAGAGCGTTCTCCCACCATGGAGGACGGGAAAAGCTCGACCATGAAGGCTCAACAATAGACCCAGGAGGAACGGGCCTCCAGTCCAGCGCAGTTTTCATTTGGTACTCGGTGCATTTCAGATGCCGGGAGTAGGCGAATAACAAAAGCCTAGTTTCTGCAGCAGGTTGCTGTCCTAATATGGCACAAAAGGGTTTCTCAAGATACAAACGCTAGCGATACTGGACGAGGTCGAGACGGGGACGAGGTCACATCCATGATCACATCGGGTAGAGCGCGGACTAGCATCCCCGTGGCTCCGAAAATGGGCCAATAGCCGTATCAGTCCTCCGAGTTATTAAATATGAATGTCTGCGGTACCTGGCCTTTCGGAATGGTCAAGCTTTGCTTCGATTGGTTGGAATCGCGGCGAATCGGTTGCGGCGCAGAAGAAGGCGTGTATTAATTGGCCAGAAAACGAGCGATACGTTTGAAATCGGTTTCGTTTCTCGCGGCCTGCGTAGTTTCTGTGGTTTACTCCTTGATTGTTCGTTATTTTTTGTTTACTCCTATCCGTTTATTGCCCTTTCGCGTAGATGCGCAAACCACACCTTAAAGACAATTCGCACACCACGCAACCCTAACCCCGATCGTACCCCCGGATTTGGATAGGGCCCATTAATATCTGCCCCGCAGCCTGTTGCTGATAGTCCACTTCTGCTTGCCTATTGTGGTATTTTTGTATACAGCTACGATCGTGGATATTGAGTTTTACCACCCGACGCCGGTGCGACAAGTCGTAGCCAAGGGCATACAACGCGATGGCTGCTGAGGACTGTAACTTGAAAACGCTGTGGCTTCTCCCATGACCAATTCATTTTTCTGTCAGAACCGCTCCGCTATTTCCGTTGCTTGCTGTGTATCAATACTTCTCATCTTTATGCCTTTTTATCTGTTCTTGTGTCCACGACATCCTACCTTTTACTCCTGCTCAGTGTCCACCCCAACCAACAACCTCAAAAACCCATGCGACCACACCAACTTTTTCACATACCTATATCGACAATTTCCAAAATCTTCTATAGGGAAGCTTCATGAGGTCCTTCAAGCTAGTCGGAACAGAATTCGACAGAAGTGTTGTTGTCACTCATCGGGTCGCTATGCTAGGTGTCTGCAACATTGCCAATCTATCAAGTTCTTGGGGAGATAGGACAACTGTCGCCCCATTTCACCAAAAGACCGTTTTTACCTGGCCGAAAAGAGCTCACGGAGGACATAATCAATTTCCTTTCTCGTCACGTTCGCCTCAACTGCAGAAGGGAACATTATCCATACTCGATACATCCTCAAAGCACCTTATAATAGGGTCTCTATATCACCCCACCTTGCATGATCCAAAGCGTACAGTTGCAGAAATAAAAGTGAAGGTTTGTTCAACGTAACCCTCACCAGGCTGGTATCCTGCTTACCGCTCTCGAGTCAATGTTTCACGAGCCACCATAATGCGACGGACGACAAGTGACGCCAGGAGTCTCGTTATGACTGGGATCTTTCTGTGACCACCGCACTCATCACGCTCTCTTTTTTTGAAAATGGGCACTTTGGCCGATCCTCCAGTTGTTGGATGCAGTCAAGTAGACCAGACCAGCACTGACTGAGGATTTCATCCCCATTTTCGAACAATACGAGTGGGAGATCATCCAGACCAGGAGGCCGGTGGTGCTTGAGAGAATGTATGTAGTCATACACCTCTGAGGCCTCAGAAGGTTCCAGATTCATCGTCCAGGGTTCTGCTTCACTTGTAGAATCCGACTGAGTTGCCACGAGAATTGTTATTGAAAATGCTTAGTCCAGTGGTCGGGGCGTTGCTGTGGTCCTTGATGGTTTTGCCCGCAGACGGTTTCCAGGTGCCGGTCGCACGCATCAACTGAAGTAATTTCCAGGCTTTCGCGGCTATCTGAACCTATCCACTTTCCTTGACCCTCCGTTTTCACTAGACTTCGCGGTCAGCGGTCAGCGCGCCCGCTAATTTTTTACATGACATCTGATAATCGTCTGGATGAATTGTGTTCGGGACTTGCGGGAAAATTCCTTCGACATTTAAAAAGATGCCACTGTTCTGTTCGATGTCCAGTAGTTAAACGGGCCTGATAGCGCCGTGTCACAGGCAAAGCTCCAGACTGCAAAGATTGGGCGATATCGTTCCAGCTATAATTCAGATCGGTCTGGCGCCCTGGCAGTATCCCATCCCACGTTTAGCCGTGATACAACTAACAGTGCTACCATGCCAATCGGCTGTCGCTTGATGTCACTAATCGGGTCAACTTACTTGCTGCATACAGTAGTACGGGTAAGCAAAAGCAGACTACTGTTTCGAAGTCTGTTCTAAAACCCCGAAAGTCCGTCTGCTGAGCTGTCTTTAATGTTCATACACAAGCGAGTACAACAAGCGGCTTTTGCTCGTGCGCTGGATTCTCTCTGCATTGATGTGTGCTGTCTGTCAGGAACAATGATGTATGATGCAGGTACTGTAATTGTACTGACTGCCCCTCGCTGTTTTCCAAGTACCGGCTGCTCACCTCTGGTGATGCATTGGCCGCTGCAATTGGATATGCCGGGGTATGTATTGTGTTGGGCGACCGAACCGAAGTGCCTCTGTTTGATTGGATACCCGTTGGTAGTTGCCTCTGCGCGATTCATTTGGCAGCGTCTGTGAGAGAATCTGGAGTAAGTGGTGTCTATTGCACATCGTTTATTTTGTCTGGTTGCGCTCCAATGGACTAGCTCTGAATTTGCGAAAGAGTTTCTATGACACCCTAACTGCTCTTTTAGAACGGTCTAAAAGCTCGGAGGTCGTTGTATTTAGTTGTAACATGAACCTTACTTAGGTAGACTAGGTGCTGCTGAGGCTTAATTGGATGGTCGTCTTGGGTTGAATACGGGACCCCCGGACAACGGAAATTGTCTACTTCAAATGTGTGCCAGCCATAGACTGTTCCTTTCCAGTACCGATTTCCGAAACAACTGAAAGCGCTTGACAACGTGATTCTCACCAAGAACCGAATCTAATTAGACCACATCGACACTAGTTACCGGTGGCGAGGATCGATCACTGCCTGTCGCTCCTTCTGGAACACCGACTATGCACTTTTGAGTTGCTGCCTTTCATTGCGCTTTTCGGTCCTACGCAAAACGCGCACACCTCGCTTAGCCATTCAGAAGCTAATGGACCCAGAAATCAAACGAGGCGTTCAGGACAGGTTCCTCAGTTCCTGATGTACGGTCCTATATCACATATCAATGTCCACTGGGAACAGATATCCACAGTACTACTCAGAGCCGGAACTACCATTTGCGATACAACGCAGCCAACCTCATCCAGACTTCGGAATTGTCACAGAACCATGCCTTTTCTAGGGACCCAACTACAGATTCCCTCTGGCCACAACCACAACTCCACCCGACGCATCATCCGACGCCAGGTGCATCTGAGTGTCCATGCAAACCGAAAAGCTTGGTGGACCGGGAAGGGCGAAGAAGCGGAAGAGGAAAAAATGCCGGAAACATCTACAGGCCGTTCAACTTTCGTTCGAGTGGTCCTCGGAAGCATCTTGTCAGAGAAAAATCGGAAAAATCGGTAATGCCTGTTTTCAAAGGGGATACTTGCAGTGAATGTATTAACCACAGGGGTGTCAGTTTGACTCCTGTTGAACAAGGCTTCTGGCGTCACTGATTCCTCGTCTTACGGCAGCAAGCGAATCCATGAGGCGTGAGCATCAGGCAGGATTTCAACCGTATAGAGGCTCTGTCGACCACATCTTCACAATTCTCCAGGTGTTAGAGCAACTATATTTGTACAGATGACCCACATTCTTGGTATTCCTTGACTTCAAAAGTGCGTTCGATTCTTCCTACAAGTCAGTACTGTTAACCTCAGTTGCTCAAAACATTATGCCCCAGAAGTGTGAACATAATCCATTCGCCATATTCACATACTTTTTGGTGTAGGAGAGTGTATGGTGGGGTCTCCAAAGGCTTCCCTAACGCTTCTTACAGTAATTCTTCCCTCGAGAGTATCCCCGTTACTGGCTGGTTACCATGGGAAAAAATAACTAGACTACCAGGGTTTATCGCAACAATTGACAGTTGAAAAGTAGTCATATGATTCCAGAAGCTGCACGGCCGAGGAGCATTACCAATAACGTGAAAACTAGATGTTAAAATACCTATGGAGAGAGAAGGAGAATAGTTTGCGACCAAGCATGAAAGGCTCAGCCGACTCAGTCACCTCTACAGATATTTCTATGGAACTGGCAGCAGTCACTCGTGTGCTGTTACATATAACGAATAACTCACCGAGAGGCCTCTTAAAAGGTCCAGTACGTCATGTCGCGTGAGAATGGCCAGGGTAGGAGGCTGAGCGATTAAAAACATCAGAAATAGGACTTGAATGGTTAATAATAAACTAAGCGTGAAGTAAGGCAATGGCGAAGAGCTATAAAAGAGTAAGGTTATAAAACTACGTGCCTAAATGAAATAACATAAACTTATATATTTTACTGTATTTGGTATCGTAATTTAATACCTTTATCCTTTTAGTCTCGGCTTACATACTTCCCCCCTATGTCTAGTTTTTAGTCGACCTTTTTAGCCCTACTTCTGACCGGTTTCTGCCAGCATCATCCAGCTGTAACACCCTTTCGGTGTGTAGCTTCCATGCCACCCGAGGAAAGCACGAGGATAGGGCTACTGCCAGGTTGCCCAAGCCTAAACAGGAGCTGTCGAGATGCCTGGGTTGGATTCGAACTGCAGACCTTTCGGTCAGTAATTTCGCGTCTCAAACACGGAGCTATCTCGAGATCACTCGCTCGTTTTTACTATCCGGCTGATCTTCTCACGCGACATGACCTGCTGACCCTGGTGTTGATTTATGTTGTGTAAAACCACAGGAGTATTTGCTGACTTGTCGAACAGCTCACATGCGGGCACCCTACATCTCGATTTAAACTCTTCAAACTAATCGTGGGGGCTTTTACACCTCAACAATTGGACACTGCTTTATACACTTTTCAGGACCATCCAACAGACTACCTTCTTACTCGATAGTTTAGGTGATTTATGACTTGGACATCAAGTTGCATAACAGTGAGACAACTTCCCACCAGAGCAGGCTTCGTAATTGAGAATGTACAAATGTGGTGTTTCTCGGACGGGTTGGCTTTCTTTGATCCTCAGGGAAACACAACTTTAATTTAATTTCATATTGTAAACATTCGACTGTTAAATTTTATAAGCCTCGTGTGCAGGCAGACCGTAGTTACGCGTGGCCATTTCGATGATTGTCGAAAGAGTTTTCATAACCCTGGAAACGTTTTGGATCGGATAGTTGGTTTATCTTCTACGGTCAGACGTCTGCGATACACGGTAATGTCATCAATTATGCTGCAGGAAATTGTTTCGTGGTTAACCGCTTTCCGTAAAATATCCCAGTCATTTTTTGGCTTCTCAAAATTCTATTTTTTCCAGCCCTCCCTTTCAAGTTTGTCACAACTTGAACCTGAATTATGGCTTATCGAGTTCGCTTGCTAGTCATCTATCGGTTCTTCCCTTTAGAGATGATTGCTTGATTAACCCGGATCTTGTGCGTACATACTTTTGCTGTAAGGCGTGTTTACTCACAAATGGATCTAGGTAAGTACTTTTTGGACAATAAACACTTTTCTAATGTAGATGCCAATAACGTACCTCTCACAGACCCATCGGCGGTGACTTCCACTGAGACTATGGATATCACAACTCGGTTCTTCACAGCGTGTAAAGTTGCCCTAGATCCTGGGGAACTTTGTCATAGTTCATGGTTTACACTTCAGCATTCAATGTCTGCAATCGAAATCATGGATCCCAAAATGGATATTCGCATGCTAGGTTCTCGCCGCGTTGTTTCGACAGCTGAAGCACTGGCCACGGGTGTCTTGCCGTTAGCCCCATTTGAGAACAAATCTGAATTAGTTGGAATTATGGACGAATTACTGGCGTCTCTTGTGAACTGGCTCACAGGAGACTCGCTTGCACAAACGGTTTTCATATGCATGTATATGCACTGTACTCAGCTTGTTCGTGATGCGCACCTTGTTGCTTTTTGTGAACTTTTACGACGGTGTGTCTACCAACTCCGTCAGTTTATTCTGGCCGCTGGTGCATTCGAAGAAGAGGACCATTATGCCCTTACACACGGAATGCCTCTAAAGGAACCTAATTTTTCTTTCGGTGATTTGGATACTCATCCAGGTGGTGTATATCTTAGTAAATACTCTTCGGTTGACCTGGTCACTCATGCCCAGCGCTTGTTATCCGAATGTTCCAGTAATACACCCGATGCTGCTGTGGAAGGAATGGATTATGTTCGTATACGGATAGAGTTTTTGGTGCACCTCCTTCAATTAACTGACACTTTGCTCGCACACGTGGAGAACCTCGATGATCTCGTATTGAAGGATTCAGAGCTTGAAGAATTTGGCTGTTCTTCTGACCGCCCTGGGCCTGAGATTGGAGTTACACATTTTAATCAACAGCCATGTGAGTCAAATGACGTTGAGCAGTTTTGGACAAAGCTGGTTTCCATGTCTACCGAGTGTCAATCTCATCTCGTTACTTTGAACCAATTGGCTGCCGAACTACTGTCAACTGCCTCGTTTGGCCTCAGTCCTGGACCAGGGAAAACTTCCCCTAAAGAGTCTTTTTACGGAATACCCGGATTCGAACCTTTATTAAACCAAACGAACCTCCCATCGTATATTCCACGGTTCGTAGTTGTGCACGATCGACTCGCGGCCTTCACTTATTTCTGTGATCTTACTGACTATATGATGCGTCTTACGAATACTTTTCATGAGGTTGGTATAAGACATTTGAACTCTCCTAGTGCGTCTTCTTTGCATTTGCTTTGGTCTTTGATGCGAGCATGCGGACAAACACCGTGTACGTATGTGACAAAGATTTTCGGGATTCCTCGTGATGCACAAACTTCTGTCCCTCCATCGAATTCCAGTAGTTGCCTGTTGTCACGAACACTTTCCAGTTTTCTGTATTTTGTCTCAATGGACCGGTTACATCAGTCACCAGAAGCCACAACAATGCATGCACTCTTTGCACTTCGCTCTTGGCTGCTACTTGAACCGAGTCACTTTCGGACAGTACTCGAGGGTATCGTTTCAGATCTCAGTGGATTAAAAGACTTCTTCGATGTGCTAGGAGAACAATTATCTCTGGTAAGTTTGTTTGTGGAACACATCAGTACTGTCTTTGCTGGGTTATTGAAAGTCTTGCTAGTTTTCGATTAGGCGACTTTAATGCTTGTGAATAAGTTTCAAAATCGCCAACAGACTTGTCTCCCTTTCTTCCTAGGACTTCCGGACAAGTTGTGTGTCCGATTTTCAGCTACTCAGTCGACAATCTGTTGATAGCTAAATATTTGGCCGGAACTCATAAGTTCCATGGCCTTTCTGTTTGAACTTAGTATATGTACATTTCACATTAGCACTCGATTTCTGTACGGGACCTACCGCGGTAGCGTGTGATCTGCTATCGTGCCAGAAAGCATGATGTCATTGGTGGTTTTCTGGCCCAATGCGTATGCTTCTTGGCTCAGAAAGGCAACACTTGCAGTTGGCTACTTTGGATTTGTCAAAGCTACCAGAGAAATAGAAACACGTTATACAAATTCCAAGCAGAAGCTTGACAGGATCTACTCCCAGTATGACAGCAATCGCTAACGAGACTGGTAAGAATGGTCGCTGTAAATTTTGTTGGTTTTGATTGAAGTATATCCCATTGCAACATCTGCGTGTATCCTTGGGTTTTAGAGGAAGGGCAATGTAGCCGGTCGTCAAGTTGGAAATGTACCGGACAATACACAGCTAAAGAGTGGGGTCTAACTGAATGATAGAATTATACTTTAGATGATGTGGCAGCAAATTCTTATAGCAACTAATCAAATGGCCCGAAAAAAATGAAGCACCAAGTGAAAAAGTACATTAATGTTGTTGGTTTGTTTGCTGAGGTGGGTGATTCGATCAGCAAATTGATCACAAGAACGCGAAACAGGTCGCACACTACATGCTTCTCTGAAGGACCTCTCTTGGAATGATGGGAGTTTCGGGTTCAAATAGGTCCTTTGTGAAGAAAAAAACTATTGAAATGTGGTTGAAGTGAAGAGATAAATGCTAGTTCAAATAGAAGACATTTTTACCAGTTAATAGACAATAACAGTACACGCCCAGTTGTAACATACTTTCGGTGCCTAACCGCCTTGCCATCCGAAGGAAGCACGAGGGATGAGATACTGTTAGGCTGCCCAAGCCCAAATAAGAACAGCCTAGATGCCGCAGTCGATTTGAACCACGAACCTTCTGCTCAGTAAGTTCAAGCCTTAACCACTGAGCTATCTCGAGCATTCAACAGTTAACTATCATGTCGAAGGACCATTCTGTCTTCACAACGCCGAGGATTTGGTCGATCCACTCGCTAGTGCCCTCTTTTCGGGATCGGTTTCACTAGGTCTGGCGAGCAGGTCGTAGTTGAAGCACCCCTACTTTTAGCCTAAAATCGTTAGCGTCAAAGGCTATTAGAGTGAGGGGCTGTTTATGGTTGGCGTTGACAGCCAGCACCTATAAGGTAAGAACTTTCCAATGAAGTGCATCCATGTCACTAGGTTCAGTTTCAGGGATTTTTGTGAATATGCGTCCAAGTGTTTGAAAGAAGTCAGTGTATTTGTCGTAAATTAAAAAATACGACGGATGGACTTATTGGTTTTTGGAGCAATCAGGGAGACGGGTTTGCGTTTTATGGACTTGTCTGTCTGATGTTCGAATTGCATCTTGCTTGCATTATGTCCAATGGTAGGACCATGTCAAAACTGGTAGCTCTCGTTACTAGTGCAGGTTTCAAGGAATTCCTCTGCCTTATGTGGATCCCCTGGCTAAGTGAATGACAGTCCCTCATGGTAGTTTTATGTCTGGCTTCACGGCAGTTGTCATTACGCAATGTGATTCGTTCTAAAAAGCTAGCGATGACGGCGAAGTCGATAAATACAGTTTTGCGCCCTCAATCCGCTGTACCTAAAATTGTAGTGTTTCTGATCTAGACACGGAAGAACCATTTGTAGGTCTCCGTACGTAGGTTTCCTAATTTACTGTCACATCGTAACTGTCGTATCCGGTGGCTTCATCGCGTAGCGGATAACCGAATAAACAATCCTTCAGAGCTCTGAAGGATAGTACACAAGTTAACTAATGGTAAACGAACAGGCAAGTCGTTGGTCACAGGTCAGTTTTAACCTGTAGCCACGCACAGACATGCAATCGGTTTAACTTTTCATTGGTCACGGCAGCATGCTGTGATGTGACTATCCGACAACACCGGCCTGAGACAAAGTAGATCGGTTTGAAACGTGCTTAGTGTTCATAAGGTGGTCTGTCTTGATATTTTGTTTCCAAAGTACAGCATTACATCGACCCGCTAGTAAGCTCAACACATTCGGAGAATGCGTCCAAGAATGTTCTGGCAAACAAGCTCTGCTATTCGCGAGTGTACTATCGTTTTGAGGGCGGGTTTTCGGACACTCGTTTGCCGGATTAACGCTCCTGGATCTGGATTGACTCTTATTGGGAGTTTTTTTCTGTGTCGCTCAGCTAACTGGTAAGAAAAGTCCCAATGGATGGATATATGATTCGACTTTCATCAGTAGGGATGTGCAAAATATTGGGAAGGCAACATCTTTGATTACATGGATCTTTTATTCACAAACATGATTCAGGAATCCAATGCTTTTTATGTTACTGGTGAACGGAAATTCGGAATTTATTGTTATTATCATTGTGGTCCGGAATAATACTGTTTATTATAATCATAGTCAGCGCCAATATTGACACCGATGCTTCGCTATCGGATAATAATTTTTGTTGGTCACCATCTGAAACAGTTTTTCTTAAATGCTCTTAGACGAACTATGCATTTTTGGCTTTCTCTATGATTATTCTCATTTCGCTCTATCACAGATTCCGCGTCTCTATTGTCTCAATCGATCGCGTCAGCGTACTGCGCTGGTACAATGTTTGCAAAAACTGCCGGATATCCTTGAAAATTGTTTACGTGTTGAGTGGATTATTGGTGTGGAGCTAGCCAAGAGGCTTGATCCAGAAGCTAAAGACAACCGGTTGGACGAGCCCCCAAAGCCAGTTGCACTCCAACTGACCAGCCTTCTGTGTTATTATTATTATCAACTTGCTTGGGACTATCTTATTTCTGGATTCCAGTTGGAGTTGTACAGTCCGCATGAATGGATTTTCATGTACACTTTCATTATCCAGCTGTTGCAAAACCTCCATGGTCTTCTGGAACGCTTCATAACCATTTCACTCAGCAATAATACTCAATCAAGCAAGCATGACTCACTACCTCACACTTTAAATGGAAATACTTCCTGTTCACAGTGTGTTAATAACTCTTCCGGCGCTGGCGACAGCACAGTTCACCCTCATCGCTCATCTGGAAACCGTCGCAAAAAGAACAAGAAGCATTCGAAGTCCGCTCTTGCGAACCCTCCTGCAAAACCTACCAAACTACATGAGGAAAGGCCACATAATCTGTCACAGAGTAGCGCACTTCTTAAGATTTGCGGACCGTGTTCGGAGACTGAGGTAGGTTTTTTGTCGAAACGAAATATCCAATGCTTTATGGTGCATCTTATTTTCATGTTTGAGCAGTTCTGTTGTCCAGACGTTATTCATTCGGCTTGTCCAGATTAATAGTAAAATTTCTAGCATTTCACTGCTCACTTTCATCTGGTGGGGGCTGTATGTGGTCTTTGAGGTACGATTGATGTTGCCCCAATGTAGCCCATCCTTTTGGATAGTTTCTCATGACATTTTCTGTCCTGTGAGCCGTGTACGAATATTCGCTGTTTTAGACCAATACAAGACTTAGATGCAAATGAGGTAAGAAAAAGAAATGGATTGACTAAGATGCATATGCTAAGAATAAAATCGTAGACCAGTGTAATCAAAAAGAAGGCCAGAAATAGGGAGCCAATCGCAACATTTTCATTGGCCGTTGCCGCACTAGTAACGCCATCTAGCAACTAATGAGCTGGCCCACAGACGGCATGAACCGTTTTTAAGTTACTCATGTTTGATTTTCAGGCCATGCGTTGTCCATTTTGCTAGAAGCACCAATTAAAGTCCGTAGAACTGGTTAAACCAAGGACCAGGCGCCTACTGTCACTACATGTGGCGGTTTATGTCGCAATTCATTTGTTGTCCCATTCATTGATTCCCTTCCAGTTGAGTTCACCTCATTCAATATATTGTGCATTATAGGTAGTAGTTTCCTCCGATTTTGTCGACAATGAATCCAAATGAGATTCGTTGCAAACCTTTGTAAATAAGTCGTCCTACTGAGCGATTTCAACGTGAGAAGTTACTCTAGCCATTGGCTGGTATACCGTTTCTAGCTTCGCTGCATCGCACGGCTTTTTCCTCTCCATAATGCAACTGCGACGCTACTAGTAAGACTTCCGATTAGCTCTTGCCTTAAAGAGTCACTGGTCGGGATCGGTCAGCAGCCTTGTCTACCTAGGATATTGCATAACCTGTGGCCTTGTTGGTGAGTTTCTTTCACTGCGCATCGCCGTCTAGTCTAGTGTATTGTGGTATACTCAGTTCTACGTACAGACAGGATGCCTCACAGGATAGATTTCCTTCGGTCACCCTGCATGCGAGCGTTTTTTCTCGGTGCAGATGGTGCGCGTGATAGGTTATTTTCGATATCCAAATTTTCAAGACATGATCACCAAATTTTGGCTACGCCATAACAACCATATTGTCTAACTGACGAGGGGCGAGATAGCTCAGCGGTTAGAGCGCGAGCGTACTGACCGGAAGGTCCGTGGTTCGAACCCTGCCTCTGCCTCTCGACTTCCCCTGTCTAGGCTTGGGCAACCTGGCAGTATCCCAGCCCTCGTGCTTCCTTCGGGTGGCAGGGCAGCTAGGCACCGAAAGGGTGCTACAGCTGAACGATTATATAACTGACGAGGTTAAAATAACTACTATACGTTTCTGTCAGCACCAACCATTGAGTCAACAAACCATCCTTGTGTAACATAACTGTACATCTTCCACCAAGCCTTATTACCATGGATAGGTTAATGCAAGTTCACTGACCCAGTTTGCTGCTCACGATTATAAATGGAAAAAAATAAGGACGAGAGCGAGTTCATAAAAGTTATAATGGACCGGCCTACATGGAATATGGGCATTGCTGTGTCATGGAAAATGTGAATATATCGCCACGGCAAATCACACTTATGAACTTAGTTGAAATCTCGACTCACATGTAGGTCAGGAAAACAACAACAGTAGTAATACTTTAAGTCATTTTGGAACTGCACATTTTTTGTAGTCCGTGTTATTCTTGGTATGAACTTTGGTAACATCTTGATGATAGTAGCATTAGAACTTATATCGACTGGCAGTTCCTGGTTTTGGTCACAAACTTATCCAAAACAGGCAATCGAATTCATCACAAAGGACCGTCAGAACTGCGTAATGTTCTCAGTATCTCTAAAATAACATCAGATGCGCAATATTGAAGTTCTGATTTCACCGACCGCATCGTCTCGTTTCGCTGATATTAAATTCATATATGCTTTCATTGTATAGGAACAAACTGGTGGTGTTTGCTTCAGATACATATGTTGCTTGCTCCATTTTATTGCGCTAGCTGAACATTACTTCCTGGTTCCATTTATTTGCAGCTTGTGGTTCTCACTGTCCATCGATTTCTGACGGCAGCAACGATGTACGCCTTGAGGGCTCTGCAGCTTGACGGCGGTGGTGACCCCGTTTTGGACACAAATGTCCCTAATCTCCGCGTTGGTTACGGCAATCCTGTGGTTATCTACGGTCGACGTTTGGGAATTTTCTTGCTCACCCCCAACTCGCCTCTTGTGGATATCGGTGGTGTTCAGGGTGCCTTTGATGCATGTAAGCAGTACCTGACAACCGACATCTTCCAGTCCGGTAATACATCAGAACTGTACGAACGAGCTTGGCGTAACTTCGAGAACGCCCGTGTTCGGACGCAGTTGGCCTTAAAACGTCAACAAGAAGACTTAAACATATCTATGCCTGGCCTTGATGATGGACGTAACATGCTTCCAACTGATTTCTTTCAACGTTTCTTCAATGCTCCTGACCGCTTGTCTGATTTGGACCGACTGGCTAATCATAACGCCATCGCTTGTCGCGTACTTGCGACATGCCCTGACCGCCGTCCCAAACCGGACGAGGCGGCTCAACAAAGGTACACTTTCCTTACATCGGGTCCGGTGAGATTAGAGTTCGACCAATTGACGAGTAAAACTTATCCGCTCATACGTCTCGTCAGTCCACTGGTTTCTAAATGACCTACTGCCTTGCTGGCGATTTCAAAAGGCCACACGAACAGGAGGTGCAGCGCCCTTTTCCAACTGGTGTTACATACCATGTTCTGTGATCTGTCCACCAACCCCATTGCCCCCTAGCCGTTGTTGCTGAGCCCCTTCCATGCCACAGTAGATTGGAAAACACTAATGGTGTTTTATACTTCATCCCTTTTAGACCGTTGCCCAAAATGTGAATCACTTGGTGTTTGTACAGTTTTCTGGTTGGAAATAGAGCACAGGTATCTTAAAACTGTTTTTATCTAGTCGTCTAAGCCTGTCTAGGCTTGAGCAACATGACAGTACCTCAGCCTTCTTACTTTTTTTCGAGTGGCATGGCAGCTAAGCACCGAAAGGTTATTATAGCTGAACGAATCGCCGTGTAAGCCACTCGGAGAATTCGATGCCGTCATTTTTGTGCCTATCGCTCGTTCACTAGCCTCGGTCATTCGTATGCGGGCGTGTCTAATATATTTACAGAAACTATGCAGGGAAATCGTATCTTGAAACTTTTCGCAATATTTTACTTCCATTTGGGTCAGATATGAGTACTTATATCTCCTCCCTCTCGGTTCAACAGTATGCCTGAAACTCATAGTTTGGTTGTAGCTATGCACATTAACTGGGATGGCTGTGGGACATATTTCCTCGTCTTTTGACAGTTAGTTTATGAGACAAAAGTTGCCTGGAATTCGTTTGTGAACCAAAAATCCGTTCAGAAGACCGCTGTTATCTCCTCTGTAAACGGTTCCCATTTTCTTTTACTGTGTTATCAGCTAGCGCAGCTTTCAGTGTCACTGACCACTCCGGATAGGAGATTATCAACAATTCACCCCGTTTGAATGTGGCATCCTTCTAGCGAATACACATGACAATATCTTTGTTCGAGATTTACAAAGCCACCGCGGCGATACACAGCTCTGACTGTATCCTATCATTTCAGGTTAATCTAAGTATTGATCTGTAACTAGCTCAGGTCAGATTACACGACTGTTATTCTTATCTGTTGTCCGCTTATGTGACTTACGTCCAGCAAAGTGGCGTTGTGTTGGTCACCATCCACAAAGTTGTACTTCAAAAACGCAGACTACTATGTTTCATGTATTTGATTTTCTTGTCCCTTGTCTTGTGACGGACTGGGTTCGTCGTCTCACCACAAAAAAGTTCAAGAATCACCACCCATGAACAGTTACGGTTAACATGGAGAAAACCGTCTTAATTGAAAACCTGAAGAACGCTGTACGGGATCGAGTCCTCTGAATTTTTACGGCTGAACGACCTCATGTAGAATGCTCAAAATTCCACCCGTGTATGAAGGATTATCAAGCAGCAGTCATTATGTACATCTACCGTTTCCAGAACCTCTAAAGAAACTCGTCCTTAGGTTTACCTCTGCGACCTCCCTCCTAACCGAAGTAGTCCATTGACTCCAAGTCTAGTGAACTACTGGCTAACTGGGTCATCATCAACAGTATGACATCGGTGTTCACCGCCAATGCTTCGCTACCGCACAATCATGATTTATTCGAAAGCCTTAATGTGAAGAAAAGAATAAAGGTGGACGGGGAAGGGACTTGGTGCTAGTTTACTACAATCATTCCGAGGTGCCTGCACCGCCAGTCACTCATTCAGGCAATCTGGATAGAAACTGAGAACAAGAACGCCATTAACATCGGTTGGCAGCCATATCTTGCAGCATCTCCAACCAGGCGCAGTGAGGATAATGCGGTCTCCATCCTTGAAGGCGAGTAGCACCGACAACACCCAAACGTTTCGTAGTCTCCCTCATAGATATCTGCCAGGTCAAGGGTTGGTCACTGCTCTGCTTCCGCCACTCTGAGTTGGGCACGACCTGTCCGAGCAGCGGAACTGAGACGTGTTCAAGTGTTCGACGATTGTTGTCTCAGAACCATAGATCGTGTGGGTTGGTGTCGGAGAATCCGTAACGAGGCAATTGGAAAGCGAGTTTTCGGTTGTGCAACGGGTAATTCCATTGAAGAATGTGTCCAGCACCAGAAGCTGCGTTGGTTGGGACATGTATGGCGTAAACCTAACTATCGCTCGTCGAAGAGAGTGCTGTTTTCCGTACCCAACTCAGAGTGGCGGCAGCAGAGCGGTGACCAACCCTTGACCTGGCAGAGAGATTACGAAACGTTTGGGTGTTGTCGGTGCTACTCGCCTTCAAGGATGGAGACCGCATTATCCTCACTGCGCCTGGTTGGAGATGCTGCAAGATATGGCTGCCAACCGATGTTAGTGGCGTTCTTGTTCTCAGTTTCTATCCAGATTGCCTGAATGAGTGTCTGGCGGTGTAGGCACCTCGGAATGATTGTAGGAAACTAACACCAAGTCCCTTCCCCGTCCACCTTTATCCTTTTCTTCACAATAAGGCTTTCGAATAAATCATGATTGTGCGGTAGCGAAGCATTGGCGTTGAACACTGATGTTATGCTGGCCGCTTCATCGGCTTTAGAATTTTACCGTGAAAGTCGGTCCCTTGTTCCACTCAATGGGTGGATTTCTGCATACAGCGTTGTATCGACCGTTGATATGCTGGTTTGCTTTCCGTGTTAGATGATCATCATGATTTACGAAACTATTTTACTTGCTTACTCTCTTGTATTACAAGACGGTGAGCCACATCTTCCATGAGACAGCGCACGAGACAGTCAAGTGGATTTCAAGTGTGTCTGTCTGTGTTCCACTTCATGATCTTGTGTTGATAAGTAAAACGCCGAACCTGATTCACTGTGGAGGCAGACAACGCGTGATCCGGTCGCCACCTGTCAAGACCCAAGTTTGCCCCAAAATGGTCGTGCGCAGCCGGTGGTATATGTCGTCAAGGTTCTAAGGGAAAACAATAAATTAGATCAAAACAAGTTAGAAAAACTTGCGGAGGTGATTTAAATGGTGAAGACTGCTGTCAGTTTATTCTGTCTTGTGAACAAGAAGCCAACGGATGCCGCACAAAACCCATACATCTCGTTTCACTACAGTGACTAGTGGTGCTTTGAACAGTTGGAACAGCTATTGATTTTCTGGCCACAAACGACTCGATTCGCGGATTTTCAAGAGTAAATTTGACATTTCTTCATGGGGGCAATTTTCCTTATCATTCATGGCTTTGGTTTGTCTGAATGAATAAGCACACTGAGCTGCAGAAAATATTGTCAAACGCTGGGTTGTTGATGGGGTTCGTCAGCTGCGTTAGAACACGGTCGGTCTGTCGCTGTAGGAGTGGAATCGCACTCGCCTATTCTGTGCGAATACGCAACTCCAGGTTCACTTATCAGTTTGACTGAGATGAGTTAGTCACTAGACTGTGAGTCGCAACCTTTTGAAGCCGTTACCAAACTCCACATGTTTACTTCAATGTCAAGCGATTCATTTTTGATTCCCGGACCGTGTCAGTAAACTGGGATTGAACGATCGAGTATTTAGACGAATCCTTTGGGGTGGGAATTTCAGGGCTTCAAGATTTAAAGGCACCAACTAATTGGATATTGGTTCATTCACCCCCTACGTCCACTTTCACGGAAGTTGTTAGGCTTTGTTCTTGTCGTTGGTTATCTTCAGCAGATGTGTGAGCAGGACGTTTGTGTTGGCACTGTAAGAATTGGCATTATTTTGTGGCATGTTGGTGAAATCAAGCTGAGGTAGGAGAATTATTTGTTGCGGGAATAAATAGTTACAGTTTTCCCGCGTCTAACAATAGAAGTATCCTTATTCTTTCCACACTAGTCCCTGACTGGCACACGTCCGACATGCCTGAACCCTATGCGTTCTGTCCCTGACTGAAACGCTTAAAGGGTTGCAGCAATTCTCCAGTGACCGTCCGACCGCAATCTTCTACAGAATGGGCTCGTGGATATCGTTAGTCGGCAAACGACGAGGGGAGACTACGAATTACCAACAAGCCAAACGAAGAAAACCGTCAAGGGAGCAACATATTCAGTTCTGACTTGAAATCAGGTGTGTTCATAACTCGACAGACTGTTTGTTTGACTTACCGTACAGTGGAAGTTTGTTCGTTCAAAGATGGTTCGTATTTCCAATCTCGGTTGGGCACACCTACTGTTGGTTATGCTCTCCCTGCTGTAAACAACCTCCCGTTAAGTTAGTCATTCGAAGACCCGCTCCATCCAATCCATGATCCACTGTAATGTCTTTTCATGGTAACCACCTCCTTGTGTATGCGACTGCTATATTGGAAATTAACTCTCAGTTGATCCTTGTCGTGAACATGATGATACCAGTAGGTTGAAACGCCAGAAGATCCCCGCTTTGATATCCATATCATTGTCGAATTGTCGACCTAAAGCTGTCACCTTGTCGTGGTGGTCGGGCTTCTCTGCTGCAACGTCCTTCATGCCATACTGGCTGGAACTCAGTTCCTAAAGGTCCGAGCATGCCAGAAAGGCCAACGGGGAGCAGTTCGACGAAGAATAACGAGTCTCCATACTGCGCGTAATCGTATTACGAGGTAGTGTGGAAGCAAACTCGTACTGTCCCCCGCGATAGGAATGTGAAGGCAGTAAGGTGTTTCCTCCAGGTGACCAGCATCTCCGTACTTATGGAAGCAGCGATGCTGCCTTCCCCCGAGGAATGACGGGTTAGAAAAGGTCGGCCCTAAAAACCGCACACTCCGATCGCCCAACGGTTGACCGTGACCGCCGGCGCATTATTCAAAACGGTTGAAATACCTTTAAAACCAAAGAGTCCGGTGCTGCTCAAAAGGCACCTGCTGTGCGCAGCCGCATCAGAAGTAAGACAGTAATGTCCTACTCCCTGCGCCCTCGGGTTAGGCCAATCCCCTGCATCCGAGCAGGTCAGACTATTGAGTCATCGGCTCCGGGCAGGGTCCCCAAAGAAAACCCTACTGTCCACTGCCTCGTGGATCAGACTTTTCAGTCAGAGGCTAGGGGCAGGGTCCCTGAACAAAACCCTACATCCTCCCACTGCCTTGTGGGTCAGACTTTTGAGTCAAAGGCTCAAGATGGTGTACCTCAACGACCCTCCTGCTTCAGCTTGGATAAACAGGAAGCATCATTCGCGCTTGCAGTTCTTCGCTCACCGGCCGTCCCCTATACCCTCTCCCCACCCATCGAACGATGCAGTGCAATCAGCCCTTAGTCATTGCTCGGTGTCTAAACCATCACGCAGAAAAATAAACCAAAACGATCACTTACTATCCTCGAAATGTCTGATCCATGTTGCAGCCTTTTCGACGTACGTACTCTATGTCAAATTGGGCAACAGGCGTCTCTTGCTGAAAACTGGCTTTCCGTATCTGTCGATGTATGCTGTGTCTCCGAAACACGCATATAAGGCCGCACGTCGGCCATGCATATCAAGTTGCTTAGGACAAGCTCAGATGTTCCACATTTCACTCTTCGGGTGTCCAGTGATCCTGCCGCAGTGGCTAGAATTATCTACGGTGTGGGAGTTGCACTCAGCCCCAAGGCTGAAAGCGCCTAACCGGACTGGATCCCAGTGAACAGTCGCCTGTTTGCTGTACGGTTGTCTGGCTCAATTAAGATCAATGCTGGCCGATGCCTTAAACGGTGTTTATTTGTCGTATCAGTATACGCCGCGACAGATTACAGTTCTGAGACAGAATGACAAGTTTTATCAAGGTCTGTGGCGACTGCTTCGGTCAGCAAGAAGGACAGATATAACAATTTTGGCTGGTGATATGATTGCCCAAGTTGGACGACTAAATTCGGAAGAAGCACAGTTAGGTGGTAGATCTGAAGTCGTACGGATAATGGGGAGCGATTGTTTCAGTTGTATGCTGATCGTCCTCTGTTCCTGGCCAGCACGAACTTCCAACACAAACGTTCACATCGAGTTACTTGGAAACCACCTAACACACTACAGTTATAGACTCATTTGGACCATGTATCTATCAGTTACCGATGGAGAGACTCAGTTAAGGATTGTCGTTCCATCTTGGATACACAACTTGACCCTGATCATTTTATTGAGCTAGCCCGGGGTCGAAATTCTCCGGGGATGTTCACTCACAGACATTTAGCATGCGGATGATATTGCTGTCCTTGGTTGAGATCCTTCAAAAACGCAAACCATTTTAAATAACCTAAATAATTCTGCCGGACGGTATGGCTTGCGCTTCATATCTGTAAAGTGCTGCTGCAAGACTGGGTGGGACCAAACCCAAACCTAATGTTTGCAGACAAGCCAATCGAGTGGTAGATAAATTTCTTCACCTGAGCAGTTGTGTAAGTTCCGGTGGACTGGTTGGAGATGAGATTACTTCTTGGATCAAGAAGGACACGATTGGTTTTGCCACACTCCGACACCTATGGTGCCGAAGTGGCATCAGATTGTCTGTCAAGGGCAGAGCTTATATTGCGATATTGAGATCCATACTGTCTTAAGGATCAGAGACGTGGCCTCTACGCGCAGAGGATATGTGAAGGATGTCACTGTTTGACCATTTGGTCTGGTGGGAACACCGGATTAGTAATTCTGAGGCACGCCAGATGGTCCTAGGAAGAAGGAATTCTGTCGCGTTAGACGAATTACTCACGCTTCATAGTACGCTGTTTAGGACAACGGAGTATGAAAACACTAACCGGTAAACTCAATCGGGTCGACGACTGCCGCCTCCCTGGATGGGGAACCCCGGACTCATCTCACCAATGGTTAATGATACTGTCAGAAATGGCCCAGTCGCGCAGTCATTGGCGCTCGTGCATCAAAGCCATCGCCTCCAATGCATGTGTGTATTTCCCACACTTCTACATTCCGGTGGTCGAAACTGTAGTAGCTGGAATCAATATGCCTATGGTACACTGTTTACAGCTGATAAATTGATTTTCGGAGTCTCGGACGATTAGCACCCGCCGTTAGTGACTTAGGGAGTCGTAACTTGGTTTTAGCATCAGTATTGGCTTTTAGTTATGTGTTACGTTGGGTTAGGTGCCTTATGTCTTGTCTCAAATTGCGATTAACTATACCCTTGACTCGTCTGACCTGGGCAAATTATGGTTTAAATATCTTTTGGGGCTGCTTATTAAAAATCGTTCAGCTGTAGCACCCTTTTGGTGCCTAACTGCCATGCCACCCGGAGGAAGAGCGAGGGTTGGGGTACATCCAGGTTGTCCAAGAGGCAACGGAAGTCGAGAGGTAGAGATCGGGTTCGAACCGCGGGCTTTCCGGTCAGTACATTCACACTCTAACCTCTGATCCATCTCACCCCCTACCTGGCACAGTAATCTATGCAGTGTACATAATTGTTTCAAACTGCCTTTCCGACCCAGGTTTTTAAAAGAGCTTAGAGAATACGAGGAGGAAACAGTGCATTCGCGCTACAGAATACGTGCTGTGCTCTTTCGAGCACTCTTCAGGGTCTTTTATAAGTAGGTCAGAGAAAAACTAGCTAACTGGCATCCCTTTAAAAGTGGAAAAAATTACTACTTTCCTCTTAAGGCTTATCCTCCTCTGGGGTCACGTTTTTTAAATACTGACAGTGTTAATATTTACCCAAACGCCTCTGTTTGTGATTATTTCTCGTATTTTTTGAAGTGCCCCATTTGACGATAACAAAACTCTGAGGGTTAAGTGGTGTTTTGCAATATACTAAAAGAGTTTCACGGCGTGTTCGATGTGTGGGGTTGCTATTTCGACCCCAGAAGACGCAGACCGTCCAAGCACCCTATTGTAAGTGAGCTACACCTGTCATCAATGGAACACAATGCGAAACACAAGTAGGACTGGAATAATGTAAGCGTCAAAAAGGGTTACCTTAATAACTCCTTTATAGCTGTGGAAATCAGTCGTTCATGAGGGGTAGACACTGTAGAGGGTACTGCCAACTGGCGCTTTTCTACATGATGAAATGTCGGAAGGAATGTCAATTTTTTTCGGATTTGTAGTAACGACAGTGCAGTTCGTTAAGCGATGAAAAATCCGCCATATTTGTTGCTATGGCTAGAATTCCTTCTGTAAAAGTCCTGGAGAGAATTCGCCGGCGCCGCCCGCAAGCCCGTAAAGTGGTTTGGTTATATTAGTGAAATACACTCATTTGGAAATAGATTTGGCTTTGCGGGAGACACCCGGATTCCAACTGAATCTCTCGTGTTTGATGTTCAATTAGAACATAAGGTTGACGGAAGCTCGGGGACTGCGCCTACCTAATGAGCCCCAAGAAGGGCGAAACCGGTCGAAGAATTTTCAGCAACGTCTATGTATGGTTTGGTTGCATGTTTATTGTGGAAGTAACGGTTTACATACCGACGGATTATCACCGCCACAGCGTTCAAGCACAAACAAATCCCAGCGATGTCACTGTGCTGTACTGTAGGTCTTTCTGGTTCTTGTCCAACAAACTACTGGCAACACAACCAACGGAGTTCGGGTGACTGACTACACTGTCCGTGAACAAAATACACATAGGTTTGGTAACTGATGTACACGATCGTAAGTTGATTTGGAATGATGTGTTCATTGGAGTGGCTTGTTTATACCCATGAACTAGTGTCTACTTCAAACGTCATGCTCTTCGGTCTTGAGATAACTTCAACGTCAACGTAATAATTAGCTTGATCCTAAAGCACGATGATAGGCTTCTCTGTTCAATCTGCGACCTGTAAACCAAGTCGACCAAGGGAAATCACATTGCATGAGCCAACTGGCGCAAACGACCGACCCGCCCGAAGTTACAAAACCATGACTCACATTCAAGGAAATATAAATATGTTTCACACTGTAATAAAGCAATTTCGCAGGCCTTTGTTGGTGAGTGTTTCTGATATGTAGTTATAAAAAATAAGCATAGCTGTTGTCACTAATGAAACGTTCTGTACACAAGATTTTTAAATGAAAGTCAAAGGAAGCGTCATACGAATAGAAAATCAGTGGTTTGATCACGGCCAAATCGGCACCGTATTCTCTTGGGCATTTGACAAAACACGGTATCCCTTGGGTACTTTCGAACAGGTCGTTAATTTTGCACGATCAGGGCACCACCAATGTTGTTCGAGATCCGATCGGCACGCGCGATAAGGCATTTTTGGAAGTTTGTCCGCTGACCAGCTTCTCTCTGAAACAGACGAATGTGATTGGGACGTAAAGTGCGAAGTGGAATGTGTCCTCTGGAGCGACCAGCCCTCAGTGAACACAGATTAATTGCCCTAAGGAGAGGAGTCGCTATGGAGGGAGACCGCTAACTTTGCAAAACTTCTAACCGTTTGTAAATCAGGCTTTTGCCACATAAATTAATCCCTCTACGGTTATAATTTGAGTTGGGGCTTGGTTTTGGTACGAAACTACTGACCGGGAAGTTCCAGCCCAAGCCTTGTTTTTCGGTTACCTCTGTCTAGGCAGGGGTAACCTGGCAACATCTAAGTCCTCATGATATCTTCAAGTTGTACGGTAACCACACATCCAAAGTGTTCCATGACTATGAAAACTATCACTATTTATATTTATTAGTTTCAGTCACGAAATTTTCTAGAAAATTTCTAGCTTTTTGAAGACGACGAAACCACACCGTATTTCGATAACTGTTAAAGACGGATCAAAATCCTTAAGCAATCATAACAGTCGCAGTTAACTCAAACGGAACTGGCGACGCAACTTTAAGTCCTCCTATCTTGCCGATTTTACATTGATGAGTTTGCCTTCGGGCGCGTAACCAATTTTAGCCAATACATTGTATCAGAAAAATTTAAGCCTATTTTCTACTTTTTAACGCTATACCGTTGGCCCCTAATCGGCTCAAGGAACTTAGTTTTATGAGTAGATCTCAATTCCTGTTTAGTTCTCGGTCAGTTCAGTGAGCTGTTAACCACTTCCGGAAAAAACGACCCTAAGCAGTTTATCTGCTCTGTGATCGGTCATTAAGTTTACTCGGTCGAACTCTTGGTGATCAGACCTAATAATGCCAAATGGAAGAGGGACACGAGTACTACCAGGTGACAGTCCAACTGTACAACTATCCCGGTTCTACATAGATATTGGGGGATCGAAATGGATAAAATCGCGGACTTATACTTGGACGACTGCGGTCCCATCGCCTATGAAATTGGCTGCTGGTCCTCGTCTTGACAAGCTGTAAATTAGCTCTGAGTGGACAACAGACATTTTTCACGGCACGTTTATATATATATATATATATATATATAATATTTGACGTAATTTTCACATCTACTCGATACTGTCCACATTTATTGTACCTGAGTGGTTAAGATAGAGCATATGAAAGAAATCAATGTTTGATCAGCATAGAAACATGACAAAGCAGTTTGTGTTTGATTGTCATACGACTTACTCGGTGTCTGCAGCACGTTCAGTAACGGTTGTGACAGCCACCGTAGATGGACTAGCGGCCTTGTACTGAAAGGTAAAAAGAACACGAGAATTATGAAAAATAATAGGGTGGTGCCCGTGACTGTAGGTGACCTGACGTACAGGGCTTCGAAACTAGTATTTTCAAGTAACGGCGAGAGTGAGAAGTTCGTTCAGCTGTAGCACCCTTTCGGTGCCTGACTGCCATCCAACCCGAAGGTTGCACGAGGGCTGGGATACTGCCAGGTTACCCAAGCCTAGACAGGGGAATTCAAGAGGCAGAGGTCGGGTTCGAACCACGGACCTTTCGGTCAGTAAATTCGCGCTCTAACCACTTTGGCCATCTCGCCCCGAGAGTGAGAAGGGTGAATACCGCAATTACCAATTCGAAGGAAAGCTCATAATAACAAGTATTGGTTGTTTTATAGAAACGAGCCGAAAGTAGCACTGTGTAAGGACATTTTATGAAATTTTCACCAGATCCCACGAAACCCTGTTCTGAACATACCGCATTGGTTTCCTCATATTGAACAACTGGTAGTCGGTCCTACCAGACCTTTTAAGTAAGGACAGAACAGTTTTGATTGAAACTCGTTCGTTCAAACAACACCTTTCATTGTTATCCATTGTTCCATCCTGTCTAGGAAAAACAGAGTGGCACTGTCGGGCTTACTCGCAATTGCCCTCTGTGATCATGGCGAACAGTGTCGGATAAACGAAATGAAATAACTCGAAAATCAGATTCCATGGACCGTGGAAACTGGGATCTGGCATCAAGCTGAAAACCGAGATTCAGTTGGAAAACGCTGTCTACCCATGTCCTTAAACTTTTAGCTCGGCGACAGTGGGAGGTGAATTTGAACTGGATACAATTTAATGAAATATTGGTAGCGCCTTTACTTTCTACTCCGTTTGCAAAGAATGCCAAAATATCAGGAGCAGATGTAATTTGCTTCAGTGTGCCGTCGCCTAGCTACCAAGTACACATACAAAAACCTATGTTTACTGACTCCAGCGCTACTGGAGTCACGAGTACTACAAAAATCATCGAGGGTTTTAAACAGGATGCAAGCGTGTGTTTTATCATTACTAGCATTATTACAGACAGTGAAATGAGTTTTCACACTGGTGCTCCACTACCACACAAGCAAAAAGTTTAGCTATTCATATTTAAAGCCATAAAGCGGATGAGGTGACGAGGGAGGGACAGCCCATGTCAGGCATTCCTAGGTGCAAACGCTCCATCAAATATCCTGCAAGCTGGCATCTCGAACGTCATTGACATTCGTTAGCCAACACATCCAGCAGCGTCTTCAGCCAAGCACATACTGGGATCACTGGGACCCTGTCCTGGAATTTGGACTATACCAACAACAACCAAACGGTAACAGAAAAGTGCACGATCAGAGTCCACACCGGTAAACAGGAAACAGCAACAGGCATTGTTCGATTCTTGCTATCAACAGCTGATTACAGTGCTGTCTGATTGGGTATAGGGTTATTTCCTTGTTGGGACTGCAAGCAAACAGTCTGTCATTAGCATACAACTTCATCATAGGCTCTCCAATTTCTGTGCACCTCGAGTCTAAGACAAACATCCAATAAGGCTTAAGTAGTTTTAGGCCTACCTACCTGATCGCTCATGCCACCTGTGGCTTTGGCGCGTTGTAAACGAACATGTAGAGCGCCACAGGAACTGTCTTCGTCACACTCGGAGATACAGTCCCTTGGGACACAAAGAGATACAACAACCTGGGAGGGGTGCGTCTGTCTCGAGATTTGCATAGACGTCGCTAAGCGAAGAGCGGAGTGAAGCTAGCAAGTAGTGTCCAGTTAAACCCCTGCCTTGAGTTCAGTGGATGAGTATACCAACAGCCAATAACATGACACCTTTCTGTTTCGGCACGAATCTGCAAATCCCGTATTATTTTTTCTTTATAGTGATTAGTGACCCAGCACGTACACTTCCCAGTCGTTCAACTGGTCGTGCTAAACAGGTCAGAATTTAGGTAAACCAATCATGGTTTGACCACATTTAGCGGAATACGTAAGTTTTTCATAAAATGATGGTTAGAAACCAACCAAATTTAGAATAACATTACCTTAACACGCCTTCTTTCCTCACAACCAAGCTTATAAGCGTCGTAATAGAATTTCATTCCCAGGCCGAAGAACAGGAAGGAACCGGCTATCAGTAGCGGACCAGTCATCTCTCCAACATCCATGGATAAGATAATGTTCATGTAGATGTGTCGTAGACAAGTGATCAATAGCCCCAGAAAAAGTACTAGCAGAAACATTATGTAACAGGCAACAGCAATCCAGTAGAGTTTTCGGGCCCTTCCGAACTTGATGGAGTTGATTTCACGTTGAACCTTCCGGTCATGATGTTCAGCTTGGATTGTCGTCCGACCACTCTTGTAGGTAGCCAGGGAAGCCTAAACGAAAACGACAAGGGTGATATATGTCAGGCTGTAGCAATCCCTTGGTTCGTGTATGAAAACTGTAAACTAAGTATGCATTCTAATGCCAAGTCATACTGGTGGATGAACTGGACTTATTGAATCGTTCCACTGGGACATGAAGCGACACCAGTATAGGACGTAAGTATGGCTTCTGTGTAAGCATATTCTGAAAAAAATTCTGATCATTTAAATACGATCTGTGGTGTATATGAGTACGGCTTCACCAAGTGTGCTCGGGCTGGGGAGCTCTGCGAAAGGGGTTGGCTGGTAAGGTGAAATTTGTTCGGTTTTATTATTGTCCTGAGTTTCTCGTTTGAAACAACCGTACGGATATCATGATGCATAACTTCTGATTCAACTTGTACACTCTTGGTATTGTTGGAAAACGTCCATGAGCCCCGCTGATTTAATGGAACTCTGCAAAACGGAAGCACAGGAAACTGATCTTCGGGGTGTCTGTGAGGAAAATGCCCCAAGTGGGAAAACCTGTATTGTGAAATCTTTTATTTGCGTGAATAGAAGACTGATGGGCACCAGCACCTGGGATTAATCAGGAAAACTAATATCTGGACTCGATCCGAAAAAACGATAAAACCGTTGGTTCATGCAAACACTTCCCGTACCGTACTTCAAAACGAACCCTATGGTGGTCCTGGTGTTCCGTATTATATTATACGAGGATGTAGAACTAGTTTCCCTCCTCGCGACGGAAGCCACGAAGTTTCATTAATCCTGTCCGCCTCTCGTGACCGCCTACCATTACTTCCTGTGTGAACTAACTGACAGAACCGTAACAGCTCTTGAACATTTTGCGTATGAAGTGCACTTAAAGGATGTCTCTGAATGGGAAAAATAATCGCCAGGTCATAGAATCCTATAAACGGTTTTTGACTAGAAACCTCTTACTCATAATTAGCTGCCATCAGCTATTCGTAAGTTAGAATGATATTTTGGAGAAACTGACTGAGGTATAGGTTGTTAAAATTTCATTTACTTTTGAAGCCTTCAAACTGCGTGAGAGTCTCAGCTGACTCATTCCGTATAATGACTGTCCCCCCAAGGTAGACTTTCCGAGTACCATAGACGGGGGATAGCTGACCATGCTACCAGCGCGTTGGGATTGGGCATTTAAACCGATCGAAGATGCCGGTCTGGCGAATCCAAGAAGTCTTGAACTACCTGGCACGTTTTCATAGGTCCTGGCGACTGCAGCTGCGGCGCCCCCAAGATGGGAGCGGGAGTTAGAAATGTAGGAACCTGAGAGGATGGAACCAGTTGGTTCTTGCACACGTGCAGATGAGACAGACGCCGGACGTTGTGGATCTCCAGATTTGAACGAGGACTGGCTGCCATTTCGGCGCATCTCACCAGCTTGTCTTTGCTGTTCATATTGCATACGCGCTAGGTGAGTATTCATCCTTAGTGGTAAAGGCGTTTGGCTTCAACGAGATTTTTACTCTGCAAAGAAAACAGAAGAACATCTGTCAGTGAGTAACTTCCGCCAATTATCCCATTAGATTAACACCGCCACATATTCACAACGAAGCGTTCTCAAAACAGATTGTAGTTACTGTGAAATGTCTGTGTCAACAATAGCAAGACACAGGCCCATATTTCGACTGGTAGCTTGTTGTTGAGCACCAAGACTGCTTAATGACCGGTGACTTTAATTGCTAGAGTCTGAGGTGGAACTCCAGTTCTCCGGCCAATTAACTACCGCCAGCGTCAATGGATGTGTTACAGGAATGCTGAGGATTACCCCGTGCCTTGCTGGTTAAAACGAAAAATTTCACTGGTGGACAGCTACATGCGCACAAGACAATGTACAGGTAGTGATGTTGATATTTCCACCGTACATTGGATTTATGATTACAGGCAAAAGCAATTGTGACCTTTGAGATTCGTGCCTTAAATTCAGAACCCTCGTCACAGCTGACGCGAATTCCAGTGTAACTCACTGAACCTTTAGAAACAGGTTCAGCGACTTTCCGTACCGCAGCATGACTTTGCACTTTGTGAGCGCGAAGCACATCCCAGTGGACTGCATGACCATGTCAGCTTCTCTAGTAATGCTTGCTCCTCCTGCACTTTTTCGAAAAGTAGAACATCGTTCGCATATCCCAGATCGACAAGATTTTCGCTCCGAAATATTTGAACATTAGCATTATGGAGACGTTTCAGTGTTCGTCTCATTGCCTCAGTACGTCTCAATGCATACCTGATGGCTTGTTACGGAATTTTGGATGTTACCGTCAAGAAGAGACCGGAACTATCTGCAGTGTGTTTATGGAGCTTGCCATACCAGCTTGGTCAACGGACAGGTGTCTGACTAACACAGTCTCTTGCAGGTTGCGAGCTACGACATTATAGCTACCTGCTACTTGAAAATGTAGAGTCCTTTGATGGTCTTACTCCAACTAACGTTGCCTTGTGGTTAGACTTTTGAGCCGAAGAAATTGGTTGAGAACACTATTCGTCCTCTTATCTAGGCGTTGGTGCTCCGGCAGTATCCCAACCAACGTACAACCAAGTTACACAAGCTATTAGAAATAACATCCGTGGTCAAATCGGCTACTGCGACCGCAGACACCCCAAGTAGTTCTCCAAACCCTGACACTCAGTTCACTTGACGGTATCACTCCGAAACAAACCGGACAAAAGACTGCTCTTGCATGTACGTTTAACTCGATTTCTGTTGATATATACTGTCTCTGGAACGAGGATTCAACATCTCCACATTGATCCCCTCTCTCTTCCGGCGGTCCCCCTCTGGAGATGCAGAAGCTCCTCCAGCTAATATTGATTTAAACCACCGAGCTGAAGGGTCCTGGCTTGAGCACTTACCTCTTGTTATTCGCCCTTGTGCGGCCCATTTTGCAACTCCTATGACATTACTCCGAAGACGCGCCGATACTCGTTGTCTGTTCATTGCATGTGCACATGTCACAATATATTGCAGCTCTGGTACTATGTAAGACAGTCTTCGAGACGCGTCGTATGCCTCAGTGTGGCTAAGATCTACGATACTGTTGTGGTTGCAAAGGTTGTGAGTGCGCATATAGTTAGACTTACGGCAGCTGGGGCTTAATTGCGTGGACTAGAATCAAAACGCACGGACAACGGCGAGTGCCTGCTGTAGTTATATGTTGACCACATACTGTTTCTGCTAATTTCCGAAACAACCGGAACCGGTTGGCCAGGTAGTGTTTCCCCACATATGCACCAATCAACGTAGATAGGCTACATCGCCGTTATCTATAGGTGTCGTGGATGAGTTACTGAATGTCGCTCACTCTGGAACAGCTATGTGAATTCTGATCATGCACTTGTTTGTTGATGCTTTTCGGATCCCCACACCTCACCTCGCCATTAAGGTCACAGACCCTGATGCGAAACAAATCTACCGAAACCACCTACTGAAGTCTCCCAACAGTCCACCTTCCGATGTCGACTCCTACCCGCGACCCTGAAGAATATCAAGTGCTTTGCTTGTGGAACGGTGCTACCAAATAGACCTACGCAAGGAACATCGAGCATAATTATGAATTTTTTCAAAGATCAGACACACAATCCTCCCGGAAAAGAGTACAGTACAACTCGACGAACTGTCGGACGTCAGTTGAAAAAGAACACCTACGTGGATCGAGAAGCTTGATGGGTCCATTAAGCTGAAGAGGTGGAGGAGGGAAGAAACTCTGGAACTGCGCGAAACGTATTTCAGCTCATTCTAGCAACAGGCCGAAAAGGACATCTGAGGAGCGTAACAATGCTAAATGCGGCCCGCTCACCTCTGGAAAGGCCTAAATAGTCGGACGATTCAACTGGCCACAGGATATTGCTTAATTACTTTTGCCTTACCAACGGAAACGAGAAGTCAATGGGAAATATTACCGTCTTGCACTTTGTCGAGAGGTTATTTCAATTCTGCCGATATGTACCGGGTTCTGCAAAAGCTGCCGACGTCGTTGCTTGGGAAAAGCTGAAGCCGCTAAAATACACTCGGGCAATGCAGCCCTGTTTCACCAGAAGCGCCTTATCTGAGCCGCAGCTTACCATAGTACTACGCCACCTATCACCTGACACATCAATTAGCCATAGACACTGCGTCATCTTAACAGACAACCTTTCGGTTTACTGACTAGTCGGTTGTCCATGCTACACGCCCGCTGTATTAGTAGATCCATAGCTCGTTTTCTAACTTTACTTCTATTTTTGCTTATTTTGATCATGTAACCATTACTTATGTATTGACCAAAGAACGAGAACTCAAAAATAATTTGTTCGTCCATTGTTTTCTTAACATTAGTGGAAAACCTACATTTTCCATCTTCTCGGTTTCTCTTGAACGGGTCGCAGGTCCTACCCAGTTGAATGAGCCAAACCTGTCTGCTCTTCTCACCAGCTGAGTTGCCTGCGGTTACAGCGGCATAGTATTTTCTCCTGTGAGGCTGAACGGCAACATTGGTTGGCCATAAATATTCATGCTCAGCACTCCATGAATTTGAATATAACCTCTTTCTTCACAGATCTTTGACTTGAAGCTACCATCTTGATGTAAGGTTTGGGCTTGAGTTCTCCAATGATCGTGAAGGCTACACTACCCGGAACTTCGTTTCACAGGGTTGAGTGATGGTAGGAAGGCCAAAGAAGGAGTAGTCAGACCAAGAGCAACGAGACCCTGCGCTACGAGTAATCGTAATATGAGGTCCCGGGGTTAAGTTATGCTGTCTTCTGGGACGGGAGTGTGAAGAGAGTAAGGTGATTTCCCCAGGTGGCCAGTACGTCGATATTCCTGGAAACAGCGATGCTGTCTTCCTTCGAGCTTGAATGGATTAGGAAAGGTCGGTCCTGAAAACTGCACACTCCGATCGCCCGAAAGTTGATCATGGCCACCGGCGAGTTATCCAGTAAGCTCGAAAACCAACTCAACCTTGCCGTGAGATCGACGCGGTTCCAAACGCATCTGCCTGGCGCAACGGCATCACGAGCGGGACATCCACGCCCATATTCCCTGCGCCTCTGCTTATGCCAATGCTACACACTTGCAGCCTAGCACACTAAACTACTGAGTCATCGGCTCCGGGAAGGATGCCCAAGTAAACCCTCTTTCAGGCTACCTTGCAGGTCAGAATTTTTGGTCAGAGGCTGAAACAGGGTTCCGGGGCAAAATCCAACACTCTCCTATTGCTTTGGGGATGAGACACATAAGTCAAAGGCTCAAGGCGGAGTGCCTGACTTGAATCCCCTTTCTTGGCCTGGGCAACTGGGAAATGTCATTTGCCCGCAGTTCTTGGCTCGCCGGTGTCTGTTCTCGACCCTTCCCCACCCTGACGGCACAGGTTGCTGAATCATTAGATTGCGGTTATCTGAACGACATGCCTTAACAGCCTCGGTGTTTGTTAACAAAAAAATAACAACGCTAAATTCACGAGAAGCTTCCTACATGGGAGTTTCCAACGTCCTTACTCGATGTAAAATTAGCAAACAGGAAACGCCTGCCCAAACCTTATACTCCTTAAAACTGATGTACATTGTGTATTTGAAACACGCATAAAACACTCAAGCGCGCTCACATATCTTAGAGCACCACTGACTAACTCAGTTCTTTCACCTTCCTCCCTTCGTGTGTCTGGTTGTCCGGATCTGATGGCTCGTGGAATATATGGCGTGGGAGTTGCAGTCAGCCCCAGCGCCAGAAGCTGGATTGGATTCCAGTGGACAGTTGCCTTTTCACCGTTCAGTAATCTAGCTCTAGTTGAATCCCTCTTGACATAAAAACGCTACCTGTTTGTAGTTTTGGCGTATGTCTTAACGGACTGCATTTATGATGCTGAGAAAGGTACCTTCTGCTCATTCGCTGGCCAGGAAACACTAACGCTGTGATCCTTGCGGGCAACATGAATGTCCAAGTAGGTCGTCTGAACTCCTTAGAATCAAAGCTGATCGGTTGATTCGGAGTCAATGCTCGCCGCACAGATAACGAAACCCGACTCCTCCGGTTGTGGGCTGATCGTCAACTGTTTCTGGACGAGATGGCTCAGTTTCTAGAGCGAGAATTTACTGACTGGAAGATCCGCGGCTCGAACCCGACCTCTGCATCTCGACTTCCCCTGTCTAGGCTCGGGCAACCTGGCAGTATCCCGGCCCTCGTGCTTCCTTCGGGTGGCATGGTGGCTAGGCACCGAAAGGGTGCTACAGCTGAACGATTATCGATCTGGATAGAACAAACTTTCAGCGTGAACGTTTTCATCGCGTAACCTGGAGGCTACCAAGCTCAAATCAACCGTGGACCCAGGTGGATAACCTGGCTATCAGGCACTGGTAGAGGGCCACGATGCAAGACTTCCGTCCCTTTTGGTGCACACAACATGATGCCAACAACACCATATTGCAAGTACGCCTGACAATTCATCTTTCTCCAGGACTTCCCAAGTTAGCAAGAAACATAACAACCGACCACCTCGGGAGAGCTGCCATTGCTCAACAGTATCGATCTGAGCCAGCTCAGTTAAGGTCTGCAGTAAATAAACTCCGCATGGGTACCGTGGGTAGAACTGTAAGAGGAACTACACTGGCGCTGTACAGAGTTGTCTGTCGGAGCTCTCAGGTACGATCGAATGACCACTGGACAATGTAGAGATCGCCAGTTCCGGTTGGTGCCAGGAAATCCATACCAGCATGCAACAAGTACGCTAGCACACGAAACCTCCTTACGTGTCAAATAATGAAGAACCTAGGGAAGGGCTGAGAGCACTAGTGAACAGTGAAATCTCAGGGGGTGGAGAAGGACTTGACCATTAGAAACAGTTGTGCTCCATACCACTTATTACGATCGACTGTGCAGAGGAAAACAACATTCAGTGAGACAACAAGTGAGAAAGACTAATTCACTTGCAGAAAAAACCGGCTAGAAAGATGGGTTCGGCACTCCAAAGAACAGTGTGACTGGTTTGATTTGACAGAGTTCACGGGGGCAGTGCATGCGAGTGAACGCAATGTGAAACTTATATGCCTGCCAGATGAAAGGAAGTACGAAATATCCCTTCTGGAACATTTGAAAGTGCCAGGACCGAAAGGTTGGCATCCAGTGCTGTTCAGCGAAGACTCAAAACCCTCAGTTGAGCATCTAACCGAGCTTATTGGTGCTATACTGAGTGAACAGAAAGTGGTCTGGAAATGGGGCACATCAACAATCATTCATCTCTCCAAAAGCGTACGCGGAGTGTGAAAACCAGGGTGGAATTAGCATGGTAGCTGAGGCATCCAATAGTGCTCTCTGGTCTCATCCTCCCAAGGTTGACAGAGAGGTAAGTTGAGAGTTAGATGTGTGGAAACCAAGCCGTCCCAAGAGAGGATGCACCGATCACGTTTTACCCTCCGACAGATTTTTGAACAATGACATTGCTACTGGCAACCAAGTATAGGGGTTCTTCTTGACACGAAAATTGTCTTTGACTCTGTGGGCCGTCAGGCACTATGGAAGTATGTATGGAGCACAGGTGTCCTCCGTAAGTTCGTGGTCCTCCTTAAAGCGCTGTATGCCAACTCCCGTAGGAGCGTAAAGGTCTAAAGTAACCTCTCGTGTGATTTCTCTACATCAAGTTCTTTCAAGCAAAGCTATCCTGTTTCACCTTTCCTCTTCAACTTCGCCACCGGTATGTTGATAAAGGACTCAGTCCCAACCTCTGTAAGTTCGAAGCGTCCTAAGGACGTTTGCTCACAGGAATCAGGTACGCATACGACGTAGCTCTTCTCGTATCTGATACCATCGTAATGCAAGTGATGCTAAATAAACTACGTAATTCTGCCTCACGGTTTGGTACGTGCTTCACACCTGCGAAGTGTAGACTGCCGCTGAAGTAATGAATGGGCTTGGACCCGAACCCCATGCCTGCTGATGAGCTGATTGAGGTAGTGGAAAATTTGTCTACTTGGGCAGCTGTATCAGTCCCAGTGGTCTGATTAAGGACGATAATTCTACCCAGATTGAGATGGCTAAGGCAGATGTTGCGAACTTACATCGCCAGTAGCGCAGGCGTGAAATCAGTTTTATGTGTCAGGAGTCAAGTTTTTGGTGTTACGGTATTCAAAATCGGAAACTTAAAAGAGACGACTTCAGTGGACCAGTGTCTGAGTTCAGCTATCAAACGAATCTACTACGCCACCAAATATGCAGCAATCAACATCTGCAACCGAATTTCGATCCCCTGTGGTTAAAATCTCATCGGTTAAATACGTCAACTCATTTCGTTTACCGTTTTACGCATGGATGATCAGTCACCTATCTAGGCAGAACTGAGGCAACCTCGACTTGGGAAGGCGGAACACATCCCAATTTTTATACACCATCCCCACCGCAGACAGCTACATCAGTGTTTTCGCTGGTGACCCACTGCCACACACCCAAAAACGTATTCAAATACATTTAACGCATCAAAGTGATAAGTGAAAATACAGCAAATGAGGGAGGGAGTGGGTACTAGCATACGTCGAGCATCCTGAAGTGCCTGCACCTCAAATTCTTGATAAAACAATCTGGAAAGAACCTGACAGCACGAACGCCAATAATATTGATTACACATCATTCCTTGCGATGTCTCTAGTCAAGCTCAAGGTCATCTGCATCAATAATAGCAAAATTCTCTGTAGTCTCCTTTAGACGAATTCGCCAAGTCACCTTACAAATCCATCCGCCCTGCCGTGCCCAAATTCAAAATTGGGATACAGCTGCACCATCGTTACCACCTACGTCGACAACCTTTCATTCATGTGAAACCGGGAACCGTGGTAATCTGGCAGTTGTGTTCCATACCGTGTACAATGCACCAAACAGTTACATCCTTAAGTTTGCTGAATCCATTGCTTTCAGATGGAAACCAGATCTATGTAAACAGAAGAAATATGTTAGCACTCCTTTGATGGCTGGCTTGGGTTCAAAACCACAATCGCAAAATGCTTGTCTCACTTGATTTCTCTGATATTCCGTAGTAAACATCCCAACAGATACAGCTAAATGCACCCAATATATCGTGCAATAGGTAATTTCTCTGTGCCTTATGATATAAGTTGTGAGCGATTCAGACGGTACCAAAGAACCATACATTGTTGATAGTCCATTAGCTGTTCTACACCTGCATCTTCCAAGACAACTGTCATTCAAAAAGGTTGCTGCATCCGGTTCAACGCCTATTGGACTAAATCCGATAACCGCTCCGAACGTACCGACACCGCGAGTACCTGCGCGTAGTTTCCTACATAATTCCGTCAATTCTTACTCAGCTCATGTCCCTAGAGTCGGAAAAGCCATTCTGAAAGACTGAGGATACCAGACCTCTGGCCCCTAGAAAGATGGGGGAAAAGAGGGAGTCTGATGGAAATTTTTCGGTCGTTTAAGGCTACTTCGATGCAGCTAACAGGAGCTATTAACGTCGCTGGGATATTTGTCAGTGACTTTAAAAAATTATCTAGCCCGCCATACAAATCATTCACCAAAGATATCCGGTCGTAGGGAGCTAGTGCTTCCCCAAGGGACGAACAACACTCCTCGACGACCTTTGACAAACTTGAAAGACCACATGTCTTTTAACCGGAGAAATGTCACCCACTGCCGGTCGTCCACACAGCCTCAGCTCTTAAGACATGGACCTGCAGTCCTCACACCATCCCGGAGGAGGTGAATTTGGGAATAATAATCCAACAAGATTTCGGAGACAGTCGGGTGACATAAATCCATTAACACTGCGAACGAACATCTTGAATGTTCACGTCCAATAATCGGACAACCTGAGGTAACTCACAAAACACTTATCGAACATGTCGCAGGTGCCCCACAGTGCTAATACCCTCAGCTGAAGCGGAAAAGACGTTGTTAGGATAGATCCACAAAATTCCCATCGAACTAGTGGGCTGCTTCCAAAGGCTTCTAAAATGGGAGCGATCACGAAGTTATGATCAATGCTCAGATATGTACACCAGGTTACGTGGTACCGTTATTATTACCTCCCATATCCTGTAAGACTTCAAGCACATCTGGAGCCAAATACTCATTCCAGACGATACGATCAAGTTCTTTGGACGCGATATTTGGATCTCTTAGAAAAAAGACTAGCCTGACTACTGTTAAAGCTGCCACTAATATCCGATGGAAATCTGGAGCTATTGACGCTTTATCCGCACACAAACCGAAAACATTCGGAACTCGGCTTGATCAACGCTATTGGCCAATGCTTGTTTTTGGAACACTACCCGACCCAAACACTACTACATCCAGTGGGACAAGGGAAGCCGAGATTTGATGAATCCGCATGGAACAGTGAAAACCAGTGAAACTTTCGGCACGACTAAAAGTAAAAAACGACCACGCCCGGAGCAATGTGGAAGTCATTTCTACCTGGTGCGACGCGAAAAGCGGAGACCAAGACAGATGGTTTTTTTAGGTAATCAAATTCGTTGGGTTAAAAATCAGAACCTTTCAAGATTTTATCATAGTTTGCCTCTCATTTGTAGACATGTGCACACTAAAACAACATATAATGCTTTCTTAACATCAAATGGCATCATGCAACATTGTACGAGGCGGATTTACTAACATTTACTCAACATTACTAATGCCATCCACATCATCCGGAGTGAGCATTTCGTCTGCGTGCCAGATATTCTGTACACAACCCGCCTGTCATTGACGAATTAAAACAATAAGCTCAAAACGCCAGGATTTGCGGAGCAGATATTCCTTAACAAATACAATTAATAATCGCACGTCATTTCATCCATCCTGATGTTTTTGCTGCAAAAGTCCCCGACATGTTTGACCTCCACTGCAAACAACACGCCCATATTGAGAGCTCCTTGGCCGCACAATGCTCTTCGCTGCAAAGCGTTTGCGAGTGGAATAAAAATGCTTACGCCAAAATGTTGCATTTTGTTGTGGCTCGGACCAAAACCACCCTACTCTACGTTTATATTTTCGCAGCTCACTAAATTTCATTGTCCAGTGAAGCAACCATATCTCTGGCAGAAAAAAAGTTTGGTGGAGTACTTTCTTAGCATCACTGGGTCCCGAGATGTCTATACGGGGCTCAAAAGTTTAGATTGTATTCTGAACTCGATCACTCGTCTGTTTTAGTTCATCGGGGCCACGCCGCAGCTTTTGGAAACTCGATTCCATTGTGCGAACACTGTGCACCCCCCAGTGTGCCTCGCGGTTGCTGCGGATAATGGACAAATATGAGGTGCGAAAACTATGGGGCCACCAAATTTGGCCCTAAACGTAGTAGCTACTTCTCAGTTAGCATATGCATTTTTTTGAAATGGGTGTCGATCGCCACAGAATAGCACACGCCTAATTATGCGGCAGCTGCAAGCGTCTCGGTTCAAAGGAATAAGCCACATAATTCGTCAAACTTTGCGGAAGCGTGCTTAGCCTAGGCTCGTTTATTTTCTGTGACATGCAGGAAATATCAATGCGTTCTGTCTACCGCCATTTGGCCTTGAGAAGTCCACTCAGTATGAGGAAACAGTATGAAGCGCCTATGTAAGCAACCAGCTTCTTAGGCTCTAAATGCAGGGAAAACTGTGCAAGAATTAAGCCACTTGACTAGCTTCAAAAATGAACTCCTAACCTAATGGAAACAACAGCACTCTGGCTATCCGGTCCAGCATTGTCTGGAGTGTCCAAAATAATATTTTTCGTAGCCTTCGTTACCAGTTTGAGGTTTGCGAAATTTCGAGAGATCTTTTACCCAGTAAATGACGACCGAAAAGATGATCGTCTGCGGCCACCCGTTCAAGTTCAGGGAATCATATTCTGAGTGGGAGTATATTGTATCTGCTGAGTCAATTCATCTCTCGATGAATTCAAGACTACCACTAGAAATGTAGTTAGATGCTCGTCTTATGCCTGCCTTGTCTCATTAAAACGGACGAAGCGGGAGCCTTCTGCAGAGGCTCTAAGAATGTAGCTGCGCTTTGGCGACGGAGACACGCATGATTTTGCAGCTCCAGAGCTCGCTAGACACAGCTTTTCCGACTGTCTCCGGAGGTCGTTCACACCACTGCAACTCTTAGTCACTTTTAGACGGTCCGCAAAATGAACTTACTTTACACTTAGTCATTTGTAACGGGAGATTCGGCGTAAATCCAGCTACTCATCTCATTTGTGACCTCAGTAAAATGGGGGAGAAGACAAACATTCCCCACAATTTCTACCACCTTGAATTCGTTTGAGCTTACCGGTGGGACAAAGCACTTTTGCAAATGAGCGTTTTACTCGGCAGAGTAGCATCCGTGTTGAAAACTGATGTTAAGCTGCCGATGGTAATGGTGCGTTAAGCCGAAGTGCCAAATTTGGTTTGAAAATTGTATCTACCTTCTGTAGATATTTGAGGATTTATCGGTTAATGAACGGGATCGACAGTTTTACCGGAGCTTTCTCGGTCTCGTCGTTCGGAGACTTTAGTTTACGTAGAGAGTATGTGAAAATGGTGCACGGCCTCCTTTTAGTTTCTCAGCGATGCGTAGTGAGCTCCACGAAAAGCTTACAAAATTGAATTTAAATGGATACGCTCAATAAGAACTACAGCTCCCTTGCAACCTGACTGGTTAACGCATTAGACTGGCAGTCTGTGGTAGGTTCCTTAGAGGGTCCACAGCTCTTATTGAGTAAGGCGGCGAAAAGCGCGGCGGTTCATCACGTCTTACACTGCAGGGAGTGGAGGCACCGAGTGACTCGTGTAAAAGGATGGGTCACGTCACTGCGCAGGTAAGTTGCAAAAGTCTCTGACCCGTAAGTCAGCGACCACAAATTAGCGACCGACGGTCCAGTATTACCTGCATCCCCGTCCGTAATCGATGTTTACGAATGGTTTGCTACAGTCCGTGATAGAAAAATCTGGCCCAAACCAACTTAGCATTCCTAACACGCCGCCATTTGCAACTACCTGTTCTGGTGTTCGGGGGGGAGCAGAGAGAAACTTATTTATGCAAGTCTTGTTTTGACCATATTTACCCCACAATTGAAACCACGGGCCTTTCTATCTCAATGCTAGGTAACGTTTAATGCAGGAAACCTGTGTTTGCGCTCCTGTTTAGCAACGCTGCCGAACGGATACTGGATCTTTCTCCCTGAATGGACTACAGACGTGCAAAAAAATGTTGGCCGGTATGCCGAGGCCTTTAACAACCGTTGTAACTTCGAATACCACGTAATCTTCCTGTACGTCTCAGTGCGCACAACTCAACATATTTTTTTAAGGGTTCCAACCCTTCCAACCCTCGATGTACCGCAGTTATGGATGTGCACGAGGATCCCGAACATTTGCAGCAATACCTGGTTCCCCCTAAAACTACCCCCAACCTGCTCTTTTGAACATGTGATAAACAGTCCAAAGTTAGTTAGATTATGTTCACTGGTCCCACCAAGTCCGCCGCTGCAGATTTTTCCTAAAGTACACAGCCGCATTCTATCGCGCCGTTCCTCAAACCCCTGACGCGGTCCCCAAACTGACAAATTCACAAAGCAATGCACACAACTTACTGACTAAGTCAGGGAGGATATCGGTCGTTCTCATTTAACAAGCCCTCCATGAAAAACGCACCCAATGATATATAGCCTCACAGTCCTCTTTTCTTTCGATAGAGTGTCAAGGATTTGCCTGAAGTTAAAATCTCTTGACAACTGCAGCACTCCCTCCCCCGCCCTTGAGTGAGGAGGCTTTTCCACGGTTTTCCTTGCAACCGTGCGCTGTAATCTGGGGAGCTCGCGATCGGATCCTTGAATGCAAAGAGTGCAATGTCAGCTGCTTTTTCTAAATAAAATCCCAATGGGACTTACATATAGGAAGATAAACTTATTCAAATACAGAAAAACCCGTAAAAATCCAGCCTACCCAGGATATGCTGGATGATGCCTACTCTCGTCCCATTAATTTCTGGCAGCGAATGATCCTTCTTAGACCTGCGATAAGGCAATAATCTACCTCATATAGGGGAGTGGTTTCTGGTTACCAGTGCTATACTATTTTTGTGTAGTGCTCCAAAAGCTGGTGGAAGAGGCTTTGGTGAACTATTCCGGGTGCTCTTTACTGTCTACCAAAAGCGAACGTTTGCCGTGTATTCTTTGAATTTAAGGGGTTTTGTCTAAATTCTGCGTGCTACTGTTATCCGAAACTGTAAAAGATTTAGCGAAACTGCTAATCCGCTTTTTGCCCCCAAAAGCGCCGCTCAACCGGAATTACAAAATAAGCTAGCTCTATTAAAACTTTTAGAATGGCCATACACCGAATCGCCGGTGTCCATTACCTTCACGGACTTGTTACTCACTCTGGCACCACCTGAACATCTATTCCTTTATTATGGAGATGATCACAAATGCTAATGAAGTGATCCAATTCTGCTACAACAGTCCGTCAATAGTTGTTCACGCTGAGCTTGTCTTAACTCCTGGCTCAATAGTGAGGGATTGCGTGTATACACTGTACACTATGTACAAGACTACGGGGATCTGAGCCCCTGTTCCCCCAAGCGGCTTCCGTCACTCGGCCAACGTATACGGTTATCTCCAGTCACTGCTCTTCCTACTGGTTGACTTTCGCCTACCTAGCGCCCTGTCCCGTCTACCTGCGGCCTCTTCCATACCAACGCTTTCAACTGTGACTGTCGGCATGGATTTGTTTGGTTCGTCTTTAAAACTGTTAAAAAAGGAGTAAACCTTTTTTTATCTCGTTTCCACCGTCGTGCACCATGTATCTACCACAATCAGACTTCTACTTTCTTAACTACCTAATTCTCTGTTACTGAACCTGAACGAATGTTAGTCCCCCATCCATAATTCGCAAGATTTTATGCGCATGTGTTCAGTCGCCCAAAAATACATAAACTGTGCCAAAGGATTCCCCAACTTATGATTTTGTCGTTCATGTAGGACCGGCATCTTGAATCCGTTAATCTGTACTAAATACGAAACATCACTTTCTCAAGCGTCTTCTGGAAACAGACTGCCGATTTCCACCAAGGACTATGTATGCCTGCCGGCTTAGCTGGCCTCCCAAAGTTGTATTTCACTATCCACACTGACTGACTATAAGCTATCGTTTTTCACTTATCTATAAATTCCGGCGAGTATCGCTTGCCGCCAAGGACATTTAAGTACTTCTGGAAAGTAGCCGCTAAATTGTTCACACATTTATGCCGGAAAAAGCCCTTTTGTGATCAAGGCTTCCCGATTTTATGGGTTCAGCCCCACGAAATGGCAGACTTCTCAGCTTTCTCGTTAAGCATCTTTTTGTTGGAGTAATTTCTTGAATTGGTTAAACTTCATTTGAGAGGGAGTTGCTACTCCTGCCGCAGCCACGCAATATCCTGCAATTCTTGGTATTAGGGTCTTTTTCCGTGTGCAACCCTGAATCTTCAGCCGAAGGTTTTCTAATTTAGCATGTGTTAGTGCCGACGGGCTCGCAAAAGAGATACATTTGTACGTCATTGTGAATGCTTTTTGCTCGCGAAACTGTTTGCAGACATGTTTCTAAAAACCTAAAGTTTGTGAGAAGCATGTAACTTAGTGCCTTTGATACTTGCTGTTTTTATGTTATCAACTGAAATGCAAGATATGCAGTGCACTAAAGGATTAATTCGCTTGAACTATAGTGTACTCGCCTGGTTGTTTAGGATTATCCACGGGCATCAACGATTCGTGCACCCGAAATGGAGAATGATTTAAAACTCGGCTAAAAGTAGCAGTCACTGACTGGGCACAAAAGCGACCTGATGCGGTTGTTGGAGGCAAGCATGGGAATTGTTTGAGCCTAACGTGACCATAAATTACGAAAATGAGATACCATAGAAAAATGAGGTGTCTATAGTCCACTTGATACCTTTAGATTGTTACAACAATATATTGTTGGGTTCAGAAGGTTTAGCGAGTACGCTTCAGCCCCTGCTGTTATTTGAAGTGTTTCTAAAGCATTTCGTACGACTGCCTGGATTACAACCTGTACGATTATAATTCATGAACTGTGATATGCGTAGCCTAGACTTTCGATATTGTATAAAACCAAATCCATCCTACATCGCTTTTGAAGTTGCCCCCCGCAGCTTTTTCCCGAACATCATAAAGCTGCAAAACACCCTGAGCACTGTGCGTGAGTTTAAATACCAGCGTTTTATATTGGGGTAAAAAGTCACCTGAACGCGCTGATTTGTAGAGCACTGTTGCAAAAAGTTGCAAATACCGCATTAGTTTCGAATTCTCGCTGTCCATTCCGGAGAATAATATGAAGAGTTCGCGTTGTCTATAGGTTTTTATTCATCGACAACGTAGCTGATTCAGGGTGTGGTCCCCACCCGTGTTCGTAAAGTGAACTCTGTACGCCTGACGAAATTTCAGACCGTCATATTTCAATGACTCTTCAACCTCTGCTCAGCCTCTGGTGATTGACAGAAAATTTTTCAAAGTCGAAAAACAGATCGCAGGATAGTACTTTTTTCGGGTGTACCACATTCATTAGTAACAGTAAGTATGGTCATTGTTATAAGGCACATTTGTGTAACGTCTGGGCAACTTCCTTTCGTAATAACAACTAATTGCTGCGATTTACAATTAGCATTTGGTATCCAACCGGGCCGGCACACACGCAGCACGCAAAATGATTTTCCCCTCTAGTTTTGGCGCTTATTTCTAGTTTCTGTCGCCCAAATGAACACGTGTATATTTTAATGCATCTGCAACACAGCCAGTTATGGTTGACGTACGGGCGTATATTTATATTAAAGTGGCAAGCAACCACAGAAGTGTAAGTGCGAACCACAGTTTTTTAGCTCTAGGTCAAGTCTCCGCGTGAAAATTGATCAGCTTATCTGTAAATCGAATAGTGAACACTCTGTTTGGTCACTTTATTGTGACCAAAATGGGCTACGTCAGAAGGTAACTCATAACAACACTACTGCAGCCGCTGAATGGCAGTATGCGCATCGTAAGTTTGTGGTGATGTAGGCGTACAGACGTACGGTTCAACAAACGACGACCACAAACCAATCAAGAATTCGACATTATTTTCCAAAGGCAAATGTTAGGTCTTACGTCCCTTTAGTCACATCGCCTGTCTTCAACATTTCGTCAAACCGTAGCTGGTGACCAAACGCTAAGTGCCTTAGAAAATTTTCGCATTTCCTATTTTCGATAGTGGTCGGTCGGTAATTCTGTTGTTTAAAGTCAGGTTTATGCTAGTGGCCTAGATCGCTCCATCATGAGTGACGTCTCAAAGCATCAACTTCAGCAGCCAATCCTGCGAGAGGAGCCTACTCTAATCTTTGACCTTTTGAAGCACAAAGTTTTGTATGATTTCGGCCTGGTGTTGTGTGATGTCCGGCTTGACCAAGCAACTACTAGCAGATAGTCTGGTAAGACAAGTGCAACTTGATATGACAAAGCCGCAATTCACCTGAACTTCCACGGCTAGATTCTGTCCCAGTCTCCTCAATGAGTAATTATTAAATGATCCAACGTACACGCGTCCAACATAAACCCATCACATCACACTCAGCACACTTCAAAAGCGCTGTTTCACGTGACCAGTACTTAACTAACACTACCCATGAGTTTTATCGATTCTTCCCGTACTGTGCTGTCATGAAGCTGCAGAGTCATTTCGCGCGCCGGCAGCATCAGGAAATCGCTCACCTACAATAAGAGCATTCATGGTTAGAGACCACTGGCTTCTTTCGTCATGCAGTACCCGTTGCTTGGAGCCGGCAGCAATCCTTCAGCGACTGGTGGCCCTACCTCCAGTCTTCTCTTCAAGTTGTGATAGTGTTCAGTTTAGGTAGCATTTGACGAAGTCGATGTATAGAAATCCTCATTAGGCGTTCGGTGGTTTCAAAGGAACCCAAAAACTTTGTTAACAACGATGATAACACAGATAACGTGTCCCCAGGCCCTGTAATAACGCGGGTGACGAGTTCGGATAAGCATGCTTCTAAACATGTTCCTAATGGTGGAAGTAGGTGATACGAAGAACGGCTGTGAAACGCCGACAGGTACCACATAGGGTATTCACTGTTTACAAGAATCTAGAATCAGCCTGAAGCCATTGCGAGGTTTATTAACTAACAATGAAACATGGATCTTTAGGAAGTCTAGTTAATTTCGCCGAACCAGAATGGCGATAATAATTCAGGAAAACAGTAAGATGGTTCATCCCTAAGGGAGGAAGAATTATACTGTGATTTCGGAGAACAAGGATACAGGCGTTCATTCCGCAGTAGAGTGAGATCTCACACACTACACTACAGCAAGGTAACTAATGCAACTGCTCCATCACTTTGACTTTACGCCAGCTAGTTCACTGCCGCTCGGCGGGAAACCAGAGGACGAATTTTACTCACCGCTGGCTACTGGCGCCGCCATCTGAGTGTATTTCATACTTCCCAAGCAAAAGCCTACTTGTGCTGTTTCAGTTTATGCTTGGTCGTGCTATGTTGACATTCAAAGTTCACTCGATACACCTCTGTACGTCTTGGCTGATTTGACGACCTTCCGTCGTTTTCCTGGCTGTACCAAACTTAAGTATTTTCCTGTTGGTGAACTTAATGTTATGGAACACCCCGCCATCCTCACCGGGCCAAATGATCTTATCCCGTTCTCTTCCCTTCCCAATTTTCCGGTCTCGACGGCAGCTGCACCGAATACCAGTTTTGGTGGGTATCAACTTCTCCAACAGTAGGCTTTTCATCCGCCTGGATCTCCGGCTGAGCCAAAATGTCTGTGGTTCCACATCAGCATAGTTCTTCTTTTGAAGGTTTCTCTGACCAGCCCAAAGCCCCCCGACCATATAAATGTTCACCCCTTGCCCGAGCGCCTTATCCATAAAGTCCGTTAGGAGGCTGTCCACAAAACTCACTATGTCAGTGCACTGACATCCCGAAGCTGTCACACCCAGTTTGACGGCAAATCTGTAACTACTTTCTTTAAAAAAATGACTCTCTACTCTCGTTCTCTTAGACATAAACAACCGCAAACAAACGGCTCGCATACCGCCCAGCTGGCTTTGCTGCGCCTTCCATCAGATCCGCCAAACCCTTTCTCGGATTTACCGTCCCGGGCGCAGAGTTTGATTGTAGGAAGACCAAATTCATAACCGAAAACTCCCAAGTTATTGCCATAGCCGTTTTGCTATTCAGGTCAATTAGACGCTCGGGTCACCCCATGGAAGGGGGCGTACATGAGCTGCTAATACCTGCGGGAACTAAGTGCACTATTGCGGCGTTATATATAAGCCCATATAATGCATCCTCAAATCAGATGCAGGCGTTCAGCAATCATGATAACGGATAAGAGGCTCATCGCGAGAATACTGTTCCTCGAAAAGCTGAGGTCCAGCCAGACATCTTCTGACCGATATTCAGTCAACACTATTAAAGGCCTCGAGGGCGGCATCGTTCGCAAGAGAAAGAGAATACCCACCCGCAAACCAACAGGGAACAACCTCGGGCAGCGTCCTGGGATAGCACGACAGCTTTCTGTAATTTGGCTGCAACCACTGGCTGCTATGAAACCAGAATCCTCTAAGGATGATCGCGTTATTGTCTTTGTCGGGGTGGATCGGTAGTGGCATACACCTTACGGATGACAATACCACATGAAAAAAATTGTGCTTCGCTGCCGTAAAAATGTCGGTTTGTTAGAATAAAGCCTAATAATATAGAGAACCATGGGACAAATATGGAAGTTTGAGACAAGCCCCCCCACCCCGAGAAAGCCCCAGGACCCTTAAAATCCAACAATCAGCCGACAATTTGGAGAGCAAATGAGGGCTTCTGTTAGGCGCCATAAGGTCAAATGTCTCCAGTCTAGGGATTAGCCACATCGGTCAAATCCTAGAACGCGAGTAGCATCAGTCAAGCCCATTGGTTCGAAGCATCTCCAATGTCCTGAGTTATGTCAGATTCTGTCCACTGTTAGACCACTTTGGACCAGACGAAGAAAACAGCGCTCTCCTTGAGTAGGTTGCAACTCGGCATACGTTACACATGACCTGGCATTCCTAGCTTGCAGTGAGGGTGCAGTCTCTGTATAAAGTGCCGTCAGCTTCACCGAAGGCCCAATTTGTGGTCACCTTATTCCGAATTCACTGGCTCCAGCCAACCTCGCCTATAATCACGAGGTATAGGTGGTTGTGGATCTAAATATATCTCATATCCTCCGCTTGAAGTGGCGATGTTTCCCAGATGCACTGCAATACACCATACACTGCAGTGTGATGTGTATTTGTGCGTCCGTTGTAGCCCGGTGATGTGACTTCTTGATGCCACAGATAGCACCAATGAGCAAAAGAAATCGCGGTTTCTGAGATCCGTGTGTTGACATTGTTTTTCACGATACTGGTGGGACCTCCTTCAACAACTTCTCTTGTCACTCCTTGAATCTTTGCATACAGGTTCAAAGATTCCCGTCCCGCAGCATGACTGAGGAAGGTGTGCGCATCTTGTGACCCTCCCACCTCGTAGTGCTTCAAGAAATACAGCAGCGGAAGTGTATGTGGTAAGACATTAGGTGTGGTTTCTCAGGATGTCGCAGGAATCCGGAAAGTACCAAACTTATTTTCTTGGAATGAAATTCTAAGCCATATTTTGGATATATGCCACCAGGTCTGTCCGACTAGATCCTTCATCTTCATTTTCGGGTCCCACTTAATCCGCCAAAGACATTTCGGTAGCTGGCACTGAAACCAACCGAATAGTTTGCTTCCAGGTTGCTGAGTCCAACAATGTGCAGAGGCGTTTCACCCAGGTTACATTTTTGAGCTGGCCGTCGAAGGCCAGCCAAATGGAAACACCGCTTCTGGCAAATTCCTGTTTCGGTCTCTCAACTTTTCGTTTATTGACTCTGAACTTCCGTGTTCAGCTTCTACTGGTGATCTCCAACTGTGAAAAATGGCTGGAACATAATGTAAACATGCTCATTCAATGAACGCTCTATTGTCGATGCAAATGGAAGTATTCAACACAAGTGTGGAGAATTTGTTGTATATCGAGGCCGACCAAACTGGTTCTTCAGGCCCCCAGGTTTCCAAAATAGAGTATGCTGACTGTGTAGTATGCACGCTATGGAGGCACCAGGGGACAGTGATTTCCCGAAGGCAGATGTTCACGACAATTTCTGTGGGTGGAAAACAGAAGCAAAGCTCATGGGCCGAAGCCCAGTAAGCAAGGTTGTACATCACTAATACTTACATATAAATCAATCAAACTGGCAGACAAAACTGTAATAGCGTTAAGGTCTCAGGTAACTTCCCCGTCCAAACCTTCCAAGCTGGCGTTCTCCTCAGAAGAACCACTAAATGTGCACATGCGTTATACACCCTAATCCAGGTCAAAACCACATGTACGGCGCACCGTAGATAGAGCGTGCGCAGCAACAGAATTATTTAAATTCCGACGCCATTTAGATATGGCACTGTACCCGGCAATCAGCGGACAAGGGATCATAATCGCATGTTGGGTCAACAATTTCGGCTGATCAGAGCTCGGCAATGAACCCATTCTTCTGGCCAATCGCGTGCGGGATAGGACTCATGGTAGTAGCAGCGCCTCACTGCAACCGGTAGTTCGGTGTGGGTGTGGAATTCCGCCTTTTCCCTTGAAGTTTGTCGACGTGGCTTCGAAGGTGGGGATTTACTTTTAGCTACCTCACTGGCCTGCTTATCCTATCGGTTCAGCGTCGCGGACTTAATGGGTACTCGGGCTGAACCTCCGACGAAGCAGGGCTTATTGTATTCTATATTTTTCGACTTATCAAAAGCATTTGATTGAGTCTCACATCCCGTCCCGTCCCGGAGTCTTATGGGATTCAAGGAGAAATTCTACGCTGTTCTTGTCCGAAAGAGCGTTCGGAGTAAAAGTAGGCTGGACCTACTCTTCTTCAGCACCTGTCTCCATTGGAGTTCCTCGAGGCTCCGTTTTGGGACCACTCCTGTTTCTGATCTACGTCAGTCGTTCCGCTGTAGTACCCTTTTGGTATAGCTGTCATGCTAACGAAAGGAGGCACAAGGGCTGGGATATTGCCAGGTTGCCCAAACCTAGGCGCAGTCGAGATGCTGAGGTTGGTTTCGAACCACGCACCTTCCGGTCTGTAGCCTGGCGCCTGAGCTATCTATGTCAATGACCTTCCAGATGTGCTTTTAAGTCCATGTCTAATGTTTGCGGCAGACTTACAATCCTGGAGTTCAAACGGCCACGCCCTCCAGACGGATGTAGTCGCTGTAAAGCAGTGATCACTGGACTGGCACCTCTGAATGACAAAAAGCACGTCCATATACCGTTCGCAGGAAACTCAGCGAACACCTTTGTCGTGCATGGTGAGAACGAACCAGACAAATTTGTTTACCTGGGCAGCTGTGTCAGTCCCGGTGGTCTCGCGAAAGGTGGTTTCCATCCGGATTGGGCAGGCCAGAGCAGCTTTCGTGAACCTGCGTCACCTGTGGCGTAGGCGTGACATCAGTTTGTCCGTCAAGGATTGAGTTTACAATGCTGCGGTGCGCTCCATATTACTATACGGATCAGAAACCTGGCTGCTGCATGCCGAGGACGTCAAAAGACTCAGTGTTTGTGACCATCGACATCTTCGGAGCACTGCCCGAGTCTGGTGGGAACACCAGATCAGCAACGCTGAAGTACACCGAATGGTATTCGGAAGAATTGACCCAACCACGATAGATGAACTGACCACACTACATAGGTTGCGCTGGTTTGGCCACATGTTCCGTATGCCAGTCGACCGACTTCCTCAAACGGTTCTTTTCGCACAACCACGTGAAGGGTGGAAGAGAGCCAGAGGCAGTCAAACAATGACTTGGCAGCGAAGTATGAAAGCCATTACCAGCAAGCTCAGCTGCGCTGGTCACTGCAGTCTTCCTGGATGGGGACCCCGAGACGGGCCACATCAATGGTTAGAGGCATTGTCAGACATGGCCCAGTCGCGCCGTCAGAGGCGCTCGTGCATACAAGCTATTACTTTCAATGCGTAGCTCCCTTCTCGATTCCCCCACTTAACAGTCCACTGACAGTGCTGTATTTACGCACCGATTTATCAGCTCTCGCCTCCACTGCGCAGCTACCTACCCCACCTCCCCAAATCATCGGTGAACGAAACTGTGGCAGCTACAACCACTGTACGACAAGCACGCTGACAATAATGATGATGAAGATGGATACCAAAAAGGATTTAGGTATCTGGCCTTATTCACTGTACCGTGAAAAGTCGGCTCAGAAGGCATTCGTCGTTCTACGAATGATTCAGCGCACCTTCCTTTGTATTACTCGCATGGACTTGCGGGTACTCTGTGGGGCCTACGTCAGATCGATTCTTGAATATGTCAACCAAGTCGTCTACTCAGGATGCAAGAAGGACGTAGCCCTAACACGTTGCTTCTAAGATGTTTTCTGCCCCATATCCGTTGATTATTAAACGCGTCTCTGGGTGCTTGACCTCTTTGCCCTGTGGTGTCGTCGTCTCCGAGGAGACCTTGTTTGAACAAGCCTTGGCCAACCGTTGACCCAACTAATACACGACGGAGAAATGGTTAATAGGTTTACAAGCACAGGGTGCACACTTTCGTTAGGCAGAGATTTTCCTCATTTTGGGCGGTTGGTGACTGCAATAGTCTTCCCCCCCCCCCCGACGGTTGTTGACGCAGCATCTAGCGTCCAGTACAAAGCGTTCTTAGGTGCTTTTTGTGTGGGTCCTCGCGCCAGCAAACTTCTTGCCAAACGCTGAAAACTTGAGCAGGGCTATACCCTTTTTCTCTTGTACATTTCTAGTGAACGGAAGCTGCTGAAAAACAAGAAGAAACTCACCCGGGAGGCTTGGACGAAAGCCTCGATCATGTGTATCACTCCATGAATCCGTCACTCGTACACCACTTTGCCGCGCCGGCGGAAGATGTTCTGTAATACACATAGGATGTCTACCGCTCTAGTCGCGAACCAACCAGTGGCTTGTTTGCGCTGATGGCCTTGTGACGGACGAAAGCATTATGTCGTGCTTCTTTGTACGCCTAATGACCGCTGGCGCCTCAGCTACCGATATGACTAGTATTCACCATCATGTATTCTTCTTCATACCATGTCATCTGCATCCCTCCCCCACATAGCACCCGGGTTTGGTTACTCAAGTGGATTTTCGGTAGTTGAAGTGCCAGAACACTTACAACCATCCCTTATTCGTTTGCACAACCTAAGCCCAAGTGCAAAGTTCTATTTTTTCTCTGGATAATTATAGAAAGCCAGCTCTCCAACATTACATGTACAGATCATATCACCGTTGGTCTTTATCGGACAATACAGGCTACAGGTATCGGCGGAATTTGGCTATGTTCTAAGCCAATGGATTTGGAGTTATACTCATAGGCACATTAGCCCGTGTATATTCTGCTAACTCTAGAACACATCCCTTTTCCTTCTGGCCCTTGATTTCGCGAATTGGTGTTACTGGACTAAAATTGTGGAACGGGTTTGTTAGGTTATTTCGTTGTGATTTTAATACTGTATTCCAGATTGCTTCCAACCTTGTCTGCATAGTCCGGAAACATGACCAAGTGAGATGTGCGGTTGTAAACATGCTTGCTAATTTGGAGGCTTTCAGTTCGTTTTTTTATCTCCGGAAGTCTAACGACACTCCTTTTTTTGCAGCCTTGCTTTAAGGCAACCCAAACGCAGTATTAACCAGCAATGACTTCTGAATACGTTGGAGTCGTTGATGCCTTGCCCTATTTCGATAAGGGCTATGATGATCCAGGTATCAGAGAGGCTGCAGCTCTACTGGTAGAGGAAGAGATGAAGCGGTATCGACCTACGAAGAATTATTTGGAGCATTTACCTTCTTTGAGTGGTCCGGTTCAACCGAAATTCGAAACAGATATGATGAAAGCTGAGTATGATCGGCTGGCAAACCGTCTCCCAATGGAGCTCCTCAGCATGAAGCGCTACGAATTGCCACCTCCACCAGCTGGCAAGATGACCGACGTAAAAGCTTGGCAAGATGCAATGGAAAATGCCGAGGTCTGTCATTACCGAACTTTCTTATTTCACTCTCTTCATATAGGCTCAGTTGGAACATCAGGCCACTCGAATAAAGAATTTAGAGTTGATGGCTGAATATGGCTGTAACGCGTGGAAACAGTTTAATGACATATTGGAGAACGACCTGCGTATACACGAAAAGCGACTGCTAGAAATAAGGTAGATGCCAGTGTTTGACATAATCTTTTAAACATTGTTTCCTATGTAAGTTATATCGTTGGTCTTCAGCTTTTTTGCTCAGCTTACGAAGTTTCTCTCACTGTTCCCAGCTGAACTAGATTTCGTCGTGAAACTGAGAAAGACCACAGAGCTTCGCCGCCCCTGTCTAGAATCATGGACGTTGGTAGTTCACGGGCGCCGGCCGAACCTGGAGTCTCCAGTTTCCGACATAGAGGGCTAACTGACCAGCCTCAATTTTAACACGCTACTTTTCTCAACTCTCCAGAGGTATTATTAGTTGTGAATTTTTCTGGTTCTATGAGCATTTCATTGGTAACGAGTTTCCATGCAGTTCGCTTTCCATTTGATTTACTGTAAGCCAACTTACAGATCACTCAATTACTATGGCAGATGGGACGTTTGAGACTTATTCGGGCCCCCTCAGATGCACAGATTTGCCTTATGATGTCTGGCTCAATTTAACTCAGCATTACATTGAAAACCGAACAAAATTTCACAGGCTTGCTCCACCATAGGGTTTTCTGTGGCAAAATAGCCGACATTTTAGACCGTTTCGTACCCTCAGTCATTTCAAGTTTTTTTTCCTTACCCTTCTGTTTTTCGTTACAATTGGCTGTTTCCGCCTGTCTTGTAATTTACGCGCCACTCAGCGTCCAAACTATTCGACTTAACTTGTGTGGAAACAAACGCCAAGGTCAGTTAATGTATCAAGTCTCGAAGTTAACCTCATCACTTTTTTATCAAAGTGATTGAAATGTGTTCGTCTGAGGTAGGTTGCTAAGATCTTATCGGCTGCAACTAATAGTGAATTTGTGTAATGTTGAACCTGATGTCCGCACTTTAAAAACCGTCGTTGAGATACCCTTGTGTCACGTTGAGTTCATTTGATAGGATGCCAGTTCAGTGGAGTTTTTCAACCAAGGATCGCCTGCAGCTGTATGTTGGTTCGTTTTGTCACACTACCTGCGCAAATGGGGGCGGAATACTTAGTTGGGTCAGTAAACTATGGGAAACGTTACTTTGCATCGGTGTCTACCTTGATCACGAAGTTTATTGTCGATTTTCCTGAGCATGCTTGCAGCCTATTCTGTCGAGCTCGCAATGTGCCTTTGAATGTATTTTACTCTTTCTTTGGAAGTTTTGTCGTTGGAAGTTACGGTACAAATGGAATCAAATGCGAGTTAAAGTGCGGTTGATGGGTTTAGTTCGTCGAATCGTTCTTCATTTTTGTATCCTGTTATTCTGCATGATTGATTGGAGATATAACCCAAGGACCCGGATCAGTAAACCGGATAAGTTTGATGGTTTAGATGGGGAATGAATGGCAGCATAGTACGCCTACCAAGCGTGAAACGTTTTTTTGTCGGTATTTATTTCCATAATTTCTGAATACTTTCCCTGAATCGGTTCCATTTGTTCTCTTTTCAGGAGACAAATTCAGGATATTAATTGGCAACGGAAACAAGAACAGACAACTGCAGGAACTCGTTTGAAAGAACTGGAAGAGACTTGGGTCGGTTTGGTGGGCAAGAACTACGAAATAGAGCAGGCGATTCTAGATCTTGAGAGGGACCTAGGGTTGGAATCCGCTGCAACTACGCTGGACCACTAAATTCAGTCTTCCCACTTCTGTACAGATCATAAACATATCGCTTTATCTCCGTTTTTTCTCCTTACATTCTCAATTAACTGCGACCTCCAATTTTTGAGAGTACTTGCTGGAGGCACCGTCCAAATCACATGATTAGGCTGAATTACCTTCGAATACTCAAAGTATTGTAATGATATTCCGGTGTGGAAAGATGTGGTCACTTCTGCAAACGAAGCTCCCCGAATGTTGGGGTATTCCTTGATCTGGTTTGTAGAATCTGTGTGGTTAATCGCAAATTTTGCTTGTTTGGCTAAACATTTCTACTAATACCGGTGTTCGGTAGTCGTCACCACCATAGTGTTTTCGCCTGTTCACTCCTCATTGTGGGAGAGCGTGCCTATTACCAACGATCTATTATGTGAGCAAGACTCGAATATGGTGCTTGCTACTTTGAGATGCCAGAATAATTGTGTCACGAAAGGAGGATGTTCAAAGATTGATGGTGATATAGGTGCGGACAAAATAGAACCCCAGCCATAGATCTGCATACAGTCAGATGCCATCCGATCACCATCAGGTGGTCGGTGCCTGTCGGTCGTGACCTGATGCACACCTTAGACTGCTACATCCTGGTCCAGACCTAATACAACAGTATTTTCAACCTGTGCCTAAGGAACTCCCGTTATTCGCAGGTTTTACTCCTAATTTATGGTGCGAGTTTGCAGAGTGGCATCTCGCAGGTCTCCACCATTCGAATATAGGATGATGCGTGCTTTTGAAATTACTTCATTTACATTGCGAGTAAATATGCCAAACAATGTCACAGTACTTCCTTCGCAACATCGTTACTGAATGAACGTTTTCAGAGCCAGCATACTTTCGGAACGCAGGAACCGACCTAGCGACACAGATTTGGTATAGCTGTCAGTTTTTGTGGTTTCTACAAGCACCGGTTGAGAATAAAGATTTCAAGTCAGATTTCCCTTACGGCTATTGAGGAACCTTATCAGTTATGGTCCTTTCGGATGAACACAGTCAGTCCCGGTAAGAAAGTCTCATAACTGCAGCGAGTGATTCTGTCAGACCATGTGGTCCACAGTTGAACGACGGACATCAATTCTAGCATAGCGTCTAAAACAGACTAACACCAGAGTTTAGTTAAATGAGTCAACGTTGTTGCTGAGTAGACTGGTGGAACGTGAATGCTAATAATGTCTAAGAAAGTTCCTCTTCTATCGGTTACTGTGAGTCATTGCTTCTGAACTGTTGGTATTGCGACGGATTTTGCAACAGTCAAGAGGCTCGCGATGCTTGTTAATTGAGCACTCTTTTACTTCTTATTTCAGTAGAATTTATTGTTTGGGACACACACTAAACCTATATTTTACATTCCGCTCATTCGTAAATTCTCCAACTACTGGGTGCGATTTTCGTTGTACAATTTACAAGTTACTGTGTCATCGAGATTCTTCAGCATCGAATCCAGGCGCAAACGTGCGCCCTGGCTAGCGGTGTCATAATTCCCCCTGCTCGTTTTATGTCTTGTATATCAAGTGTTAGGCTAGGTACAGTCGTGTGAAAGACGATTGAGATAACTGAATTCAAAATGGTTGCCTGGCCCTCAATACATATGACTTGTAGTGCTACAGGAAAGTGTAAATGGCATGCTTCCTATTAATCCTAATGTTAATGCTCACCAGTATCTGCAATGAACGGACACACTAGGCTGTAAAAGACGTTCCTATGGCCGGCTTGTCGGCTTTCGGACTCTTCGGCTCTTTTCAAGCGCTGTTGATCTATAACAATTAGGGTTCGGGTTGCGTTCACCTGGTTTCAGCGATTAGGTAGTCTCCAGTTCCGACAGCAGGTATAAGTTTTTAGGGGCCAGATAACTGCTCAGTCTTCAGTCATGGCTCCCATTCTCCACTTTGTGGCGCAGCAAGACTTGAAACAATTCATACCTGATTTCCTAGCTTCAGGAGGTTGTGGCCATGCAATACGACTGACAGGTGGTATTTATCATACATCATTTAATCCATCAATATACCGATTTCAGGCGGGCTTGCTCAATCAACTGTAAAACCGTACCTCTCATTTCACTGATGTAATACGTTGCAATGCACTGGCACAGTAGTGTGGGAATGCATACGCGAGTATTTACCGTGATTGCGTGTTCTCTGAGTTTTGCGTTGACAACATTCTATTTGGGCACCGTTTAGGTACACCATGAACCAATAGCCTACCTATCAAGTTTTAGTCGGTTTACCACATATTTCCGTTGTTTTCACTTGCACAGACGAGCGGTTGACAGTCATTAAAATATATTACCTTATACAATGTACAGAAGAAAACAAGTTATAAGGACCAGTATATTAATGCTACTTAACGTTCAACTACTAATAACTTGTATTGTTTACTCCGTTAGTAATCATCGTTTCGGAGGCACAACCTGAAACAGAAGTAAATCATCATGAATTTGTAGTTTTGACATGAACGTCGCTTCAGAAGCATTTACCAGCCAATCACCAGATGCTACCGGTGTTTTGGTATTGGAGATACTTGATTTGGTGTACGGATTCTGCAATTAGTAAATAAAAAGCATGCTGAAATGAACGAAGTTGGTTGGTAAAAAGTTATACTGCTTTAAGTGGGCATCATAAACCGGATCAGTCGCGGGATATCTCTACTCCGGAAGTAATTTTCCAAGTGGGGCAGCTGTCGACCTTTCTCAAATCGTTCTTATGCGATGTTTGCGTAAACCAATGAAGACACGAAAATGCAGTTACAGCCGGCTTTGTGATTGGTCCGTTGAGATACTGATGCCACAACCATACGTAGCAACATGTAGAAATACTTGTGGCTCGGGCGCGTTAGTTGGTTGTAAGTCAACAGATGAACGGATCCGAATCCACAGGACCAATGGGGTCTACTGCAGTTACCCACTTCAGGGTTAATACCACAGTCGGACCTAAATCAGTGATTCCTGAGTTTTTCCCCCTACTTACAAACCTATGACAAACCCGTTAGTCTTCACACTCCCATTTGCTTTGATGAGAAAAGAATCCAATGTTATTCTGTGCATTACGGCGCACTTGCCGCTTGTCAAATGATTAGTGAATCCAGTTCCAGTTTTGCATTAAGCAAAATAATATTTAACCCGCGATTCACATGCACTGAGTTTCACTACTCACAACTTTTAATGATCATCGATTGTCGATTGACCTTCCATTGCGCCTTCAGTATTTGGTGATTTGGTGGAATACGCCACAGATGAGGCTAATATATGTCCATGGGCTTGTTCAGGACAGGCTTTCCTCATACCCCAAAGGTACTTGTGGTATAACAGTCTACTAGCACAGCTAGAACTCTTCAGACAGGTCAGGGAAGGTTTTCTTAATCTGAAACAGATTTGCAACTATTCACCTAGAAGTGTCTAAATTCTAGTTTGATTAGTGGGTCGTTGGACTGCTATGCTGACAACAAAAGTGTACTCTTCGCGCATATTCACTGGAGAATTGAAACAGTCTCCATGTTTTTCATGTCTACTTCATGTGGATTGTCTATAGGAGCATTGCTAACTTCTCGTTCGTTGCCACAGTGAGGGACCTCTTTCCTCGTTTGCAGTCTACTGTAGAAGCAGGTAAGGAAATCATCAGGAGGAACCGAAGGTAGCCAGAGAAATTAACTGTTGCTTGTCCTCACCAACATGGAAACCACGAAGGTTAGTTTCGCTATTTAAGTAAATAAGGGAAAATTAACCCATAACCGGCCCCCCAGCTCCATACTACACGGAAATGCAATGTTTTCTTGGCTTTCCTGTGCGATGGCGCAAACGATCGATGATTAGGAGTTTACTGCGAGCCGAGTTTGTTGCAAGGTTCATTTTTACTTTTTGTTGCTCTGTTTGGTGCTGCCTGTTCTGACCAATAGACAAGTATGTTTTCTACTTTATCAACGTATACTTTGTCGCTGTGTACGTTGTAAAAATGTCTCTATTGGAAAAATGTTAGTCATGAAGTAGCTTCCAGTGGTTGTTGGACGAGGTAAAACATCTTTGGACCACCTTATCCTATGGACAGTGTACACCCAGATTAACTTAATCTTTAAGAAAATCTGTCTATAGATATCAGGACTGGTATGTGAATTGGGTAATGATACATATTAATTGATAAATTTCTGAACTAACTGACACGCCATGCGAAGGGCTAGTTTTTGTCTGTATTTAGTTTTTCAACAGCTATCTTATGCACGAAATGGACATCATAAGCATTACTGCAGAAAACTCGGGGACTGCCTACCTGATGAGTCCGAAGAAGAGCGAAACCGGCCATGGACTGTCAAAGACTTTTCAGCAACCCTATGAATGTGTGTTAAGTCTACAAAACGTTTTGATTGTTACATCACGTTGAAACCTAAGTTGTTTGGCCTTAGCTTTTGCCGCGTCGATCCTCTTTTACTTGGAGCGTTGTTGACCCCGAATGGGAGCAGTGACGGGCAAAAATGTTAGATAGGTACTGTTGTGTCAGGCAAAGGTAGAGTGATATGAAGATTCTTGGTGAGACTACAGTTGGCCGTCGAGTACACTACAGGGTCATGTTCTTACAGTTCGCTATTAGTTGAATGCATCTGAAGCAGATAAGTGAAGTTTTCCGTTTTTGGATCCTATGCACAGTTTAAGTAAGCTACATGCGTCCGTAAGGTGTGCATGTCTTTCTTGTTACATTCCATATCAGGACCTAAAAACGATAACGCTTTTTGAAGCTGCAAAAATATGTGGACAGAGGTAAACCAAAACTGCAAATACGTTATACCAACTGATAAGTGTAGGGTCGGTATTTTCGTAAATAAAATATTCCTCCTTCACGCTATCATCCACCGATGGTGACGCATATCAAGACTTGACGTCATCTACGGACGACAACATTCATTGAATTGAGCAAGATGCGTTTATTGAAAATGGAGTTGGCTACTCGCAAGTAGTATCCCTCTTAGAGTAAGAATACCTGAATGCCTCCTAAATCACTCCAGCTGCACATTCAACAGGGAAATATCATGGACGATCGTTTTATTAGGAAGTCGCCTGATTTCCCATTCACACTAAGTGAATCTGTGAATGACTCAGAAACACAGCAGAGTTTTAGATTTTCATAACGTTTCCTTCAAATACACTCATTTGCATATCAATTTGGTTTTGACGGTAGACTCACCTGCAACCCAGCTGAATCTCTCGTTAATGGTTTTCTGTCGGTCTGGATTTTTGGGCACAATCACGGGATGTGACAAACGGCTACAAATTAAGGGCGCTGCGTGCTCATTTACTCTACTTTCAAAGAAGAAAGGTTCATTATTAAGATACACTGAAGAATCACCTATAACATTGAAGCTAAGTTTCTGTCACCTCACCTGGAACATTTGATATAGTTTTCAAAACATGCACCTGAGTATTATTTGCGATCCATTTTTCGTGAAACTAAAACCCAAACATAACCAGCCGTCGGAAGCACTGAACCGCTTCTTGCTGATGTTTAGTTAACTTAAAAGCTGGCTGTCAAGCTCTGTATGCAAGACTCTACATTGGAGAATAGGTTATGGCGGATTAGGTAAGCAACACATCGACATTTGTTGAGTGAATATTGGTTGAAATTGGCAAGGAGAACCAACTCAGAAACGGAATTCAACGCTTTAGCGACAGCAACTTACAGCGATCCCTGGACAAATCCGGTTTCCATTTCCATTTCATCCACTGTAGGTAGACGAAGATCTAGGTGAACAGTACATCCATTTTCGTCTCGAAAGTTGATATCCCTATCTTCCCTGATTGGATACTTGTGTTCTCCGTACTCGACAAAAGGAATACCTGAAGGTTACAACCAGTGAAGTGAAGACTCCTGTTTTCAGTCGGAAAGCATAATTAGACAGATATAATCGTATAGTACTTAGGCAGTTGTGTCTCAAACTCTATACACAAAATGAATTCTCCAGAGTTTTAACAGATTTTTCGAAGGACTTAGGCATAGACATAACTTTAAATGGACTGCTTGTTGTCGAATACAAACAAAGCACGGTATGATGGTATGTTCAAAAATCCTAATGTCTTTCTGGATTGAAACTACACGACAGAGATTCATCCATACAAGTTTTTGGTGGGAGCTACAAAAGCTATTCAGCGCAACAGAAGGTGAGGTTGGAGAAATCTGCTTTGACTTACCTCGCTCGTCGTACTTCACAGGAAGAACGAAAGCAGACCCGTTCGCACAATACATAAAAAGTCCCAAACCAATCAAGACGGAAATTAGCTTGAGACAACTGGTGAGGATGAACACTGTTGAATGGTCAGTCTGGAAAAAGGGCAAAAGGTAGCAACAAGTTGAATTATATGGGGTTTTCTTGAGATCCGATGGACCAAAGGGCACGTAGCTCATAGCCAGCAGCGAATCATCGGTGTTGAACATTGATGTCATGCTGTCGATGGTGATGATGAGCCCAACAACTCTAGGTAGTCAGCGAATCTTAGTAACAGGGATTATTTATTATTATACTGCCAGAGACTGGGTCCTTAGTACAACTATTCTGGTACCTTGATAAATGATTGGGAAATGTATAATCAGTCACCTCAAATGGGTTGTTGCGTTTAGCTAGTTATGTCCAAACCTCTGTAGATTAGACTTTTGATTCACTGCTTTGTTTGTTGTATAAAGAACTAGTATATAAATTGCTAACCAGTCGTGATTTATCTTAACTTGCGTTAGTACGTAATGGACACAAAAAACAATAAAGCAACCGATGGGGGAACTCATATGAGCTGGCACCTCATTAAGTATTGTTCTATTTCGCAACTGTGACTCACCGAATAGGATCGTTTAGTTTTATACGCTTTATGTGGTCAACGTGATAAAAATACTACTTACCATGCTTTATCGTGTTAATTCAACAGCAAACTGTCTGTTCTGTTCACAAATGTGGTCTCGCCGAATGCATCACAGGGCTTCAAGGTCACGTATGATTTAATCGATGCGAATGCTGCACTGATTGCAACCGCCTCACTTGAGCGGTGTTCAGTTTCGGATACCGTGCATCTACGTTCTCGTTCAACTGCTGAAATTCACCAAAGGAAATTGAGCACATGTCAAACAGGACTACAGCTCTTTCGACCAATGAGAGTAGAATTAGGCTGAGATCATTTGAATGCAACATCCAAGATTTTTTCATTCTTTGAGAGTAGTTAGTTGCTAGTTTCCCACCTAACTGATGAATTGACAAAGTTATCGTTGCTATTATTCTGTTCTCTTAGTCGTGGTTAAGGAATGCCATGTGCTAACTGAAGAAACACTGAAACAAGGTCAGGAGTGATTACTAGTATCTCAGCAGAAACCTAAGAACGTAAATTGTAATCTTACTCACTAAAAATAAACTGCCTCCAGCATTTATCGTATTGAACCGTTTAGCTCCACATTCACAGTTTTATCTTTGCTCATTCTCTCCACCGATATCACTGTATATGACCCTTCATTATCTACTCTACTCTCATCCAGGACCAAATTTTGAGACTCATGATTTGTATAGGTTATTGACTTATGATTACAGATTAGTAGACAAGTGCTATGTCACGTAGGTGGATGGTTCTTGGCACGAGTACGCTTGACCGCTCGACACATAGGTGTATTAAAAATGAAGGTCATCCGCTGGCTGCCACAACAACAAACCATAAAAGCAAGATTGTCATTGCTTTACATTCTTGTGATCACCAGGAGTTCGGCTAAAAATAAGAACTCAGTTAAAGGTATCGTCAATATAATGATGTCGTTTCTACTTAGCTCCGAGCAAATGTGACATGTGAACCAGCTGTTCAACTACGGCCACTTTCTCAAAATCCTAGGATTTTTCCTGCTTGATAAATACGAGAGTACGCCATGATGTCATTGCCGCTTTAAATTGTCTGCGCAATCAAGCAAGTTTGAATTGTTTTTTCCTGTAAGATAGAGGATGTGAATGGAATTTTTTTTCGTAGTACTTTCAAAAACATATTCATAAATTTCCGCACTGATGTCCCAGACAACGTAGGCTGTAGTGGTATTTTTTTCTCATCATGGCATTTCTCGAAACGAATCTCCAGACTATTTACATTCTGTGTTGATAATAGTGCGCCAAACATCCCATTAGTGGACCAGATGTTTACCGTCTCCGATCAGTTGTTCACTTGACTTTCGTGATCAAGTCCAGTTGCTGTTGAATGGGTTTATTGTGGGAACGCCCAACCCTTTTTATGAGCGGACAAATCTACTTGTCAAGGTAGGCTGCAGCTTTTGGTACGCCATCATTCTTCACTTTTAAGGTAATTAGGACAAGCCGATATTGTGCTGAAGCCTTACGAAAAACACGGAAATGTTTACCTAAGTCACTACAAATATTAGCGTAAGTCAGGACTGCACATATGTCAACTTCGTCAGGTCTATTTGCCGACAACTTCAAACGCAGCCTGGGAAAGTAGACTTGTAATTTTGTGAATCTATTCAATAGTAATTTTGGCCCTTACGCTCACATGTCGAAAATTTTGTAACAAACTGGCTAGTTAAATCTCATCGGACGGTTCCACCATAAGTCCATAAGTTCCATAAGTTCTTGCAGGGTGAACGTCAGCTTGTGTGAACTTAGGTTCTGAGTACTTACGAATGAAGACGGATGGGTTCTTGCAGGGTGAACGTCAGCTTGTGTGGCTAATGGAAATTTAATCAGCCAAGGTCAAGGCCACCTCTAGTAAGTTGCAGCGGCAAAACGAGGGTTGATGTGATCGAACCCACTTTTTCCTAAGCCTACGGAACAAAACCTCTGTGATTCACTAAATAAGTCAACCCACTCGCTGTGATTTTGCCACAAGCGCGTATTCACGCACACGAAGGTGACGGGATCTGCGTATGCGCTCCACAAGACTTTCAGCTTTGTTTAGCTAAAAAGGAAACGTTGATTCTTTAAATTACGAATGCTTGGTGATCAGCTTCTTAAGTGGGTTAAGCAATCACAGTATTCTGTGCCTGTGTTATCCACGTAGCGTACGGTAGCCAAAAAACTCTCATGAATAACACTAATTCAGACCAAGCACGTACAAGTACACAGTCGTTTCTGTTTATTCTCCACCAGAGCTAGTAAGAATGAACTTCGCCAAAACGTGTGGACCAGATATGCTGCGACGCTGAACTGATAAACTTCCGGTGACCCAATATTTAATTGTCAGTCGAAAACGTTTTGCTAATTTGCTCGTCTAAACTTGTCAAAAAACCAGGCGGGCTAGATCTCTGAATTAGTAGAATGATAATTTTAACTTCGCTAAATGATCGAAGCAAACGAGGGATATTCGTTTATATATATATATATATATATATATATACTACGCACGAACATAGCCGTTTCACTGGACTCGTGGATTCATGGCCCTCAATGCCATGTAACACGAGTAGACCTTCTAAGATAAGTATCATTAAAAATGGGGTTTCTATACATTCTACTGTTTGAGTTACACAAATTCCTTTCATAATTCATTATTAAATAAACAGTAATGCATCCGTGCAGAACCTGAGAGATAGTGGGTTATCATTCAAATAAGAGTTAGCATGTGGGATGGGAAAATGTTTTCCAGCGTCTTAAATTCATTTCTGCATCACAAGCCACTGACGAGGGTAAGCTTGCACTGAACGGGTATCATTTGGTAGGTTTGCTAGTTACACCAGGTAATGGAGACGAAAGTCTGCAAACGAGAGATAATAACACACGTGGCATAGATTTAATTCACTGGACCTACCTAAACACCCCGGGAATCGGTACAAGTCTACAAAATTTCTGATCGAGCATTCGACGGGCGGTTCTTCTGGTGGTTCTTTCACTAAATTGTATCATTCAGAATTCCTATAGTTCTCTGTGGTTTGTAATTAAAGCGTGAATATCAAAGCAATGCAAAATCCCACAGAACTATCTATTATTGACCGAAGTAACCCTCGGTAGCTTTCTATTCTTTGGGACACTGCAGCAAGCACCGTACAACAAAGATCGCAGCTCCATTGAGCTAAATAGTACATCAAATCTGGTTTTCACCGCATACAACGGATTGTTATCGACGCACTTGATGGTACCACTCAACATCATCCGTGGATGTCATGTCATCCTTCTAATGGTTCGATTTTCCTACCCAGTTACTTCTAATTATTAAGAAGGTTAGTAGGCTTACCCTCATGTACAGCAGACATCCAACATGGTTCCCACTTACAGCTTACTGTTGTCGTGAGGACAAATTTAAATTGAGATACTATTCATGCTTAGAACAAACCAACTTATCATTCTTTAAAGGGTTCAACTAACAGAGTGAACCAGAACCGCGAGTAATTTGCATTCTCCGTTGGAGGCTACCAAAATTTTGTCCGTATGCTTCGTACACATGAAAGCTGGAGTTAATTCGAATGGCCTGGCTTATCCCGTCCATTGAGTTAATTGGCTGTTTCCCTTACCCGCCTGAGTAAAGGGAGAAGACTGAATGATATTCGAAGTCACATGACTAAGCAATTAAACCGCCTTTAGGATTAGCAGTGGATAGAACAAAACTTATTATGTACTGTTGTGCCCGGCTGGCTCGCAACCAACTTTCTGGAAGGTACTCAGACGTGAGAGACTTCAATCGATCACACGGATTCCGGGTTCATCGACCGCTTGACATCGTATAAATCGTCTATGTGTCCCTAACAGTTCATTCCCGGTCTTGTTGCGTGATTTAAATCCGAGATTGTTAGCATTTAGTGAACCCGTACTGATCAACTGCAGAACGCCAGCTTTATGTGTGCAGAAAGTTTTAGTTACGCTGGAACTGACCATACAACCCTCCAGTCGTGTAAAACAATACGGTCTCTTTCTCTTCTTGCTGCTATGCTCTCACCACATAGATGTAGCACGTGTTGCGTTCCGCAGTTGATGAAACCAAATTGCGAAATACACTCATTTTAAAGTGCATTGGGGTTAACAAGAGACTCAGGGGATACTCCTGTTTATGTAATTCTGCGCCGAACGTGCTACAATGGTAGCCCAGTGTTTCAGTTGACACCATATTGGAGATATTGTGGCGTATTTCCTTGGTACGACACTACTCATAAGGCTGCTGAAAACTCACCGATAGCCAGCTGTTGGTTTCAGCATCCTTGAAGCCAATTGGTTATACGGAGTCCCCGAGTTTCATCAACCTTACGTTCTGTGTGCTCACCAAGCTGTATACAACTCTGGACAAAAATGTTGAAGCCAACGTTGACATGTGCCGACTTATGTCACCTTGCTTATTTCCCCATGAAACGGAATAATGGAATGCAGCGTTTTAAATTTTATGTTTGTTCGCATTAGGATGAGAGTTGGGAATTTTTACTGGAAGTTCCTTCTTCTAGGCGAAGCCAATCTATGCTGAAAAGCCGAAGAATATTGTACAGTTGCTGCTTTCTTGTTGAGAATTATCACTAGTGCACACCCCACGAAATTCCAGGGAGTTTCGAACCAGCGACATCCCGACTGGTAGTCTAAACACTTCAGCAATTAAAAACAATCAACCTTCAATGCACCAAATCATTACAAGCACTTCTGGATGCTAATTCACCTGGCGTCAGCTGCAGAACTAATAAATATATGACGCAAACACTTCAGCGAACTCTTGAAATGATCCATGAGCATTGCCGGAATGTGACAGGTAGTCCAAAATTGAGGTGAAGTCAATCTGTGCTGTCCCGGTTTCGAGTTACAGGGGCCCATACGGTGTTTCTACTGTGGATAAAGGGTAACGCATTATGTAATAAAGCAGGTGGCGAAACTGGAGTACTTCGAGGGAATCTGATCTGGTAGACTTCTGGAATGATGAGTTTTTGATCAGTTCCAAGGCTTTTCAGAATGGTTGAAAAGTTAAGTTGGAAGTTATGTGTCAGTTTAGTCCTCAGGGTAGAATGCTACATGTGATCGGACAAGTGTCCAGAGCCTAATTGCTAACCACGGAGAAAACGCATGCCACCTGAATATTTTTGGAAACCATTTTTCTACCCAGCACCCTATAACATGAATGGATTGTTTTGGAGTCTTTTATTAGGCAGATGAAAAATGAAAGACAGTCAGTCACCGGACCACCCCCGCCCCCATCCAAGTTAATCGATGACTCACATTTTTAAAACTGATATAGCCGAACATAACCGTTTCACTGGACTCGTGGATTCATGGCCCTCAATGCCATGTAACACGAGTAGACCTTCTAAGATAAGTATCATTAAAAATGGGGTTTCTATACATTCTACTGTTTGAGTTACACAAATTCCTTTCATAATTCATTATTAAATAAACAGTAATGCATCCGTGCAGAACCTGAGAGATAGTGGGTTATCATTCAAATAAGAGTTAGCATGTGGGATGGGAAAATGTTTTCCAGCGTCTTAAATTCATTTCTGCATCACAAGCCACTGACGAGGGTAAGCTTGCACTGAACGGGTATCATTTGGTAGGTTTGCTAGTTACACCAGGTAATGGAGACGAAAGTCTGCAAACGAGAGATAATAACACACGTGGCATAGATTTAATTCACTGGACCTACCTAAACACCCCGGGAATCGGTACAAGTCTACAAAATTTCTGATCGAGCATTCGACGGGCGGTTCTTCTGGTGGTTCTTTCACTAAATTGTATCATTCAGAATTCCTATAGTTCTCTGTGGTTTGTAATTAAAGCGTGAATATCAAAGCAATGCAAAATCCCACAGAACACATGAGACAGACAGAGCTTAGGCTTCTCTAGACTCGGATAGAATTACCATCTACTGATTATATAATGACCGTTCAAACCACTGTGATGCTGAGTTCGACATCTTTCGCTCAATGTGCACCAGACTAAGCTCAGAAATTTACTCGCTTATCAGCGAGTGGGTCCCACTCAACCTCGCACTGACACTGTCACTTCGATTGGTGATGAAACGAATGCAATCGAACTGCCAAGCTCGGCGAACAAACCAACAACCAATCCGCGCATCCGAGCTACCCATATTCTACAACATTGTCATATCCAAGCCTTTCTTGTTACCAGAACCCACAGTGTATACGTCTTCTGTGGTGGATGTGTTCCACTGTAAGTGCCACATTAACAAGCATGTCACTGTAGGAAGTTATTGCTGTAGCGTATAGTGATGAGCTTGGTTGTCGCAGAAGGAAGTCGGACAACAGCTGCTGAGTGTGAGCGCAAAAACATAGTAGCCCTCAACAGATCATCATATTCAAGGCCACCTAACCAAAACCTCAAAAATGCATTATTTGCCAGATTTATATGGGGTTTTAGATCCATGAACCTCACTTCCCAGCTAAGATTTTCTTCCTTGCAAGCAATTTCACACCATGAAATAGTCCATTGGCTGAGCCATCTAAAAATACTGGTGGAAATAAGATAAACTTCAAGTTCAAAGAATACGTGGGAATAAGAGAGATATCGAAATTGAAAAAAAATATCAGACACTCATCTCTACAGAGCCTTTAAGCTTATTATTATTCTTCTGTAATCAATAGCACACTGATAGGATTCATCTTTTCCATTTGGAATTCTCCGAACTCTCGGACCAGCCATTCGCTATCGAATGAAATTTCACAATGGTGGACCGCAAGTGCGTTGGTTATTGATGTGCATAAACGTTGTCTGGAATGGTATTGTAAAGAACTCGCTGGGATTCATACATATTTATGTTATCACATTGAGAGGAATTAGTTATAAATCAACTATTTTGTCCAAAAAATAGTCTCTGTATTGCATTGAATCCGTATACTGTTGTCTCGCTGATCTCGAGTCATTTTCGGGATCCAGGAATTAAGTGCAGAATCCTCAACCCTCTTATTTTAAGTGACTTCTTTTAAGAGTAATCAACTGATAGCGAACGAACCAAAAGTAATGAAAGCGGACGATGTTAGGAAAAGCTTAGCATTGTTGCATGTGCACGGGGAAAACGAAGTCTGAAATATGAGGCTCTGATTCGAGGGTTGCTCAAATTGTGGAAGTCGATTTTCGCCACCAGTCACTTTTCTTGAAAAGGAAAGGCATCCGAGCAGACCAAAACATGACAGTACGAAAGCACCAAGTGTTGCGTGCTCAGAAAAAAGCCGGTTTGTCTGTCGCACCAATCTGAGTATGCTGCTGAGTGATCCGGTGAAGACTCGCCATTGGAATGCAATCAGAGGAAGTCGACAATCTTGGACACATGCAGAAGGAGCTTCATCTTCTGAGGGAGCTAAATTAGAATAACACATTTTCAGCTGTTTATCTTTGTTCTAAAACAAACGTTGTGGCCGATATCAACCTAACTAACCATTTAATCTATACAGGCTAGAAGCCGAAATTGGAAAATGCCTGTCTCGGGAGGTCAGACAACATTTTCGAAAGTGTTTCTTTACGAATCCGTTTTACATGGATTCATCGACCATTTACTACCTGTGACTACTGAATTAGTACTGTAGCAATGTTTCTGTCTTATAGAAGCTTACTCGATAGGTTATAGGATGTGCTGACCGTTGACCAAAGCAAGACGTACTTGCTGCCTGGCAAGTGTGATCTTTTTTGTGATCTTGTAGAAGTAAATGGGGTGTATCAGAATTTCATCAGTGATGCAACTTTTCTTCTGTATGTTTTATTTACGGTCAACTTTGCAAACGTGCGAAGTTGTAAAGCCACAAAATTATCGCATAAACTCGGAGTCCTTCCAAGCATTACATTTAATACAGACAACAAAATTCTATCGCATTGGTGGCCTGACACATCACCAATCACATCTCCAGTGATTTCTCTGCTCGGCATATATAACAGGTTTAAGTATCATAAACTTAGTCGCGACTGGAAGTAGTAAGTTGATCGCCGTTTATTCATGTGATTGGCCAAATGTATGACATCATTGTTTTAGCATGTCCAATATTGTGGTGCACACTATCCTCCTAACCGTCTTCTAGAAAGGCTATCAGACGTGGGTTGTCAATTCACCAACTTTACCGCATCTTCTAATAAAACCATTAATTTTGTCAACCAGCACTTTGTTCAGCAAATTTTATCAGTAAGTAAGCAGTCACTGCAAGACGGAATAATAGCTGTGTTGGCAGTGTTAGCAGTGCTGGTGAATAGTTTTCCGTAGGTGTCACCTCACCAATAACTGGTTCCCAAAGGTGTTTCGTTGTCACTGATTCCATTGGGTATCAGAGTAAGAGTCCCCTGTAGGTGAAATCAATTTCATGAGTTTTACAAACGGCCTTGCGTTCACCGAAAGAAAATTTCTCTTTAAAACCCTTGATCTGTGATTCCAATCAGAGATCCATTTCGGTAGGAGCCCTTACTCTCGAGTTTACCACACGGTCCTAACATTTTGGGCGGAACTGTTTCGTCGGTTCAGTAACTCCTCATTTTCCCCCGAATGAACTTGTAACCAAGATGTCGACTGCAACGGTGCCCCCACTTTAGGGTTAGTCTAGAGTATTCTGAGTCATACAGTCCTTTGTTAAATCAGATGCCGATCAAAAGAACAATCATTACTTGAATGTTCTGTATGGTTGTGTGCACAGCAAAAATCTTTTTGGGTGAAATTCCCATGCACTTAAACACCAATCCAAATTCACTCATTCATCAGGAGTATAGTCGCAACTAGATAAGTTTGGCACCAGAATATGTGTTTAGTTCCTGCTTGACAAAATGTCATATCTGGCAGGTTCCATGGGCCCGACAGTACAGATACGGTATGTCACATGACATCGGGACTGCTTGAAATTTTCATCTTATATACCAGAAGCTATAGCAAACGAACTTCTTCTACTTCGAGTCTTTTTATTGACCTATCTGGAACTATCAGAAAGAACACCTCACAAACTTCTGACATCTCAGAACAACAACGGTAACGATGGTATGCGTCAGTCGAGGTGAATCCCGACTCAGTCAGACTTTAACGCAAACCACTGGTGTGGGCGGGATTCATTTAGTATCCAGGTTTCGCATGTTTACACAATTTTTAATGTGAACTCCCGCGGTCAGTAATTAACTTTCCTGCCTCACAAGCCTCTCTGGTTTGGACTGAATACATCAGGAGCTTTTCCGTCGTTACTCAGAACTCGGCAGCTTGGTCTTTTATTTGGGCACCAAGAACGCCATTACATCAACGCAATGAACTTTGGTAAGAGACCTCGTGAGGAGGAAGAAATCCACAAAGAACGTTTAGGCGGACGAGCTTATTTACACTAGTGTTCCACGATTTATGCGCGATGGACAGTTGCTAAGCCTTACGATAGCGTGAGCATGGGCGGGACTGTTCCATTTATGATACCTAGCAGCAAAATTCTACAAAATGCAAACCCTTTCAACTCCTCTGCTTTGAGACGCCGGATACAGGCAACATCTGTGTGCTGAACAAGATTCAATGGGTTGTGAAGTTGAGCTGTGGCGTGGAACCATGGGACCGGCGTTCGCAATAAATGTCTACCAAAAATAGAAATTCGGACAATTTAATCGGTGTTTTAGTCAGTTGTGATATTCCTGGACCATGAAACATTTTAGTGAAAAAAGCCACCATGAATGACTCTCAGAATCTTCGAGGTAAACCACAAAAATTCTGTCAAACGACTTTCAGATGGTGAAATGTGTTTTTTGATTAACCAAGACACAAAATCTTACACGCCATTAATACACGGAATAGATTGACAGCCAGCCTCCAATTTGCATATCAATCCACAAGCCTAACACTGAGTTCTTAACAATACGAGGATTCCCGAGGCATTTGTTAAAAGGAATAGACAGAACCGCTATAAACCATGATGCTATATCTCACACGGCAGGACTCAGCTAATTTAACTGGACGCTATCTCGTTATGAAATAAAACCCTCGTCTCAACGGTAGTATTCTCAAAATATTTGATATCCATTGAAAACAAATAGAGTTTAGCCTATTTTCGGGATGCGGAAGACAATTGTCCCTGTAAAGCATGTCCCTTTTGGGGGAATTCTACTTCATTTATGGCTTTGCCGGAAGCCACAAACGTGAGCGACAGAAAGCCTAATAATGCGGTCTGAAGGCTCAGATGGGAATATACACGTTGAATCGCTCTAGTTTTTCTGTTCCCCGTGCTCCTGTTGTTTGAACCAATTTTCCATTTTTCAGTTTCTGAGGTTCATCAAACGATCATGAAGTATCTGCTGACCTACTTCGTCGTGGGTATTGTCATATACGGAGTAGAACCAGCAACATTTTTTATTCCAGTAGAATACCATAAAAACGGTATGTTCAGATTAAAGAGGCTTGCCTGCACCAATTGGATTTCTTTTTATATTATTTGTCCCTTTAGAAGAGATGATAGTATAATGTTGTTCTCTTTATTAGTTCTTGGACTCAGCCAAACGGGCCAATCCATCTGTTCGATGAGCGCCAAGCGGATAACTTAGGTTTAAAATCAAGTCAAATAGAGCCGTTCGTGGGAGGTTTCTTATTAGATTTTATAGTAATCAGCTTTGGCGAACAAACTTTGGTCGTTTTTACTAATTAGAAATTTAGAAGTTCTTTGTAAAAGGACCAGTAAAAGTGTATTCCAGAGTTAGAAAACGTGCATCAAGCACAGTGTTCTCAGCAACGCTTTCGTTACGCTTAGTTTGAAGTACGACTGTGTGACTGATGCATTCGTAAAAACCTTATCTGGTCTCGGACAGATTTGAGCATATTTTGCTTTTTAGGATCCGTGTAAGGAGGAACTGCAATACAGCACGCGTGCATTAGGTAGATGAATTACAAACGGAATAGAAGCATAGAGAGTATCAGTAGGAACAGTAATCTAATGCTTGCCATATGGAGGCTCCTAAGTTTTATAAAATGCATTTAAATTTCATCGCCAGTAGACCAGCAGTTATGCAGTTTGTCAACAGGGTCAATGCATCTGTGACTTTTTTTGTCAGGTTTCCGCAATCCCAGCGATGGGAATGCCACTCGCGTTATCTACTTGAGCCTTTCCAAAGCGCCTTTGCCCATAACCGAAATATGAAGAAAAATAGATGGATGCCGTGAACAAAGAGTTTGGCTAATGCGATTTGTGGTTACATCTCTGTTTGCGCATGTGTCATACCTTTCGGATAAATGGTCCGTCTTTAAATGTAGAGTAGACTAATCTAACTGGATTCGTTTGTGGTGAATTATCAAATCGCTTCCCGTTAGGTAGTAAGATTTAGTTACTAATACTCAGGCAGCTGTAAATGCACTTATTAGAAGACAGTTTGGATTTTGAAGACCCTGGTTATTAATGCATCAATCGAATGGGGTTTCCTCGTTTTGACCATGCGCTCTAAAGCACACCTTCGGGTGTTATTTTAAAAACTCTGAAGATTATGACACCGTCTCCTTAGAACAGAAAATAAATGAGTGAAAAGTTCTGTGAGGATTTGTTCAAGTAGGTAAAGTAAATCACCTCAGCAAAAGTTGTGTTCCTTTATTACCCATGAAAATGTAAAACAATCCCTCATGAGCCAGTAAAGCAGCTCACAGCTACCGAACCTTTGTTGGATATTCAGATCATGTTCACAAGTTTCCTCACCTCGGAATTCTCCACCTACCATGATACAATAAAGTTTAAGCTCTCTCTCTTAAACAGCGTCAATTTTCACAAACTAGTGTGTGGACCATATAGATATGGCACACAAACTTTCGAACGTATCCGATTAATACACACTCGGTCTAAGATAAAGACACTTATTTCATGACCATCCACGACTTCATGCTAGACGATCTGTGAGTGTACTTCAGATTGCATTGATCGACCGACTAGTCGACTAACAAAAATGGATGTCTTGTCAATCTAACTTTCAGCAGAAAAAATATAAGCGAAATCTACAATCAGTTGGTCGAATATTGACACCAAGTTGGTCTCACTGGAGAGGTTAAAGTCATTCATTGTGCCAGATGACCGGTCAGTGACTTATTGTTGGCCGACACGTACTTAGGCCTAATTCACCGAAATCCGGTTGACGTCCTTCTTATTGCTATAAGAAGAGATCAATGCGACTGAGCTGACCATGTACCGATGAAAAAAGATTAGTTCAACGTGGTCGCAGCATCTTTAACTGAGCGCTTGACAGTGTGATAACCCGGTTCCGTCTTCTCTTTTCAACTTAACTACAACAGTCCCAAGAAATGTTACTAAACTACTGTGAACACGTATACGTACGATCGACCGCAGCATGTGTCGTGTGGCTGCGGTTCTGTGGCCTCCATAAAAACCTCCTTTTATATTGCTCAGGAAAAAAGGCCTTGTGATTCCATAGAGGTAATGTTAGGCAAAACTAATTAAAGCACTGCTCAGGTATTGGTTAGACTGAAATGCAGTACGCGTAGTCCTAAACCTTCTCTATCGAAATTTACACAGTGAATGCGGTTTATTTGATAGCGGTTTTTATACTATACAGACAAGTTGGAATGAGTGTCCTAATGAACGTGTTTTTAAACGTGTTTTTTGAATTTTTGAGTTAGAGGCTATTCTAATATTTCAAAATGTAGTACTGGGAGTCTTTAATCACTTTAGGCTGTTCACGTCTGTACAAGAAAGAGGATGAAGCTGAAATATGATTCACTAGTTATTGGCTTTTTTTTTAGAAACTTTTAAGAAGTATCTGATTATTTCGTTCAGTGGATAAACTGTTGAGTTGCGTTAGCTAACAGACTGGCCAGCGCCAATTAGCGTTGGGCTAGCACTCCAGGGCTTATCGGTTCAGTTCAGTTCTTGTCTTGCTGGTGGGGTTTTTGTTATGGTCTGTCACTTGTTCCGGACGTTTAGTCAGTACGGTAGGTTTCCAACTGCGGTAGGCTTGACCATTCGACCTAAATCTTTTTCATTGATCGCGTTAACTGTTGATGCTGCTTCGCTCTCCCGAGATAGAGTTTGAAGCGGAAGTCTGTGTTAATCGCCTTCCTGTAGATTGCAAAGTGCGGCCTTGTTTACTTGACAGATGTCTGAGATAGAGTCGGAACGGTTGTTACAAATTGGATGGCTTTGTCAGTTCTATTTGGACAGTGTCAGCATAGAAAATACGGAAGACCGAAAATCCAAGATAAAGCAGTTTTGTACGTTACGTTATTCCGGAATTTACACGAGCAAATGGGGTCAATCTCACTGCTTACAATTCAGTCACATTGCGGAATGATGCTTATTGCTTCACATAAAAAGCTTACTAACAAACCGAGAGCCAAATGTATTTGATATTTTCAGATCTGCGGTAAATAATCCCTAAGGCGGAAACAAACTTCGTTGACAGGGACCAATAGCAATATAATGGAAGTTAAAAGAATGGCTGAACGAATTCAAAAAGTTCGACCGGCTTTCAGTTAAAGACTGCTTACTCAATAACTGGAGAGATTTTTCCAATCTCTAGTGCCGGAGTTCCTTCCATTCATTTAACTAGATGCACTGCACCTTTAATTTTGGTGGTCCGAAGACATGAACGCAACCAAACTAGTGGAATGGTTTTGTTCCTTGAACGGTGTTCGATATGCCCGAATGCACTCTGAGTTAAAGTGCACGGTACAGTCCGCTCTGGGTAAATCAACCTCCAGTGAACCAGTTCACTGAAAGGGTAGTGTTTCAGACAATCCTGTAAAAATGGCCTATCCGAAGAAAAAAACTGTTTTTCACGGCAGTATTAATATTCCTTATTTTGTGAAAATAGTGTTCTTAATGATACCATCCATTTTCAAGCCTCGCCCTGGAAATACCACGTGATATGATACCTGACAAGTATTTCACTTGACATCTGTCTTGTCCTCAGTTTTTTCGCAGCAAGCTGTCGACAAATGGTAAGGGGTAAAGAATGAGTTATTCGGAAGCAGTAAAGTTCTTAACAGGAATATCCAATAATTTATTAACAGCAAGACAAAATCCAGGTCACGCAGCGGTTGTGACTTCTGTGAGTCTTTTCACAACAATCTCCCTTGGAATTTACACTAGCAGACTGACAGAATTTTCCAATTTTGTTAAGGAATTTGTGTTATTTTGGGTTTTACCGCATCATAGTATATCTTTTAAAGTTCGAGGCGGCTCATAGTTGAAACGCATATGCCACGTTTAAATTCGGTACGTATACATACGTGCTGTTAACCCAAGAGAATTTATTTCGCCGCTAAGTGTGATTCTAATTGATGGCGCAATGACAACCCTAATGAAAGAGTTAGATGATGGAAGCATATTTGGTTTGCTTCTTCTTTGTATCTGGTAGGTGCAGGTATAAATATCACTCCATTCCGTTGTTTTTATTGTCACCCTTAGGCCAACCATTCGTTGAGTACAATAACACGCAATACCCAATCGTTGGAAACAAGCTATTAACATACAGGGATAAAAACGGTTGCATTGTTCAACTCTCATTGAACATGCCGTCGGAAGAAGAGCTACTGAGGAAATCGGGCTACGTTCAAGGGTCAATGTAAGTCTGCAAGCGTGTGAACCTAACTCTTGTTTGAATTTGTTTGAAGACAAAATGACCCCCCAGGCTGGGGGCAGTGAAACTCGGAGACATTTCGGTAGCCGGAGTTGGATATACGTCTAATTTTTTCCAGAAAGTTACCAGCTATCTATGTATGCTTTTGATGCGTGCATTTGTGGCTAAAAGGAGTAAAAGAAGTCTGAATTTCTGATGGAAAGCTACTATTTCATCCCACAGGTTTAGCTGATGCTCTTGCATTTAAACAAGTTTTCCGAAAAGCATCCTGTGGGCCTTTATGACTTTATAGTCAACGGTTGAGTTCACTTTGTTTTCTGCCATAATGTGCTTCTCAGGAACGTAATCTCCTTCGTGCACGATGCGCTTCTAAACCAAATCACTACCAAGAATGTTCTTCAGAAATTATGAAATAACTACACCTGAATCCGTTATGCTTTGTTAGGAAGTGGGTCTCGTAAAAAATAGTAAGTGGACATGCAAATGAAGTGCAATCAATCACTGCTAAGACTGGTCGTTGGTTTGTTCGCTGAGCTGGGCAATTTGATTGCAAACGTTTCATCACCAATCGAGGTAACATCATCAGTGCGTTAGTAGGGAGCGTGGTGGAACGCACCGATGATGTCACCTCGATTGGTGATGAAACGTATGCGACAAAATTGCCCAACTCAGCGAACAAGCCAACGGTCATCTATACTACCTGAGTTACCAACATTCTTCTCTATAACAAACTGCTAAGACTCATTCCGAATACTGCTACGGAGTGGACCTGGGTAAGCTTGTTCATGATACCTCACTTAAATTGTTGTCTTCTCAGAGCTCTGTCACAGTTTTGGTTCAGGAGGTAGGTGATTTTTTTCTGTGGTGTTTAATAAGCATTCAAAATTTTTGTCTGAACTGAAAATCTAAGATAAAGCAACTATCCCAACGTTTCTATTTTTATTTACAGACTCTGTTTGCCAATCTTCCCATGAGTAGTTACAATGGATTTGATGAAATAAAACATACATTACGCAAAAGAATTACTTTTTTTATTTCCAAGACTGTCATCCAAATCCCACGTTTTACGCATTGATTTTAAAGTAAATTTATAGCTAAGCTCATAAACCGGGAAAACCTGAAAGTAAACAGAATGTTTAACATGTCCATCGTGGGTGCATCTTTTTTGTTGTGTTCATTACGATGTAAATGGGATTTTCGTCCAACCTGTAGTCAGAACAAGTTAAAAAGCATCCATTCTCCGCCACTGTGCTACTGAGCTCAAGATAGTCCCTTCATATCCACAAGAGATCAATTTCAACCTACACTGCTTATGGGGAGAACAGAGACACAACAGGACAGAATAGAACAGAACAGAGACAAAGTGGTTCTTGAAATCCGTTGTATCAGTTACTCCCATTTTAGCTCACTGTCACAGGGTTCAGTCACTGATGGGAAAGCTGCTTAGATTAGACACTTTTTCAGGCGGGCGCTTGCTAATAAACCAGCTAGGGGCGTTCATAGCTTACCAGTTTTGCAATGTAAGTAGCAATATTAGGATGCAGCTAGAACGTGTCACGATACCTACGCTACATGTGAAACTACCTACATAGTATATTTCATGATCACCATAAAAAATACAATCAAGTAAGCCGATAAAGAAGTCTACCCCATCAGTTCTGAACTGCAGATAAAAGCTCTGTACAACAAATCAGGTCATTAATAAACTCTAGTCAAATGGTGAAGAATCTCGAAGCTGAAGTTGTCCCATTGACGCTTACAAAATTCACTAATCTTATTCTACTAAGGTGATATTCATGCCGGAGGGGTCCACAACAAGAATCTCCTAATCTACTGATCAGAATACGAATAAACCCAGTAGAAGCTCAATACCTCTAGAGTGGCGATGAATTAGGGTGGAATCTAAGCGTGACGTTTTTGGTAAACGTAACCGGTTTTTACAGCCTTTTGTACATCCTCAGACTTCTGGTGGAATGTACTCATGTGGTGACTTAAAAAAGGCCTCGTTGAATAGAACCTGGTTATTCGACGTCCCTTCGGGGTAGTTTGAATTCGTTGGAGGACGTTTAAATATACAACAAGACTTACAGGAAACAATTTAGTGAACTCTATGTGAGTTAGTCCTCTAATAAACTGACGATACAATTTAACGTGATTAAAAAATTTTTAGTAGAATATTCCGACATCGGTTAACGCACTAACCCGGAGCAAATCAGTATGGCTAATCAACTGATTCTAAAGCGGTATCGGGCTGTCGAGGAGTTTTCAATAACCTTATGAGCAATGCTACGCTGATAAACGTTTTTAGATTTCCGAACACAGGGATGAAGCTTTCTTTCAATTAGCTGACAATTTCATTTTGGTATCGTTTCTAATTACAAATAAGTCTCAGACTCATGGTAGTCACAATCAAGCATTATGCCCTTAAAGCATCTTCAATGAAAAAGATACCGGAGATGAACGTGTTAGATACCTACGATAGAAATAAAAAAATAAAAATGCCATCCATAGACACGTCCGTGTTTATCAGTACTCCGTACTTTAAAATGAGAGCGATCAAGGAAGTAGGCACTTGAAAGTTTTATCATGTTCTGTTCCTCAAGTGTACCCGTTAAAAATCGCAGTATACGTCCTCTTCACCACCGATAGTAGCACTTTCAGTCAGTCAGCAATGGCGTACACCCCCAGCCTGCGACCTTGACACAAAGAGCTACGATAGACGGGCAGTCTCGTCTGATATGAAGCGTGACTAGCGAAGTGCAGGTCGTTTTGAGGTTCAGGAGTTTACGTGTCACTTGATTTGGGAAGGCTCTTTTGACAGGTTGAGGAGAAATAAATTGCAAGTGACTGGCGTAGACTTTGTTACCCATTTTCTTCTCATTCTTAGCCGTATGTCAATAGCCGCGTATTTTTAAGCAGAACGGATTTGATTTGCTAATAAGTTCAATCTCTGTGTATTATTGATTTTTAGTCAGGCTTTCATGAACACTGATTTGGTTCCGCGAAGTGTTCAGAATCACACGGACAGTTGTGCTTTGTCTGATTATAAACCCCTATTCGTTGTGATAGGGTTTCAAGGAGCCAGTCAATAGCGGGTGAATTGGTAGTAAACTACATGTGGTCTCTTTACATATAGCCATTGTTTGTGTTCTGTTAAGACATAACCTCGAACAGAAACACAAATGTCGCCAGAATGGTCGATCGATTATTTGTCTGGTAGTAGGTGAATGTAGGTGGAAAACAAATGAGGCACTTGAAATGCAGTTTCACTGAGGAAGGGCTCTAACTAAACGAACATATGCTAGAAATTGCAGTAATTTTTGGGAATTTTTCGGTCTAGATTCAAACACTAACCCATGAACCGATTAGCTCGGCATTTCAGTCCCAATTTATGATCAAGGTGATCCAAGTTTTGGATGGCGCTATGAACTACAGCGAATAATTTTAAGCAAATTTGACGTGTGAGAAAATAGAAGAAAGATATCAGTGCTTTTTGCTGGGAAGATTTGAATTCAGCAACAATACGATTTTTGCTATTCATCGGGAGAACGATGGCCTTGCACCATTATGCAACACGGTATACTCAAGGCGTCCATCACTACTTTGTACAAACAAGTGTCTTGTTCACATTTAAGCAACAGATTCCATCTTATTAGATACTCAGCTTTGGCTGTGTGAGATTGGTGACCGTGTGTGAGAGCACACAAAACACTTGTGACAGTCATCCGGAAACTGGGTCCTAAATATGGATATAAACTGAAAAGACCTCTCCGGAACTCTTTGAGAATGAGCAATCCCATGGATTGCGTGTGTTGCAGTAGTGTGTGTTGTAGTAGTAGTGTAGTAGTGTGTGTGAGAGGCTCATCTCACTCTGGCCTAAAGGCTTTTATTCTGACTGTTCTGATAGGGGCCAGCAAACTGAAGTGATTTAAGTAACTCGATAACAGCTCGGTCTTTTGACCGTTAATTGAGCCATAATGGCTACGGTCTTTCAGTGGTTTTCTCAAGAAATATGAGAGACGCTTTTCACCCAAAGTTAGAAGCCATTCGAAACTGCGTCACGGGATACTGTTTTGCCAACTTAAATCTATTGATGCTAACCAAAGAAGGTGCTAGGTTATCGCTTAAAACCAATCTACCCAAAGGGCAATTTGTATTTTTGACACATCTATCATGAAACCAAATGACTGGAAGTTATAATCGGTTGTGAATTCTTTGGGATTCCTCCTAAGGGGTACTAACGTCGACGAAATTTACCGTTAACTGACGTAAGGATCCAAAAAGAATCATTGTTCCTTTTTGGTGATACGAAAAGCCGCCTTCCCTATCATTTCTAAGCAGTTGATCGTGATGAATCAGGAAAGCATCCTAACGCAGATTAGTTCGTTGTACCCCCAAATGCCACGTAAGACTGCTTAATATCGTGCAATTATGAACCCCCTTGTAAAAGTATAGACTAATGCGGCCTTCATATCGGCTATTCATTGGAGATACAATCAAATTATTTTTGTCACCCGAAATCAAAGTATATCAACTCAGGTTATTTGGGCTATTTTACCCGCTTGGAAATCTGATTGTGCCGTTTACTAGTGTACACAAGTGCCAGCTGCAAGTCAAGTTATTGTTTTTGTTAACTTGACTGGCTTTAATGATGGGATTAATATCAGATGCCTTATACTACCTCTATCCACGAAAGGATTTAGGCGACGGATGCTAGACCCTACGTTCATATTAGACTGCTTGACGTCTAAGATGGCATTAGCCATCTGGATTTTCAGACGATGCCAGATGACAGCACCACCTTTGGGATGGAGATAACGCCAACGTTCTACAGCGCTTGAAAATTTTTAGACTGGAGTCGTCACTCCTTCCACACTAACCCTGGAATTGAGCTGATAAAGTTTCCCATTAACTGTTAAATTGGTTGGTTAGCTAAGCTAGTGTACTTAGAGGAAGTCTTTTGACCACAGTGATAAAATCTTGGGACCACAAAGTTGCTGGTTCAAAACCATAAGCAAGTACACAGATTATCGCTTCCCACACTAAAGCTTTTCCCTTGGGTAAAGATTCAGAAAGTGTAGAAAGATATCCCTTTCAGCATCTACGCAAAGATCATTTTCTTTGTTTACTTAACCCAACAAGACCCAGATATCACAATTCCGTGATATGTTCGGTCTCAGCACACTATACGGCTAGGTTTACCTAATACATACCTCTCTGCCTATTGAACTTTGTCTTGCCAGTGTTATTTGCAAGTTTGTCGATCCCCACATGATGAATGTTTTGGATACAAACGGTTTGTAGGTTCTCTGTCGTCGTCAAGCAATGCAACACCATAGGCATATTGGACACCTGTAAGTCAATTTTTTGGCTCATCTGGAAGCCAGTGGTAGTCGTAGCGCTGAGTTAGTTACCATGTTAAATGACACGAAGGAAGAAGGTTAGAATCGTAGGTCTTCTTGCTTTGAAAAGAAAATAAAGGGCTTAATGACGAGAATGAGGTTTTATTAAGTATGCCATCGGGAAACAAGATGGAATTGTATAGCAGCAAATCCGTGCGAAATTCATTAAAACAGGAAGTCTGTTTCACCCGGAACTTAGATTAATGCTCTGCATTCTGAAATAAGATAAACATCTGATTCTCAATTCTCTAGAAGTGGAAGCTGCCGTAAGTGATTTGGTTGTGTTACAATGACTCAAGAAATCGAAAAATCGAAAGACACTTTTGTTAGCATCTATGGGACAGATTCCATAAAATTTTCATATTTTTTATCTTGCTACATGAAGGATAGGCGAAGATTGAGCAAAATAGTCCGCGTAGAGGCAGAAGGGTTACATCAAGTTAATATTCATGCTTCTTGCGGAAAGCTGCTTATACTATTTTTGGGGCGGCTGCTAACAAAAATAATCTCTGAGTAAGCGACTCCAGCCAGGTGCTCTAATTCTCCGATACCAAGGTTCATAATGGTCCGTCCAAAACTGGGGTGTTTCAGCAAGTGAATTAAGTACTTCAACAATCATTTCTTCTTCTTGTTGCGATTGCTCATTAGGTGTCTATTTTGTGCTGCATGGAATAAGCTTTTGATGCTGCTCTTTACGTGGGAAGTTCAGAGCAGAAAACATTAAACCAATCCATAGGAAATCAAGTTCTTCATTTTTCGGACATATTTGAGCAAAAAACCGTTCAGTTGTAGGAGCCTTCTGATGACACACAAAGGAAGAAGATGGGCTGAGGTACTGGCAGGTTTCTTATGCCTTGACAGAACTATCCGAAAAGGCAGGAAAGGATTCAAACCACGGACTTTCCAGTTAGTAGGTGCGTGCCTTTACTGTCGAGCTGTCGAGAGCAATGTGAAACATTGTCGTCTCCGAAAAGTTTGATTATTACAAAAGTAGGAAAATTGCTTACGCGTGCTTTGACAGTTGCTTGGATAGAAATGCTGATTTGTCCGAAAAGCAAACATTTTCCTGGTTGAATAAACAACTCGAATATGGGCAGTGGTCTTCTCCAGTTATAAGCACTGCATTGAGCCGACTAAACCTGCTCCCATATGCACAGAGCTCCAACTGGCTCAGTGGTCAACTCGGCCATAGGGATTGCGTTGGTTGCTACGGTACCTAGAAAAGCTATAGTATTGTCCGATTCGATTAATTTATACACCCTTATGAGGTGTCACCTGGTTTTACTCCGAAGCTGTCTCTTCCGCCTTTGAACAAGCAACTTTATTTTGTAAGGCAGTGGGAGGTCAACATTGCCATCATGGATGCTGGAGTCCGTCGATCATCACCTCTGTGGGGGCCAATTGACGTTCTCGTCATTTTCGGTTGGGAAGATTTATCCGGTCACCGAAAACGGTAACCAATGAATCGTGAAAAATTTCTTCACTTGAAGAGATCCGAGCACCACAAAACAGCCCAAAAATAGGAGGACGAATAACGAAGAACATAAAACTGAGGCGAAGACTATGGAAGACACTGCACAGTACCTGACTGAACTGGAGAAGTTTCTTTAATAACTAGAATTTTGGTCAACAGTATTACAACGGTACAGAATTACATTTATGTGAGGTCCGTGTACAACTGAATGGGAAATGTGGACAAAATAGCGTTTTTTCAAGCATTTTCTTTTTGTCCTGAGGATCATTTTGGTCTTGAGTCGACACCTTAAAATATGTGCCTCCCCTAGAAATGACTATTTTGGAAAGATTCTGCAGCTCGTCCTTTTGGGGGAATATTATATATAAAGTCTGCAGCAGTAGATTTACCGTCTGCTGATATATGTTGAAACTCTGAATTTTGCGGAAACCTGGTTGTAATACGAAAGAAAACAGGATTCAAAACAAGGAAAACCCGTGCATAGTGTATGAGGGCATGTGCCACAATAGTCTGCATGCTATGTATGAAGATCTCCAAGTTAATGACAAACTGAGTATCCTACCATCCAAATGAATTCTCCTGAAGCACTGATATGTTTTGCTCCAACTGTACAACTGCGATATGAATGCCAGTAATACGGTCATTTTATCGCTTTAATTTAGGCCTCTGGAGATTTGCAGTAGCGGAATAGAAGGAGACCACCGTATCCATTTGTAGAGCTTAATGGGAGCTTCTCCATTCATGTATCTTATGTTGAACCAGAGCAACTTGCGGGTACGTAGGAAGCCTAGTTCATTTAAATTATGTGGGCAATATTTGACACTAAATACACATTAAGCAGAACAAAGATCAATAAAATATTGTTGAGTATGCTCTAGTTAAAATAAACGAAGTTTCAGGCGGAAGCTGGTCATTCTTAATGCACTGCATATTCCTACTCGTTTTTTGGTGCTCAAATTCACATGATGACGCTGGTGTGGAGATTAGACCAGACTGGTATTCACATGAGATCACAGTGGCCAGTCAATCGAACAATGAACCAATCAATTGGTCGGCCAAACACTCAATAAGTTGGTCAACCGACTGGTCACACTACGAAAAGACGGGGGAATCTATACGCACACAAACGTGGGCTGAAGAACTTATAGGTTACAATGTCCTGCGTGAAATTAAAATTGACAAAATATCCTTAAATTGTGACTTTTCCGGGAAATAAAAGCTTCTACGTACGTCGGATGCGGTAAATAGTTCATTAACTCTATGAGATTAAGAAGTTTGTAGGCAACTTCGGACTCATAACAGGGCAAATAAGTTTCCAGTTTGTGGGAGCCGAGTAAACCGTAATGTGTTGGCAAACGTGCTCTGGAAAATTTTTACAATGTACTGCAACACAACTCAAAAATGAAAAACGTCGTGGACTGACATGGGCATATTAAGTGAAATCGTTAAATGATCGTTGAATGACGGTTTCTTTATTCGTAACTGTATTCGGAAGTGAGCATTTACGTGGTCCATCATACTTCCGTCTTGTTATTATCCGGTAACATATAAGATTTGTCAGTGATGCATCTTTTGCAGACTGTATACCGAAAAACTAACCAGCCGGTAGTCAGTTTTGTGCTTAATGTTACAGAAGCTGTTTGTGGCGGTTCTATTCCTGGATTGTTGATAAATTTGACAGATTCGATAACTGAGGTGCAGAGAGGACCAGCTGTCTGACGAATGATCGTAGGCTGATCTGAAGAAACCATGCAGACAGCTATGATCTGCAACGATAAATGAATTAACCAATTAGAAGGCAAAAGTAAGATCATGTTTGATTGGGGAATGTATACATTCGGACTGATCGATAGGCATGAGCAGAGTGAATGAGACTCACCAGGGGGTATCCTGACCGAGCAAACAATCTAGGGTATGACCCTGAACTCAAATGCGACAAAGTTAATGCAACGTTACACAATACTGCCACCTAGTAATCACGGGTAAAAAGGCAACTCTTTCGTAGATTCTACAAATGTGCTAAAGAAATAATATTTTTTTTGCAGCAACAAGCTGGCCGGTTTGGATCTTGCTGCTATGAATGTCTGAGTGTATTGTAAGGAGGTTTGTGGATCAGAAGTGTCATGGGAAAGGTTCCGACTATTTCAGTGGTGGAAGCTTTCACCGCAGTTTTTTAAGTAATAAGGTAACAGCCGTTCTGAGACGTAGCATTCACGTTTTCTGACCCAAAGGCTGCATTTGTTGAAAAGCCCCTTGTCTTAGACTTCATGAACACCAGTTTCATGGACTGAATTTGGCCGATTTAGGATCTGAAATACGGATGGCGGGTTGTCAAGTTGAGCACCTTCCCTGGAAATGATGATGTTAAACAACATTCGCACACATCCTTGTGAATGCAGGTGATGTCAGCTTATGATGGATTAAATTAAGCACGAAAAATTCTTAGAATCTGTCAAATCAAGGAGTTTTCGGTAAGGTTTTTTGGCATTCTCGTAAAACTATTTGTTTCTCTCACGTCGAGCGTCGCCTCCACTTTACCATGTGACAAGACCGGCAGACTTCCCACAAAAATGACTAGGAATTTGCACATTGTCCAGTCACCAACTTACTGTGTGGGGATAATACCACTCAACTGCATCTACTGCGTTGTAGTGGACTGGGGTTTCTGGTATTAATGGCATTTACAATTTGTTATTTTTCTTGTGAAGATACATTTGGCTGATTCTGATGGTGATGGTAGGGGAAATAGACTTTTTCTGGTAGTAGCACTGCTAAGTTCCCGAATTCCGGATGGAGGAAGATGGGTTTAAAGTCGAAAATTATTTCAAAAGCTGAAAAGCGCCAGAAGTCGAGGACATTACTACAACACATGCAACAGTGACGGTAGACTACTGCATTTCAGTCTGAAGGAGTTGTTTTTGGTAGCCCGCTGAATATCATACACTGATCCGACAATCATATTACAATTATTACAGTGATGCAGACGGGAATTTGTGTCAACTCAATTGACTGAGGAAGTGCGCCCGGGGGAACAGTGCTACAAAAGTTTCCTTTGAGCACAAGAGGAAAGTAGTCAGTTCTTTACACACATTCTTACCCAAACTAAGAATACCATTAAGTTAATAATTATAAAGGTAACACCGTAGTTGTGGTCTGAAATGTTTATTATTGTGGTGTACATTTTATGTGCAATTTCGCTTCAATGAAACGCCGCACCATCAAGTCATTGGCTGTCTGCTGGACCTATGTCCCGGTGCTGCTTTTAGGGGACCCACTACCAGCCACCTGCTCCACTCGAGTATGTACGAAACGTGCTCTCTCCGTGATATGTGGACCAGTAGGTGCAGAATTTTACATCTACCAGGTATTTTGACACATTTTACTCAAACGCCTCCAGTGGTTTAGCTTACTTCCATTTCTTGAGCTTAAGTCTGCTCAGAATACTTGATGGCCCAAGTAAATGGTATGCTTGCCCGAAACCGGCTTGGATGAAACAGTGCAATAAATTTGAAAGGGCACTAAATTTTTGCCCTGAGGGTGAATTGCAGTTGCTGGCAATCGTACTTCATGAAAATGAATTCTCGGATAAGTTTAAAATGTGCTCACCACAACCAGAAAAATAAAACGGTCGTGGTCTGCAGGAAAGTCTTTTTTATCCGAATTCCCTGCGAAATGCACATATCTACAGACAGCTTGGTTCAGAGTCTACAGTAAATAACCCTGCTAGCCTTCCTGGCTGCTCCACTCAAGATGTGGCTCACAAATACTCAGTTGGTATCCTTGCATGTCAGTGATAAGCTGCCGCTTAGCGCTCAGAGCATGGTAGCTTATTTTCTAACCTGGTGTAATACAGCGGAATATATGAGACGCGTGACTCGGCGGTTACACAAGAGAATAAGGAAACGCAACACGTTTTAGACGATAAGCGGTTCGAGGTTTATTACAAGGATAGAGGTCGTTCACTTGGCTGACACAAATCATATGATTACTTCCAACTGCGCTTTTCGAACACCCTCAAAGTACCTACCTGTCGGCCAACATCTGATTAGTATCAACGTCTGGTTGCATCTGAGACAAGTTCGGTGAACAGATCAATAGCCACCTAATCAACAACCAATACACATGTGGTTCGTTCATACAGCCGTGGTTTGTGGACTCAGAAAGTGTTCATACGCCCATTGAAAGTCCCACGGACTGCTCACGTGATTTCAAGCCACTTGGGCCAGTTGACCTTGCAGCAAACATACTTCACACTTTTATCCATAGCCTCCGGATTTTCTATACTTTGCTTGTGTGTATCGATGACAACTTGCAAAATCCAATGCTGCTCAGCTTATGTCCTGAATTTCCCGCTTACGTTGTGCTACTTTAAAATGGTCAGTAGTAAAACATCTTAGCGTTATGTCTGGTCAAACTGAAGCTGCTCCGTGATGGCTAGCGCGGGCCCACATGGGTTTGCCGTGAGTTACTATGTGTGTTCTGCATTCAGGAACTGTTACTGAACTTTCATTTGAACAAAACACTCATAATTTTACTGAAAACTTCTCTATAGCACTTTTCTTCGGGCTCATCAAGCAGGCGCAGTCCTCGAGTCTCCATTATCCTTATGTTCTATTTGAATACAAATTATACAAATATCGCGAGGTAAATCATCTTCACAACAATTTGGTTTGAGCGAGAGACATCTGGGTCCTATATGAACTGCTCCTATGAACGAGAGATTCACCTGTGACCCAGTTAACTCTCGTTAAGACGAAATTGGCTTACGAATGTGTTTCAAGGTTCCTGAAACCCCTTTTAGTTAATTAATTATAGCTGTATACTCATTCATCGTTCTGGCATCAGCCGAGCTAACATGTATTTGTTAATGAGTAGTTGAGTTCCTGGTCACCATTTGGACTAATTTGGTCGACCATAATGAGCAAATCCTAAATCTGACGAACAGTCCGAAGTACCGGTTGTCGACGCGTCAGAATTGGGTTGAACAGTATTTATACTGTCTAGATTAGCTTGACAAGTTGAGATGACACTCATCCTAACCATCTGTAGATTACTGACTGTGTGATCAGATGAACAGTGTTCTGTACATGAAGGAATGCCACGTTCACTAAATGGCAAAATAAGGCACAATTTTACAGTGCCAAACCTTAACTTGGTTGATAGATGCAGGCAACATCACGCGTGTATTACTCATATCCAGTCGGCCAGTTTAACGAAGGATGAACATGAATAAAATTGTCAAAACACGTGGAAATATAGAAGTGCTTGTGACCACCCTATCACACTTATGCGGTTAGCAGTTAATCGCAGCTTATCAGCAGTTCGTAGCCAAAAGTTTGAGTATTCAAACTACTACTAGGGAGGTCATGGAGTTGAAACTCCCTCGAGTTCCGCGATGTGCGCACTGCTGATGGTTCGCAATAAGAATAAAGCAGCTGTACACTGCTTATCGGCTAATTCACATACAATAGCTCCACTGACACGGTGAAATCTCAATTGAAAATAACCAAAGCTGCTTACACTACCATCACACAAGTTTACCATCCCTCAGGCTGTCGGTGACAGATATCATGTTCGCCATCACCCCTTAAACTTATATGCTCATGGAAGAGAGACCGGCCTAGCGTTTGTAACGTAATGACCTAGACCAACGGGTGCAAGCCTCGAGACAGCGGTCGAGTGGAAGGTAATATCTTCCCAAGCAGTCCTACAAACAGAGAAGCAAATACCATGTGGGAGGTATCACATCGGTAGAGAACCTCTGGTTTAGATTATTTCTTGATGTCACGTGGAACAAACCAGAATATTTGTGCTCAGTTCATTTCCCAAAATCGAGGGACAAGATTCAGGACAAGATTCACCATTTACTACCGTGTGATGCGCTCCTTCCTTGTCTCAGGTGCATTCGTTGGAAAGTGCTGGCCAACCGTGTCCTTAAAAAGCTGCAAGGTTACAAGAGGATAAAAAATGATTTCCGCCAAACCCTGTGACTAAATTCTGACTTTCACTCATTGTGTAGTTTGGTAGATTTTCATAGACAATTTTTCTGGTTGTTCCAACGATATCCATTACAGAAGAATTGCAATTTTTTTACGATGATTATCCGGTAACAGCGTCCTATATGCAAGAGTGTAGGATGTATTTAAACTTCAAGAGTGTGCTCTGCAATCAGATTAGTTTTTTTGGAGATAAGGAGCTAAACTTTACAAATTCCAACGAAGCACCAGTTCATAAGGGGTCTCCAGTGGCAATCCGCCTACCAAGTCTCGCATACTTTCGTGATTTCATGTGTGTAGTGCAAACCTTTCTGTGTATACCTTTACTAGTTTTGCATTAGGTGAACAGTGTCCGCCGATATATTTTTGATTAGGTCTAAACAGCTGCATTCGGACTTCGAGAGATAGGATTGCGACGTACCTATCCAGAAACCTGGGTCACCCGTAGTAATAACAGTTAAACCAACGAGGTATCAGCAAGTGACCGAGCTCAGTGGTACATTGGAGTGTTCAAGGGGTTGACTAGAACAACTAGATCAACCATAGTGGAACCCAGGCCTTAATTGTATCTCTTAACTCACTACAGTAATCTAAAGCCCCGAAATCACTCTCTGTGAGCTAATTTCGGTCGTCAAACCCATTAATGAGAAGCGGAAGTGCCATCGCTATCGATGGTACGTGTCAAGGTGACATATTCGGAACTCCAAAGTGGCTAAACACATACTGTAGGTTTGAAATCGTAGCACAAGTAATAACACAGTTTATGTTAAACACTTCTGGCCATTTGCTATAGGCATCTACTGGGATCAGCTATTGTTGGCCATTGATTGGTCCGACAAAATCAGCATGAAATCGTGACCATAGAGTTTCTGGAACAGGCCATGAATATAATTCTGCTTTCCGATGGGATTTTGCAGATAGTTGCTATTTTAAGCACCTGCATACAAGTTCTTCTAATTGCTTATCCAGGTTCGGCCAGCAGACATAACTACGTGTCAGTGCCTTATTGCGGTTAGTTCCGGAATGTCCAAAATGAAATTGTTTAATGACATTGCTCTGTAATTCCGGAGGCACAGTCAGCCGTTCTGCGAAGAATATGCAACTGTCGACTACGGAAAGTGAGGATCGACGTTAGTAGAACGGCTGAAGTTGTTTATTAGAACATACTGCAGGCCAGTGTGCGCGGTAAAAATGGAATACCTTTTGAAGTAACGAACCACTAGCGGTGGCGTCGGGAACCGTGGCAGGAGTAACTGGAAGTGCACGTATTGTAGTAGCAAGCATTGCGTTAACTTCTGATTCCGCCGGCAACAACAACATCCTCGGGTTGTTGACGGTGAGAATCCATGAGTCTTGGTAATGCATCAGCTTGGCCAACAGCAGACCGATACTTGATGGAGAAGTCGTAACCCAAAAGCATTGTAGTCCAAAGTTGCAAACGGTTGGCTGTGTAAAAAAGAATTCCTTTATTCAAACCGAAAACGCTGAGAGGCGGCTTATGTTCAGTAATGAGCGAGGAATGACGTCCATGGAGAATTTTATGGAACTTCTTGATGGCAGAGATTATCGCTAAAGCATCTTTTCCGATCCGGCCAAAATTGCGCTTGGTTATTGTTAGGAATCCATTGTTTATCGAAATATTGCTGGTGCAGAAATACCACAAATGGCAGACGGTTAAACTGAATCGTTCTTTGGAGTCATCAGATAGTTCTATTTAAATGTAAGAATTAGCGAGATCCAGCTTTGCGAAACATTTGTCACCACTGAGCTTGATGAACGGATTTTCTGACACTGGTAATACATATTGGTGGAAATCTGACACGGCGTTTAATCCAGTGGAATAATTTGAACAAATGCGCGCTTGTCATTTGCTTCTTTGATGACAACAATAGGAACTGCCCATGATAAATAGTTTACTGGCTGAATAACTCGGGATTGCTGGAGACAAACAAGCTCATTGTTCACGGTTGCGAGAGCGGCAAATGGTACGGAACGCTTCGGTCTGAAAATCGGTCTGGGATCGGGTTGGAGCTTGAGGCTTCCCTAGGTTTTGGTACAACATCCAAAGCCACCTTGGAAGCCAACGTCGAATTTTATCTTGAGTGTGTTAGTAAAGTGTTCTGCAACTGAGGGGGATGAAAATCTTAGAGCACTGCACACAAATGATAAAGGTACACTGAAAAGATTAAGTTTCTTAATCCAATCAAGTCAAAGAATGCTCAAATTAGGAAAGTCAGTGGGATAACAAGTTCCTCGGAAACGTGGATTGTTGAGGGATACATTACAGGATATTGCCAGATGCACTTTGGGCTCGATGATTTGTGAATGTCACAGCAGGTTTTTTTATCAACTCCCAACTGTAACGTGAGATCGTAATATCTGAAGCTGTGTCGAGTTACTGACGGATTGGAGTTTTGTTGAAAACTGTATGGTATTTCCTTTGGGACTCAAATTCACCTTGGAATGTTGCCAACACAGATCTGAGCTGCGGACGATTCTTGTACGGCTGCTTTTTGACTGTGTTGCTGACTGCACTGTTAAAGCTCTTTTGGTTTTTGGGTACTGTGGGTTTTGAGCACGACAGAAGCCTTCATCGTGGCCCCACTGGTGATATGTTTAGCGCTGGTGCTTCTTAAATGGACAGAAACGTACATAACGCCACTGACCACAGGACCAACTCGATGTTGGTGGTTTTTCCTCATGTGTGACATTGGTTCGTACGACACCATTGGGATTAGTAGGTCGTGACTTCTGCTGTACCATTGCGGTATCGTGTTTAAGATTACGTAAACGTTGGTATTCGCTAGTGAGTACCTTCACGGCAATATCCTTCTCATGCTCAAGCTTGGGAAGCAATCGAGTGCGAATATCTGATTACTGCGGAGACTGAAGACCAGCAACGAAAGTTGGGCACTTGAACCGATCCTCTGTAAGTGACTGTAATTGAAAATTTTCACACTCGCGGTTGACGACACCGTCAAAAGTGACGTAGTCGTCAGCATTGCACTTGGCCAATATGAGACAGTTGTATCGAACATTAAAAAATGAATGCTGCTTACCGAAAATTTCAGGGAGTTGTTCCACTCTTTGTGCAAAGTTTAGATCCTTTGGATGTTTGCGAAGAATGAAGCTCGTGAACCGATCGTGTTCGAGGGTTCCAAGTTTCCCTGCCAAGAGGCGAGATTTCCACGCATCAGCTTTGTCGCTAAACCCATTCTGGACAGTATCTTTCCAGCGGCTGTAACATGCATTGAATGTGAAACCAGATGCCGGTTCGAAGAGAAATTTAATAACAGTCGCTGCGATAGAATTGGTAAGGGATAATGAGATGAAACTGATGTCTGAAGACTGATAACTCGAGTAAGAGACAATAAGTTGCAATAGCGATTGTTCGAACTGCGCTAGTTTCTGTTGAAGGATTGCTTTCAATTCCTCACCTGAAATTGACATGTTTATGTTCGCGTTTGGTTCCCGTCGCCAGTGTTTTATCCTCTTGATAGTGTATCAGTCAGACTCGTCAGTTCACTGGAATGGAGAAGACAAACAACTTCGAGGAAGTTATACTTCAAACAAGAGGATCGTTCCATGATATGGAATTCAATTTAACGAGAACCTAAAATAACTAACGTTCCAATAGAATGTCAGTGAGAGGCTGAAATGTCGAAACGAGGTTTCAGTTTACAAGACAATCGTTAGTAAAGTGACTTGTTCTTTTGGAAGCAGTCCTCCTAAAACTAACCGTAAAAATGTCATTATGCATAATCTTTTTTTCAAAAAATTGTTATTTTCCCACTTGTTCATTGGGTTTTATGCGGTCGCTCTATATTCTTGGTACCAAATGATCAGTATAGAATCCAAGTGCAGTTGCCAACAGGCTTGGAGCTGCATATCTGCGAATTTCGGGCTAGTTTAAACAGGATTTTCTCATATTTCTGTGAGAGTTCTCTTGACAGACGTTTTGACAATTAGAGTGATGTTCTTTTCTTGATTAAGGAATGTGATTAATGGTTTTACAATACAGATTTATCCCGATCATTCTTCTTCCAAGCAAATTCTATGGGTAATCAGACTGCAAACAGGCACACACAAGTTCACCTGTTTGCCGGACTACAAACTTCTAGCTTGCAAACCGGGAAAACATGACTGCGTGAGATACATTTGTGCGTGTAAAACAATCAGTTACGAACTCATTCCTAGTGTGCACATAAAGGGATTATGACTGTATGGGATAAAGTGAGTCCAAGAGATAAAATGAAGCCAATCTGATCTAATTAATTATAAGGTGCTGATTGCCTTGTGCACTTGCCATTTTCACCCCTGGTATGAGAGACTTTCACACCCGACATTGTGCTGCATCTGCGTTGTTTTAAGCGTTGCGTGCACACCGACAAACGCATGTGCAAATTCATAACTATCAAAGCCTTTCGGCTTGTTCCATTCAGCCTCTCAATGTGGCCACTGGTTCTACGTTGTGCGGGGGCGCGGCAGGTGGGTGGAAACAAGAAATGAAAGATTCTACGGAACACAATGTGCACTGGTTTCCGAGGCTCTCTCCGTCCCGTCCGCACACTCGCCCGCCCAACATCACACAATGACGTCTGGGTGCACCGAATCCACACATAAAACAATGGGAATCTTGACACCCCGAGCCATTTGTTATGTACTGACATTATTCTCTAATGCTTAGGGGTGATGGATGCGCGATAAGGGGCGTCATGTGCTCGGTTTCGTCGGACAAAACCGATTCCACGTAATATCAGTAGTTGTTTGGTGGAATTAGGAAATCAGTTGAATAAATTTATTTCTTGACTACATTCAGCGGAACGGTACTGTGATCGCCGTTACAAAAGTTACCACGATTTGTCTTACATTTGTGTGCACAGGTGCGCAGTGAACATGGACATTGACTATCTGTAAACCATGGTGCTCAAGTGTCTCGTCTTCCTTCGGTGGATTCTACTTACTTGTCTGGTAATATATCCAAGCAATGGATTGAACGGAAATTTGGGATTAATATACCGAATGTAAGTTATCAGTCTGAGGTAGTGTACAGAAACCTAGCCAGCGTGTCTAGAATTAGAGCATGCTCTAATTGACCGATTTGTCCACCTGATATTATCTTTCGTTCCGTTCGATCGTCAAGGCGAATTCACTGATCGTTTGTTAGATCACATTAGTTCAAACGATAATGATTTTCTAAAATGAGTCCACAATCACTCCCTCTCATTTCCTTCAACAACGGAGCACCAAGTTCGGACTATAAGACAACACACGTCAGGAGTACTGTGCATCAACAGACGGTTGTCCTTGGTCGTAACATTTACAAGCTAGTCTATCCTTTAAGTTACACGTAGCGTTCAAAAAGCAGAACGCAAGCGACAGCTGCAGACGGACTGTGGAAGTGTGTGCGTCGCTCTAGGATTGTCCACCAGTAAAGTCTGTTCGAAGAAAAAACATTCATTCGGGATAAGGGGCAACATCCAAATTTTTTGAGGACCATGATTTACCTCTATCAAGACTAAACTAAATCAAACCTGGATTATGTTCTAATAACACAAGGTCAGTATTGAGAATATGCTTATAAGCCATTTGGAAGTACAATACCTACGAGCGAGAAGTTTTCAGACTAATAATTCTCAGGCCAAGTACGGCGACCATGTAGCAAGTATGGGAAAAGCAATAGGGAAATGGGCGGACATTACACACAAACTTATTGACAGACCTCTGTCCGGCTTACACAGACTAGGAATGCAAAGGCGAATGAGAACAGTCTCACTTGAAGTCATTGGTTTGATACCCTTCAGTCTGTACTGGGATATTCAATATGATTGATTTTGATGTAACAGTGACTCGAAACAATCAAGCGTCTGAAAATAGCTCCTTTGACATTTCTTCTCTTTTGTTTTGACCACCATATCAGTAGACGCTCTCCTATCCTCTTTGCTAGTTGTTCCGTCGTTTAACGATATATTGAGCCAAATACAAGCACTAAAATTGATGAGTGCACATTTCTTGGGCCATGATAAACAACCTGTCCTTGAGACTTTGAAAGGCCATTGACCGGTAAGTGAATGTGATCCTTGGCCTGGCCGTATCGAACGTGTCGTCAAGGGCGGTAGGTGCTGAAGTGTAAATGTCTCACAAGACGTCACCTGTAAATGGGAGGCTAACAAATAGCCTTTCTTCGAAACAGTCGGAGCAATATAGTCTCATGGCTTCGACAGCAACATTTTCCAACAATCCCTCAGGAAAACCGTTCTTGTACTGCACATCTTCAGTGAAATCGAGCGCCATCTGAAAACCTTCACTAGAACGAGTTTTGAAAGCTCGCTGCGTCAAAACTTTGACCGGATTTCGTTCTCTTTGGAATGAAATAGAGCTCAAACTGTAAAGATGCTCACCTACTTAGCTAGGTTTAAGACAGGGGATCTACACATTGCTAAGTCCGGGATACTTATGCTTGTCGGCTTAAGAGTACCGAAGTTTGCAGTGGAGACCAAATTTTCACCTTTTTTGTCCTAAAACGCCGGGGTGCCTGCTGTTCTGCGGTGTCAGTTTTGTCACTTTGTCACTTTATCTAGAAATTTGATGCGTCACTGAGAAAATCCTCCATTTCAAGTACATATTGAATTTTGTCCATGATCACTTGCCTTGCGAATTTGTCGGGTCTGGATATCACTATGGATGAATCGCCGTATTCTTTACTAAACGGCCTATTAGGTAAACGTTGCTGCGATCAATATTGGCAACACGTAGCCATCAGACTCGAATCAAGGTGTTCCAGCTTCCTATACCTCATAGAATTCAAATATTGAGTTTGTACCATATGATTCTCAAACTAAGTTTCCAACCACATTTGACTAATCCTATTTTCTGTCCCAGAATTTCATTCCTAAGGCAAAAGTTCAAGTTACGTCCGACGAAATTTTAGATCGGATAAGCTGTGTACACATCCAGTTGGGTTAGCTGTACTGATGCACTGCTTAAGGCCTTGAGTTCCGATGCCACAACTGTGTTCACCTGAGCCCTTCAACAACAGTCACGCGATCAAAGCACTGGTCTCTTGTGCTTCGTTCAAAACACATCCACTCTGTGCGGCACTTATTCTAAACAGGAGTACCTTCACCGAAGTGGTATACTTCTCCTTCACAATAGCGCGTTTGAGAGTTTAAACGCCATCTTAGTACCAGGTTGGCGGAGAACCTTCCAAAACGGTTGTGCATAATGTTCTGATAAATATAGCCCTTCAGAAAATTAACTGAAACTTTCGCTTCTTTGAGCCTGGCGCGGATCCTCAAATATTAACTGAGATCCCTCAGCACCAAGTGAGGTCCATTTCGCTTCAGTGTTAGGAAGATGCTTTCTGATCACTGAGGGGAAAAATGTTTCGAAGCGGATGGATTTTTTCGTGCCATCCACTTTTATACGCTCATTAAGATTGCATTATATCATTCATAAGACAGTCAGGAAAGACACAAGCAATCAATCATAAAAACTGACGTTAACACTCCAACCAAACTAGATGTTGTGCATAACGTTCGACTTTGACTTCGTTCGCACCGAATATGGAACAGATATATCTGGCTGAAAACTAACTAAAACTACCGGGAAAGGCAACCAAGCTGATCAGATGATTATATGTTGCTTGTTATCCGTTGGTTTTAGCTCTTCTATGGTAATACTTTCCTAACCTTAAATGACGTGGTAAAAGTCAACATCGTTGTCGCTCGTTCTAATGAGGGGACTTTCATTCTGAGCTACATACTGGGTGCGCAAAGAGACTTGCGCTTTCAGTAATTTGATTCCCGGACCATTTCTCCGAGAAAAACATCCCTCACCAAAAAGAGTATATACTGTATACGCCTCAAATTTAGCACCGGACGGCCAATAACGCTTGACTGTCTGTTGAGCAGACGTAATGACCGGAGAGCTAGAACTGATTTGTGCAAAACAAAATAGAATATACTAGTGAGAGTAGTTTATAAAATTTGAACAGCACTTGGGGACCAGGGATTTGTCATGTACAGTCAAATATACATGGTTGGGAGAATTACAACAACAAAGCAGACGAATGTGACTTGTTACTTGTTCGAATATTTTTCAACTCACGACTCTGGATCGGACTAGAACTGCATCGGTTCAAAACAACAGGTTTATTGGAAATTGCCAAGCGAAGCTTCTAAAAGCTACCAGCTAAACTATCCGTACCCAAGGCTTATTTTCCTTCAATTGTATCCCCAAGACTGCTTGGGATGTAACGCTGTAGCAAAGGCTATTTATTTCAGAACACCCAGAATAAACGAAATACTCCTACTAGGAAATTAAAGTAAAGCCTATTGATGATATTAACCAAATTCCTTCAGATGAATGTGCTGCATAAATTCAGTCTCATGTTCCAGTTGGTGCGATAGTCGAAAGGTCACAGTATATTTTTGATGCTACACATAACTCATTCAACTGATAGGGTTGCTAAAAACACTTGAACCACCGCAACCGGTTTCACCCAACTTGGAAATAATGGGGTAGGTTCAGTCCACGAGATTATGTTACACTTGAAAGCATATTGTACTATTGTGCGAAATACACTCGTCTGCACACTGGTTCTGTATTAACATGAGGTTGATAGACAATTATCTCATGAAACACCACAGTAAATTAAAAGTGAATATATCCCACCAGTTGTGCAAATCAGATGTTTACTAAAAACATAAGGTTAACGGAAACTTTTGGACCACGCCAATCGATCCTATGAGTAGTACGTCACATCTATTAAACCCAATTTAGATTATTATCCAAGGATCATCTACGACGGAAAATATCTCACTTATGGTTACGAAAGAATAAAGGGTAAGATTTAATTTGTCACATCGTTGAGTGTAAGGGCAGTTTTGAAACTATTCCATTATAGAGCGTTTTAGCTAGTTTTTTGCTTTGTGCTTTGTGATTTCTTGCTTTATAAAGTGCATTGTTTCCACCTATGACAGTGGTTTACACGAGGAATAAGGTACTCAACTACAGCATAAAGAGGCTGAAAAACAACTTTTAGCATTTCAAAACTGAAGTATCAACTACCATGACGACAACTAATAATTCAACACTAAACAAAATACTTTGGGTGTGTATATTTCCCTTTTTACCAAAGGTTCCTCTTTTACAGAAACCCTATTTATTGTAAAATTGTAACACTCAAAAACTCAAAGGATTAGCTAGTAGTAAGATTAACGATTATCCGCAGCAGAGGGCTGAGTCTAAAGTGCTGCAATTAAGGTATAAAATGGCGTATGCTGTCAGCAGTCAAACGTATCCGGAAAGTTGATGTGAATTTTCTAAATAATTATTGTTGACATGCTGAATGCTGAAGAGCTTATACAGGTAGTCATACAGCTTCATGTGAAAAAAGGTTCCATAGCTCAGATTATTTCTTTGGACGGATTAGCTGAGCCGGCTAGTCGGTTGCTACAAATTTAGCAGGCGCAGCAAATAGTTCGTTGAGCAGTCTTACTGTCATTATTTGGAAGCACCCCAAAGAGTCATTTATGGCAGCTGTCATAGTAGGGTGACAGTATTGAGCATTTCTATTTGGCTTCTGCAGAACACCTATTCTATTCCACAACAAACAACCAGCCGGAGACTCAGAACTATCTCAAACTCAAGGCTGAAAGGTTGATTGCTTGCGACAAAACTTCGGTTAGGACAAGCACTTCAGCGTCATAGATGATACATCAATGCTAGAAATAGAAACCCAGTGTGATTGTGTGACCCAATGGATACTAGGAGATTGTAACTTTGCGTGAAGCGCGAAAAACTGTTTGTTACTCCCTTCGTCTACGGAATTGGGCCATGCATCGCCAATAAACATTTAGAAAAACTCGGAGTACCGAGCGTCTTGTTGCGCGCCATTTGAGGATGCATAATGTCCTTCTTAGCAATTTTGAGTTTGCTGAATTCTATTATGGGGAATCAAGCAGGTAAAGGTTTCTACACTGGTTACTTTCGATTGCCTCTGAGATGCGTGCGTTGGGTGGAAGTATGTGAAGTTTTGCGTGTATGGTTGAAAAAATCTCGTCTTCGTTTCAGCTTGGAGATAATTGCACGAATGGAGTTTACTCTGTCTCATGAATATCTCTTTATGTACAAACTTCAGCCTAGCTAGGATGAGATACATTAGTGAATTCTAAATCCCATTATCAACAAGTTTTCAGAACCTTTCGGAAACTGACTACTTGCAGATATTGTGCTCCTGCATAACTATGGTTTAACAGTGGTTGCGCAAATTGGACAACTTTGCAAACAAACCAACAAATCTTTAGATAAAATTACTCGGAGGAATTTAATTTCGATGTAGCCAGTATCTTTTTAGAACTGATTTAGGTCGCTTATCAGTGGAAAGTTCTGAAACGCCTTTTCTAACAATGAATATAGTTAACGGTTTTAAGGAAATTGTTGAAAAAAATTAGGTCTTGTGTCAGTATTTACGTCAAAAGTTTACTTCGAAATGCTTTATTCTACAACTGTCAGCTTTTGTTGAGAATTGCCGCTAGTTCTCACTTTACCGGAAACAAAAGCGTGAGTGTAAACCTGGTAACCGGAAACTATACCAATCAGCCACTGTTGGCTAAATAGCAGCTCGACCAACATGCTCCTGTGTCGTACACGAACTCATTTGAAAGTAAGGCACCATTCATCTCTGTGACCCGAGGAAAAGTGTGCTTTTATCTACCGATGCTTTTTGGATTTATTAGAGTCTGCGCTCTATGCTTGGCCAGGTTGTAGAAAGTCTTTTACCGTTGTCGGTATCTTGAGGGTCATTCGTGTTTTGAAACAACTACGGATAATCAACCAAAGTGATGAGAAGGGGAGAACATTGCTCGAGTGCGTAACTGTGAATTGATTAATGTCTGTTTATCACACCTACTGGCCGAATTCTGTACCCCCACGCTGGTTCCAAAATATGTTGGCCGGCTTCTTATGGGCGCCGCAGCTACGCAGTTTTGCCTTCCTTAGTAACTAGAAAGAGGCTGTCCACCGAGACCATTGCATTTGAAATACTCCTTGCAGTCAAAGGCAAACAAGCTGACGAGAGACAAATGTGATTAGAAGTATCTGTTCTGCTTGGTCAGCAACTGTTAAGATTTTCAGTTATTAGCAACACTAAGCCGTACTTCTCGCTGGATGTTGTGGAAAATAAGAACAAACAAACGTGAAGGACAGAACAAAAGAATATACATGGCCTTAAATAGATACTTTGAAACTAGGAAACGGATTACTACTCGTATAGTGCGTCGTGATCTAAGTACTTCTCGGGAGTGGCAACCTGATGAAGGATCCTTGTGTCAGTTACCTCAGGCTACATCCTGACTTCATTGGGTGGGGTTCAGCTAGATCGAAGTTCTCATTACCGAAAAGGCCGCCCGGTAGTCCTAGACTACGGAGCATAGGGTGTTTCCACCTCGGAACACTAGTTCTTAAATGGAACATTAAGTGAACCATTGTATTACCGTTTAGTTATCTAAAGCCTATTATTCTATGAAGATATCTTCGACCAAGTGTGAAAACGACCTAATTCATTAGGGGCCCGTTGATGTTTTAAAAGGCAGATAACTGATGGGAATGTGGTGTGTCACGCTGATTTTACTGTTTGTTTTTCAGAATATGTTTTCATGCAGCAGGCTTCATCCTAACGAGAAGCATCAAAACAGGCTCAATTTCGGCCAGTTGTGGCTTCAGCCTGGTAAAGCGCGTGGTTGGCTTCTTTCGCATACATACAGTACGCACTTTTGATTATCTACGTAGTATCCAGGCATCGTTCCTTCTTACTGTATGTGTTTGGTTGTATGACAGTCGTGTTTTACGATAGTGTTTGAAAACCTATCCAGCTATATCCAGCTGTTGGTAAGTTTATCACATGGTTGTATTTGACTAAGAGAGTACATATATATATACATATTTTAACATGAATGCATGTTGTAGCAGGACAAAAAGCCTAAGGACTAACTGACGGCAGTTTCGCTCATGTTGTTGAGAGAGGATGAGTTATAATCATTATCATGTGTATCTTCCTAAAGACTGTCTGCTTGCTTCAACGTTGACTAAAAGTACCGCATCGTTTATCAATTACTTGCACACGACTAAGGAGAGTTGGAGCTTCCGGACACTCGGGATTTCAGGCTTTCCGTTAAAATACTAATTAGGTAAAACATATCTGTGGACTTGCAAAGGACCTCGATCTCTTTCAGCTGTCCATGCGCATCTGTTTGGGTACTCTAAGATTTATGCCAATATGAAAAATATTTTCGAATGCCATTCCTCGGTTCCAGGTCACAATACCCAGATCGAAATTAATCAGTAGGTGATGGCCGTCGGCGGAATGCGCGCCAACAAAGGTCGTTGAGGTTAATGGTATCTGGAGCAAATTACAAACATACACAATCAGTTTGATTGATGGTGTTTTGGTCCTTTTGGAAAAAAAAACAAATTGTAAGCATTAAAGATGATTTAGTTCCGTAAACAGACAAAAATATTTAAAACCTGCAACGTTTTGTAAAAGTAGGTTATTGAACGGTGCAGTATGAATGGCTTTATTTTTTGAAAATACATGCTTGATCTTGGAAATTAAAGCTTGGCGTTTGTTGTTAGAGGTTTCGTGCTCATCACTCGGTATATCAAAATGTACTTCCGTGGAATGAGTTATCTTCGAGGCTGATATATGAAAAGACGGGTTAATGGCAAAAGAGGCTTATTTTTAGTGAAATTTTAAAGTCACCCTTCGATTCCGTTAGGTTATAGCGTGATACCGCAAGTTCCACACCGACCGATGGCTTCAGCTTTTCCGTGGCCACCTATCCGCTTGACGTTAAAATTGCCTACAACATGGTGGTGAGTTCAGGCGTCTGTTGACAAAAAATTGTACAAAACTTGGCTCAATATACCCGTTTGAATTTGCCAGGTAGACTGCTGAGAGTGTGGCGATAAGCTACTAGGTCGATTTCACTTTTAGGTGATTAGAATGTCCATCTAGATTTGGCTTTAGGTGAAAATTAATGGCTGCCTTATCTCAAAACCTGTTCATGTATCGACGTCGTTCAGGACCACATCGTGTAAAAAAAAGCTCATTCTGACAGTTTTATATCAGCTCTGGCCTGGTATCTGGTATAAAATCAGTCTTTTGATGGTTTTCGACTGTCTGCATGATTATCGTTGAGCAGTCTCCCTAATATTCCTGCACAATTTTCCTGACCAATCTATAGTAGGGCGAAGTTACCAGGCTGTATTTTTCTGTCATTAATGATAATTTGTGAAAATGATTTTTGACCGTAGCACGGTTTTAACTCCAGTCACCGAAATTTTGAAGGAAACGCCTCATTACTTCGAACAGGCTGACTGCGAAAAAAAGCCGCCCAACAGAAACCTTAGGATCTGAATAAATGACAAATCGCAGTTGGTCGATAAATTTTAACCCACCAGTATACATAGGGCACATCTTACGAAGAGGTTAGAGCGAATGTCTGATGGCAAAAACCCGTAAGACAGTCGTCCATCTGTGTGTCTGAACTCAGCCTCCATTCAAAAGAGGTGTTATTCCTCACCCAACCCTAAAAGTTACCTTCAGTGCAGCATAGTTTGTGACAAACTGTGGCACTAGAGAGGTTCTCGATAATAGTCTGGAGAATTAATCACTGCTACCGGATTCTTCAAAAGTTATCATGAATATTCGGAACTCTACGTAGGTCGAAAAGTAATTTCATATATTACAGAATGCAACATCATCTATTAGCCTGACGCAAATCTGGGTATGGTCGGAAGGCGACTACCATAACCAACAAACTGTTCGGTGCAAAACAGAGGGTGACTCCTTCAACCTGAATTGGCGAATGCAGCACAGTTTACTCAGTGCCACATATGCGAGTTCGATGCCACTGTCACATATCAACCTACCAATGTCAACTTCATTCGCAAGCCATCGCATCCACTTATTCGCCTGTGGTCGCGGTATATATTACGTCGGTAGAACTGACAAAACGCTTAAATTCTGAGCAGAGGAACGTTTGACGAGCCGTAACTTAACCTTGCAGTGTGATGCTATTTCGACTACAAATACGGTAACAATCAACACACGATGCGTGCTTGCTACGTTTCTCAGCTGATGTAGCTTATCATAGAAGATTATTAAGTAAAAGGGCGCTAGCTTCGTAGATATTTAGCAGTTCATAACACCCCCCCCCATATTACAGTGACATTTCAGCTGTCATCCCGATTTATTTTTTTGTTCGGCCAAGTTCAGCAGGCCGATCATGAGCATGTCCAGATATTTATCCTAAAGTATAATTCAGCCACACTGGGGATGCCAACTGTGTCCCTTATCAGGTTTTTGGAATGGAAATTTCTAGCAGAGGAACGATAAAGCCTTGCTGTTGAAACAAAAGAAATAGATCTACTAAAATCTTGACCCTATACATAATGCGAGAGAAACTATCCCCCGGCTGAGTTTCTTGGGTATTCACTGCATGTAGTCACCTAACGTGTCTAAGTTCAGACATGTAACTTACCCCTAGATAACATGTTTGCTTGTGTCTGGTATTCAGCATATCCTAAAAGTATCCACTGCAAATGTGGCATTTCCTAGAACTAGCGCAAGTTTGTAAAAACCGAACTGCCTGTTGCCGGCAACGCATTCTTAATGCTATTACAATGCAGATCATTTATTGGTCCTAGGGAACAGTTAACGAACTGATTTAATTTGGGTTGCCGGAGTAATAAAACAATGCATTGTATTTAAGACACCTTGAAATGTGATGAAAACAGCTTCACTGATGCGCAGTAGCCGTTGGTTCCTCGTGAGCAGCACAACGTGGAAAGAGCCGTTAACATTTATTCAATGAGAATGCCTTGAAAGTCACGCTCGAATCATTTGAAACTGGCTCTGCTACTGTTGAGTGTGCTTAAAAACGTGTTCCAGCAGATGGTGATATCCTTCTCCAAATAAAACTGAAAAAATAATAAAAAAATGAGACAAATAAAAAAACTCAGCTGATACCATTGTGAGAAAACTAAGGGACACCAGAAATCGCCTAAAATAGTGTCGGTAAAAAATCGGTCGCCCGGACTTTATCAAAAGATTATGGAAACGTGATACAATTGTACAGTCTCAGATTTTGCCGCGAAATTTTTCTGTGCGGAAATAGTTTACCAGGCTTGAACTACCTAATAGGTATCCTTATTAATAGATACAACTTCGAGATACGTACACATCGACACACATCCATAATCGTCCCGGATAAGGTTTGCAACTTTGATATTAGCGGTTTGCGGATCGTCAGTCTTATTACGTGATAACACTTTGCCCTGCTGAATAAATAAGTTGTGGTCAAACAGCCTAGTGTTATAGAACCTGAATCCAAACGTCCATTTCAGCATCGTATTTTGCTGGCATCGCGTTAAACCGAGTGACCCGGAGATTGCAGCATAAGTATCTACCACCGTAACTCTGCTGATAAGCAGTCTACCTGTCATCCTATTTACTACTTCAGCAAAAGGGTGAAATGATACAAAACCTTAAACAACAAAAAATGCAGCAAAATAAAACGACTTAATAAGGTTAAAAGTTCGTGGTTCTTCTTCGGAGTTATTTCGGCCTGATTGGAATAGTTGTTTTTACTCTTCAGAGGTGCAACCTCCCAGCACAGAGGTCTTTCTTACCATTGCACATATGACATTATATTTCGTTTCAACCGACCCAGTTTCATGACTTATGTGCTGCCTGAAAAATGAAGAGGGTTTTAGGGGCTTTGCCTAGACAGTTAGGGTGATGAGCTGAAATATTTGGGACAATCTGAGACTAATCCCGCAACTTCCGACAATCTTCTCAGAGCAGCTTAGGTTAATACATCTGGATTTCACTTTTGATTAACTTTAATTCTCAAAAGCCCTGGTTGGAATCACTAAGTAATATAGTGAATATTTATCTGGAACTAGCTAACGCCAATTGGAATGCTGCTTAGTAGCACATGGTCTATATGGTTCTCATGGCTTAAACATTGCCCAGAAAAGGCTCCTGTAGAAAAACTTCATGCAGTGAGATATGGGGAAGTACCGTAGATCCTACTAGGTAAGTCACTGAAGCAAGATTCACAAGTGTTTGGTGTGGAAAGAGCGATACCACTGATTCATGGTCCAGTTCTGAATGTCAATACACACAGAGTGCTTTGAGGTTTAGGACCAGGTGAACTGTTTCTCGCGAGCGCAAGTGAATGGTGGGTGTTACAAGTTGACCAACCGGTGAGTGTCAATGTACTGCGTTCTGTATATTTTTACAAAGGATTCTAATTTCGCCCTTTGCTTTGAGGATTCATTTGCAATTCGACGCGCGTTCTGCATCATCAATCACTACTTCATCTTTGAAGAACACCCATAGGCCTGGTATCTGTTGTTAGCGATCATGTTCCCTTATATTACTGGATTTCACACCAATCCAGGTATGATGCAACAATAATCGCCTTTTACCTGTGAATTGGTTAATTAACAGGACATCCCTCTCTTTAAAAACTAGTAGAAGCTATTCGTTCACTTTTGGTGAGGATGTTTTGGTGTCAAATTAAACGAGTATTGGAACGAACTTATAGGATTACCACAGCTTTTAACGTCTTTCAACTGTAAGAACAACTTTCCTATCCTTAAATTTGAAATATGTCCGGTTCTTTATACCCAGTTAGTGACCAGACACTGAAAAACCGGAAACCCCCAAGATGAAGTTACAGAACCACCTTAATCTGTCAGACCGTTCAGTTGCATCCACCAGTACTCATTCAGCCTGCCAGACAATATTAGAAACTCATAAATTTCACACATATGCCAGTGATGAGTATGGTAACTTGAACTAACACTTCGTCACTTTGGATGCTTTTATAGTCATCGATGTTTACGTTAGCTTATCCTCTCATAAGAATACTCAAACTGTCGATGTTGCACTACAACCTGGCTGCGAATAATTCAGGGAAGATATTGGGACGAATCCCAGTAGATAAGTTCCCGTAAAGCATTTGATGTGATCCAGGAAGACCGTTAGGCATTTCTACAGGAACAACGTTGCATTCCTTGGAGAGACAAAATGAACTTCCTGTAGCTATTGTTAAGCAGGATAATCCATGATTGGTTTACCTTTACTCAAGTGCAACAGAGCAGTGAACTATTCTTGAGGCTCGAGTTTATGTCAGAAAAGTACATGCTACGGCCAGATGTGTATTACTTCTAAAGTATAGGAAAGAACGAAAGTGTACTGGTCCGATACAGTTTGACTGAGTACCACTTGTCTTGGAAGGAGGCTCAGTCCACCTGGCAAGATAAATGGAATTGATCCTGGGACAATACTCCCGAAGAGAAAATTATTTTCATTCAGAAACAGTGCAAGAGCTCTCTGATATGCATTTCCAACACCATGGAGAGAATGATTTAGTAACACTGCATTGCATTCAAGTGTCCCTTTGTTTGCCAAGAACAGAGAGGAACTAGCTTCCGTTTCGTGAAAATAGAATATTGAGACGACCAGAAAACAGTCGGTGCCTCAGACTTGTTGTAGACCCATGAGACACACTAGAAAGCTAAGTGTACAAGGGTACCGAATTCCATGACCAAAGAACAGAGCTGGTGAAGATGTAGTGTCGTGCAGACACTCCCCAAAGTATACGAAATAATTTTTCCGGAGATTTCTAAAGGGTTTGGCAAGACCATACTAAAAGTGGCCCGGACTGTTTTGTTTGATTTTCTCCCTGCCGCTTATGCCATTCATCGTTAAATACGTGCTCATTAGTCCACTAATCTCGTTTTCTGATCGTACCTTATATCTACTGTAAGAATGCTTGCACTCTCTCAATCATCCTAGCGACCAAACTTTCTACGTTTAATGCAACTGCGAGGGGCGGCAATGTGAGAAAGTGTTAGCTGTTAACAGAACGTGCTGTAGGTTGTGCATGGAAGAATACAAATAGTTGGTTAATTGGTCTTCATCGGAATTATCATTGAAAGAATGAGAAAAAATCACCATTTTGGGCAAGTGAACCTATATGTGGTAGCTGAATGCTCATTACTCCATCATGATCAAGCGCTTCTTGGTGCAAAAATAAAAGGAAATTGTTTTCGACCTGATAGCCATATGTCGAGTTTCATTATCTCTCCATTTGTTTTCTCTCTCTGACAATGGGGTTACTGAACTGAGTGTACAAACCACCAGTCTGAAGTATTCAGTAACCATCTCTTACACACAGAGTTCATAAAATATCAAGCTTTGTCTACTATGCACGCCTTTGGTTTTATACCTCATTAGCCATTAGAAAGTGAAGCGATTAGCCAAAAAATAGTCAGCCTTGGTGTAGTTCACAAAATTCTTCATTCATCAGTGGCGTTATTCTGCTGCTCATCTGACGTAATTTGAAAGTAACCGCATCATGCTGTTCATTTTTCACAACAAGTTTTGTTTTACAATCACTTTAAAGATAGTGATTATCATGACCCACCGTATTGTACTCGACAGCATTTGAAGCTTGCAGAAAACCGGAATGATTCGTCAGAGGAACATTTGGAGAAGCAGATCAAACGTGATGCTCAACAGACAAAGTTTTGCGCGACGGTAGTAAACCGCCTGGCGATAAAAGAAACTTCTACCTTAAACAGGTGGAGAAATTTCGAAAAGGCTGATTTGGAAGGAATTGTTGCAGACACAGTCATACGATTAAGAAGTAACGCCGAAGTTTTTGAACATCACCTTGGAATTGCCCGCGTGTTTGAATGTTTACTTCCTAAGAAACTTTTGATGTACAATGCACTCCAGCAGCCTGTACAAGAAACTGCACTTGGCGCAATTCCGACTTGTTCTAAGCTTGAACTGACCAACGGGGAATTTGAATGGAGAACCCTCAGCGTCTAAGCGTAGCAGGAGAAACCAACAATATCCGATTCTACTGATATCGACAAGGTACTCGAAAATTTCCACGTCGCCTATCAGCTTCCGTTCAAGCTATGTTCAATTTAGTCCGAATAATTTTTAGATTTATTGGCCACTTCTTAGCTTACCTAAGGCAAGCTCCAAAGAGCAAACGCCAGTTTAGGCTTTCTCAGCCTTAGTTTTTTTCTCGAGTACCACGCGAACTATATGAGTCGACGTCTATCTCAGTGAATAATTGAGTACCTGCCACCATGCCCTGGGAATGGAGAAAGTACTCGCAAAAACTGAACAAGTAGTTCGTTGAAATTTTATTGAATTATGGCTAATCGTTCGAAATTCGTCTGACAAAATGGCACTTGAAATAATAAGACCTTGTTACTACGTCCCAATCTGGTCCTAATGGGGCACGTGGAACCATCAAATAAGGACCAAATAAGGACCCTATTCTAAGGAAAATTGCGCAACCTACTTTGGCGTCTACGTTTTCCATTTCTACTATCTAAGTTCATTTTCTGTTGCATAACTTTGCACGCTTTTGTGCAGTATTCTTATTAGGCTTCATCGAACCCTTTGCCCTCAATCGTCACAATTTATACGGTCTTTGGTGACGGACAGTTATTTTGGTGACTGTAGTATTTCAGAGCATTGAAAGGGGTCCTGTCTACAATGGGATAAGTCTTTTATGAAGAATCCTTTAAGGCTACATGCAGGATACAAAAATGATACGCGCAGCAGCGAACCGCATAGATTTTCTAAGATCGCGTCAGTAAATTTAGGAGGGGAGTTTAGCTACTCTCTGCCAACAAGTAGTTTCATGGTTATCGCATTTTCGTCTCCGATGTGGCAGATGCGTAAATCCTCTCGTCATTGTGATGTCCGGGGCCCGATCCGGTTAGGAATTACATGCGGGCAAATGGAATTGATTTCAAAGATGTGGTATGACGCACCTTGATATGTCAGCTTCAGTAACGCGTGCGTCAATGTTCTGATTATCACTTTATTATGCATGGAATTCAAGATCCAGAAATTTTGTTTATTGCGAAAGGCCATTGTTGGTATAAAACTGCACCTGTAATTAAGACATTATCGTGCAGTAACAGGGCCCGTTTTAAAAATGAAAGAGAAAAGCCGAACATATCTAGAAGTTGCAGCCACCTGGACGAAAGGTAATCATGTGAGACTCCATATTTCATGGTAGCATTGATTACATCAGTGCAGGGAACTCCGTGTGGCTTTTGGAAAACTGGCGCACTATTAAACAGATCATCAATATGGTAAACCTACGCTCGAGTGTAATGTTTGAAGTTATTCACCAGTTGACCAGGCCATTGTGTCATGAACAAATCGCTGAAACAAAGCTACGCATACTGACCACTAATCAGCCAAAAATTAAAACAAACAATTTACAATGAGTTTCACATGTAATTGAGGTAGCATACCCAAACGACATCTAGGTAAATACTCCTTTGAACTTTTTTACCAAAAGGCTTCTGCGATCATTTCAAACCAGAAAGCGCATTCTTTCAACTTGCACATGGCGAACCAAATTTAATAGGTTGAGGAACGTTTACCTGAAAGCTTAAATGAGCCGCTAGAGAAGGTCGAGGCAGGAAGTTGGAGAATAATTCAAACGTTACTTCACCGGAAAGTGTTTCAAACCCTTTTAGGTAGTGTAATCCACTTCCAGGAGAATAAGGGTTGCTGAATAGTGCACATGCAATTTTTTACGAAGGGTATCTCTCAGCTGAAATAATCGTATATCGGACAGCTATTCAGGACTTGATCAGTATTTGGAGTGGTATCGACTACGTGTATCAATAAGTACCAACCGGATTTCCACAAATGCACCCTGGTTTCCATCATTGTGGTGGCTGATATTTTAGGTCGATTTATGGCACTAGAGACCCACTAAACACCTGCATATGCCATGCAATTTGCTATTAATCAGGTGGCAGTTGATCTGTTCGCCGAGCTTGTCAAATAACTTCCGAGCATTCCTTCAGCATAGGAGATATCTTCAGTGCACGGTTGAGTGGGTCTCCTAGCATAATGACAAAACATTTGCCATCCAGTTGCCAAACTCCGTGAATGGAGTAAATGCTACATGAGCAGCAGACAATTAACTCACCCAAGCGGCCAATATTTGGACACATGCCTCACGTGATCACTCATCATCAAAGCTTTCGTATTGGAGAATAACTTTAGGCAATGAAATTAGCTTATTTCCGAATTGAAGTAAATCTTCTGTGGACTTCCTTGCTGACAAGTTATTAGATCCTTCAAGACGACGACGAAATAAGGAAGGCTGTTAAACTAATGAATGAAAAACTCAAATCTGTTTAGACATTCATTGTCCGAAAACATCGGTGACCTGGAAGAAGTTACTAAAGGTCTTTTTAGACTTGATATTACTTATGAGGTTGATGACATGTCCCAAACCAATTTAGAAGTGTTGTTATGTCAAGGAAAATAATTTGATATCTTGAATATAGTTCCGGCTGAAACGTTCGTCAGCCAGTGTGCTAGAGATTTAGTTGAATATTTTTGGAGATGCGTGATTAAGCTTTGATTCATCTGGATCTTCTGTTAACCCCAAATCAAAGTGCACATGAGTGTTAATCCGCGCTTAATAAATGTTATGTCTATGCGAAGTTTGAACATTTCAGTTGACTGCTTAAATATCCCCATAGTTTGAACAAGAACAACGTGGTGAATATTAATATTTTCTGGATTTGCTCAGTTGATGGTAGACTTAGAGAAAACTACCAGTCAGTTGCGTCAACAGACAGACCAGACAAACTACGCCAGTGCAAAGTTCAGTTGTCAACTCCCATGGTGAAATTTTAAATTTACATATGTTCAAACCATCCTTGGTGTTCTGACGCGGACATTCAAATCAAGCAGTTTTTCGCGCTCACAATTGTATTTAATTTAACAGTCCGTCAAAAGGAGTTAAAATACTACTTTCGCGTATCCAAGTCAATAAAACAATAGTTAGTCAAACACTCAGATTTTAAGGCATGAAAATCCCTGTACTGTCTACACATTCCCTATAGTTGGTTGGTATGACGCTGAGCCCAAAAACACTCCCTATGTATGAAATTATCAAGTTGCCTGCAGTGTGCTTTGTTTAAAATTGGAGATGTATTCTGATACAAGTTAATACATATCCATTCGATATGGATGTATCCGTCCAGGATGCTTTCAAACTATAAACAAATGAGTTAAATTACCTTGGCCTCCGTCTCGCTGCAGTACAGCATACAGCACTCGCGTACCATCTGATCGCGAAGTGCGTTCATCGGTTGACGCAAGTACTGGTAACAGAGTGGGCTACTCATCGCTCTGTGCAAACTGTCCGACTATCCCTGTGCAGTAAATAAGGAACGTGAAATCTTTACTGGTAGGCTAACAGCGCAGGTGACTTGCAAATTTTCGCAGGATGAATGTCCGTAAGACGGAGGTTTTGGAGTGCTGTGGAGCATCAGAATTGCTGAAGGCCGCATCATGCTTTAAGGTGTGCTTCTTTCTTAGCCAGGCATTGGCGAACTCGAACAGTCAAATGTCTACTGGGGAGTCAAATTCTGCTTTATCTGTATGGACCAGTCAGAGCAACAGAATTATTTCACAAGTAAGTAAAATGGAAAGTAGACTAACTGAAAACGAGCTCGCATGTGGCCTGTGGATCGTAAAGCTCATACATAGTGCCCTTGTGAGGTGTGAATAGGCAATGTTTGATTATCCGGCTGAAGACCAGTACTCGTAATAAAGCCGGAATCGGTACCTACCTATTCACTTTTGCAGAATGACGACCGAGAAGGGTCAGCAAATACGGGAAACTAGGGCAACTTCGGACACAGAGTTACAACACCAAGCATAACCGGTAGGTTGTGACCAAGCCGTTGAGGAAAATCATCGGCCTGCAGAAAGCAAGGGGAAAGCACCAAGGAAATGGAGCGAGGCCAACAAATGATAATGGGTTGCTTTGAGGTCCGACATTTAAGCAACGAATAAGCGATTGTATGTAGGGTTCAGAACGTTTGTGAGAATAAATACGTATCGAGCTACCCGTTTTACTGTGGCAGAATGACTGGAAGACTACTGAAAAACAAACAGGTGTGGCAAGATTATTGGGCGGAAAAAGCAATCGAAACGCGTCGACTAGGTCAATGACAATTCAGTAATGCTTTTAAAAAGCTTGGTGTTCCGCATTTTAAACCAAAGGTACGAATCCTTTGGGTTAATTGTCTTCCATTGTCCTTTAGTTCGAAATCCAGAGATTGACATTGTCTGGGACCTATATGCGTGGCCTGTTAAGAAAATTAACGATTCCAGTGGCTCTTGTTGATTGTTACCTTACTTCCTAACAGGCTGATGTGACGGCTAGTGGTGACCAGATCTTGGATGCGTGTACTGCGTCTTTCAGTTTCGCGCAGTGTGATCGGAGAGGTCGTTACAACTGAGCTGTGTTGGTGACCATTTTGGTGCTCCAACTATTCAATAGGAATAGTGGTGTGAATATGAACAAAATACCTATCCCGCAAAACCCCAAATGCAACCAGAATATCGCCCATTAGGTTTCAAGAGTGTATCACGCTACCTAACTGGGAAGTCCTGACTGGCAGGTCAATCGATCGTCACAACCAGGACAGTTACTGGGTCGTCGTTCGATGGGTCGGGCACACCAATCAGATCGCTCAAGTGTGAACACGTTCGCCTGTTCAGACGTGAAAATTCAGATGCATCCAACGTGCGTTGGTGGAGTAGTAGTAACACGCTCGCCTCGCATGTCAGATGTCCGGGGTTCAAATCCCGGCACGGCCACTGGATATGCACTGCTGATGAGCTCTAATAAGAGCGAAACTCGAGTCCAGTGCTTCCCTTTGCTGTGGACTCACCGGAATAATTACGCCAGAACAGGAGGACGACCGTTCAAACGAGAGTGGTGTGAATATGAACAAAATACCTATCCCACAAAACCCCAAATATTCAATAGGAGTTGTAATGTTACACTGAATAAATTATTCACTAGTACACAAATTGCGCGCACAAAGGAAAACTAGTCTGAACTGTGCGGAGGGCTGGACAAGTAACAATACAGGCACTGTGTTCAGAAGCACTATGCCGTATGAGTGCCATCTGGTGTTACGGAAAAAGCTATTTGTATGTTATCGACCCAGAAAAAATGGATTTTGTGGTTCAGTCAGTTGGAAAGCGCCTGAATTCCGCCGAAAATTTATCGTTTCAGAAACGTTTCGAAAGATGTCGATTTATTACGGCTCACGATTTAGTTTCTGCTGTAAGAGACTCGCTGGGATAACTCATTAGGTCACAAAGCTGACAGAATTTTCAGACTAAGCAATGAAAAGTTAGCGATACTAGTAACAATAGTGGCTGAAATAATCACTTCCCAAAGTCGATATTACATCTAAAACTTTACCGTGATTTCAGTCTACGCATCTGCATCTGCAAAGATTTCCTTGGTTGATGCGGTCACTGTCGGTTATCGTGGGCTGAGTCAGCAGGAACTGTCTCTATTCATCGTACAATATTGTACTTAGCCTGCTTGATTTAGTAATACAGTGCCAATAAACCGGTAATATGTCGCTCGGCTGTGACACAGACACCCATGGGAGTTACTCAAATATACATACAGTGTTACTGATTTTACGCGATGACCCGCGGCCCTTCCTTGCAGTTCGATTTTCTGGAGTTAAAGAAGGGGTTTTCTTGACCCACTCTCATGCCTGTCTCGGCGACCTTCAGTTTCTCACTGTCATTAATGTAGGAATTTCCCGGTCGTCCACCGACGAGTAACCGAAATGATCACCGATACCATTTTCTGATGGCTTTCTTATGTTCCCCGGCATGCAAAAATTCCGGCCAAGCATATTTTAGGTCACAGGCTCGTGATCTTGCATGCATTTCACATCATTGTTTGCAGATACATCTGATTTCGTAACTGAATCTGCAGTTCCGACGCTGCATTCTCCTGGCTTCTGGAGAAAGAATATCATTTTGGCCACTGAAGCAAATTTTAGGAGATAGCAACATCAGTGTTGACACTGATGCTTTACTGCTGCACAGTTACAAATTCTATCTAATAGTGAAGAGAATAGAAAAGAGTGAGTGCCTATCGCAAGCATTCTGAAGTGCCTCCAAGCTCACGTTTGCTGTTTAATGCAGTTTTCCGGTATATTGTTTTGCTCATGTAAACATTGTCCCGGTATTGTAATTCTGTCCTAGTTCTACGGTGCTAGTCTGGAGGACCTTTATTTGGAGTATTACGTTTATGTATATCGGACTCCTATTTTCAGAATTTTTCGGGTCACTTAAGGTCCGCTGCAACTTCCGATTAGTGCACTGGAGACCAACATTCGAGTACACAAAGCTTTTGTTTTCGTAACTGGACATGACAGTTTTATTAAATTATTAAGTTTTTGGGCTCCGCAATACTCGTACACAAACAAACTGGGGTAATATGATTTGCACATGGATGAGGTGCGTCTCTAAAATTGAAACCGTATTACTTATCATCCGAATGAGTGGTTAACTAAAAAGGTAAAGCATCAAAAGCACCGGGTCCTCAAAAGTACCACAAATTTTTTTCCAAAAGGCTGGTGCTTTTAATACACTTGTGTGTAATGAAACGCCGGGCTGCCCATTTAAATGCCGCGCAATTGTTCATTAAACTTTCTGAGTATAAATTCATATCGGTGTGTGGTAAAACTGGAAGCATATGTTATAAATCAGCACTAATGGGAGTACAGTGTGCTAAATGGCGATAAGTGACTGCTACTGAGCAACAGCACGGGCGTTACTTTTTTAAAAATAAGGTTCTAAGTCCAGGTCGGTAGACAGTTACAAGGTGAGCAGCAAGACAAGCCGAGATTACTTTCTAACATGGGTATGTTTGTCCTTATTCAAATTTGATTTCGGATATATTCAGCCACGCTCATTTAGTTAACAAATGGCCTACTATTTCCTGTAAGCTAACGTAGATCAGCACCCACATTTGTGAACTCACGTGATAGTCAGCTTGCACAAAAATTTAACCGTTACAAAAACTTTTTAAAAAAACAAAACAAATTGGTATGATAAAAGGCCTCGCGTATCTTCTATAATAACCACAAATACAACACACACTGTATTCCTGTCGCCCACATGAACCATATATATGTTGAAGTTTCTTACAGCCCGTGGACATCGCACGCATATTTGGAAGCAGTACCCCTTTGCTCTAAGTTAGGTTGCATTCACTTTTCTTCAGCGCAGACTAGCATCTATCTTTCGGGCAAAGGAATGGCGCTTTTTTCAGAGAGCAACACCTTCATTGAAAATTTGTCTGGAACAATCCGAGAATGACAGGTGTTTTCTGCGGTGGTTTGCGCTTCATCGGTACAGGTTACTTGCCAAGTATAGAAACGGATCAGCAGCCAACCAGTCACTAACCAATAAATATCCCCGAACTACTAAGGCTTCGAAATTAAACCTCACATTAGTGAGAAAAATGCTACAGTCAGTCATTGTTTTATCATTAAGGGACTCCAGATGTTAAGACCTTGAACCAGGAGTACTGATCTGTGGTCGTGGTTTTTACATTCTCTCGTTTAATATCGTTCCCGTTCTTCACCTTTTTTGTTTTGTTGTTCGCATACGATGTTGTTATCTCCCAATGTAAAAACTGAACATTCGTCTGCACTTAAGACGAGTTACTGCGCTTCCTACCACGGTGGATACAGGAAAAGGAAACTCGGTTAAAACAGTAGCTCTCCAGACATAGGAGCGGGAATCTGCATTGAACAGTTAGCTTGACTGGTTAGCCCTCGATAGATAAAACGTCAATAACGTAAGTCTGTGAATGGTTATTCTTAGCTGCGTCTCGTGGTGTAACTGCGGCAATAAGACGTAGAAGTATTTTAAAATACTGTTCAATTTGCAATACTGTTAGTTTAAGAGCGAAGACCCTATCGACTTAATGGGAGAGAAATTTCACTGGTGGGCCAAGACAATGTGCTTACAAGGGAGATCATGTACCCTAATGACAATTGCCTTTTGGCTGTTTTGAGCATTTTGTGACGAACTGTTATTGGTCAGTTTTTGCAGTATTTGATAGGCAAATTACTCGGCTGGATGGATCGCGTGATGTTCTCAGTCACCTCTTCTCAGCTCACCCAGTTTAGAGGTCAAGAGTCTGACGGGGAGCCTTACAAAAAGCTTCATTGAATTCCGTAGTACTTGGGCAATCCATATATAATGCGTGGATAGTATCGTTTGCATGTATAAAATTTAGGATAGCGACGCACTGTGCACTCTGTTAGAAAACTAATTTTGAAGATTCAAATTAATAAGGGCCGTGGTTTTAATTAAATTCCTATGGAATCCCAATTAGAAGGTTTCTCTCGCTTTTATCAGACAACCGCCATAAGATTCGGAACGTTGAAATCAGCTCTACTCTCTGTTTTTGTTCGAGCCACATGTTGCATCTCTCAAGCTAGGAAAGAGCCTTGTTGTAACTTACGTGGACTCTTGCCAAACGCACCCAAAGTGCCTTAGGTGAAACCTGAGAAGTAATACCGCAGGATTGCAAATAGAGTGATTAGAACGACACTGCCTTGTACTCACACATCTAATTGTGCTCATCAGAGGTCAGTGCATCAAAAATAAGGAAGCCAGTGCTAAATTTACAGTGACCTAAAGACGCGGTAAAACACATGAGAAGACAGAAAAAAGTACCTCGTTCATGTAGCCCTGCTTTCGGTTACATTTATCCGGGATTGAATTGCTCATCAACATTTAGCAATGATTGAAAGTTTCAAACTAAGAGTCGGACACATGGAAGTAGTACAGTCATATCCGGCGGTCGTGGAGAGCGGGATTAAGGTGCATTCGCAGCTTGTGAAATGTGTAAACTAACGCTTCTAAGCTGGTACTGAGCACTGAATGCGCGAATTCAGACGTCCGAGTACTCAATAATATCCTTTGAAACGGATAATATAACATTTTACATCCTTCATGCCAAAAAAAATTCCTGCTATTTTATTCCGTGAAGTCTTCAGACTCACTGACTTAGAGCCCTATTCCTCACGTGACTGGGGTGACTGCGCTGTATGAGTCTGTGATCTAAATATTATTTCGAAACTGTCTTAAGACAGAAATAGCAAAATGCCATTCAAGACGCTATCCACACCTCCAATTAAAATATAAAGAAATGTCTTATAGAGGCTTCTTCAAAAAATAACCCGGAAGAATTTCATCAAAATTTCCCTTCGCTAGTAGGCACGGTGGAGCAGTCTAAAAATTCTGCTACGTCCACTTTTAAGTTTGTCGGTTATAAGCCAGCTAGTGAGAGGCATCTTATTGTAAATTCTGAGTTTGATTTTTGATGGGATAGGTTACTCAGTAAACAATATCAACCAGTAAAATCGAGGTGAAAGCAAAGTTCTATTATTTTGTTGTGGATAGGCATTAGTCTAAATTAGTTGGAACGAAGTGCAAAGTTCTTTTCCGTCTAAACTTGGGATCGAGTAGAGAGTTTAGACTTCCGGAGGTCATACGGGCGAGAACTTATACCTTACATTTGGTTGTAAGTGTTTTGGGAACAATTTACATCACTTGCTGAGATATAATTTATGTGAGTTTGGTGCTCTATTCGGCATAAACCGGGGTCCTTAATTTCACTACTATCCATTAGTCCGTTAAAGGTAGTTCTAGCCTGCGGTGTGCATAAACTCTTTCTTTCTTTTACATACGGATGATCACTGAATAAACCCTGTAACATAAAAACTACATCCTGTACGACCCCACCACTCCACTGTGTTTACATTCACACTTGGGCGATGCTAATCGGCTCATATTAAATTAGTCCAGGAATGCAATCAACGCCGGTTTCGCTTACGGTGACCCTACAGTAGGCTCCTTTCATCGTCCTAGGTATGGTTATTTGCACCGATAATCCAGCCGTATGCATTAGGCTCATCCGGTACCGTCCCAGTCCACATATGCTTGCGCTCTAAGAACTTCAAGTATTTCAAACATTAAAATAAATCCATTTCTTTGGGCATGCAGTGGATTTTAGGTCGTAGTTGGGGTGCTACTTTGAGGAAATGTTTTCCATCTCCACATTGACAGCTTCACTCTGCCCTCTTTCTTCTGCTTTTTGTATGAACATAGCCTCTACTCCTGAAGATACCGCGAAGAGTAAACTTTAGATTATGGAGATGCACAGGGCAAAACTATTGTGACAAATACTTTGTTGACAATTTAACCGCTAAATCCCTGTGCAACTGAGTCCAATGATACCGTTTTCACTTATTTATCGCGCCACTACTAGTTTCCGTCCTTGTTCTTAAACTAGGAGTACCTGAGATAGTAGTGTCAGTCGCTGATATGGTCTTTAAACATTTCGATAAATCAATAAGGTATACGTTTCCGTAGTCACTGGCAGTTATTTCTTCCTTGACCGTTCGGGAAGTGGATTATCTCCCCGAAACACTGAGTTGTAACGAAGAATGATTAGGTACTTCAAACGTCGCAGCAGATTTCGTGTGCTTTTGCCAGATATTTTTCAGACGACGCATTACCAAGTTCACAGTTGTGGTATCGTGTATACACTCCTCAACGGGCAGATGAACTGGAAAATGCTTCACTCTTCAGCGGAGCTATTTTTTCTCCTGGAATGCTCGTTTCCTGTCCTGTATACAGAAACCACTGACACAAAACAAGCCTTCACTACTTACAAGTTTTAGTCCCGTATCATCGACCAGGTTGCCATTTACATTCAACAACCAAATACCATTTGTAACAAGGGCACGTCTGAACCAGACAGCGTGTCGTAGTAAGGCTGATACTCATCCTACTGCAAATTATCAGTAGCCTACTTGACACAGTGATCTGTCCTCACATATTCGAATGCACCACTATGATAGGCCTGTGGACATTACCTCGGGCAAATACACAACAGCGCACTATTAGCTAACTGCTCTAACATATACCCTTAAATTTGAATCGGTTTTTGATTGCAGCCTGATTGAGATGGAGGAATGTAATCTTGTGATGAGTGAGTTCTCTGTCTCTATCAAGTTTTGACAACACAAACGAACAATTTATCTTGAACACGCAAACAGAAAAAAACAAGCCTAATGCCCAGTTCCTCAGGAAATATGATAAATCATCTGAAAACCGCTGCAGAGGAAGAAAGCCGGTGAAGAGTAGTGCTATGCAATGATGATGATGATGATGATGATGATGATGATGATGATGATGATGATGATGATGATGATTCTAGACTAGTGGATTTCGTAAACAGTTCGGGGGCGGCCACTGTAATTCTAAGTTGAAATTGCTCTTCGCAGTCGAGTTACTGTCGGAAATGATATGTACCAATATATCACATGAAAATTTGGGATGGAGGAAACTTGAAAAGGTCAGCTACTTGATGAAGAACTTTCCTTGGAGATCAATTGTATGAGTATATTCGCAATTGTTTAATAAATAAATTGTGTCCATACCGAATTTTCGTCCTGGACGTGAATTCGTGGTGTTTTTGTGGCAGCAGCGGACATCATACGAACCCATGGGGAGTTTGCAACCCACGACAATGAGTGTTAGCTCAGCTCTGTAACGTTCGCCCAGTCGATCAGCCACTCTAAATGGAAGTGTGTGTCGTAACTGATGACAGAGTTATGTCCTGTCTGAGTGCGAGTTATTCACACTGTTGAGTAGCCACCCTTGGCTACTACTAGTTGGAAAACGAAAAGCGAACGGTAAAATCTCTCAGAAGGGACGTTAATTGAGTAGGCTCTTCATGCCACGTAAACTCACGTACGTTCTTGTACGCACCAATACATTAGGAACAACACCTCAGCAGTGTTAACGCGTGCCGACTTGATATGCAGATATGTTCATAAGGCATATTAGAAAAAGGCGTGAGAGGGTAACAATAAAAGATCTTGGAATATGCCAGGAGTAACAAAGTTTAGTTTGATGGAAATTTGAACAGTTGTGGTGAATTTCAGTTGAAATTTTTTCCTGTCAGTGGGGTCAATCTTTGATGAAAAGCTAAGAAGCGCTACACAGCTGTTTTATCCTTATTGAGAATCATCAGCGTTGCGCACCCAGGAAACCCAGAGATCTTTTAAACCTCGGTCTTCCGGTCAGCGACTGAATGCTTAACCATTTGACCACGAGCGGCTGAACAGCCACGTGATTAGTTCTTTCATTTTCGAATCACAGAGACTTATCGCACGGTCGTGAATTACTTAGCTCCTTAAGTCACCACTTCTCAGGTGGACTTTTCTGAGGCTTGGGTTTCACCGAACAAAAGGACCGCAAACACTACAGTTAGGAAACACTGAAATAAGGATTGTAGATGGCCGGCTGCATACTGGCATGAGTTCTGAAATGAGGATCAAATGTTAGTTATGGCGAATTTACAACGGTGCGAGCAGAAGTATGTGCACAGAGGAAGTATCATCTGATAGGTTGAACTGGACGCACATAACACATTTGTATTATTATCGTTTATTTTTGAAGAGCATGGTCACAGACATAAAAAGTGAATACAAGCGATGAATGCGAAAGGGTTACAGGAGAATTCATGCCACCAACAGTTCCAGTCAGATAAGATGAATCCCAACGTACGTAAGAATCTTCGTATGGAAACATGTGTGTAAAGTCAAACAACGCTGAACGTCTACTTCTACCAAACTACTATCTATGGTTCACAGGAACCTATGACCATTCAACGTGCATGTCAGGCCACGCGCACTGCCTACCTCAAAAACTTATCCTTACCGTGTCATTATACCAATTTTATAAAACGATCAGCTCATATTGTGGACTTCAACCGGAATAAATACTATTTGAAAAGCATTACAATAAGTGCGCGTGGTGATAAGGACATATTTCAGAAGATTGAAAACGTGTGGGCGAAAATGGTAAAAGGATGCTTGAGAATTGTTCGCAATTTCAATAAAATTCGGAACGATATACTTCAATAATCATGGATGAATGACATTCCACGTTTGGCAAAGTCGTCCGTTTCGCTTTGTATTTCGTTTTGGCTGAAACAGCATTTCACGTACTCAAAAGTTATTTGATGACATTTCTATAGGCTTGCACAATTGAGTGAAAAATTCCTCGTATTTAGCATAGGTTTAGACTTGATTAATTTATTAATTAATAATAATAATAATCAGTGCTCAAATACTAAAAAAATTAATAACTTAATTTAAAAATACAAGAAATAATAGCGGATGACCTTGCGGGTACCGCACGAATGGTAGTAACAATACTGCGTTCAATCTAAGAAGGCCCGATTTCACTTTCAACCCCTCTGTTCTGGAGAGGAAATTAGCATCTCTGTCCGTCAGTTGTGTCTAGCTCCGTTGATCTCGTTGGAAAGGCAGGAAAGGCTACCATAGACTGCCACTTCCGCCACTACATAATGATGTCACTGGTCTCTTGGCTTGCATACAGCCAGTGGACGCAAATCCTGTCAGTGGAGGAAAAGAATTGACATGTGTGGCGTGAGGGTAGGGCTGGGTGGTGCTCCTGACATTCGCTAAAATGATGGATGTTGTTTGGTTGGTCGAGCTTCAGGAACACAATCTCCTCTGTGGTAAACGGCGTGTTGCTTATTTAACCCAAGCCACAGCATATTCGTTCGGACTGGCAACAGACATCTTTTCGTTTAGTGTTGCCCGTTTGAAGGTCACACATGAAGGGGTGTAGCAGTTCGCGAGTTTTTCGATGGAACGAATTTATCGACAGGAGGCTTCTGTAAAAACTGTCTCCACGCACTGTAAAGACAGAACGGGTTTGAAGACTAAGGATGGTTGACGCCAGTAATAACCGTCAGTTCCAAAATGACATTAAAAAACAAATGAATGTGCTGTAGTTACAGATGGTCTTTAGGAATAGGCGTCTATATTTATTCATGGAATCAGTCAGCCAAAAAACTGAAATGTTACCTTGCGCCGTATTGTTAGGTATGCCGTGGCAGTGGCTCTACATTTTTGAGCCATGCACCAAAATCTATTCTCAGCCATGACGTTATCCAAGTTTAAATGTTTATTTCACTATGGAATAGCATTGAATCTTTCAACAAATACGCTTATTTGCATACGAGTTTCAGGAGCCTCCAGAAGGGCAAAACAGGGGTGGGCTTCCGAAGAGTTTTCAGCAACCCTATGAGTATTGTATTACGTCTAATCGTTGCATCTCATTCCCTTCACTGAAGTTCGCGAAAGTCGCCTCAATCCTCATAAAAGTGAGGTTTCCTCTATATAGTTAACACAGAACCATTTAGCTTGAATTAAGACGAGGAATTTAAAGATCGCAGTTTCAACTGTTGCGGTTGAGCACACTACCTAAACGGTGTGATACCAATCACGTAAGTTTGTGTCCAAAGCAGGGGACTTATCGGTAAAACAGAAGAAAACAGGTTAAACTAGAATTCGCTAGCTTCAAACACAGGAAAGCAATAAGTACTGTTAAAAAGTGAGCTTAGCAGTAAGTTCCTCATGCTACATTGTGGCTGTGAAATTTCCTTTTCCCAAGCGGAGTAAATCCCTTAACGGCTGAAAATCACTGCTTTATGCTGTTTGCTACATCTAGATGCGTACGAAAAGTTCTGAGGTAAGAAATTCCAGTGATTTGTGTACTCCCGTCAGACGTTTGTATCGATCAGACGACAAACTGATGAAACATGGGGACATATCTATACGGAACTGTGCAAGATTGAGGAACAAGGCCATTGATGCGTTGGTTGTGTGATGGGTTGTAATTTGGAAAAACAGAAGGCAAATGGAAGTTTTATTCTTTAGCCTCATGCTCGTGTAGAAATCAAAATGAACCCAACTTTCTCTGTAGTTCGATACTGAATTGGGTTTCCGCGCCAGTGTGCGTGCATTAAAATTCTGAGTGAGATTCGGGACCTAAAATATTGTGTCCTCTCCATTCATTGAGTTTGTAGAATAGAAAACACGTATCGCAGGATGTGCCCAAGTATTTTACTCTGTTATACTACGAAACGTATAGTACAGCTTGTGAACAGGGTTGCCTTAGCGCAAAGGGTGAAAATCCGGCAGTTACAAATAAAACTATTGCGTACCAGAACCAGGGAAAGTGGTTGAGCTGGTTTATCACGTTTCTCGCACATAATGTTGTCTACTGAAACTTGACACGGTCATATACCAACAAGAGAAACGAACATTTGGGGTCTTTCCGGTGTCATGCTTTCCCACATTTGAAAATTGGTTTCAGGATATGTCCTCTAACCTTTATGATTAGTTGTGCTACTAATCGAAGGACGTAACATGGTGTATGTAAAACCCTACAATATGACGTACATCAGTGTGTTTTGCAATAATTCGTGTTCCCGCGGGAAAACGAAGTGAGTATGTAGACACGCACCGGTAAAGGACAATGAATGTGAATCTGAATGCAAATCAAGGACAGTTGTCAAGTGCCATGTTTCAACCCCGAAAGCGAATTCCTTTTGATGTCTTTCGTTACGTGACCATTTTTAAACTATAGGAGTAGATAATCGGCTTTTTTAGGCTTCCCGCCGTTTCGATTTCTGAGAACCGTGACATTGCGAAGTTCAGACTCCTCCCGAGGAGCCACTAGATGGCCACATTTTCTCTAGATTTCCTCCCCTAGTTTCTGTCGACTATATATTCGTGTTGCTCCATAAAACAGATCATTAACAGTCTACAATTGCATGCATCAGTATAACTCTAGAAGATTAGCCATAAATTTACGGTGACATTTTAGTAAAGCCGCAAATAGAAATCACAATCACAATAAACGAACTTTGGTGCTAGTTGACGTTGTGGTACCTTCTGTAGAGGTTGGTCGTGTTACTATTATATTATGGAATGTTCGACAGTCTGAGATGGAATAGCAGCGGATGGCTAATGTAAATTAACGTAACGTCCTGGTAACTTGGGTAGGTAGAAAGATATTCTCTGAAAAAATTTCTCCTACAACCCCCCACCCGGGATCGAGTTACCTCGAACATTTTTGCCGCGATACACTAAATGGCTCATGACAAACCCTATTCTATGAAACATTTGTCCAAAGTGGCTAAGTGAAACAACATTAAACATAGACACATCTCGCTCAATAAAAATAGCAAGCAGTCCTCTCTCCAGTATGTGTTCTACATCCCAATCCACTGCTTCGCAAGCTGATACAATGATACCACATAAATGATGGCGCTGAGTGAGACAGGTATAGTCCAGCTGAGTTGAAAAGTTTTTCACGTCTATTCGTAAGCGTCTAGAAAGTTACTTTAATCCGGCTCAAGTAAACCAGTCCTTTAAAGTTGGGGTAGTGACGTTCACATATTTGCATGCCGCTGTTGTTTTGTGACGAGCAAATGTTATTAACAACTCTAGTTTTGTGAAATCCGTATGATACTGCTCATGCTACCGTTTCGGAACCTTTCTATGTTTTATCCATCGTAAACCACACAGTCAAGCGCATGTGCATTCTCAGGTAGGTTTACTCGTCTTTGCTAACTCCTCTCTTTAGTGGAAATTTACAGACATGCAGTGCTGTTTGTGGTGGACAAATAATGCTCGGTCATGTGAGGTTTTTCAGGCCCTTAAAAAAGGTTTCGACATACTTTTGCTGATTACTTTGCTCTAGCTGGTTTTAATGCTCAATTGCTTAGACTACGTTGCGAAGTTCACAGATTTCTTGTGGTTGGGAGGCGTGATTTTTCATGTGAAGCGCTACTGCTGATATTTAATCACCTTATTAACTTTGGGACTTGTCACTAATCGATTATTGGTCTATGGGTAAGCATGTCAAGATCGTGACCTTTCGGGCTATGTTCACTCACCCAAAGTTTGGCCTCTGTTACTCGAAGTTTTTTTGTCGCTGGCTGCGGGCCTCGTGTGCACGTGCTCACTCGTGGTTGCCATCGCTTCCTAAAAGTTAGTAGTAAGTAGTGTGACGTAGAACTTCAACCATATTTACTCTGCTATCAAGTTAGGCGTTCTTCTGTGCATATTGTATGATAGTAAGCAACCTTCAGTCAGCACGATTAGCTGACTAATCGCGCCTACAAATTTGTTCAACCAATGAGGCTTCATATGGTGCGCAGTCATAGTCTCAGTGTTGCTGGACACGTGGCTGGTAGAAAATGGGCTTTGAATTGGTTCGTAACATCCCTGATTTCGTAACCTTGGTGAAAGGCAAACCTAATTAGAATCTACACTAGAATTTCCACGAGAAATGCAGGTTTTTATACATCAAAATGGAATCCTATATCACGCCCGGTACTATTACCTCCAGCTCACAAACACGACTGTTGTATGAGATCATATCTTACCTGTCGATGATACATATAACGGAATCGCCTATACCGGGTTAACAAGGCCCCGAATTTGAGGTGAACCGTACTTGCTTGACGTGTGGAATCGAGCGCGGCCATCAAAGTTCCGAAGTTACTTATATATATATAATATACACACATAATACATATAATATATATGTAGACCGACTTCCTCAGGTAATACCACAGAAGAAAATCACACTGAATTGGGCTTTGGAAGCGTATCCCGTTACCTTGAGTACCAAACCAATATGTCAACTTAAGGTTTCTGTTCTAAGTAGTGCATATCTTCTCTGTTCCACTGTCCTTTTCTGGTTACCAATTCTGGTGAACAGTGGCCTCTTCGGAAAATATGGTGTTTTATATTGACCTAAACGTGACGCACTACTTGTAAGATTTTTGAAAACATTTCGACAACCCACGACTGGTTTCATCCTTGTTGGGGCTCATTAAGTTGACGCAGTCCGAGAGTTTCCGTCGACCATACGTTCTACATGAAGCCAGATTAGACAGAATTCACCAAATGCTCTCATTTGTAAAAGGCACTATGAATAATGTGTTAAGTCTGAATAATGTATTGTGATTTGTTGAATATTGCACCAGCTGAAACATGAGGCGGCCTGGTGTATCACTTCTTATTCACGGTGCTGCCGGTGACACTTAGTCGAAATGTCCAACAGGATCATTCAGAAGTCGTTCTAAAAATAGCACTTAGCCAGATCTAAGCTTCCTTGTTAAGTCAAATTGATTCCAAGGCTATGTTCTCAAAGCTTTGCGACATCGTTGCATTTTCCTTTCCATGAACTAAACTGCAAGTAAACCTCGTTAGTACAATGACAAAAGATGTGTACCTAAATCTACCTTGCCTGATCACACGCTTTTAAAATCTGATCGGGGACGCCATTGTCGCAAACGAGAAGTTCGCTGGCTGTAATGGGGTGGTGCGTAATTGAGTACCCACAAAAGACATTCTGGAGCGGCAAATAATGCTTATCAGTTTGAACTGGTTGAGACATGCACTACCGACTTCCGTCCATCAAAAAAGGCCTTGTTTACATTCCAAGCAATTGCTAACGGGAAGTCGCTGGAGAACAGGTCATGATATGGTGAAGATCAAAGCGCATGGAGTCACACTAAGGACTGCTGATTCTTCTCAACTTATTTGTTGACAGCTGAGGGACTTGCAGAATTCACATCCACCCATATCACTCTCGTAAGAACAGTCCTTTCCCTGCTCTGGGGCAACTGTTCCCAAGGAGGAAGCAGTGGACTTGAGCTTCGCTCCTATTAGGGCCTATCCGGAGTGCACGTTTTTCGCCGTACCGAGATTTGAACTCCGGACATCTGGCATACCAGACGAGCGTATTTTCGGTACTCCGCCAGTGCATGCTGGACGCACTTGAACTATCAAGTCTGAACAGGCGAGCATGTTCACACTTGGGTGACGGGAATGTTTTACCTGAAGCCCCACCATTTTTGGCTAAAGCCCGCTTGGTTCTCGCTGTACCTGACTGAAAACCCGACGGGACACGGGGTATAAACGGCCCCGGTATTCTGTCAGATTCCTAGCCTCAACGACCAGCTAAACCTTATTCTGTTCACCTGCTACGGGCTTATGTTGGGTAAGATTGATAAATGGTGCCACCGCTGGCATGTTTGTCTGACGTGGTGTTCAAAAGTGTTTACTTAGTTATTTGATCTCGCTCCTCCTTCCTATTTTCTCTGAGTCTTTGTCCTGCCGTTTTCTATCCTGTACACGATAGCGTATCGAGGAGCTTCTCGGTACTCTTGGCGTTACTTTGACTGCAAGCGGCTTTGCTACAATGGCTCGGAACACTACTGCAACTGCTTGAACTGTAGTCAACCTATGTAATGAGCCTAGAATGTGAATCTGTTTTAGGTAGCAACGACCGATTTTGGGAGAACTATACTGAGATTTCAGTGAGGTCCGTCTGTACTGAAAAGCTGAAAATCACTTACTGAAAATCATCGGCAGTGTACATCTCACGGAACCCAGAGAGTTTTGAAACTGACATTCCAACTAGCGGTTGGACAACTAACCGGTCGTCCCCGTGACCACGTAATGTACCTTCTGTAAGTTAAGGAGGAGCGGTGCTATATACTGTCTAAGTGAGAGCTAAACACACTGCTGTTCAGTCGCTCAACGCCAGAGGGTTAAGTGTTCAATCACTGGTTAGAAGGTTGCGGGTTCAAAACTCCCTGAGTTTCGTGAATGCTGTGCTGATGACATCCAATAAGGATTGAACAACTGCTTCTTGGCATTTCGTCATAGACTGATATCACTGATGGTAGTAAATTCCGGTTGGAAATTACAAAATCTACTCACACTACGATCGGAACTGCGGACTTTCTTCCGAGCCAATTAGCTGCGTTTTAGCCCAGTGAGATATCTAAGCATTTTTTAAAATCTTAGCTACCAAACTCACTGAGATATGTCTATCTGTCTTTTGCACTTCACCTGCACGCGCACACTGCGTTCAATATTTACTCTACGGCCAAACGAGTGGTTTGATTACATCCAGATAATAGGTGATATGGGGACTTGAAAAGAGAAACGCAATCACGTAAGCGCCAGACATATCTGTGGTGACACCCAGTGACGGATATTCGTTCACCCATTTGCTTAAGATAGCTTGAAGAAAGTTTCATCCTGGTCGTGCATTTAATAAATACTGTCGTCAGTCTGGTGGAATGCTGGGACTGGCGAGGTTACCTTCTGATCTATTCACCTCTAATAGGTTGGACAGAGGATCAGAGTTTGAGGGGATGTGAACAACTGAATGTGAAAAGTCAATCTTATTAACGGGATTATTGTTATTGTCACAACACGCGGTGACTAGGTCAAGAATGAACACAAAGATATCAGGCTAGGACATCACATCCAGTGTGCGGGATATGGTGAATAAACCCCGAATGTAATACCTCAATTTCAAGATGAGTTCGAATAAGAGACGATAAGCAAGTGGCATCCTAATAAAAGGAGACGGTTTTGGCACTCTTACAACCTCACAACAGAGCGGCCAAATCTTTCACTGGTTGGGGCGGGACCTGATTCTGTTTATTTCTAATGAATTAGATGGCGTAGTTACACTACCTCTTTTAGCTACTATTACTCTGGATATTCCTTCAAGTAGCGAGATAACTCAGTGGTTAAATCGCAAATCTACTAACCGGAAGGTACATGGTACAAACCCGACCTCTGCCTCTCGATTTCCCCTGTCTAGGCTTGGTCAACCTGGCAGTATCCCAGCCCTCGTGCTTCCTTCAGGTGGCATTGCAGCTAGGCACAGAAGGAGTGTTACAGCTGGACAATTGTTCTTATTTTTATTTGTTAACTAGTAACAATGAACGGCTATCCAGTAAATTAAGGCAGGGTTGGCAGACCCCATTGTCTTCATCTCATTCGGCTATTATTACTGTCCGAACAGACGCAATAATATGAATTTGGCAACATCGGCTCCTTCCGTCAACCATGTCCCCGTGCTTCATTTAAAGGGACATATGAGGCTGGAAACAATTTGGGGTAATTTATTCTTCATCTGATATCTAAGGATGCAAGACCATGAGCGTCTTCCCCTGCTGTCTCATCCGTTACCACCAGCTGTTGTGACTCCTTAGATTCCTACCAGAATTAAGTGTGCGAATTCGATACGGATCTCCTAGCCGAACCTAGAGGGTGTGGATAGCGTTTGTACGCTCCACGCAATTTTGGCGAGTTAGGCATACCAGACCATCTTCAAGAGGTCGGGAATACAGAGTTCTTTTTGAAAACATACCAACAGTTTTCCCATCACAGTTCCAGCGTGCACGGTTAGCCATGTGTTCGGAATAGCAATTAGGACAACTTCTGGTTTTGGAGGAAATACATTTCTGCGCAAACTGCTTTGGTGTTAAGGAGAGACTCACCTGATTTCTTGTACTTTTCGCCCAATTAATGTGCTACACAATGTCTCCCCCTCCGATCTCAGTTGACATCTATTCATCGTGTTTATTGCCATAACATTCACGCGTTCATTGGTTGTATCATTAACGCGTTAACGGTCCTCTTCTGAAGATGAACTTGAATAAACCTGCAATCGATACTTCAGCAGTAATGGGCAATTTCTTTCATTTACTGATAAACAGCATGCGTTCGTGCCACTCTGTGTGAGTGACTGCTCGTTTGAAAGCAAAATGAGTGAATACTATTCACTCGTCTGCATACCAGTTTGGTTTTGGCGGGAGACTCACTTGGAACCCAGCTGAATATGCCGTTCAGATGTTCTTCTTCAGCTGAGAGTGCTGCACCGGGCTGTCCCATACTTCATTTAGTAAGATGTTCGAAACACCACAACATTCTATAGATGTAATACACTATGATGTAATACACTTAGGTTGCTGTTGACTCTTCGACAGTCCACAACCAGTTTCGCTCTTCTTGGGGCTCATCAGGTAGGTGCAGCCCTCGAGTTTCCGTTAACCTCAAGAACCCAATTTGTTTCTGACAAAAGACTCACTTACCTGGGTAAATCTCTCGTCAAAAACAAATTGGCATGCAGATGAGCGTATAAGCCGGATGCTAGTTATTCCGCTTTTAACCAAAGTCCTCCAATTTCGTTCGTGTGAAGAGAATTCGATTAAAATTTAGCACTGGCATGGACGTAATCCACGCATTGGCATGTACGTGGATTACAGATGTATACTATTATTTAAGTAGAGACTTAGTTCTGCAACCGAAACTAAGTTTTGCTGAAAATCCGAGAACTGCCGTGGCGGGTTAAGAATCATCAATTTGTATCTCTTGAGTCCTTAGAAAGATCTGAAGCCGAAATTTTCTGGATATGGCCTAAACACAGTAACATTTGACCTTATTTCTGTTACCAAAATAATGTTCTATCAGGGCAAGAATATCTTAAACCGTAGACTTTTTCCCTGGTCAGTGTGTGTCCTTTGCCTCACCAAGTGATCGGTTCATACGAATCATGGTTAAACTCCGATTGCTGAAATTATATTTATGGTTTATCCTAACAAACAAATGAACAACAAGAGACATCAATGCTCTCGTTTATTCTAGAGAATCACCCCAATTTTGTGTGGTCAGTACAAAAAATGCAATTATCAGACCAACAAGAAACAGTTTACATCCTTGCGTTTTTGTACGAACATATTTATCTCTTTGGGCAGACGTAACAGAGCCAAGTTATGAACCTGGTGGCTCCAGGTACGAGAAGGGGATGGAAAGTGTGATTTCCTTCTTGATTTTCTGTTTGAGTTTCACAGTGAAACTCATTTCATTGATAAGCATGCAGGTACAATAGAGATCATATGAACAACTGACAGACTCGCATATGCACACCAATTTGGTGTTAACGAAGGATTCAACTGCATCCCGGCTGAAATTCTTCAGCTTAGTGTGCTTAATGTGCGGCGAAAGTTCTGCTTAATGTTTCAGTTGGTGCGATATTTGAGGTATCGCAGTAGGCCTTCTCGAAGGAAACTGTCAGATGCGTTCACCATCTGTACAAAATTGCGAGCGCAAACCTGAATCCTTGTTTTGCTTAGCTCGTTGGCACTTTTAATACATTAGATACGAACCTTGGCTGTCAGATACGGGACAACAGATATGCTGATTCACTGTCATAAATCAGAAGGTCAATCGTCATTGACCTGAGCTTTGAAAAAATTACTAGTTTATCTTCATGGTGCGTTTCCGAAAATCGTCGAATCAACGTTGACCTACCTCCTCACGCGAGATTTATGGCATTGTTGACCCTCATTAGAGCTATCTGTAAGCAGGACGACCAACGTTCCTAACAGAATACAACTAGTGTGCTGTTATGGACCTGAAAACATGATGGACCGGGAGATATTTATTACTTGTGGACTTTGGAGCTGTACCGAAAATGCTCCCGTGTAAATATTATCTCCTACGAGGCCCTTATTTAATTTTGCATGCGTAATAAACGTAATATTATGCTTTTCTAGACTCGGCTGAACACTTGGGGATTTAGATTAATCTGTGCATCTGGAACAAGGAAGTGACGGCCATCGTTGTTGTGCTAAGAAGTCCGAAATCAACAAAACAAACATCATCTGGTTAACCTAACGAAATACCCGAAGGTACTTAATAATTGCGGACAATTGAGGTGTTCTGATCACAAGTAGGAAGTCGTTGAATTTGCAGTATTCTGGTTCAATCGGTCTCGTCCAGGCTTGTTCAGTCTGCCATTCTCTGGCTTTCACATCATGAACGAGCTTCTGTAGTCCTCGATAAGTAGGCCACTTATCAGTACCAAGAACACACTGACGAACATTGAAGTTTTTGAGATCTCGTTGTCACATTATTACATATCTAATGGTCAAAATATGGGTAAATAAACAGCCTGTGTTGGTTACTACGTCACAAAAAGAGGAAATACGTACGACTAATGGTCGGCGAAACCCAAATCGCGTGTAAGTGAATGCTGTGAGGTGGTCTAGAGGGCAGTTGATCGACTGAGTCTATAGATTTGCGTCATATGACCAGGGTAGAATCACTTTTCGTACAAGTTGTTTTTGACAGCTTGGTACCGGATTCTGTGACTGTGTTACGATTGTCTTGGCTTTAGCCAAGCGACGCCGCTGGGTCGATAACGGCAGACTTTTATTTACATGGTAGGCGGTGGGTCAGTGCACAAGGTCCGGAGGTCAGGGTCAGAAGATAGACAGGGGTCAACCAGACATATTGTAAGTCTGTCATTCTCCTTCGTTTTGATCCGATGTCTATAGGTACTACGCATCGGTTAGTCAGTTAGAGCGAAAAGTGGTTTGATTGGGCCTTGAACACGTGGCGCGATACGCAAGAAGAGATCACCACATGATATGCTGGAAAGCATTATTCCGCACGCAAGTTCACCCAGGACGTTTGAAACCATGTGGCTCAATGGTTCCGTTCAAACATCGCCAGGTTATGAATGGAGGTTTTCAAATGCCTACTACTATCGTTTCTTTTTGAAGAGCATTGTAACAGACATAAAATGTAAATGCAAGTGATGGATATGGAGGGGTTATAGGAGAATATTAGATAAACAGATAGAAGCGTCTCATTCGTAGTCATGCCACTAACAGTTCCAGTCAGACAAGATGAATACTAACGTATGTAAGAATGTTTGGTATGGAAATACCAACATGGTAAATACCAACAACCGAAGAAAGGACAAACAATGCTGAACGCTCTTTAAGGCGCGGTAATCGCTAGCACAGTCAAGACTCGCACATCAGATACAAACTGGCTGTCATACTGGGTCTCGTGTGAGAATGTACACCTAACGCCATGTAGCACGCATAAAAGTGTCGTAAGTACGCAGACAGCCCACAAGGGCAAGCAAACACAAGTCACTGGCTGTGACCTTAGGAAGTCCAATAATAGCCCTGGGAGATTGAGGAAAGCAGATCCCTCGATAAGAAATGATCATTGGTTAGTGGACCAAAAAGTCGACATCACAACCGATTGCGGCGAGGGAATATTCACCAGCATCATACTTGTGATTCTTCTCATTCCACCCAGTCACTCGGCGCCCATTTGAGACTATACTGACGTCTATCACAGTTGCTCGGCGCTTGGGCTTGATGAAAGGCGTTAACGTATGTGACCGGTAGGTCTTATGCGATGCTGGATAGCTAATCGGATCAAACATTCTGCGCACTCGTCAACATTCCTATGTGTTCCTGAATAACTCCAGGGCTGGGTGAAAGAAGAATGAAGCACATTTCGAATTCACTGTCATTTGAAAACGGTGAGCAGGTGCGAGATCCGCCGGATCACTAGCTTGAAATTACCTAGAGGCGTTCACATCATAATTTCTTGTCAGACTCCACTAGATCACCCGTGGGATTTCTGTTCGCTTCGCTTGAGATTGATGTTCATTAGAGAAAGGCCCCCGAATTCCAACAAAATCTCTTCTAACTCTTTTTGGGTACAAAATCATTATCTTCCTGTAGACCGAATTCGAGAGCGAGACTTTCAGTATTCTGAGGCTAGTTAAGTTTCTGTGTATTTGCATAAGCAACTATCTTCCTAACTGTTCCATTGAGGAGTACTCCTTGTATCCGATTCTTTGTAAGATCTTCGCCTGACTAAATTCCTCCTGTAAGAAACATATTCAAAGGAGACCACTGCTTAAGGCCTCTCGGGAACAACCTTACTAAACTTTCTTTACTCAAAAATTCATTTGAATTACAGTTGGAATCGCCCTGTTTACGAGTTACTTCCCTTCAGAAGGTACTCTTATCCTGTCTCAACGGATCGCTTCCAGGGACCAGTCGTAAATCATGTTTTTGAATGTTAGCCTCTTGAGGGAGAGAAATGTCCTATAACCTACAGTTTGATACAAATCGTTATGACGATATTAGCACAATTAAATCCTTTCTTAGACTGATGATAGTATGCGGAGATTTGATGAGTTTCAGTTGCGAGCTCGTCGCGTGTGAAAACATTTTCAGGTCTCCGGTATTTGGGGTCACAGAGAAACTTCAACCCAGGCGAGTGTCTTTGATACAATTTCGTTTGGTGGGTTACTCATCCTCACCAAGTTGACAGTGTCAGACTACGATAAATGTGGCTTTACCCTATTAAGGGTTTTATAAAGGATGGTTCCAATAACACTGGTTGCAGTGTTTTACCGTGAAATGACCAAAATTTTATTGATAGTATGCGCTTTGTACAGAATGCCTCCCTTACCCAAGACCATTTGCGCCATTTATGATGATGAAAATTGAAGGATGAATTTATGGAGCTTCGCAACACGGTGTGGGAACCTCCTGGACTATTTATTTAGTCATCTTTGAATCTCTATTGAGGCAATTATTGTTACCGGGCTTTTTCGAGAATTTTATAGTATATACTGCAGAAAATATTGTAACACCCTTTTCAAAACAACCTGAGAGACCACTTCATTTAGGAGAGATTAAGGTAAGCAACAGAATGCGTACATATAAATTCCGTGTGGTTGGTCTACGCAACTCTTGGCAGCTAACCGGTCAGAGTTCAACCAGCCAAACATGACCGTTTGTGTGCTGTTATACCCAATGTTAGGTTCACTCAATTAGCCGAGATTATGGAGTTTCTGTTCGTGTTTTCTGATAGTTACAAATATTGGCAGTTCACCGACTAGCATCTGACAAATAGAGTGTCTGTTGTCAGAGTACGCTAAAGCTTAAGGGATAAGTTTTGAGTTTTTTAAATTGCGTGCTTTAACACCTGTGTTGATAAGTTTTGAAGCATATTTTTGTACGTAGATGATGGGCTACAGGGCTGAATTATCCATCCTTTTTACGCAGTGGGGCCTTTGTTCACAGCAGTCCAAAACGTCACAAACGAATGCAACAATCGATGGATGAATAGGATACAATCGGCTTAAATCCCCATATTCAGTGGGCGTTGGTAGCCGATTAACCACACGCCGGACTGAAGTTCAGGCTGGATCAGGATGAAGGAATTAACACTGTTCATGTAATATGGGTGCGTCAACTTTCATGTCATGACAACTAGCTGACTGAGCTGATTGTTGCTGGTCCTTCGACTAACAATACCTTAATCTGTGTGCACACGCTCGCGTGCCGCGATTCCCCGTGTAGAGATGACGACTTAACTGGCTTGCGTATGCACACTCGCAAACAATCAGAATACAAGACATGGCTTGAACTTTGATCATGACAAACGAAAACCAACCCTCCCCCCACGAATCACACACAACTGATGGTGGTTAACAAACACACACAGCAACAGCAAACAGTCGAGCCAATCCCATAGGTCAGCTTTTGATGTCGGCTGTCCGGGTCATCCGTCGCTCAGGCTTGCTTATCACTCTCTGCCTAGCTTTATCATATGGCCCCCTCTCACTAGCACGCGGCCTCTCGAACAACCCCTCTTTGTATTCAGTACAGCCGTCATCGATGGTGTGTGCGGGCATGAAGGTTCATTTATCATCCTTTGTGACGATGGCCACCACCCAGCTAGTTGATGTTGTTGTTGAAATTCTTGTCTTGCCTCAATCGCCAACACGGCAGCTACGCCTGTCGACATATGCAAGCAGTTATGATTAATGGGCGTAATAATGCTCTGGTTGGTCGAATGCGATGGTAATTTTGCGTTAGCTTCAACCTAACACACACACACACTTTTGTTAGCTCTCAGTGTTACGACATAGAACCCAAGGAACGAGTCTGACAACTGTGCACATCTTGTGCGGACAAAACTTGACTTCTGTTGAACAATTATGTCTGCGAATACGCACACTCTAAGTACCCCGGTCAAAGTTGTTTCAAGCAGTCTATGCAACTGACCAGCTGTCCAAAAAGACCTCAAGCGATTTCGCAAATTTCTGGATGATTCTGTATGGATTATTGTACCCAAAACCAGAATGCCTTTGCACGGATCTAACTTGATTATTTTACTGTGTTTTATTCTTCCTGTCAGTAAACAAGTGAGAGATATTCTGGTGGCAAACCAACCGGCAGATTCGAATGAATCGAACGTGAGTGATGACCTACTAGTTGTGGAGGAAAGTGTAAGACCGGCTGAACAGAAACCAGGCCTCAATTCCAGAACACCTCCTGTATGGAATAGGAACTTTTCGCCCCCCACACATCGGAGTTTCCAGCAGCCATATTGGAGAAATTCTGTAACACAAATGGGTCATTCTAATATACCCTACACAGCTTCGATGCAGCGAGCGCGTTCGCTTGAACCATTCAACCCATCTACCAATACCTACCGTACTTTAAACCGGCCGCCGCCTGAAACGTCTCGTTGGAATAAAACATCAGAGACTGCTTTCGGGAGGCAAGAAGGGTTGTCAGCACACCCACAGAAGCAGCGAACAGACAACGGGGACTCAGAGAACACCACTGTTGCTCCATACGAATCTGAACAGTCAGCGAATTCTGGAGCTGAAGACTTCGTTGGACCGGATGGTAGACTACGTATGACCATATGTGATCATCCTAATGGGTTTTTGCGTCGACAAAAGAAGCTTTGTCGCCGGTATCTGCATCTGATGGAAAGTGTGGTTCATGGTTATTTTATGGGCCTTCGTGAGTGTGAATATCAGTTCGCATCACATAGATGGAACTGTCAAGGACATAATTTAACACTCCGGATTCCACCGAAGGACAAACGCCGACTCAGGTTTCGCCAATCACCTGCAGAACGAAGTCCTTCAAAGACAAACACGGTTAAGATAAAAACATATCTGGATAAGCTTCTATCTAAAGGTAAGTCCGAAATTCACACCATTTAGAATGTTCCACCGTTTGTGTTGCCCACTTATTTGGTTTCCATAAAAAGATCCCCCTATCATTTAGACTGTTACGAACTGCATCTAAGATTTTGAAACACGCCACGGCAAGGTGGATTGTCGAAAATGTTATCCCAGAGCAGTAAAAAAAGTGTACTCCGGTAACCAAATGAAATTAGCAGTCACAGGTGTTTGAAGTTTGCAATACATGCTACACTAAATTTTGATTAAATGTAGTTATTCGACAACCATTAATGTCTAATCGCTTTCAGGGGCTAATGACAACATACAGATTACAACGGTCCCTGTTCAGACAAACCCCTTAATGTTTTTTCATAAAGAGTTTGGGACATAAAAACACGAAACATGCTATTTATTCTCTCCACAGCTCACTCACGAAGAGCGACAAAACAGCCCCTAAGTAAGATGCATCTCTTCGTGCGGGGGGACAAGCAAGGTCAGTCGTAATATAGCTGCTACTTTAGCTAGGTAGAAATACTAGATGACCTCTTAGGAGTTCGTAGTTTTGAGCCACGAGCGCAAGCATTTCTCACCATGGTAGACTATGCTCAGCCGGTGAATAACGTTCAGATCAGTGTAGTCATTTGTGTCCCGCTATTCAGCTGCATGTCGCAGAAGAATATATAAGCCACGTGTGCCCCATAACTGCTCCATGCTCACTGGAGCTCACTCACTGGTCTTTCACGTTTCATGGTTCGGTTTCAGCCGGGCTGTTGGGTAACTTGTCACTTCCGAACTTCAAAAGGCTAATAAAACTGCGCCGTCACAAATAAAGCAAAGATTAAAATTTACCTAACGTATGAGCAGGGGGATTGAATTTCACTCACCTCACATCCTATGACTCCTTTTTTGTGGTCCTGTTTTCGATATGAATTTTTCTCTGACAGAAATGCGCACGGGAGCACATATTTTCTTGATGTTAGTGTCATCTCACTTTATCTTAACTCCCAAACAAGCTACCATAGACGAATAGGCTAGGGATAAACCAAACACCACTTACTGTTCAACATGACTCCAAAAGATAAGCCCAATTGGAAAGTTTATTTCAATAGCCAACGTCAGGACAGCTCACTTCCTGGGACTTCTGCGCCCCCCAGGAGCATATAAGACAGGAGTGTTACTCAGGTGGGCGTTAATTCGTGAGAGAATTGTGCTTCAAGTTTTGAGAATACCATCCATTGGATCTCGAAAAATAACACAAATCTGGGCATCGCCGAGGAGCATTCAATTATGCAGACAAGACCCGTTGGGCATAGCCCCGAAAATTTCTCATTTCAGCGCCCGTTTCAGTATTTAGTATTAAATGCTGTTTTAGAAATGAACATTTGCTAAGTAAGTTCAGAAAAATATCTTTGGGAGGGAGTATTACGCGAGGAATTGAATGGAGAGTGCAATTATTTATCGTTTGTTCCGCCTTACCATCAAGGCATCATGGAAGGTGGAAATCTATGTAACGATTGAAGGTGTTGACTGCACTGCTGTCCGTATCTCTCAGGTTCACAGTGTTCGTAACTTTGGAATGCTTGTATGCAACTTGCCCTGAGTCCCAAGTGTCAATTGTCACTTTTAAACAACAAATGTGGAACGCACTGAGGAATATTAATCACTGTCACACAAAGATGTTGTTGTGTGCCTAAACGAAAAGAACGGAAGGTGACAGGCTGCAACATCGTCACGATGGACGTCGGACTCTATTTTCACGGTTGATGGTTCTTACGCTTTTCACTACTGAATGCGCTATTGATTTGAAAGGACTAAATATTGTTTACTTAGAACTAAATTAGACCAGAATGGCATTTAAAGATACTACCCAAGAGAGACTGGTTTCATTGTACACCAAGAGATTGACCGTAGCTAGTTCAGGAGGGTCGGAGTTTACGGTATGTTAGATAACTGTAGATTTGGAATGCGGTAAAAACTAGTATTTTCAGGTGGGTTAGGTGAATTTATTACTGGGCAGCATTTCACTTTTAATGTAAAAGTTTCGTTACGTCAACTGCATAATTAAACGAGTTGATCAAGTTTACTTGTAGGTAGAGAAAAATCAACGAGATTTCATCCAGGCCATCAAAATTGGACAGTGCTGAATACTGGTCAAAAATCTTCTTTGCTCGGATCAATGACTAACGCCTACGACTGGTGTGTTAAAGATAAATTAGTGATAATTTCAGTAGGGTATCTTGCCTCTGAGTCATCCTATTTGAATATCCCTGTTCGTTGCTGTTCACAAATTTGTCCTGCCCAGTAAGTGAACCAGTAAGTGCTCTGATGATTGTGCAGGAGGGTGGGGATATTAAACGGTTTTATTCGGCTTGGGCTTTCTGCTTCAGGCCCCAAATATATGTGCGAGGGTTTGTACGGAGCTCACCGCAAGTGAACTCAATCGTCTTTTTTAATATGATAGAATTTGTAGGGACAGCTTGATGGATATAATCACACTACTGTACAAATGGGATCTGAATTTCATTGGCTTTGGATATATTTCCCATTAGGTTCGTGAAAGCTGATGGTTTAAAGCCCCGACTGTCATCCTGAAAAGTATCACTGGCCAGGAACATAACTTCCTGATTTGGGTTCTCAGCTTTCCGTTCGTCTTCATTATTATCTCAGATTTAGTTCGTATGCGTTTCATTACATTTTAATGCGTGCTTTCGAATTTCGTTTTCTGGTGCTTCATGTTATATGTACTTCATTTACCAATCTTGAAACAACCGATCTAACTCTTTATACATTCCGGACTGCAATATTGCTATTGTTGATTCTGTAACCGCCGCTACGCAGTCCAAGCTGGACAACTGCCAGCATTAGCTAGCCAAATGGGCATGTCTTGGGTGCGTTCTTATGAGTGGCGCGGGCTATCACACCATATTCTGCATATATTATTTGTCTCGACTGTTCACTGTCCTCAACTGACCTGGCAAGTATGGCCACCAGTTGGGAATACTTCTGCCCCCCTCCTGATCACCCCCCCTCATGTTTACATCAGGTACAACTTGATGCACAAGCGGCCCACAGCGAGGGGCGTGTAGAATGGCCTATCGTGCACCGTGGTTTCTTGGAGTAGTTCGATGTGACCGACAAATATGGAAATGGGTACCAGTCTAGTATTTTTTAGTAACAATCTCCCTACTCTACATTAGAAGTGCAGTACAATTTTCTTGCTGGCACCATGCTGCCAGACGTTCGAGAGGAAAAAACGCTTGTAATCAAACCCTTGAGTTTCATTTGTGGTTAGTTAGTTCGTTACTCTCACAACTGTCAAATAAGCCAAGCGTGAAGAAAATCTAATGCAGATGTTGGTCGAGTGGTATTGGTAGAATTGCTGATTTGATGTCCATAACTACAAGTTATCCTGTTAAAAATTTACATCATTCTTTGTAGATTCGGTTTCTTCTCACAATATGCCAGATTTACTCAGCGAAGCACGGACTTTGAAGTTAGTAGAGAGAGTTCACCCGAATTTACGTTAAAAACATCCATAAATAAAAACATGAAACGGCTTACGCACACACAAAACCACGACAAATATTGATTCACTTCGAGGAAGTGTGGGTTGGGTAAAAGGTTGATTGATCAGTAATCAGTTTTCATCAAAGATAAAGGAAAAGCAAAAGCAAAGCTCAGTTTCTGACAAATACTCTCATTTTCACACGAACTGGATTTTGATAGGAAATTCAGTTGAAACCAGTTGAATTTCGAGTTTACGGGGTCCGCTCCACCTCAATGTGACTTATAATTGATTTGTGCTTCTGCAAACTGCAAAGATTGGTGAATGAGTAGAACAAAACTATGGCTCAGAAGTCCCTGGTGCTGGCACGTATATACACAAAATGTGCAGCGGAACTCCAAAAAATGATTAAATACTGTACACAAGGTACCCATTTATCAAGAATTCATCCTCCAAATATAGTGCAACGACACATGGGACTTGCCGGCTTCAAAAACACAACTTTCCTTCAAGGCAATGCGTATTGATTTAGAGGTGTTTTGGGGATTGTTTATCCCAATCATCGAATTGTCCCTCGTTCTGTCGGTCTTTCTGCAAATCTGGCATCCATTGTGCTAAAAGTATATATGTCGAGACGAAATTCGCGCAGCATGGCAGATTTGTGTATATCAAGCAATCCTTCTTCAATTAACCAAGTGTTAATGTAAGATTCGGAAGCTGGTCACATTTGAGAGTTGTGTCGATTATTTAATGCTGGAATGAGGAATTTTCGAAATTTTGATGGCAATCTCATCCGCAAGTTAAGCCCAGCTGGGCGTTATCAGCAGTGCACATCTCACGGATCTCTAGGGGATTTTGACCCAACAAACTCCTGACCAATATCCGAAGATTATACACCCACAAACTGTGTGAGCCTAGCTTCTGAGAAGTAATCAATCGAGAAGTCGGTCAGAACGTGTAGACATGACGTGAACTGCATGAAAAGATTAAAAGTGTTAATCAATTGGAAAAAGTTTGGAAGCGATTGAGAAACTACCGATTGTTTACCAAGCTCTTCTGAAACGATTAAAAGTGTAAGTTAGTGAACTCACTTACCAGCCGCTCCTGGCTGAACGGTTTAGTCTCCGAGTGGTAGCGGGGAGGTGTTGGATTCGACTCTCTTTGGAGAGTTATGAGATAGGCACTAACAATGAAACAGCTGCACATTGCTTCTTGGTTTTTCAGAAGGTTATCACTACTCGAAGGACTAAAACTCTGTTTGGGTATTGACGATATCAAGAAGTCGAGGATTATGAGCTTTAAACTGGGAATGAGCAGAAACCGGGTTTTACGAAGCAAACTTTGAAGCAACACTTAAGGTGAAACCTGATAGGTTCCAAAGAAGCGGGTTAACTATATGGTCCCTTAAGGTAGTTAGCAAACATAATGCGAAGATTATTGAAGTCTGGCAGCGTGCATGAAGTTCTCGTTGAATTTTCGGTAAAATCGGCGAAAATTATGCAGCGCACCGATGAGCGCAGTAATCTTTTTCGGATGTGTGCATAGACCTCACTAAGAAATACTCTTCCTTGTGGAGAATTCAAGATTCTTTCAGTACTGTGTGGCAGGAAATAACTTATCTCAGACAGTTTCCGAGATTCCCATGATTCATCCTCAAGAAGTGTCTTTTATTACTGCTTCAGACTATGGTCGACAGGAAGATTAATTTTCGACTTGTTTTGTGTGTATCTACAGTGTGAACTCATAGCAAATGTACCGGAGTGAACTAATGAGTTGTCACGCTGAAATCGCACGTTCAGAAAAAAAGTGCTCCTCAATTTTGGTCTTACTATGAGCAAAAGAGATACTTTCCTCCTATGAAGGTTACTTCTAAAAAGCTAATGAGCGTTACCCTGTAATTTTGTCTCTCCTCGCTTTGCCAATTACGCAGACACTAATGAGGTATTTCCTTTAGAAGATAAGAGAGATAAGCGTAAATCAGTGAAGCGATGGGCCAAAAGACTCGTGAAGTTGCAGTTCTTAACACAATGATAAGACTATTCGTAGGGTGGGGATGATTCTTCGGTCGTGTGAAGAGGTTCTCACGCGAATCTCGTGGTGTAGCAGTTAATTTTTCGGCAATGGGAAAGTGCGACGTCGCCATGACGACACATGATTACGAACTAACGAAAAAGGTAATTAAGCAGTGGAAAAAGTATTTTCATTTTGGAGGATTCAACTGGTGGCTTGAATCTATGACTTGAACTTCCTTCAGAAATACGAAGCAGTATTGTCCATTGAGCGATGAGGAACAAAATTAGTAAACAGCACTGAAAACCCCATTGAGGGAAATTTCGGTATCTCAGTTTTCAGAGATGACGGTGTTAAACGCCTTCAGAAAAACGCATTGCTAATCTCTTGCATTCTAATGATGTCACCTTGAAACTCGACGTAAGTTTTGTCACGTCAAGCTGGATGAACACCTGGATAGAACAACATCGAACTGTAAAATACTAAACGTGGTTGATAAGTACGTTGTGTAAAGAAAGTTCACCTTAGCTTTGTTTGGCTGGGCCTGTCCTTGAACTTTGAATTTTGAGTTGTTGTCTCTTTGATTCATACGGAAATTAGTCGATCGTTGATAATTGCACGCACTGTGTATTGTCGGGTCAGCACCCTTAAACGGACAACCGGGAATGTGGGTTTTATAAGGCTTACAAAACCTAAGGTTTGTCGCATGATTACAACTCAGTTATTTCCGCTGGGTGGTCAAAAGTTATGGTGAGCGGAATTATTCAGCTTGGGTCAATGGCCAACCCAGGTTCCCTGTGAATTCAGAAGCTAACCTTTAAAGGACTGTGTCAACCTCAGAAAGCACCAGGATATGTGAGCTGGCCTCATTAACGGCAAAATAATATCAACGGCCTATTTCGTTACGCTTTGTCTCCTTCCGTATTCACCAGAAAGGCCTTGTGCAAACATAAATTGGCGTAGCAACATGGGTGTGTATTCCTGTGGTTCTCCGTCCACAGCTACTGTCAGCTTTGTTCTTACCGAAAAGTAGTTGGTAAATATCGTAATGAGACGTCAATGACAAACACTTCGCCCCCAATATTTACTGATCATTCTTACAGAGATACAGATGACGCCAGCGAGAACTGATGGGTTCAGTTGTGGCAGCAGTTATGGAACCAGCATATATAAACAGCTTTCCGTCAGACCCATTTACATGCGACAGAACAATTATTTGGCGGACGAAAGTGCGGAACAGCACCCTCATCTTCTGTGGGATTTGCATTGTCCCTGCTAGCTATGTCGCTGTCCAGTAGCCTCATACCATATATATATATATATCGTTTTTTTGAGAAGTATGGATCGTTGGGGAGGTTATCTTGGTCATTAATCAATAGATCTGTGTTCGCATACTCAGGTACCCCAAGACAAACTTCGGCATAAAATCCTTCTGCGATGACTACTAACGGGTACAGTCAAAGTGGCCCTTCAGTTGGAGCGAGACCCTTCAGCGGTCTTAATTTTTGACTGTTTTGGCCTTCAGACGTTCACGATCAGTGTATCCGCGATTAGTTAGACCATTCAAGTTGGTACGATATTAGGAATCTAACAACAGCTGTAGATATTATATCATCAGCTAGCGGTTCTAGTGGAGACATGCTACTAGAATAAGGAGGAAAGCTCTTCACTGCGAAGTCGTTTATTAGAAAACACTAAGTAGTACAAACTATTGGACAGGAAAGTAAACGTCCCATATACACGTAGTTTTTAAAAATTGGACATTCTCACGCGTCTTCTTGGACTCTTATGGGCAATAACTGACTATCACGCTTTTGAAAACGGATACTGCAAAATAGTTCTATAAGTTTCTTAATAAGCTTTACCTTGCATTGGACGCGGGAGAGAGCTTCGAAAAGGCCACGGACTACTTACATGCCTCATTAGTAGTATCTGCCGTTACACTAGTAGAGGAAGTAAATAATGTCTGTTGGAAGGACCGTCGTCGAAACCGCTGCAGCAGGATGCAGGCCATGTTCAATTTTCAGCAGTCGGGATGCTGTTCTCACAGGCTTCTTTGGGCTGATCCACCACCTGCGAACAGGGTGAATAAACGTTGACGGAGAGTGTAAGTTTCCTATACCTGACTCCATTCCCCGAGTTTAAAAATTGACTGCAATGAAAGGACATTACGTGATAATCATTGTAGATACTGAACTGATAAGAAGCTAGCACCAGTCAGCTATATACGTGAGATCCAGGTTTGTCTTTCAGTAATACAGACGCCTGGGACACCGTCTGCTCCATTGATTTCAGTGGCTTACTTGTTTCTGTGTTGACACTAATGGTCGAACAATTCGACATGTTTCTGCTATTCTCACTGAAAATAACCAGTAAAACAAGTATGCTCGATGTTGTTGTGATAATTGACATTTTTCTTGAGTGTCAGTCTATGCCTTTGTTTAAGGGAATTCAAAATATAGAGTGGAAAAGGGTCATTTCTCAAATACAGACAAATTCATGGTGCCTAAATAGGTTTAATAATGCGGGATAGAACATCTGTAAACATCATTATTATGAACTAATGTCCACTGTCACTTGGGCGAACGTCAACGAATGAATTGTGCAACTCTATGGTTGAAAGTTTAGATACTTGAAGAATCTCCCTTAGGTTGTCTAGTATTAGTTTACTAATTAGCCGGTTAGAAGGGATAAGATGATTAGTACTGTGCCACAACAGGATGGAAATTACAGAAACAAAAAATAATTCCTATTAGTACAACTAGCAGTACAGAAATTAATACAACAAATTTCTGCTGCTAAAATTGTTTTAAAAAATATTTTCAACCCACATTCTACGCCTAAAAGCCGAGGTAGACTTCACACCTGTTTCACTTCACCCAATGGTTTATCAGTAATGTGCATCTCACAGTTCTACAGGAATATAGTAACTCGTAAGCCTCCTGTTGTTAGCGGACACTTGCCCCTTCAGGGGAAGGTCTTCTATCGAAGGGTAGTGGAATCTGATTCGCTGACGATCTATTAGGTTATTATTCCGAACAAACAATGAACGGTTGTATAGTGCTTCTCAGCTTCCCGCCATGAATAAATTTCACTTATGTGATTAAACCTTGACTGGACCTCTGAAGCTACTATATGCTCTGTTCTAACTGTCGGGTCTTTATTCTTACCTGCTTATTTTGATTGTTTAGTGTATCCGATTCATGGGCTATGATTGTGTTCCAAATATACAAAATGAAGGCCGACATGGCGTTGTATTCAGGTCATTTTTTTGTTTAACTTGGAGGTCATAGCATGTTGTGACACTGGCACTCAGGTTTGACTTTAAAGAATGCCTAGTAACGTTGATGGGAACCCAAGTTAAGCTTCTGTCAATGGATTATAGAGTGGTCTGGCCATGAACATCTGAGGGTTGCAGTCAGTCACAGATCAAGCAAACACGTCTAAACAAGAAAATACGTCGAGTTTACGTGGATTGGACTGCAAGACAATGGAAATCTTATAAACCATTTTCTTCAGAGTCTCACAACAGAATGCTTAATTAACTCTGGAGCATAGACTGGAAAATTTACTAAAAGTTGTCTGATGTTACACATTATTTTGTATTGGTCACTAGCTCTTGAGAGATCACTTGTGTTACTCCTAGAATACCACTGAGTTTGTTTCCGATCTCCGCTACTTCTACTGATCAATCGTTCAGATCACAACAATTAATGAGTGGCAAGTTCGTCTGGGCTTGTTGCAAACAATGTTCACACGGAAATTTGCATTAATTCAGCTTCCACGTTTTGCTCATCAAGATTTTCATTGATTTTTAATTCAGTATCCTTGATGAAGCTGACACACGGCCACCGAATCCTCAGACTAACAAAACAATTCCATTTCACACTGTTCCCTAGCAAGTCGTACAAGTTTTATCCAAACGTTTTAGAAGGTATGATTCTTCCATGACTTTAACCCCACTGGTCGCGTCTTTCGGTACGTGGGGTGGCTAATGTATATCCTCAGACCTCCGGAGACCTGTCTGTATTTAAAAGCTGTTATCCTTTTTGAGAGTTTATCTTCATTATCCCCTTTCTGTAGGCTCTAACTACCTGAAGATTCTTACCCTGCAGACATCAGTACTTTGGGGAGTAATCGTAATTCACAACATCTAAACACTTCCAAGACAGGACTTGTAGCCACTGATTGGTTTGTTTGATTTACCTTGCTATTCCGAAGCATTCACTTCACGGATAGATGGCACTCCTGTACTGAGTACTGAGTAAAAATGATCGTGCCCTAACTTGTATACAACCTGAAGTATCCAAAAGACTAACTTTTACGGGTTAGATGAATGTGGCCATTAGCTGCGTTTATGTAGAGGATTACGCTTCCCTGCGGGAAACAGTCTAACAGAACTGGAAAGGAGCTTTTTTCATGCCAGTTTCCTTCATGTAATTTAGCTGGTGAAATTAAGTCAACATATAATTGGGCTCACAATGCCATTCTTTAGGAGTTCTTAGAGTGAAGTATATTCCTATCTGTATGATATTGTTCATTGAGGCTCATGTGACTAACCTATAAAAAGTTCAAGACCCTTGGTTCCACAGTTCACTTTCTCTCTCAGTGGATTATCCGTCTAACTGACCGTGATTAACTTAATGGAAGAGGATTGTGGTATAAGGTATTCCACCTGAGTTTAGTGTGTGAAGGCGCGCATTATTCATAGGTCTAGAGTAGGCCCATTATTGTGCCCCTATTCAGAGGGAATGGAATCACATAAAGGACATACAGAATCAGCCTACCTTGTAGAGCTCAAAAAATCAAACATCTGCAGGTTTCAGCGTTGACACAGGGGTGAAGCAAGGTTCCAATTGGATACCGACTTTATTCAATAGTTAACTGCATTATGCGTGCAGCCGTCTAGAATTCAGCACCGTCAGGGTGGTCACCTACCTCCCTGGGGTCGATCTGCAAACGAAAGAAAGCTTTGTGACTCATAGGTCCGCATGTTACCCTTTTGCCGAGCTTAGCTCTATTAGCGCGTGAAACGGAATGACAACGAGTGACGGCACCACACCTGCTGCATTGCGTTTTGGTTTAAATGTGGATATTTCTAAAATATTTGATTTCTGTTGATCGGCCCTTGGTGTATAAAAATTTAACGAAATTAGGATGTATACTTAAATATATACTTAAATGTATACTTATACTGTATACTCAATACTCACCAAAACAAAGAACGGGGTGATATAAAATATTTGTTTATCTTATTTTATAAGTAAGAGGTTTCAAGTTTCCACAACGAAGTTTGTACTTTTCCCTGTAGACTGTATGTACGACCTTCGATGGACTGTAGGTGTCTCGCCTCTCAAATCCACATTAATTTAACAGAAACGGAATATAAAGAAAAAATAAGCGTAAAATCAGCTTGAAGGATTATTGAGCACTACATAACCTAAAGTTCTGAGTGGACACATTATTCATATTTTGAACCATATGATCATGTGGATACGCTCTTTTACTCTGTATACTTTTAGACTGAACTTGCTAAAATGCGGGCCTGATGTGTTCCCAAAAGTTTGTGGAATGCCAGTCACATGTGATGATTTTATTGGGTTAAAGTAGGGTCTATCCGCAAAATGTGAATAAAACAGTAAGCCCGTATATGTAAACAAATGCCAGTTTTCAAAATAATATGGTGGAGTTATAACAATTCAAATAATCGGCCCTTACGAGTCTTTTTTGTTTAGTCGTTTGAGGTTGAACTGGTCAAATCACTCAGCGACCGGTTCCAAGTGACAGGATGCGGTTGTTTTTGATGTGTCGAAAATGCAAATTCGAGTGCTCATCCAGCGCAGCCACTTCCAGAATGTCTTCTATGCAAATCAGAACCGAATGTTCATTTATTTTTTCGGTTAACTTACACACTGATCAAAACAGCGTGCTGGACTGAAGTGTGCGTCCATTCATGCGCTTCGTTATACAAAATCCTCTTGAATTATACCAGCGTCTGAATTTGCTCAGTGGTTGGCTTTTTGGCTTGAGGTAATTGAATAAAACGGTCGTTGGAAAGAAGAGGTTTGTCGATAGTTCCCGAAGAAGATACAATTGCTCTAATGATAATGAGCCGTTTTCTCGTTTGCGCAGAAAAACAGAACAATCATGTTGTTGTTTAAATTCTTACAGAATGAAAAGAGAATCTAGTAACCTTGTATCAGTTGTAAACAATTAATGTGAATTAGACTACGGTTGGACAAAATTAGATCTACTAAAGAAAGATGCAGAACTAATTTCTTGGATGCAAGAAGTTTGTTTACCTTTAACCTGGAATCTACTGACTTACTTAGGGCTGGACACAGTATTTCAATGAGTGCACTGTTGACCTGTTCACCGAGTTTGGGGATAAGTTCGGTTCATGGTCTGTTTTATTTTTTTCCTTGCGCTAAGGATGAGGTCGTGTTTCTTGAAAAACGCAAGTCCTCTGTGCTTTGAGGTCATAACGATTCACTGAGTGACTGTCCGGGTTCATCAATGTTATCCTTGTTAATAATATTTTATGACCAGAATAGCGGGACGTCATTACTGTGTCCCTTGTTCTGCAATACTTTATTTCACCCTTCGTATATGTAGTAATGAACGTTTTGAGACATACCAAAAATAATAGCATCGTAGAGGGGTTACCAATTGAGGAATGCACATATAATTTGTACACCCTTGAAAGGGATTTCATAATTGAGCTCACATTGGAACAGCATATCAAAGAGCATATCATCCAATGCATCGGTTGCCTCACTTTGAATTCCATATACAATCAAGAATGAATGCAAAGGCATGTTTCCTATATCCGCCGAACACTTGTGGTTAATAAAAAAATCTTATTCTAACAATTTTGATTCAATCATGTTTTAGACCTTCAGCAGGAAGTATCCACCATGTGGCCAACTATACTTTAGTTGGTTGTCAACGAAGCCACTATCATAGTCATTAAACTACACGTTTGAAAGTGACACTGGAAAAGACTTTGACTTATGTCGACTGTTCTTGGTGTGTACACAGTTCTGAGTGTGCTTTCGATATATCAAAAGGTTTTAATCTACCAGTTAATGCTTCTGAACAAAAGCGGAATACCTGAAACCATATTTATGTTCTATCAAAGTGGTCCAACTGAAAATCTCGGTATTAAACCATGCCGTACTCAGCTATTCCTGAGTAAGACTGACATAAGGTGTACGACACTAACTCTTCAGACAGGGTTGCGTGAATTATCAGCATGTTTGAATCCAGTGTGAGTTTATTCACGTCCTGCGAATTAAACACCACTCTTAATGTCACTATACATTAGTATAGCTTCATTTGGTAGTAACCAAATTTGTACTGCCCTTTATATAATAGTGTCTAGAGGGCATAAGTTGTTTTCACTAGTCGCTCCATGACAGCAGACCAAAACGGGTATTAGATGATTGCAAATCTAGAATCTGGAGTTATCTCCGCTTGCAGCTAATTGAGGGACAACTAATATCTACACAAGATTTTCGTATAAGGGAACTTGGTACCTAAAAACAGAACTTGTGTGTATGTGTTTCACTCCCTTACCCCTTCGGATGTCACACTCTAAAACAAATATCCACGTTTGGGCGGTTCTTTTTGAGGCAGCCTCTGCCAATAAATAAGCTTTAAAATGTCAAATAGCACTTCTTTTATGTATAGCATTTTTTTACTGTTTCTACAACAGGACTGAATAAACCATAAAGTTATCCCATGTTTTAGTAGAATGATGAGTTTGATATTAGCCAGTTACTCCCGTCCCAAAACTTCTTCGTGTAGAAAGTAGCCCAAGTGCATCGCTTCACCAGTTTGTATATTTTGGATCCGATTATTGGCTGATGAGCGTGCGCATTCAAAAAAAGCTTGTTTATATTAATCGTGGGTGGTTGCAGGACCTGTGGAATACACATTCACATCACTCTCGTTCGAGAAATCCTCCAATTGTTCTGATGCAATTGTCTTGGTGAGTCCACAACGCAGGTTGAAAGCGGTAGATTCGAGCTTTACTGTTTTTAGGTCCAATCAGAAATACATGTCCCCCTATGTGTCGGGTCATCTGGTATGCGAGGCAACCGTGCTACTACTATCCCGGAAGCGCGCTAGACGCAACTAAATTATAGTATGTGAATAGATAGACGTATTCACACCTGGACGATAAAATCGACCCCTAGTATGACAACCCAGTGACTTTGGTTCTGTTGATTAATTTGCCCGCATGCCAGAACTTCCCAGGCAGGTATTACTACGCGCCATGGGCACCTACTGAACAGTTTTCGATTAGTTTCAGATGGTTGCGGGCATTGTAGCACTCACATTCACATCTTTGGACCCATGAGCTTGAAAATACCTCACCGACAAACTCGTGCATTAGCAATATCCGCTGCACTTTCAGAAATTTTCGGAATAAATTGCTACAAAAAATATGGCTATTTATTATTGCTTAAGTGGTTATGATGACAGGCCACTAGGTCTGCGGTGGTTTTCACAAACACAAGTTGACTTATTGATGTTGAAAAATCCAGATAATTGCTGTGTAGGGATGTTTCAATAAAAATAATCAAACTTCATGAGACTGTGAAAATTCAGAGCCCAGTCACACCTAATATCCAATTCATCACAAATTTAGAATGGCAATATATGACGTGTTGGGGCCGTGTCTCTTTCCCCACCATTACATACCCAAATTAATTTAACCAGTGCTTGGCAACTTTTCTGCCATTCAGTTTCGTTTTGGATTTACTGAAAATTGCAAGCAATAATTATTCAATCTAGAAATGTAGTTTTCCTTGTTTTATGTCTAAAAGACAAAATTAGCTGCTTATAACCCGTAGTATACCAGGTCAGCGCGATCGGATGTTGAAAAGTCAACCATATTTTTAATAAAAATGGTTAAATTACTTCCTCTTTGAAGACTCATTTGAGTAATAACTACTGACTGTTCATTTCCAAATTTTTATCCGCACCACGGTCAAATTACCGGAAGGTAACCCTCTTCATGCCGGAAGACCATATAATGTTCAAGGGGTATATAACAGATAGAGCACTAGAGGCGTACACACAGTCGAATAAAGCCAAAAAATAATGTGCTTGGCTATTGAGTGCCTGTTTATCACTCTGTCAGAAGCGGGGTCCTAACGACAGTATCGTTAGAGAACTACAAAGGTTTTTTCTTCGACTCACAAACCTGGTCGATGGCGAGGCTCGCCGTTACACTCTGATTATGCCAATGTCAGGTGATGTAGCAAGGCTTGCATCAGACACCTGCGTTTCAACTGGTTCGGTTTCAGGTCTTTATTCCTTTAACAAATAAAGTATAACGTTGTAGTCGTAGCTGCTAGACAGTGTCGGCTTCAAAATTTGGAGAAAATGCTGATTTAACAAAGAAAAATGAAGTCCCTTCATCAAGATTAGAAATCCAAGCGTTCTGTCAGTCAGGAAAAATTCTGACGTTTTGGTGAATATTAATTCACCGCATAGGTGGAAAAAGCTTATGCAAAGTCGTTAAACGGTTTGTGTTTGACCATTATTCAACCAGAGTACACTGTGATTCTAATTTAGTTAGCTTAGTGGTTTCATTGAAAGTTTACTATGGACTACTACACTAGCCTTCGTTCTGGAAACTTCTACTATATCAGACACCAGTCAGAAACCGTGCTTAATGTTTGAAATAAATCCTGTTTAGAGAACCGAATGGGGGACTAACGGATGGTAATCTGTTAAAAACATAGGAGTCTCCACGGTCTTGGGGAGTCAGACCCAGGATATTTGGATATAGAGCCTTCGAAGGTTCTTTTTTATCACCCATTAGAACGGAACTCTACGAAACTTGAGGTGATAGCATCGGAGACTTAGCAGCCTATATGCGCCTAACTCATACGAAGAATGGCTCAACACTACGAACAATTTATCTGCAGTATGAGCCCTCAGAGGTTTTAAGCAACAGATACTACAGTTTTGGCGCGTAAATTAAGTTTTCTTAATGGCGCTTCTGCGTCAGGCCCGAAAATTGTCCTTCCAATCCGACAGTCTTAAATTTGATGAGGTAAGTGGTGACGTTTTGGTCGTAACGAAAAACTGTTAAAAGTGACTCACAAGGGGATCTTCGTTTTTCTCACCCATATCTATGAACTGTGTTCTATCCATAAGACACCCTGTTTTTGCAATGCATTACCCCCGAAAAAGTCGATTAATGGTAGCAGAATTGTCATCCAAACGCTGGTTGAGGGGGAAGACGACTGAACTATCACTTCCCTTGGTTACTCAAATAAATTACACGGTTTTTTTGCCATAAAGTTATAATTTCTACCCGCATGTTCACGAAGGATTTTATGGACGTAAGAACGCTTCATGAGAGATTTAAATTTCACAGTGAACACAAAGAAGCGATGTTCTCTCTTCAGTTCACACACGATGCAATAAGTGAAATTTGTGGTAACAGTAATCAAAATTCCCCTAGGGATAGGAGAACTATTCCGTAAATAGGGACATTCCTTCACCAAAATCTCCAGAGGGGTAGCATCACCTAATATCGTTCAGTTCGTTTGAAAATCGGAAACAATTAACAAGTTTGCTGAAAACTCCGACAACCCACGAGCGGCTTCGCTCTCCTCGAGGCTGATCAGGTAGGCGCAAACCCCGAGTTTTCGTCATCCTTATGGTTCCGGACTGTCGAAGAGTTTTCAGCAGCTTTATAAGCAGTGTGTTGCTTCTACAAAATCCTTGCTTGTTAACAGTATTGAATGATGAAACTTTATACGATCACTGATGCACTGGTACTGTAGCGTAGCTGACGAAGCCGTATTTTAAGCTTCCCCCGGACAAGGTAATATGCTGTCCCACAGTCGTACGCTAAAATCACGCATCTGGTGCACAGTTTTCTAATGTCTCGTTGGCGAACGGTAACACAATCAAGTATATGAAGCGTTGGTATGCCTGTGGGGGCTGTTCAACTTAAAATCTTGTGCTGCTGCTGATAGCAAGCGCGTGGAAAGCACAAAGTTCGAGCGCTCGGTCACCGTTGACATTCACAGGCCAGATACCAAGGAGCCCGAAACAACTGTTCACAAGGAGTGCTATCGACTGATACGTGCATCAGACTCTCTCTGCAGGAGAATCCTATCTGCTTCGGAACTGATCAAAGTAGTGTAACGAATTCTGTGTCGAAATTGTCTTTGTGGTCGTTTATTGGGAGTAGCGTTGAAGTGCATTTACCAATTGCACTCGCCCAGTCCGTGAATCTCAGGTGCATTGAAGCAAGAGGTGAGTTGAATTATTGGGTTCTGGGTAGAGCAATTTCTTGTTCCGACCAACCAGGATGAAGCCGACCACATGATCCGGTTTCCCTCCATCATTTTCGACATGATAACATCAGTGTTAAACACCAATGCCTCGTTGCCGTATAACCATGATTTATTTGAAAGTTTCATTGTGAAGAAAAAAATAAAAGTGGCGGGTATGGGGCTTGGTGCTAGCCTTATAATTATTCCCAGGTGCCTGAACCTCCAGACACTCATTCAGGCAATCTGGATAGAAGCTGACAAGAACTCCGCTGGCATCGATTAGCAGCCATATCTTGCAGCCTCTCCCACCAGGCACAGGAGGGATCACGCAGACTTTTCGTAATCTCTTTCATACACCTCTGCCAGGTCAAAGGTTGACCACCTCTCTTCTTTCGTCTCCGCTTCTAAATTGGGTACGGAAAACAGCGCTCTCTTCGGCAAACGATGATTTGGCATGCGCAATACATGGCCTGACCAATGCAGCTTCTGGTGCTGGACACATTCTTTGATGAGAGCCTCCGTTGCACAACTGAAAACTCGCTTTCTAATTGCCTCGTTACAGGATTCGCCGACACCAACCCACACGAGCTATGGTTCTGCGATAACGATTGCCGGACACCTGAAGACGCCTCAGTTCCGTTGCTCGAACAGGCTGTCTCACAGCCACACAACAAGACAGCCCATATTGTAGCCTGACACACATGTCCCTTGAGCTTCAGGGATGTGCCGCCTTGACGCGATAGGTGTCACAATACAACCGGAACTAATATTATATCCAACATACGTAAAACGTTCCGCGAATTCGAGCCTATCCCTGGATTGTAAGTGGTGCATTAATGTTTGAAATTGGTATCCTTCTATCTGACGGTAATCACTAAAACCAAACGCCACATTTGGATTCTTAAACATAGTCACTAAAATTAACAACGGAATTGTAAGTAGACTTCTCTGATCTGTCCCGTTAAATTTCATTGAGCTTGAAACCGAATATGTAAAGTTCATTGTTGTTCTGCAACAGTCTGTCTGGTTCACGTCGGAAGAAACAAAGTGGCAAAATCTAGCCATACCCTCATGAAGTTTTCCGTACAATTTTTGTGCTAATCGTCTTATTCTTTCTATGGAGCCAAATGAAAATATTTGTTTCTAATTTTCTTACTAAGGTACTCGTGAATCTGCTTACGTTTTGGCGGTCACATCTGCTGGTGTTTCACATGCGGTCACGAAAGCATGCAGCAGCGGAGCGCACGACAATTGCGGATGCGACCGCACCATCTATGATCATCCAAAAGAACCGAATTTTGAGTGGTCCGGTTGCTCAGATAACATCCATTTTGGGGCCGCATTTTCTCGACAGTTCCTGGACGTCCGAGAGCGGGGTCGCCTGAAGAGAAAACCAAAGCTGGGCATGACCAATCTACATAACAATCACGTTGGAAGGCAGGTAAGCGTTTCTTATTAAGCATTCTTTCTAGAATCATAGTGGCCTTATTGGTAGCTGCATGGAACACTTCGGTGTTTTAATAATTCACTCAGGAAATGCCCCGTCCTGTTAATACCATTTGGATTCATGTTACTCATATTTTCCAAAAAAATCCATAACTGTCGAACTGAACGGATATAGTTAATTCAAAGGTCTGAATTGAAAAATAGAACCGTGATACCATGGTGTAAAGATGTCGTTATGTCTATACGTCCACGATCGGCATCTATAAGTAAGAAAGTATTCGTGGACGGTACGATAATTTTGACCCAAATCCGCCAACGATCCACTGCCTATCATGTTCTCTTTGGCGTCAATCTGTTCCGTAGTTATGTCAGCTATTTGAAAACAACAATCTTTTGCTGTCTTCAATACCAGTCGTTATCATTGGTGCTGGAAATACAATTGGAGAGTGCTACAGACGAGGGGTTTGTTTGAGATCTATTTGCGTCCACTTTCCACAACAGTTTGGCACGCAACTCAGTTCCAAATACGCGATATGACAGTTGCTCATTACGTTTATCAGAGCCTCAGATGGACGATTTGGTGCAAGACAACATATAAGGCATTTCAGTTTTTCCTTTCTAAAGGATACCATAGTTGAACATTTAGTATTTCCTGCAATTATGGATATTTCTGGCGGCACTGCAGAAATCTTTGTCTCCACTGATATTTTATTTATTTCCGAATTAGATATTCCGGTGTATAACTACGGAGAAATAACCGTTGTGGATTACCAGGTATCCTCTTTCTATTGGCTGAAAGCTGCCAGAATTTTATGCAGTGCCTAGCAGTCTACAAGCTAGGCTTGCTTAGCGAACTTAATGTAGTCAAAAACTCTCCTGTGGCAACATTGCTGTGTATGCTACTTGCCGAATTAAAAGTTTTCTTACAATCGCCTAAACTACTGATTGGTTTGATAAAATCCATTTGTTTTAAAAAGATATCCCTCATTTAGTCAAATCTGACCTCGGAATTGCAAATCAGCTAAAGGTACTAACGTTACTTTACATTGAATGACCACTACGTAGATTTGAGCCAACCTCTTGAACGTCTGGAATCGCAGCCGGGTAGGAGTGGCGGTCGGTAGCAAGGCTGTGGCATGTAGCAATCCGTTGTTGGTTCTAGGGCGAGGAAGGTGGACTGCCTACATATATAAAACCTATATAACGCACACACATATATATATATATGTATAAAGCACCACAGCAAACTGCTCCTTTTCAGCCACCATCTTAGAAGGTTCCTCAAAAATCGATTGACGAAAATATGTATTTTGCAGGTGTCCGAGATAAGGGACAGCCAGGTTTTACAGGCATGACGTAAAACAACAGATCAGATGGCAAACTGAGAGCTGCGAACCTTATTCTTTTTCGTGACGTATTACGTGCTTCGGTTGCGGGAACGATCTGCGATCATTGTTCAGGCATGCTATGACTTCGTCCTTGACAAGGCCTTTCCGAAAAGGGGTTTACCTTAGGTGACGGAACTCGAAAACATTTTCTAGAGTCACATCGTTTAGTAGGAACGGTCTGGTAGAGTTTAGCGCCGGTGGAGAACGGACCTTTGCTTTTCAGGCATGTAACTCAAGATGACTAACTAAATGAACTGGCTGTAAGCTTCATGGAGCTGCAGCAAAGATGAATACGTCATCTGCTTATTCGATGTCCGTGATCGATAAATCCTGGCCACACCCTAACCCATGATGTCCGCTGACAGCTGCAGGACTGAACCATATTGCAGATAGAGGTTAACCCTGTCAGGCCTCAGAGACCAAGCTAAATTGTGACTACTCTTCGACATACATACGGATATGTGGTCTGGTGGATACGTAGCAAATCCTCAACAATCAGACTAACGTCTTAGAGGTACCGTCCGAACCCAAAATGTTCCATAGTAACTTGATTCAGGGAGTCAAACACTGTCCCAAACTAGACAAAACAAGTATTACTTACCAGTTCATGTTTTTATTGTTCTGTATCACGACACAGGGCGAAGAGTTTTTGCGTTCAACTGATTCCAGGGCGACAAACCTTCTGGTTCAGTTTTGTTCGGGTATTTCGCTAGCGAAGCAGTTCGTCTGAAGGATGTTAAACTTTTCAAAAGTACATAAAATAAGTGTATGCTACCTTAATCTTTACAAAAAGACTTGCCACTTCTTTTTACAAACGGTAGATGAATTGGGGTGATCAGATCAGATGGAATTACCTTACTGATCAAGAAATGACAGAATAGGATTAACATGTAATCAGGGACTGCGTTTTTCGACCGGTCGACGATCTTCGTCATTCATTCTTTCATTGGAGGGCAACAGTCAAATTTGTATAATGAAGAAGGGGACTCGCTGATGGGTGGTTGAGGTAAGGAGAACTTTCACATTTCTACCCATCGGGAAAGTTCCCGTTGACACTGGAATGATTTCGTCGTTGCTTGATAGGCAGTAATTTTTGTGGGCTTGCTACAAGGGTCGAATTGACTTTGCACGCTCACCGAGACTTGACTCTTTTCCATAATGACCGCAGTTTCGACCGAATAGCGATTTCCGTCGCTCCTGGCGGACTTGCTTGCTTTGTGGTGCAATGTGACGTAGTCGGGTTTTGCAATTTCGCCTCCTTAGCCTGATTTGAAAACTGAATGGTGCGCTCGTAGCAGTATACCGAATTGCACGCACTATACATGATCATGCTGTATTGACAACATCACGCGCGGATGGCACCAGATAAAGTCTGCACAAAACGGGAAAGCGGAAGATGCAGAAAACATATACATGAAAAACTTAGATGCTGTGGACGAGAGAATCAAATGTACTTCGAGTGAATGTACTGCACAAATTCTGTATATGTTTCAAATGGAACACTATCCAAAATGTCATAAGTATTTTCTTCCATAAACCAGTACATACGATGTTGCTGAAAAGTAATACACAAGGGACTGCCAGCTTCATCCCCCTCGGGGTGGCCTAATGTCCAGATCCCTGCTAGTGTTACTGCGTTCATAAACCGTAACAACGAGAAAATTAGTGGATATCCCTAACACCGCCATATTTGCGAATGTGAGTATATCTATTTTGGTGTTCGCATAAAAACACGATCAATGAGAATACGCTGACTGGTCCAAAACGGTGAAACGGATAGTGGGCTTTCCAGAAGCTTTCGTCATCCGTGAGGAAATGAACAGGTGTCTGGTTTTTCAAGATTAAAAGCACAGGCAGATGATCACGGCGGGCGGATTCGCTGATTTTACAGCCGGTGGAGACAGTGAAGTAAATCTTAGCCTGAATGAGTCTTCAGGTTATGTTATCGCCAAAACCACCCCACTAACTTTAAATTAGGTCTGGATGGCTCAGATGAAAAACTTCCTGCAAAAGGTGCATTGACCCTTTCCTTGGAGGTCATCATTTGGTTGGACAATTCATATCCCACAACTTTAAATAGCCGAAAGAGTGCTCAAAACTCCTATCCGAAAGGCTTTGTCAGACACGGATAACTTCCAAAATGGATAAAACAGCTACATGATACCTTCCGACTTTTTTCGGCGTTCTATTATGGTATGAAAGACGAATGTAGTATCGTTAGGCGCATAAATGATCTCTTCCTTGCATGCAAATATACGAAAGTTGGGTGCAATGGGTTCATACCTAACGCAACATTTGAGCCCAGCAAGTACAAAATTGCTAGGTAAGTACGAGTATCTGTGCGAGTAGAGTATCTCTTGTAGGTCATGTGCCAAGCAACCAGATAACAGTTTGTGGTGGGAGTCCATCAGTTGGCATGTGTTAGATTGTTAGAGGACCAGACATACCCGACGAGGCAAAAGGAGGTTGAAGGCGGTAGTGGTTTGTTTAGAGATGTCACTAACTGTGAATAATTGTGAAACCTATCCGTCCATAACTAGTCGGGCGCTTGCTTAAATATATGAAATTATTCTCACATGATATTGTTGGTATGTGGTTTTAGAGTTTACATAATTTGGACAAACGTAGTGTGTCTTGAATTCAAAGAAAGTGCCAAGCGAAACGAAAAAGTGAGGCTCTAAGAGTCCGTCCCTCCATTGAATTTCCATTATTACAAAAGGGCCTCTCCGGTAAAACTCCCTGGACACATTTACAGGAAACATCTACATTACGGTTTATCGATTTTTTCAGTTTTTACCGATCGTGCATAATCCAAAATAAAAGGGCGATCAAACAGAACGTTAATGTGAATTGATGGCAACTAAATACAAATATAATTTTATAAAACAGAATAAATCCAACTGCGCTTTGTTCAGAAACAGACTAGTTTATTTTTCGACTTGCAAATAAAGCCTTGTCACGGTGTTCCCTAGCTTTCTTTGTCCATCGTGACTCCTAAAATGAGACCAAACGGTGTGACTTCCGTGTTAGGGTTGCTTTATCCATATTAGGAGTGTCGAATAAACAGGTGCACACTTACTGACAAATGCTTCTATCCCAAAAGGCGGTTGTTCGTTTGCCCATGCCCTCCGTTCCCACAGGGAAATAGTGGCTGATGTTTGTAGATTCATCACCTGTCGAGGAACGGTACACCATACACTGGCCATGGGAATTATTTGTTTCGATTTGACAAAACTGGTGAGAATTTTCCAGGCCGCATTTTCGGTGCGTTTTTTTCCTCTCGACCTCTAGACTATACTACCGTAGATATTTGTGTTGATGCACGCATTTCAATGGCAGTGATGACGTTAACTTAATCAGCTGAGATGCGGTGCATCAAAATCTAAAGCATATAATGCCATCAGTTGAAGTCACAGAAATTCCCGGATTCCGTTCGATTTGTAAGCTAAATCCAATGAAAACTGAAAAACATTATAAATCTAAATAGGTGATTGCGATTTAACTAAACACTTCGGAAGCAGAAGGGTAAAAAACCCTATGTAGTTTTCATATTTCCTCACACAAAAAACCCCCGTATTTCAACCCCCAGACATAGTATATGAATTATTCCCGTAATGACTGATCACTGTCGCTGTTTACTAGTTGTAACACCCTTTCGGTGCCTGGCTGCCATACCATTCAAAAGAAGAACGAGGGATACCCAAGCCTAAACAGGAATGGTCGAGATACAGAGGATGGGTCCGAGCCGCAAGTTCGCGCCTTAGCTACTGAGCTATATCTAGCTCGTATTGACCGATGGCTGAACAGAACTACTTCCATGGATAATCATACTGAGACCAAACCAGACGGTATGCAAGTAATGAATTCACATTGTTCCTCATGCACAGCTCCTAGAAGCCAGAGGTGTTCGTTCGACTTTACGCTTTTAGATAAAATAAGGTCACCCTTTTTCCATACGGGAAACTACTCACAAAGTTGCTGAAAACTCTTCGACAGCCCACGACCAGTTTCGCCCTTGTCGCAGCTCATCAGGTGGGTGCAGTGTTCGAACTCCAGGCTAAAAGGTGAATCCTAAGAAGGGTAGAAACTGTCATGGGCTATCGAAGAACCTTCGGTAACCTTGTGAGTAGTCCTATTTATGAAAATAGACTGCGATCTCTAGAAGATCGCATCAAGTGGAACATGAAGCGGCCTTTGTGCAGCACATTCAGTTGGAGAATATCATAAGAAACAACAAGTGACTCATTTGAGGGTTTCGTGAAAACCAAATGGATATTCAAATGAGCGTACTTGCCGAAGGGACAAACTCTAAGGGTGTAAAATTTTCCGTCAACTCTTCCACTTATATCTTCAAAAAGGAACAGCGACGACCCCACTGTCCCGATTTTTATCCCTGTATCAATATTTTTCTATTTTGATATCACACTCATGATGTATGCTTCACCAGTTTTATCATATCCGTTTGTTGTGAGCAGCTGTTTATCTACTCGTAACCAAAAGGCATTGACTTCAGCCACTAACCGAGAGATCGCGGGTTCCAATCGCCCAAGATATTTGTTACAGGCGCTTTTCCGATGACCCTTAACCACAACGAAATAGTTATTCGGTTGCTACGGTGAATGGTTGGACCAGCAAGGACTGCATTCACCTGTAATGTTAAATTTCGAATGTGCTGTACAGCCAATTGTACCACGGAACATGTAACGAACATAAAGTAGCCATTAACCAAAGTGCGGTAAGTTTGAACTTAATGAAGTTTTACCATCGGTTTCTGCCATAAGCCAATATGTGAGGCGAAAAATGCCCCGAGAAATTTCACTTGCATTCAGCTGAGTCTAATTTCAAAAACAAATTCTTATGAAACTAAAGGTAGTTGTCGTAAGCTGAGGCATATTTTAATACATCATCTTGAGATCTAAAATTTTTGGGACAGAGACGCTAGCTAATCTCCGACAAGTAGAATTGATACGAAAAAGTATTGTGGCTTGGCTGGACTACGCGTGATGTGCGTGGTTCTGAAATACTCACCAAATCAACATCTCAATATTTTGCACAACTCCGAACTGTCAAACATAATGTCACCAGACTATTAAGCAGGATATGAAAATTCGGTGAAAAATAGTGCCACACAAATATCTCGAGAGAACTTAGTAAGTTAAATGTCTTCAAAAAAGATGATGGTAAAGTCAATATTCTTCAACCAAATAAAGCTATAAATTCTGTTGCATTTTCTCCGTTGCTTCTGTTTTCTTTTGGCCAGTAGATTGAGCTAATCCGGAGCACTAAAAAGTATATGAAAGGATAATAATTGACATCCTGTATTTTCGGACCACTGAACGATTATTGGTCACGGCCTTTCGCTTTTTATCGTTGCGGTTATGATATCAAAAAACTGAACAGACATTCCTATGTCAACCACCACTGACATTTTGGTATACGGGTGCGATTCTCCCATGCACCGTCCGTATCATTCGACAGAGTCAGGGGGGTGTATTTGCTAGGAATTTATCTGGATATGCGTTGTTCTGCAAAGCGTTCTGGAACAAGTTAGGTATCGTTGATTCATGAGTAGATTTTGTGTTCTTTCAGAGCCAGAAAGTTTTTGAATTTTTTTCCGTTGTGCCGTACGTGAAATCAATGGGTCCGTGTGCTGAGAAGTTTGGGCAGCTTATTTGTACTACCAGTTCCTAAAATGCCAGTGATGCACGCGAGTACAATTTCCAGGAACGAACATAAAACCATCCTTCTGGTCCATCTGCTACTTGCACGGCTGATATTACGCAAAAATGCACGGACAAAATGACGAATATTAGAATTTCTGGTTTGTAAAAGCGGAAATATCATCCACAAAACACTGGTTGACGTCTAATTCTCGTACAGAACGTTGCAGCAATTCTGAATATTTAGCAACACAAATTTTGCCAATGCGTGGATCTGTTTACCAATAAACAACGTAGTATACGGCTGAGCTTTCGCAACTGACTGGCGATGAACTAGCAAAATACGCTTTGTTAGATACTGTCCGGCTTATCGATTTGGCCAATAATTCTGACGTGTGCTCACCATTTGCGCTCACACAATGCGGTGGATGGTTAATGTGAAGTTCCTGTTAAATGTCCTAGCATGATAGCTCAGTCGTCTTCATTTCGAACTAACTTTGATTAAGAATTTAATGCTGCATCGGACGTTGAACTTTAAATTCGAATTTGGTAAATGGCTACAAGGGAAAAATGACTGGGTAGCAATAGGTGCACCGTATGAATTCTTGAAAGCTAGTACGTTTTGAAGCCCAAAAATGGCAAGAGGTTTAGGTTCTCGTCACATTGCCTAAACAAGTATAACCGAACCCCATCATTAATGACACAACTTTACTTCATTGTTGCTGGCGATTTTGATGTTACAAAGTGCTCAACCCCCCCCCCAAAAAAAAAATTAACCATCGTTGGTACAAGTCAAAGTGGATGTGCAAAACCTTAAGAGGCAACAAACTTCCAAATGAGGTTTCAACTTCTAAGTCCCCAGTTATGAATCAGGATGCATTTTCAGTGTGACATTACGTCGTTTTGTTTAGTTTTGTACGTTTGTGACCCAGTGATTCATCTGTCCAAACAAAGCCTTTACTAAGAACTCGCCGTCGAAAAACCCTGATTTATATGTAATAACCCATTTACAGCCCCTTACATCAGGTTAAATTCAAAAATACGGGGGCTCAGTTTTACCGTAAGACAATTTGCATTACCAGAGGAGAGGCGAACTGAAACTAGTTGGCTGAAATTCGAAGAAGCGATCTAGCGAAGAAGGCTGAAGGGCTACTGTCTGATGAGGGGGAGGAATAGAAACGAAGCTTAGTGTCTCCGTAGTAGTTTGGAGATGGCTTGCTATCAGTTTAAATTTTATAGTGATCTGTGTATCATTTCTGCCTTTGTTCCAGAGATTGTGCGTCCCTTAAGATGACTCAAATTGACAGTGGGTCATCTTCATCAATACAATATAAGGATTCTGTTGGGCTGTCTTATGTCGTCCTACCTAGGAATACCGAGAACTGAAACCAACAAGCACCGTTTCGATTCTAGCCTGCAAAGTTTCGTCACGAACTTGCTCACACAAAGAGCAATAAAAAAGAATTTGCACCTAGTACCTCCATTTGCACACCAATTTGCTTTTGACACGAGACGCGGATAAATCCAGCTAAAACTCCCATTTATGGAAGTTTGTTGGTACTGCAGATCTTGTTTTCATCTAGTTTGGTTTAGTGAGTGTGAGCTAACAGACGTAAAATTATCCAGCCGAATAGCCTTGATGTACACATAAGCTCACTATTTTCGCGGGTGCGTATTACGTTGTTAATGTTAAAATCAGTCGTTTTAAAACCTGCGCTCGACAACGGTTTATCGATACATCACAATGGTCTGTCTTCAGTGACTAGAAGCTTTTTCAGACGTGAAAAATATAACTACACCACTCAGGATAATAGGCGGCTGCAATAACCACACTGGATGAAAATAATGTTTACCAGCAAAAAAGCCAAAATTAAACCGTAATATGACAGCACATACTATACCACTCGTATACCATCTACCGTTTATCAATCTGTGGGACATATGCCGATAAAAAATCACAAAGAACCATACAAAAAACCCATAACATTTAGATATCAGTTTGAGAGAACAAGATAGCAAAACTAAATACTGAACCGAAGGTGTACTAGTCATGTGCTAAACACACCCTGCTAACCTGAAGAATTCTAACCCATCTGAGCCCTCTACAATGCTTGGCTGTAATTCATTTCACACAAAAGACTCAGTTATAATGTCGGTGGACATCAGCCGTAAACACAATAGGTAAAAGTAAGGCGAATCACATGTGGATTTCGAGTTCTTAGCTACAACTGTGAGGTTATAGTGAGAAAGGGAAAAAGGACAGAAAATTAGGGTAAAAAACGACGGAAATTTACGGGGTGGAAAGGTACAAACTACTACCTTCAGCCCAAGAGGGAAAATAAAAATGAGAGAATATACCAGAAACTGTAAGCAGAATCTGCAGTCTGTTTCAAATACAGGAGACATTGCTATCCTACAAGCCGTAAACTGTATTCATTCCAGGAGAAGCCTGGATTGTCTGTATCAGAATCAATGTTTTTGGCAGCAAAAGAGTAGAGTACCATGCTTTCTGAGATTTTACAGGGCATCTGAGCACCCCAAAGTTAGCAATCTCACATCACCACTATTACTACATAGCCCTGGTGCCTAAACACATGCGATAACGATCAGAAATTCAGACGTCCAGCGCAACCAACAGTATACAACATGAAAAGCAAGACGAATCCTAAATGCTAAGCACTCATTCACATGAGTGGTATTCGGCATCCGATTATCCTTCAACGCAAAACGCGATCAAATTTCAGTAAAACACCTAACATCTATTAGGTTTTGATTTACTACCGCATTATTTGTATTAGAGTATATTCGCTTGCTGATAACCCATCGACAAACTGAATGTACTCGAACAGGATTCACAAGCTTCAAAGGCAAACAAAATCGAATTGTTCTTAAGCCCTGAATTCCAACTGTCTCCAAGCCTTTTCGGTATAATAGCAACAGCTGAGAGTTCTCTCACTGTGAGTTTTGGTGCTTCCCTGTATGATGCTATTATCACAAGACGATTGTTAACCTGTCGTTAAGGAACGAAGTTTTGTTACTCAGTAGGAAATGTCAGATCATACAGCTTATGACATTTTTGAAGGACTAATTATATCAGCTATCATCCGTAAAGAGCTAGTTTTATTTAAAATTTTCACTTTGAAATCATCTTTAAAAAAACAGCTACAACTTTATATGTTATGGATACATCTGATTTGCTTGTTAACCGGCCTCGATCCTTCTATCTTTCAGGGCTTAAGACTCCAAATGTCTGACAACTGTTGATCGGCAATAGTTAATTTACTGGTAGTTTGGATAACATTTTTTGGAAACGTGTTGATCGAAAAAAAATCCAACGAATTGGAAGAAATGCGCCTCTCTTTGAAGAAAGTCATTGGGGAGTGTTTGCAATGCTCCTGGTGGCTGTTCACTTTACTTGCCCGTCTTGTTTTGACAACCTAGTGTTTGACGGCGCCATATTCCCACGCGCAACTTTCGAATCAATCGTAAGTCATATGTCTGTCCACAGTGAAATACGCATTTGATGTACAAATCAGAAACTCCACAAACAGCAACGAGATGTCTCTGGATGTTCGCATGTTTACCTTCAACCTGTTGGCGGGTTGGAGATTTCGGATTGTAGAAACACGGTTCGTGACCCATACACTCGGTAAACCGACAGATTTTGCGATAAAGGTTGACGGATCATTTAGGCATGCTCCATTAACATTTACCCCACATGAATAGCACCACCCTCTAACATGCGTTCCTCTTTAAAACATGACCGTCTGTTTCAGGTGGAGGGAAACCTACACGGACGTTGGCATACCACATGCTTGTCAGAGGCAAATCAACAGACATCATTCCTGGCTATGTAGAAAACACGAGCGCACATTAGAATCAACATGTATATGTGTTGGAGCGTAACTTTACAAGCAGTGATTAGCCGGCAGAGCTCCTGGATTCCCAGTCCTACGAAAGAACTTCCTGAATCTTTTGTGCTAGCAAATGGATCAGTCAGAATTTGTTTATGGCTCACATGATCTAATGTGCAAAAAATATACATGACAGTAGGAAATGAAAACAGGAAATGGTTGTATTACGCCCATAAATCACACTAAGGTGTACACTGGCATTTAAAACTGAGGAGTCATATCCACTGGAAACACATTAAATATTAGAAAAATTGGCTTTCCCAACAACCTAGACATCTGTAATAGTTTCAACGCACGTTTATTAGAGTTTTGAACAACTGACGTGAGTCACCAAGCAAACAGTGATTATAGTATGTGGAAGCAACAGCGAATACAGATAGACAACACAGATAAGTAAATACAGATAAACAGATACAAAATAAAAGATAGAGAGACCCAAATTGATCCATTATTTGCGACACTGCCCTTCTTTTCAAGCGGGTGTTTAACTCCCTGTATCCATCTTGGTGTTCGAGTACAAAATGAGATCTGCGGGAATTTGTTGATTAAGCTCCAAATAGAGTGAAAACTGACAGATTTAGCGAAAATGAGCATTTGTGGAGCGATACTTCACCTCTGGAGGTTTTGTGGAACGTTATGGAAACTGCCAAGTGTGTACTTGGTCGCAAATTTTATTTTTAGCAGTCCGATATCCCACAACACTTGTGGAGGAAAGTGAGCCACAATGTGCATTATTTAGGATCACATGTACTCTAACCCAATACTCTTAGTTTTGCTGAACACTTCGAACTTATGAGTAGCAAATTAAGTCTAAAAAACCACGACATTTCAAACTTCCTATTAAGTGAGACAGCAGACCCTTTTGTGCACCATATTTAGTTAGAAAAACCCACCATAAACGAAAGATTGAGCTAGATTATGTTGAGTCTCCCTTTAAAACAAACTTAGTGTGCAAATGACAGTATTCGGAGAATATGCGCTCTTGTGGGTCAAGCGCATCTGTTCAGAATAGATATCTAATTTTCGTCGATGCCCACCTTGTTCCATTCGCTGATTCGACTTGTGCATTGGCTTGGTGTAAACCGTTGAATAAACCTGTTTTCCATCAATAATTTTTCGGTCTATATGTGAAAGGACTAAGTCCTGCTTAGTCAAGCTCCGTCTGATGCTCAGCGCTACAAAACTGAATGACTAAGGTTATTATCGACCGTAGACCGACTGCTGATGAAGCATTAGGCAGCACTTATGAATTTGGAACGTGATTGACAGAACATTCCTGTAAAAAGAGCTTTCCATTACTTAAACTTCTACTGAAGTAGAAACTGCCAGTTTGACCATGGTATCTTAAGCCTGCACATATTTCGATGTTTTGCATGTATTACGTGACAGTTTTAGCAAGATGGAACCCAGAATAAAGTTACTACTTATGGTTTTAAAAAACGCAGAACGGAATATTTGCCTTCTTGTATCCCACTCACATTGTAATAATGGCGTTTTGGATAGAGCTAACACGGGCACGGGATTTAAGCAATATTTTTGGATCCACCGAACAATTTTAGACTTCTTGACAAGTCAACATAACTATGGTTTGTTCGTCGTCACATGTACCTTATTTCCCTTAAATTCCTCAGATAATAAAATGCACAAACTCTCGAATATGTTTCAAACTTTGGACTTAATTCAGCCCTCGACAAAACATAACGTTCGACTCCTGGAAGACAAAGGGTTTTTTGCACTACTATTGGCATTGTAATGAGTAACTGTTCAGGTCAACGTAATTGAAACAAATATAGTCGGAAGGTTCTCTTATTCTCACTCTTTGTCCACCAGAGCTGTCTATGCTGTCACACTTGTCGTGAGCTTGCTCCACTCATGGTTATCACTGACGTTTTATTAAAACTTTTTAACTAGGGCGAATGAACCTAAACGGCTAAATGATCCAGGCTTTCATGGTGCCGTGTGCGGCTTTTGCACAAAGCATAAACAAATGGTGGGACGATTAAAGTAGGTAATCACAAGAAATACGGGAAAACGAAAACACGGCAGATAATTCCGTACCAATTTCCAAAAATTGCATTTTATCGGTTTTACTTTTCCAAAGCCCGATGTAAACGAAAATTCTAGCTAGGCAAACGGTTGCAGGTGGGGAGAAAATAGTATTTATTAATATTCTTAGTTTTAGTTCGGCTAAATGCAGTTGATCGTAATATATGGGTTGGAAACCACACGTTATTGGCAAAAGTTTCTCTCCTCTCGGATCAATGATTCCTGCGGTTTGAAAACACATGCTGGAAGGTAGCTGATGTGAAAAGGGCCTGTGTTAATCGGACTCAGATACAAGCTAACAAGCCATGGTTTAAGTAGAATCGGTTCATACTGATACAGCATCCTCCATCGTACACCGAGGTGTAGTGAGACGCTTGTTTCAGGTTGTACGCAGTGAGGATATTTTAAATTTTGATTCTTGAATTAAGAGGGGTCAGCTACTGTTTCGTTCTGTCAATCAGCTATCGTTGACCGAAAGTCATATTGTTCAACCACCAGACGAAAGTTCATGGGTTCAGATCTATCCAGGGCGGGGTAGGCGTATTTGCTCCTGACAGTGAGTATAGCTGTTCTACAATACCTTTGGCTTTTCATCAGCTTTTGGTATGCAAGTTCAAAAAATATTTTACTACTTACCAACGAAATTCAGTAGTTAGAGGTATGCGCAGTATGTTGGGATTAGGGCTTTACACGCCATTTCCATGCAGGAAGTCACTCGAAACTACGTAATTAAAATATGGAAAACGAGGAATATTCAAGCTCTGTGTTAATTAGATAAAAATATCCTCCTTTGCTAACTGATGCAGATGTTGAAGCAGAAACAATGCTCACGCTGCAGCTGAGATGAAGTGGAAAGCCTCAGACTGACAGTAGAAGTGATCGCTGTGAAATCTTTGCAACAGTGAATCAGAAAATCATGCCACGCTGCTGCCACTGATTAATATTACGGTAATATTGCAGGTGGCTGACTAAAGGTTGCAAGGGAACTTTATAAAAGTTTATTCTTATTTTTGCAGACCAACTTCGTTGTTTTTCAGGAAGACAACTAAAAACTAATGATAAATTTATGTTGATAGTGGGAGGATCACTCTAGTCCTAGTCGAAATGTTGAACGCAAAAGATCAAAAGCTTTCCGTGCATATTTCGAACTAACTGTTTGTAATTTTTTGCTAAAAGACGAAACACCAGGTTTGAGAGACACACTGAACAAATATGACCCTACTGAAGAAAAAACAAATTAAAAACGGTGCCGTTTTCCTTGACACAACCAGATCTAAAAACCTGAAATTATGAAGGTCAGAAGCGTCAAAGCTATGGAAAAGTTGCGACTACTTTTCAAGAAGTGCTAGTTCTCATTTAGGAAGATGCTGATAAGCGATGGTTGAGGTGCCTTTACTCCAACTGTTCCTCGACAAAACGACGGATAGAAACGTGAATAAATGCGTGAAGTTGCTTATTTTTTCATTGCGTGTTCCTAGATTTCACCAGTGTTCCAGCTAATTAACGGACGAATGTTGGTAAGGAGACACTTTAAGGTAGTTCACAACGTTTTTGTGATATGCTTTTGTTTTCAAATAGATTAAACGGACCCTCAACATGTGCATACCAGAAAGTACTCGACAGTCTTCGTCAGTACACAATTTCTTTCTCCAATGAAGCCAGGTTATTGAAGCAAACCACACTGCGAACTGAGCACATCTGGCGGATTTAGCAAATTCCATCGCCTCGTAATCCGTTCGAGTTCCGTTTCTTTATCACTATTATTATAAGGAACATATTTCGGTCCGCGAATATACCTTGGATGGGTGCCCTGGCCGAATTCACTCAGGCCCTGGCAATCTATAACCATTTTGGTTGAGTGTAATGCCATGCAACAAGTGTGACGGCATTATTGGTCCCAACAACTAAAACCATTTGGCTCCTGGCTTCAGATGATGACTCACAACATGGGTAATCTGCCTCTTGCATTACTGTCATCACCCAAATTCTTGCCATAGTTTAACAAGAAGAAGAATGTTTTCCATGAAACATTAGTTTTGAAATATGGTATGGAGGCAGCGCTTTTGAATCACGCCAACTGCCGAAACTACTAGAGAGACTGTGTGAATGTGGCTGCATCTTTTGAATCCATTAGATGGGTGCGGGGATATGAAAGATTTTTACCCATCATGACCACAGTAAAGGTTGTAACTTTAGCAATATCAAGCAGCCTCCAGTATCCTTACACTCATGAGAGAAAAGAGTTACGCCATAGGTTGTGACAGTTATGCTGACATGGAATTTTATACAGGGGTCAAATGGCTAAGCTTTATAGCTTAGGTAGAGCTGTTACTCAGGTTGTCTAAGTAAAAAAGGCTCAGACGCGATGTTGCTGGAGCCACGCATAATGTATTTCCGAACCCAGGGGACACAGCGCAAATATTAATATGGCAAGGTGTTTACTCATGGGAAGGAACCGTGATGTGTTATAAAGGTCAGTTAACAGTGTGGATCCGCCCGATACAAGGACACCGTACAACTTCTTCCTCAAAAATCTTTAAAAAATCAGTTTCTCGTTATATGATCCAGAAACAGGATATATGGTTTATCTCTAGTAGGTGGCTTGGCACCTAAGAATTGTCGTATCCGGGGTGATTTGGGAAGGGATCGCCGTATGCGTTCTTGGGCTACGTGTAATTTGCATCAGTTGCGGGTACAAACTGGAAGCGGTTTGGTGGTAGAGTCTAAACTGTTGTTCAGCTTGCATGGAAGTGTGACTGCTTAAGGTCGATTACATTACAGGGTCGAAAACCTGGGCTTCTAAACGAACATTGTTTAGGAAACAGCAAATTACATGTTTTCAGCACAGTGAGGGTAGCTGTGCCTGCTGAGGTGTTGTTAGAATCCGAAAGGTTCAACGACACGAGTGCCGTCGTCTGTATTGCGACTCATCAGCTGAGCATAGGTAGACCTGACACCGCTTTCACAATGCAGTACTTGTTAATTCCGGTCCTGTAACTTTTATGATGGGCAAGCTTCTGCGGTCTCTGCCTTTTCTCTGTCAGAGATTCACACGCCATAACCGGTTGTGACTGGGCTTTGCCTAGGCACTGCTACAGGAACGAAGGCAATCCACAGAGAACTAATTCTGAAATGGCTTGCGTTCCTTCGGCAGCGAATAGCTGATTTGCTAGTCCAGCACGAGGCGTTTTTTCAAGAGGACACCTTGATGGCACGTTCTGAAGAATGCGAAGGGATGTCAAAACATCGTCGACAGATACTTGGCTGTTCCAGTGAATGCGATCTTACGGGGGATATTTGGAAATTGGTGGATGCACTACTCCTCGCGTTCACTGGGATCAGACTTAGGCACTAGCAAGCAGACTACGACGCATGGTTGAATGTGGTTCATTTCACTCTGAGAAAATCCTAATTCTGCTTGTATCAAGACTCAAGGGCTGAAATCTTCATCAGATGGAAAGTTGAAGCAACTGACGTGATACGCCAGCTTGTTTGATTAAGATTCTGTGTGAGTTGTGTTCCTACGAGACAATCTACTGCTATGTGGCGAGTATCGTAAATGAAACATGAAGTGCCCTTCGTTCAGCACAACCAGTTAGAGAACATCATAATCGAGAGATTCAGCTGAGTTTCCCCTTAATAAAATTAGTTTGCAACGTTCAATCGAACAGCCGGAATCCCTTAGACCAATGGTCCTTTCTTCGGCAACACGTGGTGGAATTTAATTTTTGAGTGATAGAAATGAGTTTAGTTACTCTACCTTGTTCAATTTATACATGAAGGACTACCTTGCAGTGACCACTGGAGAACCCCATCAAAACCATGTTGAAAGCGGTCGGAATATCTTAGAGCACAGAATCCACTAGTGTTTGTCGTCATCGTAGGCTTGCAAGACTGGTGTCACAAGCCGAAGAAACTGATGTTACATGCTGCAAAAAAGACAGCAGCCATTGGCCAGAGTACAATATTCTTTCCGAAAATTTCATGGTAAATCTTAGTTCATTTACTGTGCGCAGCGAAGTTAGGGCCGGATATCCCTGTTTTGCCTACCATATTGTTGTACCCTTGTACAGTCGGGGAAGGGAGCCATTGGCAAGACGTTGGATGAACGAACAACAAACCGGCCAGTATCCACTAAGACTCAGGTAACCCGGGGATAATTTCAGTAATCAATAAGAATTCCAGCTATGTTCAACCCACAAAATGTTCATTAGAGTTTCAGCGCCCGCCATAGAAACAACAAAATTTAAGTGGTATTCACTATACCTGGTGAAACATAGAGGATAGTTGGGGTACAATCCTGAGATTCACCAACTACACCACTGAGTATGACCACACATTTAATGCCATTTGATTCCAGGATGTTAGTGGTATTCATTGGTCTTTGTATGTTTTTGCGATCTAACACCCCGATAGTGCCAACAAAGTAGCGCAAATGCGACTTCTCTGGTCTAGTCGCTAAGTGACACGCGTTCCTAATGTTTCTGACACGGCAGCACATATGCGGTTCATTGCTTAACGCGGTACTAGTAAATAGGATATACTGCAAATAGAAAAAGCACCAAGTTATCAGGCCTTTGGAAAGACTGCGTCCCAAATATATGGGTTGATGAAACTGTAGCTCACAGGCTGGAACAAAGGACACCTGACACGTTGCATTTGGGTGGACAGAACTGAAGACTACACTCAAAATGAGACATGTTATTGGTCAGGATTTAGGGAAAAGTGCATAAGCAAACGTCATCACTCTCAGGCCAACTAGAGGGTGTCATGTGGACACCGGCAAGCATCGGATGTACACCCGGGCCGTCACGGCGAACAGACTTGATCATATGGTGGATCAAGCATCAACAACAAAATGTTCGTGAATGGTCATGAGGGTTGATTAGTGCTGCGACGGGACGGGTTAGCGGTACCTAAATGAGTCCAAGTGTAGTCCAATCCGCGCTGGTGCATCAAGGAAAACGGAAGCTTAACAAATACACTTATTTGCATACAAAATCTTTTCTCACCTAAATCGCAGTTGAATAAATCGTTTGTGATATTCTTCAACTGAATGTGCTTCACAAAAGTCACTTCATGCTTCAGTTGATACGATATTCGAGATATCATAGCATATTTCGTGAAGAAAACTACTCGTGAGAGTTTTCGGCAAAATTATGAATAGTCCCCCGCATGAAGGTTGTAGCTTGTTGAAGCTATGGCATTATTGCGTTGCCGAATATTTAAACTGAAGTCTAAATAGTTTAGTTCTGATGTAAAGCAACTGCTGGCGTGGTTGATATTACAAAATATGGAGTAAACCACAAAGTACATTGCGTAATGTAATCTCATACCTGGAAAGTTATTCGATATTTTGAACAGTATTGTTCATTGTTATACCATCCGTTACGTGTCTGAAAGATACTGACGAGAAGCGTATTCCCTGTGCAGTTGGTTTGATTTGAGTTTGCTGTAGTAAACTGGACCTAGCGCAAGTGATTATAATAAAAAAATTCAAAATTTCTGGCCAAAAATATGTCGAAGATAGGTGATGTGGATTTTACTCAGTTTTGTATTGTAGAAGAATTGTCTTGGCGGGAGAAACCACAAATTCTGTGTTTCTTCCGACCACTTCAAACGGAAACGGTATGCCTTGTAAAGAGACATATTGATGTCAACCGTTTTGCCGGTCATTCATTTGCATTCGGTTGTACAGAATGCTCTCATCTTAAATTTAAAATATATTTTTTGTTGTACCGTTCCATTTACAGACAGTGATCAACAAAATGCTGGTCCAGTGCAAATGTCACGGAGTCAGTGGATCGTGTGAAATGCGTACATGTTGGCGAACGTTGCCAAACTTTCGTGAATTAGGTAACCATTTACAAGAACGGTTCCACAAGGCGATTCTGGTGGACTATGTCAATCAGCAACTAGTTCCAGTTCCAAACCCGACAGACCAATCACAGTCTCTGCTTTCCCAACAGGTTTCTGTCCGCTTCAAGCGCAGTCCAAGATCCCCATCGGGCGTTTATACATCAGAAAAGCTACCGACTTTGACAGAAAATGATTTACTCTATATTAATCCGTCACCAAATTTTTGCCATCATGATCCTGGTTTTGGGAGCATCGGGACCTACGGACGTCGTTGTGAAGAGGGAGGGACAGGTTTGAACAGTTGTGAGTATCTGTGTTGTGGGCGTGGTTTCAAAAGGGAAACTTTCGTGCAAGAAGAACGTTGTAACTGCAAATTTCAATGGTGTTGCAACGTGACGTGCCAGACGTGTCGTAAAACAGTGGTTGTTTCAAAATGTAACTAACACAGAAGACTTTGTCTTCTGTCCACCATACTGGGGCACTCGTGAATGTCTAAGGTACAGCGCAGTTTTCTGATTATACAAACTTGCTGATTGCCCATTTATTGTACAAAATATTTCGTTTCTCCATCCAGTCGTTGTCTTCTTATCAGACCGTTTTGAGACTGAAGTCCAAAATTATTGGACTATTCGCCTAGGTCCCGGCAACTTTTACATGGTTCTATACTGACCTATTGACGATATCACCTTTGGGAATCTCTATTTCATAACTTTTGATCTGATAAACATTGGATTTCTTTCGCTTTCTGTATCGATCGATACCGGGTGTCTGCCACTGCATCATGGCTTGCCTAAGGGCAGTAGAGTTTGCGTGATAAACACTTCGTATTCATTTATAGTCAATTACCTTTTTATAGGATGCACAACTCCTATTGGACAAAACTGGTAAAGACCATGTAAAATAGGGTGAACACTTTGCAAACCAGTAAACTTTTAAATTTTACTGTTCAAAAGGTGAGCTACCAGGACATATAATCCTGACAAATCATAAAGCCGTTTCAAAGCTCTATTCAGGAAGACTAACCAAAAAGAGTTCTCTTTACTATCTGTTTTGATAATTTAGCCCCGTTTGTAATCGGTTTTCAAGGAAATTGACAGAAACTAAGCTCCACTTGAGAGTTGACAATTTATTACCCACCAGTGAATATGCAGTAGCCGGTTCGGTGTGAATTACCTGCTAGGAACCACAAATCAATAATTAACATTAAATAGCACGGTGATGGTAACATTTTGTGAGTGATTGCCCAAGTATGTGATTTGTGCATTTGGGATGTTGAGATGTAGTTGAGATGTTCTTATGGAAGATATCAACTCGGAACGGTTTTAAACGAATAATGAATCAATGGATCTTAGGAGCTCGGTAATTCGCACAAGTACGCACATTACTGAGACAAGGAAACATGATTGTTATGCATTACTCCGTACAGTGGCAGAGTGAATGTCTAAACCGAATTTTTGAGCAAGTTCAGTAGTCTGAGATTTTACTTGGGGAAGTGAACGGCCCACTTCGCACCTAAATATACTTGTATCATCCTGTCAATTGTCGTAAGCTCTCTCCCTATTGGGGAAATTTGCCAATATTATATAGAAGTCTTTGTAGTAGGATTAGGTTTATAATGAAGATTTACGTCTTGGAAGCCAAAATAAGCGGCAAGATCATTAGCACACAAATCATGCATCTGGACGATAATTCAAGGTTGATCAAAATACTAAATTTAAACCCCCGCACAGAGGGAGGTACTGGATGATTTCTCAAATCCCAGCCAAACAGGACAAACACCTTCGGTCTAAAAGCAAAGGAGCGAAATCGAAGTGGCCAATCTAGACTCATTCTGTTTTATCGAATTATGATGTTTGATGATTTTTAGTGGAGATTTTTTCATGCCAGTGAAGCCATTCTGCGCAGAATAGCCAAAGTGCAATGCATAGCTTTTTCACTCTACTGAGAATTACCAGCAGTGCACAGAGTTTTGAATCTGTGACCTTCTTTCTAGTGCCTCATCAATTAACCGATCGGCTATCATAGACTGACTGCAATGGTGACAAAATCTCAACTAAAATCACCGAATCCCATCACTATGAATCCGAGTGGCTCCGAGGAACGAAGATTTTACGAGGAGATGAAACTTCCAGCTGGGAAGCCATCACTCGAAAAGTTGTAAATACGTGACTTCATGACTGAACGATGAGCGGTGTCATATCCTGCCCAAGTGGCATATATTCAGTGCTTTTCAGCCGCTCGAGGCCGAGCACTGGCCTGAAAGTCGCCGGTTTTAGACTCCCCAATTTTGTGGGATGCGCCCTGCTGATGATTCCTAATAAGGCTGAAGCAGTTGCACAGTATATATCCGCTTCATTAACAAAATCTCAATAGAAGTTTCTAAAGTAGTCGACTGCGCACCGCAGTAATTGGCTTTTTGAACCGCTTGTTAAAAGGCTCGAATCCGAGCGTGAGCAGTGTTAACAAGCTTTAGTAACGACTGGACCATCATACATTACCTCGCTCACGATAACTTGGTGAAACGCATAAAGATCTGTCTCAGACTCCCTCTGTCCTAGTAAATTCGTTGTTGCACGCCAAAACTGGAGCAAATTCCATCTGTCCATTACCAAATGGACAAGGGTGAACTAAAAGTTTTTTGAATAGTCCAGCTCAGACAACCAAACCGTCTGGCTGACAAGAAGTCCAGATTGTAGCCGACTTTACAATAAAATGATAACGACGAAACAAATTTTTATCTGAGACTGAAATGCATATGTTCCATGGAAAAATCCAGGAATAACAGAGGGCAGTTTTCGAGCTTGGAATACTGGGAAGCATCCCGGACCCAACACGATTGTTCGCTATCTGAAATGGAGCAATATAAACATGTTTCTGAATAAAGCTTAAAATTTAAAAACAGTACAGATGAATTAATGAATTTCCAATGAACAGATCATGCACCTTAGCCAAATTAATAGCAAATCAGGTTCAGTTTATCTTCGCCAAAACACGGCAGATGATGATTTAAACGGTATTTTAACTGCACAAACCAAACGGTCCACATTTTTCCTAAACTAACTGGGGCACCAGAGTTTTGGGAATCACTGAAGTTAGTTCACACTGTTCTTCGACTTCTACTCCAGATGACTTCTGGTTGACCATATGGGACATTGAGCTAAGTGCAACTGAAACACTTCAAAAATAGGATGACAAGATTACCTTACTTCCAAAGAATGTTGTCTTCTGGTGTTCAGGTTGTTGGTATGCGCACAAACCTCTGAGAATGTGTGCATGTTTGCCAGCCCTTTGGGCAGTGTGACTAAATTGTCACTAAATAGTAAGACTTCTCACCGCCGCATTTGCTCGAAAATCAAATGGCAAGAAATATCTGCATATATCTGCACACCAAGAGAAGGGTTTATTGAAGTGGCGTGGAATTATTACGATGAAGGTTTTAACATTTCCGTATAGCGGAATGCAGGCTGCAAGATTGGGTTCATACTTTCAAACACAAAGTGGTATAAAGTAGCACCGTGGCCAGTCCATATGATTGCAGGAGTGCTTGCAAAGTAGGAAACTCAATCAAAGTCCTTCCAAACACAAGGCACACAATCCCGCAGTTGTGTTTATTGTCATGCAATCAGGCTAGCTATACTAATACCACATTTTGCGTTTGCCAAGAACGTTTCTTGTGTGACCGAAGAGATGTGCCGCAATTCGTAAAGCCAGATATTAGCTAATCTAAGTCACTCTGGATAAATCAGCTGCATATATTATCCAGCTCTAGGACCGCAACCCATAACCACAACTGTTTTCCACTGAAAGGCGATATCTTGCGGAAGGTTGTTCCTTCTGAAAGTTTCACAACCGCTGGAAATAGGTACACTACCCTAAGCCGAATGGTTTTCTCTAATACGTGATTTCCGCTGAAATTACCCGTTTGGAAGGGATAAATCATGTATCTAGGCTATCTAAAGCTGTCTTAGGTCTGTGGAATTATCTTGCATGTTTGATGGGTGATGACCCTTGTGATCATGCTGTTCGATCCTTGAATGACATCGTTGTTTAAAGCTCTGTATTACGGCACACTCTAGGGGCTGCGTTCAATTTTTGTAAATCTGACTGACCCACTCGCATGAGGGACTAATCACCAAAATAAATCACTTTCTTTGTTTTACAGAACTTATTTCACATGCCTATTTCATGTCCAAGGAATAAACTTTTGCTCACAACCACCGTCATATGTTCTACCCACAGAAACACAACTGTACGTGCGGCAAACCTGGTTAAACTTGTTCTTCAAAATCAACTTTGCCTTCTTTCCAAAAAAATAATATTTTTAGTCGTCTACTTTCTGGTCAGCAGACTAACCGGTATGGTTTTGCTGTCACTCCTAGAAGAGCAACTTACCCACTTCTCGTGGACAAGTGGTTTCATTTGAATGCCAAAGAGAATTTCCATGAAGATAGCATGAGGTGATGAACTGTAATAAATGGAGTGGGACAGTATGAAGCTCATGGAAGTTAGTGCGTGTTTTGTTGTAAAATCTAACGGTTTCATTGCGTACGCCGAATACATAGTATATGCAATTGGAGCTTAAGACAGATCAGTGGTTAGGATGCAACCTTACTAACCGGAAGGTTTGTAGTTTGAACCCGACCCCAGAAACTCGGCTGCTCGTACCTAGACTTGCGCAACCTGGCAGTATCTTAGCTATCGTGCTTCCTTTGAGTGGCACGACAGCTCGGCACCGAAAGATCATATAAAGCTGGAACACCAAAACGGTCCTTCAAAAAGGCCTCTTGAAAACAGACATATGGGAAAGTGCGTCTATCCATAGAGAATTTCCCTAAGTGAGAGCAATTTTGATGGAACTTTTCAAGTGGTCTCTACAAAGTAAGAAGGTATGGTTGCTGTGTTTCTTTCCGACAGACATCACGAGAGACTCACCAAAAGCGATCGTTTTGTGTGCGTTATCCGTTCTAGGCGGGATACAGCCATTGAAACATGGAAGGGTGGTAGTTTCAACTAGGTGGTGGTTTGCACACAATGGAAATTTGTGTTAGCCCTGTGCTATGCAGGTACAAATCCTTTCATGAAATATCAAATCACTTAAGGAAAAATTTTCTCTCCATGTTATTGCACAAACACCTAGTTGGATAGAATTCAGGAAGGTCCAGTGCGTTAACCGGCCATTTTGCTCTTTATATGTAAGAGATTTTACACCACGGGAACACTTCAAATGGCTCTGTTGGGAATTAAGGACAGGTCTTTCAACGATATCAACCGCGTGCCACATCTCACGGAACTGAATGAAGTGGCTTCGCTTGTGTGAAATGGGAATGGTTTCGGTTTAAGAGACCTTACCCAGGGAGTCTACGGTAATTTTTGGAGCCAAGGAAAGGTCGTGTCATAGCTTCTCGCATCCCATCTGCAGTGTGCGATTGGGTTCCTTAAACCCGAACAACTTCAGACAAAGACTCGTTCTGAGAACAAGAAACCAAGCTCGGATTAGTGTATGACAGAAAGTCAGTGGTAATTACACACGGAACGAACAAATCCACCTAGGGGACAGAACAAACATATTTTCTCGTCACTCTAAGACATTTAAGTTGATCGATTCATTTTCTGCATTTTAGTGAATTGGCGTAGAACTGATGCCCGCTTTACTAAGTGTATTGACATAGCAGTGCTGCGACAATGCAACACCACGCCGGTTATAAACGAGTGAACCAAGTGCGGTTAACTGCTTAGAGTATATTCTACTTTAGTGGTAAAGTCCGTGTACGTACGCCCGCTGACTTGTATGTGAAGCTAATTTTGAAAGGGCATTGCAAATCTGAGGTTAAAAAGTCTTGAAGGCGTTGAAGTGATTATGGAATAGAATAAGGGCTGTCGATTAGGAGGCACACAATACTAGCTTTCTGATTGTAAGTCTCGTTGGTCAGACATCCATACTACTTTATATTCTCCGTACCTATTTTAATTCGTTTTTTTTGTTTTTTTTCCTGTTCGGTAACTCTCTATGTGTATCTGTTGACGAAATAGAACAGGTGTTTGCCGATAATCCAAGATAGACTGATTCTTAATCGATAAAATCTGCAATGGGCTACAAACAACATGTCGCTAAAATGAGCCGTTAAATTGTATGCGTATTATTCACCTTAGCCACACGTCTGAGAGTCGGGAGGACAACCAGGTTTTCAAGTACCAACAAGTATACTTACTTGTTCGAAAAATCTGGTGAAATGTACCAGTTTTCTGTCCGCGCTTCATCAGGCAACGCAGAATAGGCCCATCGACACGGTAACAAGCGAGTAGTTATTAATCGGCTAGGTGAAAAGCTGCCAGAACTTAGTTGGATATGGTCTAAAAAACTCTGAGGGCATATAGCCCGACAAGTTGCTTACTTACCTTGCTGCACAGCAGATTTTGATCAATTCACAGTGCTAAAATTCGCCTTCTCAGTGACGGTTTGTCTTTTGCCGTCACACATCAATGTGCAATTGCTTGTTCCGAAAGGCGGAAAACGCATTTGGTATCAAGTCTGTTCCTACCAACTTTGACGCAAGTTTGCTTCTTTATTCTACTCATGATTTAGTGAGAAGTATGATGTTGTATATGGAAACCCCATGAAAGGGAAATTCAATGTGATTCGACATTCATTCTTCAGATTCATTCGCAAAGATTACAAACATTAGTCTTGGCTCACTCCTGAAGTTTAAGAAGCAACAACAAATGTACATTGAAGCAACAGATTTTTTCTCATGAGGGAATATCATGCTGTACGTAGTTTGCACCTTGTGAACTAGTGATTACTTCAAGGCTTGAGAAGGAATCAATCTAACACAGACATAGATCACATTGTAAAAAGTCACGCCATATAAGGCAGCTGATCACTTACCCTAACTGCGTCTTGATATTTCTACAAATTGGTAGCCAGAAAAGAATTCGCGGAAGCTAAATCTTCTGCACTCATCACAGGGTAGAATTTGAGCAAGTTTTTCTATGAGATCTCCCATTTCCTTCACCTTTGGTGAACTCCTAAGACATCTGAGTCTTTTACACACGGAGGTCAGATCGACTGAATCTGAAGGAGGTCGACAAATGAGAGGTTAGATAAGCAGAACAGCAAGTGTACAGTCACTACACATTCACGTGAGCTAGTGGCGAATGTTAGTGAAAGACTGTATCAGGAACGGTTATTTGTTAACTGACATTCAATTTTGTTCAGGTTATTTCCTTTTGACTGTCCGACTTCTTCGTACATTGGAATGCTTTGTGAGGAACTAAATATGAATTAACTACAAATGAGATAACTTTCGAGTTCCAAAGTTTGTCCGTTCACATGTCATTTGGTTTGTAATTGCTAAGAGAAACTACCGTATTCTATGTGTGCGAATCAGCTGTTATCAATTTTTCGCCTTGCTTTAGACGGATGAGCCCTTCAAATAAATGTTCACTACGGTGCACTACATTTTGATTAGTGCAATCAACTTCACTGGGCGCATTTCACCCACCCGTTTTGTTTTCTGTCAAAAAGGCACATCATTCATAATGGGTTAGATTGCTGACCAACTTACTGTGGATACAAAGCGCTTAAAAACAAATATAGGCCGACAAGTCTCTTCGCCGTACTTTGTAATCAGATAAACAATTCACCATTCGAAATGGTACCTGAAATAAAGTGATGTCTGAACCAAGTGAACCAGCCTGGTTCTAAGTACCCGGGAGCCCCTGAGACTTTGCTTATTCGCGTTTACTTTTCCCTCATGGATTCAAGGCGCTAAAGTGCATCTGGTTTCTCATGTGTACTTCAAACATCTTACCGAACGCAAGAGCTATTGTACGGATTTTTTGTACGGTCCTCCATATTCTAAGACACTTGGGAACAATTAAAAGTTAGTAAGTTAATCGCCTTCACAGTTCTGGATATAAAAACGGGCACAACAATTAGGGATCAAATAACAGTCAGGATTTCATCTAATTCGCAAGGAACCCCGGGAGATGAAGGCAAAAAACAGAGCGTAATGACCAGAATCATATCAAGTTTTTCTATAAAAACGGTCAACCGTTTGAAGAGGTTTTTATTTGCCATCAGCACTTACAGGAATCTACACCAAAATCCGAGATCTACTTTTGAATGCCCTGCCTGGCTCGAGGCAACATGAGAGTACGAGTTAACAAATGGAAGATGACTTCATTTAAGAAAAGAGTGAATAAATCGTGTTCATTTGGTTTCCGAGGTTCAATCGTTCCAAGTAGCTATCACGAGATCACATTGGTTGATCCACTGAGAATATGTCAATTTTTATGCATCCTATGACTGTTTCGATATTTGGTTAGACTGTTTGTGATTGGGAAGAAGCAATCCGAAGCGTACCAGCTGCGTCGGTAAATAAAAGGAACCATTTAGCGAGAAAACGACTGGAGCATCTATCTTCCCAAAGCGACTAAGTGTCCAGTCAGATAAGTTGATTCAAGAACCTTATGAAAAATGAGGACAGACGCAACTACATTTTAAGTCAAGCCAACCACTATCCATATATTATTCGAATAGTTCGCATTAGATTTAGTATGACTTATTGGAATGGTGCCCACGATCGGTTCATCTTTGCCAAAGATTTCCTTTAGATTCAATTTCTGAAAATTTTGCATGATTATTAAGCGGTATATGTATTAACAATGATTGGGACTTCTCCAAAAGTATCATGAAAAACTCATGAGACTCACATGAATGAAATACAAGAAGTTTATATACAACGATATTTCGTTTACTGTGTTGTGGTGAAACCACGCAACACTATACCTAGCCAGAATATAATGGTCTCGTTGTGTACGAGTTACTACAAGATTACGAGGGAAAATCATACAAGCAGATCTGGCCTACGAAACTGCATTACATCTGAATTACCAACTGAGGATATGAATCAATGTGCGTTTACATCATGCAGGCTCTTCGAGTTGCATGATCCGCATAATGGTGCACTGCAGAAAGATTACGGGACGCTAACTTTGTTGTGGTCTGCCGATAGTCAAAACTGCTTCGTTCTTTAAACTGGTAGGAGTCAGTTCATTTGAGCTTCCCCTGTGATAAGTAACTATTTAATAGGTTATTCACAATTTTCAAACAGGCTTGTTTCGGCACCGAGTGTTGCACCTTTCAGGTCGCAGCAGTACATCAAATACATCCCTCCTCAGTAGTCCAGGATTTTAAACCAAAGATATGCTCCTGATACATGTAAATTATAAAATTCTCATGGTGTCTGTTTTTGAGGATCAAAACAGACACATGCGCTACAATTCCAATTTACCAAATATTCTAGCTGTGTTCCTATGCAAAATGTGATTAGACACACACAATTCACGTCAAACTTGATTTGCTTTTTTCCTAATGCCCCCATATGATGTGAATGAAGCAGTAGTTTTTTAGACATGCATCTCCAGCTATCATGTCATTAGCATTGGATACGTACGGTGACGCCAGAAGCCGACAGTTACCACGTGTGACGAAGCAGGTCAATCTCATCACTAGCCACTGGAAAAATCTGCTTCTGGACCCACTACAAATTGTTTCAAATTGATGTCTGTCGATAAAGAAGTATCGCATCTGAAGCCCTCTCGAGGTACTGAAGTTCGGTTTATGTGTGATGAACTTTGTTGATCGACCTTCGATTACGCCAAAAGAGTATAGCCTACAAGGAACAAATGTTGCTGCAAGAAGCGTTAGTTAATAATCGTACACAAAATTCAATCTGCGACACGCCGGACTGCGTTGAAGATGTCCCCACAAATGTTTTACGATTCTGAAGGTCCTATAGGCATACTAACCAATTTTTGAATATAAGCACATCAATGTCCTCAGCATCATCAACTTCGTCGATTGAGAGAAAAAGTTTGGAGAAGAATGGGAATAATAATAAGAAAAAATTGCGAAAGTTTATTCGATTATCACAACCATTAAACGCCTTTAGAGTCTGAGTTAAGAATTAAGACCCCACAAAAATTCTGATTGTTCTAGTACACAAACATCTGGAAACAAACATCTGGACCAACAAAACAGAGTCAAATTTAACCAGGGGAATCATATTCACTCACCTGAATCACTTGTGGGAACAAACTTCTCGAATAGTGTTTTCATTGCAGTCTGGTAGTAGAATAGCTTTTTGGCCAGTTCTGGATTGACCTTTGGAGAAACGAAGAAATGTTTTTTTAGCTTTTCATATTTCAGTCCAAAGCATAAATACTAAAAATTTTCTTTGCTGCATGTTCGTCTTGATTGGTTGTGGCTTCTTACGAGAAACGCCGTTCACAGTTCATCTGTTAGATAAGTGTTCATATTTTCTAATAAGTTTTTCAAGTCACGCCGGTTGTTTCAAATTTGCATCTTCATGAAGACCTAAGAATTTATGTTGGACTCATTCAGAGAACTCAGCAAGCGCGACTAAACCTAGACTAGAAAGCAAGAGCAGTTGACATTCCTAGTCCCCACCCATCTCTTCAAACCAAAACGTCTAGCTTAGATAAATAAACCAGTAGAAAAGCCCTGGTGTTACTTATTGATATCAAGACTCAGGACAGAATGCGCAGACGAACTCCTCATTTTGACTACAATAACTCTAATACAGACAGTCATTTTAGTTGGGCTCCTTACGGATATCAACCTCCCTGAAGATTGAAAACCCCGGCGACAAAGTCAATTCATTCTCTTCTGGTGCTATCTGTGTTTGAGAAGGAAAAAAGGTGACAGAGGATTCTTCAAAAAACCCTCCATATGAATTGTTTTGGATAGTTTAAGCCAAGCGAAGTACCACTTTTGTTTTATAAACATTTTAGGCCTTTCAGTTGGCTATCATTTGTGAGGCTTTTTCTTTTTATATTCTACAGTCACATTTTGACCGCTCTCACCGAATTAAAGTTGTCAGTATAATCGGAAAGGCCAGAACTGCACAGTCTTTTGGAAATTACAAGTGATTGCGATGTCATTGACAAATTTCTAAGTTGAGATGGATGAAATCACCGGACTAACACGCTTAGTCAATCACCGAATTCAGCTCATGGGGCCGTATTATTGGGTTGTTTTTTGGGATGGGAATATCATAGTTCGGACCAAAATGTTTGACGGAAACAAAATTTAATCTAGATGGGAGTGAAAATCAAAGGATGCAGGTGGAACTTTAGGGGGTGACGATGTGAGCGCAGCGTGGAAACAAAAGAGACCCACTTGCGAATCATTGGCCCAATAAGCAAGAGTGTGTGAGCACAATAAACCTAAGATTTCTCCCGAGGCAGGTTTGGATTTCACAACAAACTCAAAAATGGCGATAATCAAGACGCCATATAAACCAAGAACATAGTCGTCCCTTTCTAATTTCAGTGTGTGGCACCACCTTAGCGATCCAAAGAGAAATCGTTTACTCAGCTCATTGATACAAAATAAATATCGAGCCTTAAGAAGGGAGCTTGAAGATATCCAACGGTCAAACTGAAAACTCCGCAAATGTGTGACACTAGACACTTGTGCTGTCTTTATCAATCGAGTGCAATCGCAATAAAAGACAAGAGTTCACATCGCTGTAGTTTGATTCCTTGTAAGTTGAAAGTTATTGGAAAGGTAATGGCCGTTGAACTCGGCATAGAGCGCCAGCAATTTGAGCTAAAGACTAGAACAAGTCAAGCGTTCAAGAAAACAACACTGAGAAACACCATGGTAGAGCTTGTCCATTATTTCACCTGGACAATTCAATAAAACCTAATTTACCCGAAGTGTTTTTACAGCCCTGTGTGTAGTTTCCTTTATGAAACCCAGCATACTTTGTAACACTAGGAGAAAGATTCGTCGGAGACGCCAGACGGGCCCAGTTCCCATTCCAATGCATTCCACCGAGTTAGTGATTAGTAAAACTGGTTTGTCGCCGTGAGACCCAGAACAAGACAGGAGCCAAGTTGCCCTAGAGTATTTCGAAAGCAATTGAAAAAAGTGGGGTTACGTTCGCTGCGTACAAAATGCCTCAAGCGGAACTGTGTATCTCCTTTAACCTAAATTAGTAATGCACCAAAATCCATCAGCAATACGAAATTAGAAGGTTAACCTGGTGAAGGTAAATGCAACAAAACACCAGATACATATTACCTGTTACTGGGGCAGTAGCTTGGGTTTACTGCGATTCTTTCGGTTGATATCGCTCGGATTGACGAATATGCAATAATACGTATTTATGGATGGTGTCCGTTCTGTCCAAATGACGGACAATATATACATATATATATATATATATATTCCAGTGAACAGTGCATCTAGGTATAAGGGAAATTTACACCCTCGTTTTGTATTTATCATGTAGAAAACCTCAGCTTACTTGTAGAACATCATCTGAAAGGACTAGTTACCTCACGATTGAAGGGAAATTCTCATGGGTTTCTTGATAAACGCCCAGCCTCGCTTTATGTTTTGTTCAAGTAAAAGTACAGCTTGGAAATCTCTTTCGTGTTAATACCTCCACAGCTATTTTTTCTGATTTTTTCTTCAATATAAAATCATTTAGGTCTTTTAACGTTAGAAAAGTCAGTTCAAGTCGACAAAACATTCAGATACAAATGTCGTACAAATTTAAAATTACTATAGCTTGGCGCAAGTGGAAATTGTATTTAGTCATCGGACTAGAACATCTCGCCGTGTTTATGCAGGATACACTTCAAAATTTCCAGACAAACCGACTTGTTTGGGAAACCTCACACCCAACTTACCTTTAACTTCGGATGAACCACATAAAGTCCGGTGAACATGGTTTCATATACCACTCGTGACACATTTGTGGTGGTTGTATTCACTAAGTACGAGCGCAGGAATCGCCACGGTAATTGCAGTTGTGTCCGTTTTCTCATTATATCACACCATTCGCAAATGCCAATTGTTCCTGGGAATAAAACAGCTGGAAGTCATGATCACATGATAAAATTTACTTCTAGCTCGGGAAGACAGCAGTCTGGGTAAGCCTGGGTGAGTGAAACCCTGATACTCTAAAAAGCAACGCAATTAACCACCCATTTATAAAGCCTTGGAGATGTACCGTTATAAAAAATCCCCAAAGTCAGGAAACAACGTAACCATTGTTTCTCAATAATGTGTCGGAGACAAGCTTAGCTTCAGTAAATTATAAGCAAAGAAACAGTTGGATCCTGAGCAGTATAAATTGCGTGCCCAATCATTTATTCTCACCATTGATTATGGGAATGTGATCATGCCCAAGGGCGGTTTTGTAGACGTGATGACCTAAAACAGTTACCTAATATACTGGCTTATTTTTTATTTTCGGTGCAGCAAACCAGGTCTCCGAGGGCTGAAAACTCTTCCTGAAGTTCTACAGCAGTTTGCAATTTGAAGCTTCTTAGGGTGATTTTCTCTAGAATTAACCGTTATTTGGCGTCACTTAACTGAAAAAATCGTTTCTTTACAAAATTTGACGTGTGTATGTGACTGTTATAAACGCCTGTAGCGCTTTAGTGTATTTATGCTACCATACCTTAATATAAGCATTCAGATAGGACGCGTAGAAGTTCAAACTGCAACCGATAGCGAACACCATGACCGTAATCGTTCAACAGAATGTGTTATGGAACATGCAACTCACAACACTGTTAAGGTCGTAAATCTGTCAACCAGCCTTACACAAGACATTGTCCAGATTTTCAGTTTACAGAACCATCCCCAAGCTGCGGGCCTTAGGTAAGCTTGTTTACTGCATACAAATCTAATAAACATAATACAGTGGTTTGAAAAATGGTTTTACAGCAATATTTTGGTTAAGTCCTTCTATTGTTACATCAGTTTTATAATCCAAAGTTGGCATTTTAGTAATGTGGCAGGTGGGGAAATTCAGAAGAATAATGTTCCCCATCTTAAGCCTTCTTGCCTTTATCTCGATCTCGCTTTACGCTAGATAACAGCCTATCAGCAGCTCACACTATTGCAAGTTAGTTTAGCATCAAAAACTAGATATGCTTAGACTAGATAAGGGATGACACAAGTAGATCCGGTGAATTAAAACGGCTTAACACCTTAGGAATTTTTCGTGTATCAGTATACTACTGCATTTCAACGTCTCTTTCAGATTGGAGTGTACTAAAATTCTTGGTAAGCGCATACACTCAGCATCTTTTGGATCAAGTGAGCTCTCTCCGAGGGTATGTAGTTCACACAAAAACGCATCAGTCAGATTCGAAGTAGGTACGGCTAACATTGTAAACCAATATATTAGCAACAAAAGACTTCCACTAAATTCGCACAAAAAACGATTGGTTTACGAAAAGCCGGTCTCCGACAGGAATCCCTTTCGTTCCACAAGTTAACCAAACGACTTACCAGTATGATTCTTGTCAGCGGCCTTGCAGTCCTTCCGGATGTCATCTTCGAACTGTAACACATGGTTCCATAGCTTGACAAAAGCCGCGTTTATCGTGAATCTAAAAATGTTGACAGTGACTGATTAGGTAATCGGCTGAGAAAAACTTGGGGCGGGTACTTACTACATACAACACAATAAATCTTAGCAGATGATACCGAAGATGCATAGTCGATCTTGCACGCTTCGTTTCTAAGGTTTGTGATATTTGCGCTCCACTAAGCTTCATGTTGCGCCAGTAACCAGGGATTGACTATAAGTTGCGAAACTTAGTGGGATTGTTTTCCACCAAAAGTTTGTTCTGTGCAAATACTTATTGGCCTGTTCCTGAACTAAAGTTTATATAGTGTAAGTCGATAAATTGCCACTGGATTAGTTGCTATTTACACTAACTCATACATTTAAGGTAGGACAGCAGGGTGAACACTAGTTCCCCAGTAGTTTCCATTAACATTGAACGACTAGTTCCTTGTGTTACATTTCATAACGTTCTCCAAATAAGGAACTGAACGCTTGAAACTACTGCACTGCGCTAGACTAGACCAATGGGAACTAAATCTCTATGGATTGAGGAGAAGGCTCATGCTTACGGGTATACAATTTGCTCACCGCTTTATTCTTCTTGGTTATATGCAATTTATACAAATTTGAGTTTTTTTCTGAAGAGTATTTAAACACTAAATTAGACAGTAACTTTACTATAAACTAGCCCAGTAACAGTCCGTTCGACCTTGGGGCTAACAGCTCCTTGAAGCCTTAGTGCACAAGTGTCTGAGAAGGTACGCCAACTAGAAACTGATTACCTAGTCATCAAAATAAATAAATGGATAATGTTAATCAAATAAAAAAGGTGTGGTATTACTTAAACTATAAAATGTGTTACCAGGAGAACCTGGGAATTTCATGACCATCAATGTGAATTATTTTGTAGAAGACCACGACAGTGTTTTGGCCTTGCCCGGATGCATTTATTGGTGGTTTATCAGGTGGGATTTGATCAGTTCTCCAGCGTGGCAGCTGGCATCCATTCAACCGCTCACTGACGGTATCCTTTCGTATGGACATCTGCAAGCCAGTGGCCAATCTCAGCGAACAAGTAAAGTATAATCTGCGTAGGACCCTATTTTAGGTGATAACTGCCTGTATGCAGCCATTGCCTATCCAAAAATCACCAGGTAGCTTCAAGAGACTTAAACTCTATTTGCACGGATGAAAATACATTAAATCTTCCATGCTGGATACTTGTGGGGACTGAATGTTATTTTCAGACTTAGTTACGGAAATGATCTTCTCCAGTGAAAAACTCGTTTAGATCGTGTGTTCCTGGGATTTTATTTAAACGCAGAATGCACGTCCATACTTCTGGTATCATAAGCATGCCGTTTGGTAGATACACCACACCAGAAACTGAGAAACCAGCGAAGTCAACATTTCAAGATACAACTGAAGGCGAGAACAAACATATCCTACATATCCAAAGACATATCCAACGTTTCATTGAACCCCCCTATAGATTGTTTCCAGCAATCTGTTGGACAACGTTGAGTTACGCGCAAAACCCCAAAAGCCAAAGCGTTCAAATGGAGGTTTATCTACAAATGCGGTACTGTAAATACAATAATAAAAATAACAAAGCTTTACAAACCTCAAATCGTGGGACTACGCCGGCTTCTATACACCGGTTCAGGAACTGCTAAGTCCTAAAGGATCCCAAAGTCCACACCGACTCAAAGGCACGTGTCAACAAGACAACGAAACCACGTGATGACTTAAAAAACACGTGCAATGACAAGGTCAAAGAACGGTTTACGTTCAGGTCAAAAACAAGAAAGTTGGTATAGGCGCAAAGGCGGAATAACAAAACTGGGAATAACGTTGTACAAAATAAGGATAGAAGAAAAGAATCAACACCGCCCCCAAAGCCAGCATGGCTTTCCTAATCTACCAGCTCAATCCACCGCATGCAAGAAAGAGATCAATGAGAATGGTACAATTGCTCTAGCCACAAACGCTTCCCTCAATCTGCAGCATGCGCCTAGGGTGGGTGAGCATCTAGCTGTCTTCTACTCCTTCCAGCAGCAGCAGATGCGACGTATCCCGCCTAACCGTACCCGATGTAGTCTTTACTAATACTTCCCGAATATGGCCATCACTTCCGGGCCTGGCATCCACTATGACGCCTTTCTCCCAATGTCCGCGACTTGGACTTTCGCCGCTGAATAATACGAAGTCTCCAACTCGGAAATCTCGACGGTTTCGCATCCACTTGTGTCGTAACTGTAATAGCGGAATGTATTCCTTCAACCATCGACGCCAACACTTGCCCCTGTCTCCAACATCGGGTATATCGATCGCGTATATTGACCATATTACCTGGCAGTTCAATCTGCCCCCGCAACAACAGGTGACTTGGGGTCAGCACTTCTAAGTCTGGATCATCGTAGACAGGCACAAGTGGTCGGTTATTTAAAATACGCTCCACATCAGTTAGGAAGGTAGACAAAGATTCGTCGGTCAACACCTTCGCGCGAGACCGCACTCAGTACTCGGCGAATAGATCGTATCTGACGCTCCCAAACTCCTCCGCGGTGACTGCTATAGGGTGGGTTGAAGTGCCACTCAATCCCGTGGGCTATCATTCTCTTATTAACGGGATCGAATCTAGCGATTTCAGAAATTGACGAAGTTCTAGTTCGGCTCCAACGAAGTTACTTCTCTCACTGAACATTTCCTTTGGAGAACCACGGCGGTTAACAAAACGGGAAAGTGCCATAAGAAAGGAGTCAATCGATAAGGAATGAGCTACTTCGATGTGAAGTGCACGCGTCTTCAAACACGAGAAGATACACCCGTATCGTTTCCTCGACTGTCGTCCGTCGCGCACAAAAAAGGGACCGAAATAGTCCACACCAGTGGCGGCAAAGGCGTAATCGGGATCAACTCTGCATGGTGGTAACGGCGCCATCAGCTGTTCCGCGGGCTTCATCGACCTTGCCTTGCATGACAAACACCTATGCACAAGCCTTTTGACTGCGGCTGTCCCTTGACAACCCAAAATTTCTGACGCATTGTAGCTAGGACGTGCGACGTGCCCATATGTCCTTCCAACTCATGGTAGTATCTAATCAAGCAATGCGTCACGGGATGTCGACTCGGAAGTATGATGGGATGCTTGCGGGATTGGGACAAACCACTATTCTGCAGCCTTCCTCCGACACATATCAGTCCTTCAAGGAGTATTGGAGAGAGTTTCCGCAAAGAGTTAGTCGAGTTCACATTCTGAGACTCAACAGGACGTGATTTTCCAACGAGAGAATTATATAAATGCGGAAAGGCGTGCTGTTGCACATATTGCAGCAGTGAATATTCTGCTGCCCTTAGTTCAGCAAGCTGCAGAGGTCTAGTGAGAGTACACACTTCTCTTCTTTATTTGACTTTACGCGAAGGTACAATTTGAATCGCGTCATCCATGCTATGGCTCGTTTCAGCCTAGTCCATGAAGAATAGTAAGAGAGCAGTTTGTCAAATGCTAATTCTCCCAAGACGGTAGTGCTCAGAACGTTGGACTCTTTAACTTCGAGGCCCGGTATATCTTCGGCAAGGCATTTAACGTTCATTTTTGGCCACATGTGCTCTGGACTTTGTAGAAAGGCTGGACCATGCAACCAAATTTCTAGATCGTCCATGCGGCTACCAGCGACTCCCTTGATGCGTGATCTGCTGGATTGTCTTGCGTTGGCACATGCCTCCACTGAGATACTTCGGTATTCTCGTGAATGTATCCCAGCCTATTCGCGACGAACGTCTTATATTTAGATTTTCTGTTATTGATGTAATGAAGTACGATCATAGAGTCAGTCCATAAGTATGTGCTGTCTATTTTCAAACGCAATTCCCTCAGGACGAGGCTCTTTAACCTTACGGACAAGACAGCAGCTTGTAATTCCAGTCGCGGTATAGTGACAGGCTTCATCGGGGCAACACGGGATTTGCCAATCAGAAAGTTACAGCAAACCATCCCGGAACTGCATATACAACGTAAATAAACAACGGATCCGTATCCAACTTCTGAGGCATCAGAGAAGATATGCAGTTCAGTGTAACGTACATCAAACCTAGTAGGCATGATGCATCGAGGATTTCCAACGTCTCAACTCCGTATGTCGCGCTGCCAACTGTCCCACAAAGTTTCCATGGCCGTATCAATGCGTTCGTCCCAACCGAGTTTCTTCTCGCACAGTCGCTGTAGTAATCGTTTGGGTTGAAGTAAGGGGCCACGAATCCGAGGGGGTCGTAAAGTGAGGCGATGCAAGAAAGTATACCGCGTTTGGTCGCTGGGCGTGTTGGCAAGTCAACCTTGAATCGGAAGCAATCAGTTTTGATAGACCAGCACAGACCAAGCGTCTTGTGCAAAGTCGAATCTGAAATGTCGAGGTCAACCAGCTCGGATGCTCGCTCGCTAATAGGGATGACATTCAAGACTTCCGGATTGTTGCTTACCCACTTATGTATACGAAATCCGCCCAAATTCAACATCGAAGTGAGTTCGCAAACTAGTTTTTTAGCTATATCGACAGAATCCACAGATACAAGACAATCATCTACGTAAAAGTTTTCCTTCACCGTGGAAACTGTCAGTTCGTCGAAATCATTTCCGTTGTCATCAGCAACCCTACGCAGAGCAAAGGCAGCGCAAAACGGGGACGAGGTGGCTCCAAACGGGTGCACGTTAAGATGATAGACGTCTGGGGACTTATTCAGATTGCCGCCAGTATACCACAGAAAACTGAATGCTGCCCTATCCTCCGGTGGCAAGCGTACTTGTAAGAACATCTCTTCTATATCTGCGGACAAGGCAGTTTCATGGAGTCGGAAACGCAGTAAAACGCCGATGATGTCATTTGTAAGGTCAGGTCCAGAAGATAGCAGTCGTTGAGGGAAACACCCTGACTTTTCGCAGCGCAGTCGAAAACTATACGGAACTTCCCAGGCTTTCGATGGTTGAAGACGGGATGATGTGGGATGAAGCGCAAGCCTTCCGTCGAACCAACTAACGACCGACTTACATACCCCTTTCTTTCGTAAGTAGCTAGGGTCTCGGTGTATCTAAAGGTCATCATCCTTCAACAAGCGACCCTTCAAATAACTGAGGCGTTTCTCCGCTACACTCAGGTTACTAGGCAGGTTCTTCCAGTTGACCTTCCAAGGCAGCGGCACCTGATAGTGACCATCGAACAAGCGAACAGACTGCTCTGTGTCTTTCATGATCTCTTTGTTCTCAAGGGACAGTGAATTATCTGTACCCTTACTTTCGTTGAAATCCGATTCAAACATCGTCAGTATGTGATCCTCAACACTAGGTTCCGTACTGAGGCAATTCACTGATATTCTTTGGGTCCTGCAGGGAGCTGGTCCGAAAATTGCCCACCCCAAGGCCGTTAGATATGCGTAGGGATGTTTCGGAGAACCCATACGTTGCTCGATAACCCAGTGGGCCTCTGGGACATTAGTTCCTATCAAAATCGAGACGTTATTTCCAGGAATTCGTGCTGGTTGAACATCCGCAAGGTGCGTCCACTTACTCAGCAGCAATTCATCCGGAATCGAAGCCTTGGCGATGGGAAGTGACTCGATAGTGTAGGCACAGTCGACGTCCACAACATATCCGTCATGCAAAGACTGAATGGCAAAGCTGACTGCCATAGTATCCTTGATGTCGGGGCCATTTACCGATGAAACTTCTACTCGTCGCTTCTCCTTCTATCCCAAGTTGCTTTGCCACGTCTGCCGTTAGTAGAGTGGTATCAGAACCATTGTCCAACAAGGCATGAGTGAGTACAGTCCCCTTTGGTCCAATCAGCTTAACTGCTACGAACCCAAGGTAGCTCCGGGGTCCCCAACTACCGTTGAGTTGACGTTGGCACCTTTCGTAGCCTCATTGACCACCCACTGTCTGCTGTGAAGCAGACGGTGATGTCGCTGGTTGCAATTTGAGATGTCGCAACGTGTAGGGACGCGACACTCAAATGCTCTATGGTTAGGCTCTAGGCAATTGAAACATAACTTGAGGCCTTTCAGTCTACTGAGCTTCTTGACTTGAGGTAGAGTGAAACACTTCACATTCTGAAAGGCTATGAGTCTGGGAACAGTGAGGACAGGCCATACTTGCTTTCATAGCTACGACGTTGATGCGGGCCTTTCTAGGTGGACGTTCTAAGACTACTTTGTCCACTTGATTACCATATCTTCTTGGACTGGCGATAACACCATAGCAATTTGAGGCAATCGATACACTTCTGTCAAGGAAGGATACAAGGTGATCGAATTCCGGCTCTGATCCCGAACGCAGTATATCGTCTGCCGCTTCAGCCCACCTTTGTTGCAAATGCCGAGGTAGACGTTCTACTATGCGCTTGAGATTTGTTGAGCAGTTTAAGTCAGCTGTGTAATGCATCTGTTTCAATGCCAGATCACAGTTAACCATTTTCCTAATCAACCTTCGTAAGGCATCGACGTCTCCAGGAGCAATGGGCCCTCCAACCAGTAGCTCGTTCATGAACGACTGTGCAATGTCGTGTGGCCTGCCGAACTGCGTCCTGAGGATATCCATGGCCCTTTGATAGCCTGCCTTTCCAGGAAGGAAAACGCAGTGTTCAATTGCCTCTTTTGCTTCCCCACGGCAATAATGGAGAAGGTACATCAATTTATTGCTATCATCAAAGAGCCGATCAGCTATGCTCATTTGGAATGCTTTCATAAATTTCCAAAATTCCATTGATTTCCGCTGAACTTATCTATCTCTATTTTCGGCAAGCTGAATGTTGGTGCGGTAGCAACTCATGTCCGCCGTCCATTTCGTGCGCCGCGGTTCGAGTCCCGGCGGCGTCACTTTTCTAGGCCGATTCATAGATGGCTGCGCGCATCCTATTTCCTCTGAGTTCACCTTCGCTACAAATTTCTCGATCTTCTGTTTACTGGGTGAAAACCACGTTCACAGTAGCCAGATATTGAGCTTTCATCATCAGAGGACTCATACGACAACAGCATCTGCCTCTGGGACGCCAACTTCAGCTTTCTGATCTCTAGCTCTTCAGCCCTATCGCTATTTTTTCCTCCAATATCTCCTTCTCCAGCCTACTTTTGGCATAACCTCTACCCGTCTGCCTGCTGGACCTTACACTACCAGCTACGCTTGGCTTAGGGGGAGAATGTCGACATAATAAAGGAGGCTGAGAAATACAAATGTCACGCTCAACAATAATATCAGAACTATCGTTCAAGTTAGCAAGTTCTGGGTTCGATAAGGTTTCGAGTAACTTGCCGCTTCTTGTCCTTGTCATGTTGGTTCCAAAGTTCCAATATTCCAATTCGGGTGAACGTCCGAGATCCACGGGATACTTGAGTTCTAAGATTTGAGTACTATAGGTTGTTTCCAGCAATCTGTTGGACCACGTTGAGTTACGCGCAAAACCTCAAAAGCTAAAGCGTTCAAATGGAGGTTTATCTACAAATGCGGTACTGTAAATACAATAATAAAAATAACAAAGCTTTACAAACCTCAAATCGTGGGACTACGCCGGCTTCTATACACCGGTTTAGGAACTGCTAATTCCTAAGTGTCCCAAAGTCCACACCGACTCAAAGGCACGTGTCAACAAGACAACGAAACCACGTGATGACTTAAACAACACGTGCAATGACAAGGTCAAAGAACGGTTTACGTTCAGGTCAAAAACAAGAAAGTTGGTATAGGCGCAAAGGCGGAATAACAAAAACTGGGAATAACGTTGTACAAAATAAGGATAGAAGAAAAGAATCAACACCCCCATTCTGAATAACCAAAATCTTGTTTTTCGACTGGTCATTGCATATCACAAATTATTATCCATCGGGCCATCCCACCTAGTATTCTGCTTCTGGTTCAGAACACAGATCAGGTCCGACGTGTTGACGGATGTGTTTGGACATTCAGCAAACACATCTCGACAACCACACTAAACAACTTTCCGAAAACTGTTGCCTACGAGACTACGGAACAGTCCGTCAACCTTGAAGCGATATTATGACATTTTATCGTGTCTCCTTACGAAAAATTTGTTTTCACACAGATTAAGTTGAATATCGACGTAAACACGGCGTCAACATTGCTAACGGCATTCTTGATTGCTTTTGCAGTTTTGATTGGTTAGTGAAACTGGAGTTATCGAATCGCACAAAGAGTAAAGAGAATGCGTCCAAATCAGTTTATTGGTCACCGCCTTTCCTAAAGTATCCAATAAGTGGCTCAGAATTGACTACTGCTTCGAATTTGTGCGACTGCATGTAGGCGTACCACCATTTTCACCGCCATCCCCTTCACTGGGCGTAACCATTAGACATGCGAATCTCGTGAGCAAAGTCCAGAGATAAGCAATCGAATATGTGGACGATACATATTACAAAAAACATACAGCAGCCTGAAAGTTTAGAACAAGTACTATTTTTCTTCAGGCTGGATGGCCCAGCCTTAGACTTGGTAACGCCCTAAAACTATATGATTGACATCGCGATTTTAGGAAGAAGAAATTCAATGCGCACAGCACGCTGGATTTTACCGTCAAATCTGAGTTTACTACCATTAGTGGATCATCGTATTCTGAGACGCTCAGAAGCCCGTTCTACCAACGTTAGTGTACACATCTAATAAAAGCCGGGTGAAATTCGGTCGCACCGTCCGAGCCAGATAAACTACCGTTTATGTGAGCAACCTACGAGTGGCTCAGTAAAAACGCAATCAAAGTACGCCCACAAAATACATTTATCAGGCCAGAAATTTTAGGAACGCACAGCAAAACAATAGGGTGAAAAGCCTTTGTTAAGCGCACAAAGTATCAGAGATCAGATGAACACCTTCCTTGGGCACAGGTGCAAGGCATTGTTTACAACGCATAATCTGCCTAGTTCTTAGTAGGAGACTAAGACAGTTTTTTGTTTCACTTTACGAGAATCTAACATATTGGGAAATTTGGGGTGAAATTTGCTGAAGCCAGCTAGGTAGGGTTGTAATGTCTCCGGACTAAAACCGTTATTCGGTAGTTTCCCCATTCTCAACACAAGTTGTGATTGCACAATTCTTCGCTTGTCTATTCTTTTATTTACAGCCGTTCAACAAACACCATCAGTCGTACGATTTTTCAGTTGACGCAAATACTCCAAGAATATCACCTTTTCAAAATCTGGAAGCGATACCTGACTAAGACGGAGAACAGCGCGATCTTTAACAGTGTAGTAGGAGCCTGTTATCAGGACATGTAAGCTGACTCACAAGGAATAATTTATCAGATCGCTTACAGTCGAGTAACACTGACTGGGCAAATGATTCTGAACGGAGCTCAATCGATCGCACTCAGGTAAAAGAGTCAACAGAATCATTCAGCACAATCCCAATGTTCAATCTATCAACTAAGATCAGACGTTCGGGTCGTCTGACGTGATGAGAACAACCATAAAGGTCATTGGACTGTAATTCACGGTCACACGCATGTCTCACATGAGTACCAATTCACTCGTTCATACCGGCGAAGAATCAGCAGACACACGTGTTTGTTACATTCGATAGCTGAAACTTAAATCCAACTACAACTCAAATGTTTTCCGGGGTAATATTCAATGGGATGTAGAGCGATGTTCAAAATTCGTGTCCCCATTAGTGGGCTGCATCACCTTCCAGATTAATGAAAGACAAGATCTAGTTTTTGCTGCTTATTCTCACGCAAAACAGCTTCTGAAATCTTTGAAGTGTCTGTGCAAACAAAACAACATTTAAAGGTTTCTAATGAAGCCGCTAACAAATTTCTCCATTGCAAAGGAAAAATAAACGCATTTTACCGTCTCACGATCACGATTAAAATCTTTTTGTGGTTTCACAGTATATTGTTAGGTCTACTGTATTATGAGGATATATTAATAAGAGTCTGCTGGAAGTACACTGTATGAAGAAACGAAACACTCTTTAGTCAACTTGTCATTGACGCACTCACTCCTTTGAACATTTCTCGGTCCTCTTAACTTCTGGACGTTCAAGCAAGACAACTTCTACCTGGGTGGCCGATCGATTTTTAAAGCTTCTGTTCGAATAGTATGCATTCCCAGCATTCAGTGTCAGCACGGAAAATGAATGGACTTTCTCTCTTGTGTTTTCATTGACCGGTTCGTTCATTGCCGGTGACTTTGAAGACCTTAGTGACAAACGGATATATGCGCCTTCGTTTGTATTGTGACCGAAGTAGTTGTAGGCGGAAAATACGGTTAAAACCCTTTCTGAGTGTTGCAATTTCCACCCCTCTGGGATACATTGGTGCGACCGTATCAGCAGCTGCAATCCATAGCGTTGAAGAAAGCCATCTGTAATATCTGGGCCGAAACAGCACCCAGCTCCACGGAACGTGTTAAGTGAGGCCCCGCATTTCTCCTGAGGATCACTCCATAGTAAATTCAAAAGCTGAAATAAGTTGCAACAGAACTGTGGTTTTATTCAAGCTGGGCTGAGGAGAGAACTTAGGAGTAAAAACAGCACAGTGAAGAGTGTTGTATAGTGCGGAAAATCCAACATGATGAGAAAGGTACTTGGTGCATTTCTGAGTGGCTAACTAAAACGAACTATGGAACCGCTTCGACAATTCGGGACTGCTTAGACGAGTTGCTTCTTGAACGATCATATCAAATAGAATGAGTAGAGGCAGTTTGTCTGAACAATCAGATGTACGGTATGTAATGTATGTGGATGCATCAAGCACTTCACTTCGTAAGTGAGGCGAATGACTGTGTGCGCATTAGCTAAATGTAGACCCGTGATGTTACTCTGTTCTCAGCCGCAGCAATGATCCTACTCTGGACTTTTTTGTCTCTTTGTAATCACTAGTGTTTATCCACACATGTTTATCCATTCGTTTTATGTTAGGCGTGGGCAGTTGCCAAGCCAGCCAGGTCTGTCACTAAGGAAATACATACTGATTGGATGGAGTATGCCTTAGAGGATTATGCATTAGTAACATGTTTTGACTTAGGTAGGTGGAGGTTGGTCAACTTCCAAGCCCCGAGGGTAAAATTGAAGCCCTTTTGAACCATATCATTGATATCAAGTAATGTGGCATCCAATTAAGCTGGCCTGACTAAACTATGGGAAGAAATAGTGCAAGAACCACTCCACTACACGGTACGTGATGGGCAATAGTGACTTAGGGAGTTATTGGTGACACGCTATCAACCAAATAAAGGATATGAAAAAATCAGAGGATCCACTAGCAAAAATGCTTCTTCTATCTCACTGACAGTGTGTAGAATAGTTTATAGCAAGCATTGCTTTTCATCTCAGTGAGATGGCTTTTAAAGAGAAACCTTTTGAAATCCCGAAACTCGTACAGATTTGATAATACCCTACACCCTACGTCAATTGAGATAAACTAAATGAAGCATACTTGCAACGCGTATGTGGGTTTCCGGGTGAACGGAGAAAATGCATTGCTCATGCATCTATGAAAGAAAACATCCACATTTCGTAAATCCAACTGGTTAGTCAAGCAAAGGCAGCATAGGGAAAAATACTTTCACGGAGAAACATTTCAAAAAATGCAGACAATTGCAATCTTCTCAGGAAAACACGCCTATCAGAACCTGAAAGTATGCCTGTTATTGCTTGGAAAGTGGTCGATTCATACTACAGGAAGAGACATTGCAGTGGAAGTGACCGATTCTATTCACCTCAGTTTCTTAGTAATCTACCACTTCAAAGGGATTGTGTAATGAACACAAACGATACACTGACCCGGTACAATAACGAACCATTTTGAGTGGGGCGTGAACTGACTAAGCCGGTAAGTTTTCTCTATACACGTACACGGTGCTTTTAGTCTGAACACTTCAGATTAGGGATACTACTCAGGGATATTACCGTTGAGGGGTGGAGAAAAGTCTTGAAAAATGGGTTAACATTTCCCGAAATCCCAATGGGCAACTTTGTTTTTGTGATATATATATACGTTTAACTCGTCAGTTACAATCCTACTCCTTCTCCATCTAGATGATCTAGGTGAAAGGATCATCAGCTCCTAGGAACCATCGAGGACCATCACACAGATTCACCATGTTCAAATAGACTGCAAATCACCGGAATAGTATGGAATACTTCAAGCATTCACATAAAAAATGAAAAATTCTCTTTAACAGCTGGGGTAAAAAAGCGCGGATAAAAATGAAATTTCGTCCACTCAGTGCATCAGGGCTCTTTTTGTTCAGTTCACGGAAGTAGGAAATCACCGTCAAAGTAAACAGCTGGAATCTTTATGAGGATTTTTTCTGAGGTGAGGTGCTCTGATACGGCAAAATTAGAACGAAAAACAAAGTATAACAATTTAACATTTTGCGGGAATATTTCAGAACCTGAATAACCTGTAAGGAGAATTGTTGCGACTATTGGAAGAAATGAGTCTATTGTTTCTTTCGCAAGCTGAAACTAGGTTACAACAATTTCACAATGGAGGCCTTTGTAAAGATCTTAAACATCTATTGTTCTTCTTGCGACATTGAAAACTGATTTGCATCAGTGGCAACTTTTACACTTTCGGTTAATTCTATATTAAATCTACTTGCCGTAGGATGCACCCGACAATGCGCCTTACTTTTCTGGAACTCGTCATCAAACGTACAGTAACCAAATGTTGTCAGTCCGGTTACAATACTCACCCCCAGGGAACACCCGAAAATTGCTACAAACACGGAGGTAGTTTACACTCAAATGAAGATCTCAATTGACCTCTGGTCGCGCGCATTGCCTAACCTTTACTTTGAAGGCCTGCTTCGACTTCACAAAGCCAAACACATGTGCAAACAGTTGCGCACAAACTTGAGTGAGCTTCACTCGTATGCATTTTACTGCTTCCCTGTGGTCGAATGCATGTCGTGCAGCCGGTGATCCCCTAGTTGCTTAGTTTTGGAGGCAAATCAAACTGAGTCATACATATGCTTCACTTGATTGCCTGATCTCAGTTTGTTGTGCTATCTAGTTGAGGTTTTCCTATCTGGGTTTACGTCGTAATAATGAACAGAACTAAACCTATGCATGGCGCAAGTTAGCCACAACGGTTGATAAGTATGAGAGCTGCACTGGTGTGAACTTGGGATGAACTTCCATAAAAAACGGGCTGGCCGAATCTACTTACAGATTTAATTGAAAAATGTGTAACCTCAAACTTTGGAATCGGAAATCGCCCCTGAGAAGCTTCTTTTGTTATGTTTTTTTGTAGTATTCATTGTTTTAGTTTTTACCGAGTAAAAGTATTAAAAATCTACTAGCATACAAAAAAAACTTGCTGGAGACCATTCCGAACTGTGTTGGTTGATGGAATTCATTGCATTGCGATTGTTCCAGCCCCTGATTGGTTCCTTGGTCGCCTGGAGCAGTTAGCCATTTTTTGTTTGCAGTGATCCGATTATTTGTCTGCATTACTGACTAGAACATATGAATCTTAGATAATCTCAATATGCGTTCACTTTCATCTACATTGTGAAATACTCCGATGTCTGCATGTTACTACTGAGTTTCGTTCAGGTGGTTATTGTCTGATCCTATTGCCTTGTACCTGTTGCTGTTACCACAGGCATTGCATAGCCTCTTATTTCTATAAGCCATCTATCCGGAAAGACATTCCACTGTTGCGAAAGCTATCGACACCTATTAGTTGATCGTACTCCTATCGCTCACATTGCACGAGCTTCTCAAGCTTTGCTTTCGCCTCCCTTTTCCACAGTTTGTGGGTTCCAGGGCCACATTGTGTCCACACCTCCTTTTAAGTTAGCTGAAGAACACTCCCAGTATAATTCTCCTCCTCCTCTGTAATCACTGGCCAACATATGCATCAGCAAACAGCTTGGGACGTAGGTCGATGGGTGGCGACGTGGGCTTTTTGCGAAGAAACATTCTTCGGGTAGGGTTATGACGGATGTTGGCGGTTGGGATGTTTTTTTGCTCCAAATGGATACCGTTATTGCCTGATTCAAAAGCCATAGTCATGATACGCCTTGACTTCACAATCACTGATTGTTTCACCATGAGACTGGCGGTGATGTCGACTACTAATGCGACACTTAAATCCCAATTCCCTACCAAATTTTTGAAGCTTCTCAGATGTTGACTGGGGTCCTTTATTTCAGTACGATAGCTAGTAGATACCCTACTCGCAAATTGCAAACGCGCTCTGCTGACGAAGATTGTTATATTGAGGGTTGCTAACATCTCGAACTCAATAAAGTCACTGTGGTAGTTGGGCGTTGTTTACCGACCTACTACAACTATTAGCCGGTACTGCATGAAATCGTTCGCTCTTTAGGCTGCTGTCTCAGGTGGTCTGCAGAAACCACGCCGCATTGTGTATCGCTTCAGTTGGCAAGCCATTCCTAACCACTGAACTGATTTCCGAGCCCTACAAATGCTACTGTTAACACTACCATAATGTGCAAACCCTACCTCCATCGTCAGACCTCATCTCATTTTTATTGATATCTTTAAACAGCATCTACTTTTTGATGGACGTTTTGTCACGGCCGTTCTAGAAAGCATTAATCTATCTTGGCACTTCTGACGCTAGTTGTTATTTTGCAATTGAGTTAACTGTTAAATACTAGGGTCGTTCCTGGTCGCTCATTTGATTTTTGACAACTTGGCGTTAGTTAACTGGTATAGGGACGGTCGTAGAGAGAAGTTTCAATCACCTCTTTGGAATTCTTTTGTGAAGGATCCTTCGAAAAGTGAGATGAATGTTTCTGAAGAAAACGCTTTTGCTGTTGTTGATGTTACGTTATTCTCCAAAGCTGAAATATACTGAATACCACGCCTTAACCTAGGGTCTTTTAGTTTCCAAGTTCCATTCCTAAGTAAGTGGTCATTGTGATCTGCTGCATCAAAATGTCTTTATCTGCTTCCTTTTGATAATTCTTTGGAATGAATGATGCTTCTTTCCTTCAAAATGAGGCATAAATCCCTTGACTCACTCTGAATGATCACGTGTTTTCTGAGATCAAAGCCCATAAACTGCCTAATGTAGGTTGCAAATCAGTGACGCTCCATCTCATTATAGCAAAGCCACCATTCGATTATACGTATTACAACCAAATTAGGCCTATCTATTTCAGGTTTATTAGGCCGCGGTTATGAGAGTGCTCCCCGGTGAAATAAGTTGAGGGAGGTAAATATAACTATAGGATCACAATGAAAGTCCATTGCTCCGCAATTACCACGTACGCCGTGAGGACAAATGACGAGTTAGTGGAAACATCTACTATTCACTTATGTTTCTGCTGTTCGGCTCGAGTAACCAGGATAGATTTTGTACCGTGTTTGTTTTTAATAATTTCAGTTTCTTCACATTTCCAATTAGACTCAGGTTCTCAGATGGAGATACTATCTTTAAATAGAGCTCACAAGAGGAAAATCACGACCAGACTGTTTTTGCGTATTTAAACCAGTATTTGTACATAGTAGCGTATAAAATCAACGCAGGGAGACTTTACATACAATGATCCTTACAGCCGACCCGTCATATAATATAATGCTTTTTCATAACCCAGTGAGAGCGCAAAATGATGTGGAAGTGGTACCGACAAGCCACTTCACAGGGGGACAAGGAGTTAAAATGTTAGGGAACCTCCTGTGCACAGTGACTCGGACATGGTTGCCCAATGGATTTTATTGCTCAAGGTCACCTTGAAACCCAATACTGAGGGGACAACAGAAGTGTTCGCTAAGTTGCTGGTTACGGCTTTGTGGAAATCACCTACACCGTAATGCCATGCGGCCAATGTGTGGGGAATTACACCGGTTTTCAATTTTAACAAAAACCTGTTTTGCCTTCAGCTAGATGTAGACATTTTATTGTAGAGGAGGGCCTAAAAGCTTTTTGGACGGACATTTTCACTTGGCAAATCACATTGAACGATTCAATCAATTCCTGTCGATTATATGAGCCGCAATTGCGCCTTTCGCGAGCTTGATTTTTTTTGGGATCAACTACACACAGACAGGCGGTCAGCCATTCTTTGAGAGGCGCAAGAAACTATGGGAAATTTAGATGGTGTGAATTAAGTTTATACCGCTCAATTAGTCACTTTGCAATTACACTATGATCAATTCGGTTTTACCGTCTCTCTCACACAGAAACACAACAGATATGATTATAGGTTGGCCTAATATCCGAGTGCCTGCAAAAGTCATATTTCTATGAGGTATGAAGCTCAAAGCTTTTTATACTATCTGGAGAGCGTATCACCAACTATAAATAAAGATATTGCTCACCTGCTCCCAGTCCTGCAGATTAACAGCTTTTGGACCATCCAAACACGGACTGAAAACCGACACCAACTAATAAGCAGAAAAAATAACCAGAAAGCCTTCATTTTTTGAAAAATAATCCATAATGTGCAACAAATGTCGAAGCAATTTGCTGTTACACTGGTTGGCAGTTGATAAGCACAATCTATTGTACATTGATTAAAATAACCTCTAACACTGAGGCTGAATATAGACCGTGGTAACTAAAAGGAAATATGAAACAGCACCCGAAGTGGTCCGTCTCTCTAGGTCCTTCATTCTTATTAGGTGCAAATTCTAATCCTGTCACCTATGGAGTTCTGTTTGTTTTGTGAACCGACGATTGGCCAAATCGGTTTTATTTTGTCAAGTAGACCACGGACATCGGTGGGCAGTGCTGTGATAGTAAAGACAAGATATTTCAGTCATAGAAAGTTGTCTTGAATTTCACTGACTCTGTCACGTCACTCCACTATTGACTTCAGTTAAAGTCTGCAGAGACTCATTATTGTCAAATGTTGACAGCGTATACGGAAAGAAAGAAATGGCGGAACAGATGGGCTTTATATAAATTATTTAGTTCCAGCTGCATACAAGGTAGTCAGATGACGAAAAACGAGAAGACGGCGTGCATAACCCCGCAAGTTGCCAATGGAATGGAAGGGTGAATACTGTTCACCCCTTCAGCTTGGAGTCAGGCCCATCACTGCTCGAATCAGTTTCACGGATATGAACATAAACTCACACAAAAAACTTCAGCAAATACCCCGACCCCTTCAAGTCATTTGTGCTGTCCAGTGTCATGGAAAAGATTACTCATTTTGGTAATCCACTTAGTTTCACATGGAACTTAATAAAGGAAATTAGACCAATGCATTTCCTTAGAGATATTAGGGTTAAAAACTTTGGCTGGGGTTCAGTTTACAAATAATTTTAAGTTACGTACAACTTCATTCCATGTGAAGACTTTTCAGAAGAGCGGAAAAATAGCTCGGACAAATGGGGCTGGGTTTATATATATCCTGGAAACCAATAACCACCATCCGTGTCATCTACTGATGACAATTTTGCGAATGGCTCAAGTTTATTACCGAAGAATATTTCGGTCCAACAGATAATTTCTCCCGGAACTCAAATAGTGCAGAAAAGTCAAATGTTGCCTACAGATCTTTGGAAGTTTAAGAGAAGCTCCCCTTTCTCTCGAGATCATTGGGTCTGTTGACAGTTTACTGTCCTACTTTGACCACGCGTGAAGCCAACGGAAAGTATCTAAAGTCCTGCTGGGAAGCACGGATCGGTTACGCTATTATACTTGTTCAAAAACACTCACCGAATAATCTGTAAATCGACTGAATCAAATCCGATGGTCATCTGTGTCACATCCCTAAGGTACTCAGATATCAGTCACATTACCCAGTTGTGCCGTTGTGTTGTCACCCATGAGAGATAACAAGACAGATTCTAGTTCGCGCCTGTTCACCGCAATTAAACTGGAGAGAGAGACGCTGAGAGCACTCCGTGATGCTTGCAAAAAACGTAGTGTGTATCTCCGCATTTCTGCGGGGACACAGCGCTCGGACTGAGTAATAGGAAAGCTGAGCAGAATACGATGTGGCGTAGTGACATTTGGATACACCACAAATAAATCGTCAGACAATAGGTACGGCTAACCGAAGCCTGTCTAGCAAATTTCAAGCCTCCATAGTGCTACTTGACTGAAAAGTTTCGACGGAGGAGTCAGTTGATTTGCAGTTAGGACGGCCTTGGAACCTTTGGTAAGCCAATAACATCGCTCCGATGGGAGCACCTTCTCCTGTTCAGACATGACAATTCAGGGGCGTTCAGCCTGCACCGGTTAAGCTGTGGTCTGGGGCTCAAGTTCCGGTGCTACTACAATTATGCCCTGCTTATCAACCCTAATAAAGGAAAACTCAACTTTCATCTGGATGAAACAGATTGACTACTCCAAAACTGGAGGAGAATGATGTGAATACGGACTGACATACAGGTCGAGTGCACCTAGAATAGTTTATTAGAGTTATACATTCATTTTCAAATAACGATGATGGGATACGTAGCTAAATTTAGCAGAACCTTTGTTTGAAAATGTCCAACTAAATTTGCTTCACACACATATGGCTTGACACGATGCTCGATATTCAAGACATTAAACCATTTCCATTGGTTTTGGAAATGATTTTATAACTTCGCGTAGATCAGCTTTCCAGCTCACATAGAAAGGAAGAAACTGGTGGTATGCCAGCCTCCGTCAAGCTAATGAATATTGTTTTATCAAAGGTTTGTAGAGACTTTGATGCCGATAAAATCGGACATTCCACAATCCGGAAAAGCAAACTGGGACACGTTGAATAGATTGAAGTTTCCGGATTAAAGTTCCTCCGGTAAGTTATGAGAGTGGCGACCAGTCGTTATACTACTCTGGCGTTAAAAAATGGCTAGACAAGTGGAATGGATTGCACAAAAAGCGGCACTCGGTGCGTATGCCTAAATCGCAGAAAAACGAATGGCCAAGAAGTAACGTCGCTGCGGATTGATGAGACATCATACAGAATTTTCTGCCGTTGTGGAACGGAGGCTAATTTTTGTGACAGTGGTGTCTTTTTTTAAAGGTAGGCGCAGGCATAGTGGTTGCTTTTCAATGGTGCATGCGTTTGTTTTTCGCTTCCACTCACCCGAGTTTTCGGAGGTAAATCTACGAAGATAGCTACTCTGGATGAAGAGATCAACAAGGAAAATCAATTCGTATTGATGTGAGTTGAGCGCAGATATCTGAAGCTTCATCTGTTAGGCGCAGTGTTTAAACAGAACCCTACGCATAAAACCTGAAAACTCCGACAGCCCAAAATCGCCTTTAATCCTCATAAAGCTCATCACCGAAGCACGGTCCCCAAGTTCCCGAACGCTAGTTCTGCTTGAAAGCAAATTGTGTGTTTGTCGCCAAGTACTATCATTTGCGAACTAATTTGGTTTCGACGGAATCTCAGCTAAATCTCTGGTTTGTGATATATTTTGACTAAATGTGCCGCAAGAAGACCATGTCCAGTTTCAGTAACGATGATACCCGGGATATCGTAGTATGTGACCTTGACAGAACTCCGATCATCAGGCTGCTACAAATGACTAAAGAATAGCATAACTAAGAAATTCGGATGGAAATCGGTTCAGACTTTTGGTAAGTTCAATTAAGCTTAAAAACCAGCATACATGTGATTAAGTGAAATAAATGAAGGGAATTAGGCATGCTTGCCATTCCGAGTGGTTTACAAGATGACTTGCATGGTCCGAACCCTTTTTGGGTGGTCACTGTCACTTTTCCCGAGATATGCAAAGCGTTATGTTCTAAAAATGATGACCACTGATAATAGCTCTGCAGCAATTGGTCCGCTGCTAACACTGTTTAGGTGCGATTGGAGCACCAGGTCCTGTATGCTGCTTCATAATAATCTGTTAGCCCCATTATGAAAGAATGTAAGGCTACTGTTCCGCCAATGTGGGTGCAAAAGTTGCATTCTCACATTCCACAACACCTTTGCTTCAGTGTTGTATTTACTTAGGAAAGTATCTCCTGATCGGTCACTTAACTTGTCAGGTTGCTTGATCTCTGTTGGAACTTGGTTTTCTCACACATCCTCAATCCTTTCGTTTTTCCCTTTTTTTGCTGTAATGCTCAATTTCGTCAGGAACTTTACAGAACGTGTCATTGCCACAGTCATTGATGCATAAGGCGGACACTTCTCAAGCAACAGGGAGACCTCAGCGGAATACGCGTCATTCTGTAAGGCCCGACATATCCATTGAAATTCTCCTTTGATTTATTCGTGGGGATTTAATACAAGGTATACATACTAACCATTTACTACCTGGAACAATAAAGAATCCTGATCAAATAAAAATCAGTTTAACTTGCACACGACCAACATTTTATTCACAAATGTAGGATCCTTACCTTGCTTCGGTCTAGCGTGCGGACTTTGTGTAAATCTGTTGAAGAAGCAACGCCACCGTGGCAAACGAAGATCGTCTGGTCAACAATGCAGGCAACAGGCAGTTGACTAAATGCCTTTGAGCAAGTCTGAAGCAATTCACTTTCTTGGTTCTGTGGTAAGCAGTTAGCACAAAGTTAATGTATTTGTGAAACCCAGGTAAACGCTTACCATTGTACGAATTTAGATCGGAAAAAAAGAATCTCATTCGGAAGTTACATCAAGCACAACAGTCTATTGCCTCTTCTTGCGGCTTGACCTTGATGACGGAATAAGCACGATGTGAGCAGTTGCCAGTTTCAAGTATGTTCATTCATGTTAAACTCAACAACAGTTAGGTAACTCAGGATGAGAACATTTCGTTAGCTAGCTGGGTTTATTTCCAACCTTAACTTGCCCGTAAACTATCATTATTCCCAGACTGCAAATGAGTTAGTATTCCCAGTAAAAATATTCGTATTCTGAAGTTAACCTGACTAGCCAGATTGTAAACAAAGAAGCAGCACACATTTGGAGGATTAAGATTCCTGGTTGCTGTATGTCAATCAACAGACACATGCAATTATTCATCCACAAAAGACTCGTGAGGTGACAAGTTAACAGGCCCCAACGAATGATATAAACCTCGCCTCAAGCACTGCTTGTTAATTTATGCATACAAATCCTCAGCCGAAGGCATATAACCGCGCCCCTCTTAACTCTACTCGCTATAACATTTGACTGAGAGAAAAATCGGACTTAGACACATTAAAAACGAGGAGCTTCGCATTCGAACTGTTCTCACCCATCAATGTGGAGAGAGGCCGTTGCAGAACGTAGGTAAGTCAGCTTTGTAGGTCAGCAATTTAGCTTTAAGTATATTTTGTTTTTTGAGTATACTAGAGAGGTTAGCAAATCTGCTTTATTACCTGAATTACACAAAAACATGGATGGCGAGGTATATCATTTAAACTGACCGGTGACAGTAAAACAGCCAGCAGTTGTACAAAATACTTCATATTTGATCAGGTTTCCAAAACTTCAGCATGACCTAAGGTTAAAGGTAATATAACTTCCGAGTCCATTACCTGCTGGTATCCTACAATCGTTATCTGAAATGCATTGCTGAATTGTATCTGCATTGCACACTGGTGTTTGATAGATCTCGTGTGAACCTCTTCACAATAATGTTAGGGTTGGAAGGGAGAAGGCCTTGTTTTCTAGAAACACTCAAACAAGCACAACATAGCACAATCCTGCAGCTGGCGAACCTAATTATTTCATCAGTTTTGAGGTAAAATACATTGTATCTAAAGATTCACACTATTTTTGATACAACTAAAACATACCGGATACTTCCACGAAAGTTCTCGTTTGAATCCATAGCTGTTGCACAGAAAATTAAAAACGCAATGGAAAAAACTCGTCCTAAGTTCGCATGCGTGTGCAATTCTGGTAAAATTTAATTTTAGGTACTTTGGAATCTCGTACACGGTCGCAACAGTTTGCCTGTCGTAATTGCCTACATTGTGGGAATCAAACAAAAAACTGGATACCGATAATCTCTCAGTGATGAGAGAACAATGCTATCCATCCATCAAGGTGAGCAAAAACTTACTTTACCTAGCCTGTTCACGAATGTCAGGCAAAAAATATCCTAAATAACGTTTCTGTCAAGTTATTCATTGCCAACTGTGAGTTTCAGTCTTGTCTGTATGGAAAAGAAAAAATACCGTTTTCACTTATGGCTGTAATTGACAGAATGTATTGTCCGTGACGCACGCACATATTTCCCGATTTTTAAGGCCCTCAATTACACCAGCAAACAAATAGCACTAAGTAGGTGCTTTCTATAAGCAATGCCAAACAACCTTAAGTCCTTTTCAAAAAAATTCTGAATTGGTTCTTCTTTGCTATGAAACATTTTACTTTCCAAAGGGCCACTCTCAGGACATCAGCAACACACTTTATCGAAAGCATCCAGACGTCCGTGAACAAAGATGGTATTAACGTGCATGTAACACAATGTTCGGCAAGCTTTAGAGTGAATATGATCCAAGTAGTTTCGGAGTGCATGAATTTCCTAAACGTAATTTTTGGTGAATTAAGAGCAAACATACTGAGGATACTAGTTTACTCTTATAAATATAGTGCAAGTATTCAGCTTCGAAAGTTTAAGCAGGCTTCTTCTAGATTCCCAGCATTTTTCAGAAATGTTTTAAGACAGAAAATGCGAAGATAAAATTTTTTGCTTGCATTTGCTTTTTCCCAAACTATGAAAGCCATTTTAAAATTTATCGACCTTACTAGATCGTGATTTACGGTCAGATAATTTACTGGCATTCAATAAACCAGGTGGTGATATTTAACTGGTAACAGGTAATAACTTAAGATTACATCGCTAAGATTTGCTTCACATACTAATAATGACATTGTGTATTTTTAGCGCGCCCTGAACGCTTTGTTTGAGGCTGTCGAATGTCATACTGTCTGAATCGCCAATAATTCCCTGGGACATATACTAGAAACTTAAACTGGTAAACCGTAGAACAATTAAGCAATAGTCAGTTGGATGGTTGTAAATGAACAAGTTCTGTGCTAGCTTAATGAAAAGTCATAGTAAATTACGCACGAGTCATTCACATCAACCCGACTTTTCTTTATTTCCTTCAACACTTATCTGATAAGTTGCGGCTTACGTGGATGATTCTGCCGTGTAATGAAATGCCGAAAAAGTAAGGGGTATTTGTCTTTCAATAGATAGTCTTCAGACAAATACAGCTAAATGGCGAGTCAGGTTAACCTTAAAAGCCGCAATCATTTCGAGGATCTGGAAGTGCTTTTCGAATTGCTAGACTGAGGCTTTGTTTCCTTGAAGGGGAGTGAAATGACAGAGGTGCGCGCCTTAACATTTGCTTCTTCTAATTTAAAGTCGAATGAATACTTGACTGGATACAAATGTTCACAATTATTCTTAAATATGAGTATGCCTATCTGCACTAGTACAAAAACCATTTACTCAGTGGTGCGCTTTAGCAACGCCAGATTATTCTGATGCCCCATTTGTTGGCAAAGAAAAAAAACCTATCCAAATGGTGACCGTTTTGAACTACGTTTCTGAGCCTTTGTCGCCTAGTACCCTTTGACCGACTTTACGGCTGACGAAAAATTGGACTAAGTGGTTTGGCTAGTGTACATTAAGTAAGTGTACGGCTATAGCGCCAAACATATACTATGCTGCTTCAGTTTTCCGGAGTCGATAAGTGCTTTTTGGTTCTCCGAGATAAACGCCGACTTGTTCGAAGCACACAGTTCGTGACACATTTACAAATATGTAAAAAGAGTATGCCGACCCTTTACGCTCAGGATTCGACTGAACAACTGATCACGATGAACTGTGCCCGAGCTATGCTGCTATCGTGGCTGTCTTGGCCACGAGAACCATGCACAGGCCCAGTCCCCCGGAATTTCTTGTGAGGCATCCCTTGGCTAGACGTCGTGCGTTGATTTGGATAACCCACGCAATTACAGTTCGGTCAAGTAAATAATAAAAATGACTGTGTACTTCATACCGCAAAATACTAATACAGGCGGAAAGAAAATATCCAGCCAAGAAGGAATCAATGTTTGACATCTTGGCGACTAAACTTGCGACTAATGAGCATCGATACTCAAACCGCCAAATCAAGTGGTTTGTCGTCTGTAGCTTTGCGACCAGCTGGTATAGGCCTACGCGTGTGTCTTCTACGAGTGGTCACCGTCTGTGGAATATGTTCTTCGGTTCCATTGTAAGAAGCCAGAATAAAAAACCACTTAGCGTGACAGAATATAGTACTCATAAGATTGCTAAGAAAGATCCTCCATCCCACGGTCTGTTTCAACCTTCTTGCAGCCCACCAGGTAGGCGCAGTCCCCGACTTGAATTTCTAGTGGGTGTAGTTCAAAAAGCCGCTCCACAGTTTCAATAAGTCTGTTGTGTCAGTCCCATTAGTGGAAGAGACATCACCAATTAGAAATAGCAGCGATAGCTTACAACCAACCCAAATATTGAAGAATTAAGACACTCCTGAAGCCAGAACACTAGCAGATCGCAATGTGCAAACGAAACTTGTCACTTTATTGACGATAAACGCTACTCCTATGTTGGCTGAGAACTCTGACTGAAAAGTTATTCTGCCCCTGTGCAGCTAAGAGTATTGTAAAGACAGTATTATAAACAACGGTTTCATCTGAGGCACCTGCTGAATTCATTTTGCTTGAGCTCGTTGCAGTCTTGAGGGAACACTTATCCAACCATACATCAATCTCAGGGGACCATTACAATTTAGTGACAGATACATTTTCAACGACATTTTCAGAATTTCTCCGTAAGCTGGTGTAAACATCATCAATGATTCAAAATAGGGGGCGCAAAATCGAATCAGTCAGTCTGTTTTTGCGAAAAGTCGAAACAGGTGAACACGGCAAGCATTACGGTCATTTTCCCTCGTGTAATGCAGAGAATTCACGTTGGAGGAGAGTGGTACAAAAATCACCATTATGTTTGGTCGTAGTCCGTTAGTCTAATGCACGACAATATTTCCAACTAAAGAAAGTTACAGGAGTACATCGAGTTTCATACGCTACCGTGGACATTTGGGGGCGGGGGGAACTTTAATTGCGGGAAGACTGTCGATTAATTTGAATGTCTGATTTTTTCCATGGTCTTCAAGTATCCGAAGATGATGGCAGAAGGGGGCAACTAGTATGGAAAATGTAGCCACAACCAGATATAATGTTGCAAAGTGTTACAAAAGGATGTATACTTACACAAAACATGAAGCATGGTGTATTATTACTAAAAGATAAAGTCGTCTTAGGCTAAAGTTTACAATGAGCCACTAATCATCAGAACAGAGCTCTCGGAACTATGCAGTCGCAAAGCACTGCGCACTAAAGAGATGAAGTTTTGGAAAATGACAGTCTGTGTCTGTCCTCCTTTGAAAAAAGTGCAGAAAAGTCAACATTGAAGTCGCCTAAATGTTGTGTTCGTAAACCTATCGATAAAGTGCAAAATGGAGGAAGTATAATGCTATTTTCATCTATCATTGTAGTCCCACTGCAACTCGATAGGACATCGGATAAAAACCGCTATATTTTGCTCTACGCGGGTAATATTCGACCAATCTGTATATCAATCATATATATAGTTTATATACCAAATTTGCTGCATCGATGAGCATTAAAAGATCGGTTTATTTGGAACCGATTGCATAGGGGTTAGTTATTTTTAACGAGTGCAGTAGAAACAAGCGAGCGGATGCGAGGTTGGTTTTCACAAAGCGCGCACAAAGAGGTTTCATGATAACGGACACGAAAGCATAAATCCCATTTGTGTAGAGTTTTGGGAAATGACTGTTCATATGTGTATTCCTGAGTTTTACTGAGTGTTGTTTAAGCAGCTGGTATGAATAAAAGTGTGAAAGTGAACAACTTGGAAATCTCCGTCTGTCAGTTGACTGCGGGAGGTGGGGTTTGAAACGGACGTTACGCATAAATTCCATAACCTTTACACAGTTATTATCAGTCCTAGCTTTTCCACCGTCTCACAGGAAAACTATATGCTTGCTGTTACCGAAAATCCGGAACAGGACTCCATAGACTGCCAATGGATATTTTGCGCAAATCCTTTATGTTACTTCCGAGAATTGACAGCTTAGAAAAGAGAAGTTAACTGTAGTTATCATTTAATGTCACTAAAACACGCGTTCAGAATTTTATCACGCACGGACTGAAGAGTTTAAACTTCAGTATCCTGTAGTTTAAATTCAAGGTTTCTGTTTTTTCATGCTTTGGGTGTGGTTCTGTTACCATAACAAAGAACTAAATTAGGCCATCGAGTAGGCTGTCTAACTCAAACGACGTTCGTTTGTGTCAATAATTACCAGGATATACTTATCACATGGCAGGTGAAAAATATTTTGCACGCAACTTTGCATAGTGAAAGCATCGGGATTATTCCACAAAGTATTTGCAGTTAGAATTGGTGGAGTTCAGGTTTACGTATTCGGCGTTATCTTTAATCTAACGCATTTCGAAATAGAACGTCCAATTTGGTGGTCACAAGGTGGGTATGATTTGAAAATGTGAGGATCAGAATCAGCAAAGATGATTCCATTCGGTAGCGCATTCCGAAAATTTCAGATTCAGGTTTAAATTTATCCTAAGAAAAGGCTTTGTTCATTCACTGAGGAAACTGGGTAAATACAGAGGAATTCTGAACCACACGAGGAACCACCGGAGGCACTATAGAAACCTGGTTGTTGTTCTTTCAAAGAGACAGTGAAGTGCACATTAGTGACGTCATGAATACGAAAAGTTAAGCAGCACAATAAAACCACATGCCTAACTTTTTCCGCGACAGCTAATTAACTGACAGCATGGAGAAACCTCGACTGGCAGTTTGTTAAATTGCGATGGACTGTAACCGCAGAACCACTTTATATTTGATAGTTGTCTGACGGTTTGAAAAAAATTATTGGCTCTCGGAAAAATCGACAAGGATCAGTCACTCAAAAATTTCCACCTACCAACCGTCATTAGATCTCAGAATGTTTTTGGACTTAATTGTGTTGCTTCTAAAACGCGTCTAGCTATCAACAGACAGCGTACAAAAACGAGGCATCTGTGACTTAGTTCACGGTTTTCGGAGGCGTGGCAAAGACCATTCGGGTATATACCCACAGTGACACACATTAAGCTGGGTTCTAATATACCACTGGTCTTAAGTCAAGATACGATGGATTTTTACACTCAGACGGTGAACCCTAATCTAGTGGACTGACAATACCGACAGTAGGGCGCACTCTCACTGCCGCAAACCCCCACGTTTAAATTTAGATCAAGTTTTTCTCCGTCAAGTCCTGGAATATGTGATAGCAAAAGTTTGTTCTGTAGCTACATGTATTAAGGCTACGCAGTTTAAATGGTGAGAATTTTCGCTTGCAGGTAGTCTTGTAACAAGTAGTCCGTAAGTACTATTTCAGTTTAAAGCACCGTAGCGTTGTGATCAACAGAGGACAAATACAGGAAATCCAAAATCCATACTTTTTGATGTAGTGTAAAACAAGTGTGCTAGACAATTTTGGGTAAAAATAAAACCCTATTGCAAAAGCCTCTTTTCCACTGCTCCAGATCCATTAGTGGTGTTCCTGCCCGCCGTGAACAACGAGTGGAAATAAAAATATCAGCGTCAGAGCTCACATCATCTAAAGCTTCGTGTTCCTTTTTCCAACATATAGAATTTTCTATTTCATATGTGTAAAGCTAGAGTGATTGCAATTTATTTATTTCCTTGGATGACGTAAGCAAACAGACTCAACATTCCCTTAGCCTATTTTTCCCAACGAGTCCAACGCGCTAATTGGGCGTGGTTGCATCTCGTTAAAGTTTGAGTGGTATTTTACCACAGACCAACAGGTCTTTTTGCTCGTTCCAGTTCAAAACCAATTCCAGAGGTAAGCAACCTGTGGTGGGAAGCCAGTTTGACCGCTTAGGCAAGAAATCACGGCTAATTCGTAACACTGGAAATCCGAAAACCCATCCTCAATGGCTAGCTAGCCTGAAGAAAGTAATAAGACTGAACAATGAGTACATCAGGGCGTTCATAATCCAAAAGGTCCCGTTTAGATGCGAGTACTGGTATTTCATTTTCTCTAAATTCACTTATGGTTTTGTCTAGAACAAATTCATCCCCAACAATGTGCAGACACTTTGACCATCGTCGCCTACTCAATAGCTTAAGAATGGATTACAACACCTCTAATAAATGTTTCCCTTTTTTCGTTTTTCTGATAATTGGACACACTGGATAACAGACCTTCTACAATGACCATCTCATGCAAATTTGCTCAATAAACAAAAAAACTTACAGTTCGTTGATTCGTATATCCTCATGGTTCCCACGATTGAGAAAGACGCATCCAGGGAAAGCGAGATAGGCGGCAAACAAAATGCACAGCACCTCCACGGACTTGTAACCTCGATCGACAAAGTCACCGTTGAAGATTATGCGATTTTTCTCGGAAGGTAGGCCGTTCTACAAACCATTTACACCGTTTTTTAAGTTAGTTTGGCATCCGGGTTACAGTTTGACAACGATTTCGTAGCGTACAAACTTGTTAAACTTTGTTTAAGCAAACTTTCCTCTCCAAATCAAGGAACTCATGGCTGGACATGGGTTTCACTTTGATTCACGCTTGGAGAAACAAATTAGAAGTCAAAGTTTAGTAGTCGGTGGCATACATACGCTATTTGAGTTAACGGACACAAGTGATCTCGTGTTGGCAGTGTCTCAAATAGTTCATCAGTAATGCATATATTAGCACAGTTTCCTTTCATTTTAAGTCGTAATGAAAAACGGACTCTCAGGCTAGAGTGTTTTTGTCTGCTTAATGGCACTACTAAGATTTATCGACCTAACTAAACTCCTAGTACCTACCTGAATGTAAGATCTATCAAGTACTTTCATTTTTTATCAGCTATTTGATAACTCGTTTTATAGATCTTTATTTATCCATCGGTTATCAATAACACTGGATGAGAAACAATTTGCAGATGATTTCTAATATTCACGGTAGAAATGCAGAGACTTTCACATACTTGATTGAAAAATTGTAACAAAGCTTGGAGGTTTCCATGCAAATCTCCGCAAATGCTCACGAAAGAGTTTTCTTCTAGTTGAATTTCACTGATATTTGGTTCGTGCTGCAAAGCACTTGCAGCTTCATTGACAATCCGCTCAAAACATTCTTTAGTTATCCGTTTCTGAAACATCAAGGAAAAATATGGATTTCACGCGTGCGTTGTTTGTGCATAATGCTTTCGTTGGTTTCATGCTTTACGCACAAAAACCCCTCATTACAGTGAGAAATGAACAAGTAGCTAACAATCCTCGAAGCCAACTATCGGTTTTATCGGCCTTTCGCTTATTAGATGTGTCAGACTCGGTTCTCGAATTTTCATCAGACTCATTTCGCGCTTAAACAGCACGGTACATGTGGGTAGAGTTAAGTATAGGTGTTTAAACACAACAGATGAACAGTCAGCTGAACAACATAAACGGCAGTTAGAGTTGGGTTCGTGGCTGAAAATATATAAAAGGGTGCGAATGAGATCATAACTTGTATGCCATAACCAGTGGTTCTTTGATTAAGAGAAATCCGGGGACGATGACTTCATGCTGAGTCTCAAACAGAACAGTAATAGAGAAGGATTTTGCATTGTTATAATCTTTCCGGGAATAATATATGAATATCTTCAACGTCGGATGCGCCTCTGCAATGCACTTTTGCTCGGAGGTCAGTCAGCAGGAGAATACTAATTTGAATTTCACAAAAACGCAACGGTATTCGCGAAACACATTTGCAAGCGAGTTGGGTTTTGCGAGAGGGTCACCTGGAACCCAGCTTAATCTCTCGTTTATGATGTTTCTAAGTAACTGAACGAGCTACACCATGTTTCAATTGGTACTATGTTCGAGATATTGCGATACACGTATGGACGTAATACATAACTCTTAAGGTTGCCTAGACTTCTTCGACAGCCCACGACCGGGTTTTCCCTCCTTGAAGCTCATCAGGTAGGCGCAGTCCCTGAGTTTTCGTCAACCTTATGTTCTACTTGGACCCAATTTGCACGAACTTAGCGAAGTACACCCATTTGCAAACAAATTTAGTTTTGCAAGGGACATATCTGGAACCTGGCTGAATCTCTGGTTTATAGGACTGCACCTACCTGATGAGCCTCAAGAAGGGCGAAACCGTTTGTGGGCTGTCAAAGAATTTAATTCAATTTAATTCAATTATAAGCAGTGCATTACGTCCATATAATGATATTCGGTCTAATTCGACTGTTCAGGCTGTGTTGTCTTAAATTAGAGTACTACATTCTGATAAGAAAACAAGTGTGCAAAACATCAAGTGTGATGTGCCCGAAAATAAGTTAGGACACATTTGTTTTTGGGTCCGGAGATCGTCCGTGGGCCATATATAGTAAGAGCGGTTCAGTACAATAATTGTTTACTGTGTATGACAAAGGGAATATATAAAAAGGGAAGATCTCTGTCATCGGACAATTAGAAAAACGTCAACCGATAAGGTTATTGGCGTTGACCAATATTTGGCAGGTACGGGAACCTGGCTGAAATTCGCTCATTGGATACCAAGCTAGGAATTTGTGGGCCATTGGCTTATTTAAGGTCAGGTTAAAAAAAACTACGGAAAATGTGTCTTAGTTCCCACAGACCCTTATTGTGCAATAGGTGTAAAACCACTTCAATTGTGTCACTGCATTTTGATATGCCAGGCTTTATGATAGGATACTTGTTTTACATAGGAACTTCAAACCATTAAAAGCCAGTGAATAGCATCTCGAAAAATCTTCCCTCCAGTTTTACACACTATACCGTAGGTGTCCCCTTACGGTCCCTCTCAAGCCTCTCGCTGTTGGATGAATATATTCAGCTGTAACCGAACACTGGAATTAGAGGGCGCACATAATTGTAATACTTTACAAGTTGGAAAAACCGTTGGTCAGTGGACAAACATCACTCTCTTGTAATTCGCGTCTAACGTTTTGAAAAGGAAAACGGCTGACCAGTGTGCAAATATTTCACAAGAGTTTCCAATCCTAAAGGAAAGGCGATTAAATAATGCCTCCTTTGAATCCGCTCTAGTATTGTTATCCAATGGCTCCGGATGTGTGCTTCTCCAAAAGTCCAGCTGGATAGCTTTCGCACTTATGCACAAAAAATGTACGCCAGCAATACATGGTACAGACACACGATAAAAATGCAGAGTTCGCTCTACGGCTGTGATTCTTACTTTACCTGAACACAGCAAACCAAATGCCTACCTCCTTGCGGACAAGTTGCTTGTCGCACTGAGTAAGACACGAGTAGTTTGTGAGTAGTGCGTTTCGTCTAAACTATAGATCACCTTCTTATATCGCTTGTGCTGAAAAATAAAAGTAGTAGTAATACACTTTTGATCTAAAAACCATATTTAATCCATTCTTGGAGGAAGACACTGCCAGTAATGTCCCTGAAGATTCTTCGACTGAAACATGAAATGCAGATGAGGAATTCGGTTGAGTTGTCTGGTCAAAACCCAAACAGTTTGCAATAGAGCAAATGTTCTTCATATTCTTCATTAATTTTTCCAGAAAGGGGGATCCAGTGGACTCAAAATGAAGTAGTGTTCACAAATTGTAATTTCTACAGCTTAGAAACGTGTGTGCTTCAATAACTTTAAAAAGATTCGGAGAGAGATTCATCATGTGTGAACGAGTATAAATTATCTGGGGACAGTAACATAACAACGACTAACAAAGACTTCAAACATTAAAATGCACGAGACTCCAGTTAATTTTGAAACCCCAGAACTAGTCCAGTGTTCCCTATATAAACCGAATGACAACTTATGGTTGTTGTTCACTGAGTGACCCTTAGGTAGCATAAAGATTTGTTTGAATCTACGTTCCTTCTGGTCAGTACGGTACAAAAATTCCAGAACATTGTCCCATGTTACTAGTTTAAACTTACTTAAGTAAAAACTCATGAATGTAATGAACATTCGTGTAAAGAGAATGAATTAATTTGGACCATAACGGGTCTAACTTTTGGGCTTACCTTTGTTGAAGTAAGCACGTGCAAAAGGTTTTGGAATTCACGCTGGCCAAGTGGAAAGTTTATCTCATCCGAACTGTCTACCCAGATCGCCGCAGCACCACAAGGGACATTCGATACTAGATGACCAGAAAACATAAGCAACATTCAGATAGGAGATATTTCAAGTGTTCTTCTGTGAAATACGAAGCAGTTAAAAAGGTATTATATTATTTACCATAAAAACCTTTTGCGATATCACAAAAGTGCATGCGTTATTCTTCCAAAAGATCGAATTAATACATTAAACGCGTAGTAAAATTTCAGCACTTTTCAGAGAGTAATTTTTACGTTGCGAAACCAGTTTTAAGTTGTACAAGTTCAAGAAGTTCCTGGCATAGAGAACCGGGAAATTTGATCTACCAAGTACGGTGTAAAAACATTTCAATATATGGCCCTGAGTTCCACCAAATTACATATGAAATGGAACATGAAACGTGTCCATTTTCCTATTTTTTTTGTCTGTCACATGGCTCGGAAGTATAAGTTGTGGTGCATTTGATATAATCCCTACGTCTCAAACCGAATAAATGTGTTCAAACAACTAGCTAGGTGGCAGAGTTTCGTGAGCTGTGTATTTCCGATAACTTGTAATAAGAATAAAACAGCCGTACAGTGCTCTGTGGTTTTTCGGTATAGATTGGCAGAACGAAATCTCCATAGAAAAAGATGTATTTTGACCAAAGGTTACGTTAATTAAGTCGTTCAAAACCAGCTTCCAGAAGGCTTACGGTAAAGAAATAACATCTCAGAGTAGAAAGCAACCCTCGAAAAAGGCAACATTAGGATGGTTGTTGGAAAATATTTCCACAGCGATGCTTCCAGCAAAAGAAACGACCCCGCTGAGCAGATGGACTTTGGTTGGTCTGTCCAACAACTTCTTACCAGACTGGGGCAACAATGCATCAACCGCAGCCATCAGCATCTATCTTACGTAAAACACTGTAATTTTTTCAACTCACTGATGACGTAAACTGAAGACCAGGTTTTAAACTCGGCAAATATTTAATCCTGTCTCTCTGGCTCGACAGTCTGGATTAGCAGTCAAGTATGTGTATGACTAAGTATTTTGGGAAAAGAGTAGCATCCTACTTTCTAACCCATTGGAATCCTTTTCGGAGGCTTGGTTTGTCTCCTTCTTCGAAGAATTTTCGCTAACCGCCTTTTTCTGCGCATAAATTTCCAACAAAGCAAAAGGACGTAAACGGATAAGTTGAACTATGGCAAGGCTGTTGGCTATCCATCTGGGGTGGTCGCCTATATCCTGGTATCAAACTGGTGACGATTTGTGGAGGCAGCTATGAAGGATGAAGCACATGAGGACAACCCTGACTACAACTGCCGAGCAAACAATAAGGTTTAACAGGTATCCACACAATAACGACCGGCAAACTGCATTTGGCTGCGCAAAGAGCAAGCATGCTCTTTGCAAAACCGGGCGGCGCTCTTAAGGCAACGCGTAATGTATGCTCCATAAACGTCATGACTTGTCCGGCACCAGCTATTTCTTCCGTAGTACGATGTCCCCAGAACTTGAAGCGGCTGGAACGACCATTAAGCAATCCAGGAAACTGAATCTTAAGAAGAACATCTGTGTTTATGGTGAGGAACCCCTGGTCTCGGGAGCCAGGCTATTAAGACCTGTGCACTCATGATTATGAGGAAAACATCCTACGCCTGTCAGATGTCTGGACACCTAAACGCAGTTCATGCAGGATGCAATTTTGTAGAACAGAAAGATCCCTCTCGATCTGTCGAGCTTGGGAGAGCTTAGCGGTTGCTGTGCACACTTAGTGACCGGAAGATCCATGGTTCGATCCCAACCTCAGCATCTGATTGCTTCTCTCTAGGCTTGGGCAGGCTGGCGGAATCACAGTCATCGGGCTTCCTTCAGACAGCACTCAGCTAAGCACCAAGCGGGTGTTAAAGCTGGGCGACCACCAGGCGTTACTCAACCTGTCACACTGATTCCGAGATAGATTTTATCAAATATTGACTACTTTGCATCCAAAGAACGGGCGCAAAATACTCTGTAAGTCGAATCGTGAATTGCATCTGGAAAGCTTAGAAGCTTACTAGTCAACATCACTATAGTAGCGGCGTACACACCAATACATGATTCTGAGTAACACAGCAAAGAGGAGTTTTACGACACGGTCAAAGCATCCTTCAAGAGAAATTCGAGGCATGACATAGTCAGTCATCGGTACTAACTGAGAAGCCCACACCAGACCGCACGATACCCCAACGCCCCATATTATTGTGTTCTCGGTGTGGAAATTGTGACTGGAGTGTTAAATTTGTGGTGACTCATGAACGTGCACCATCCCAATAAGCATCCACACGGCCCACGAGACCGACGATATCCTGAAGGGAATTGCATGGGTCATGTGCTGGAAGGATTGCCTCTCCTTCATAGGAACGAAACCAGGAAATCAAAGAGGATTGAATTAGACTCTCGTGCCAGCATCATTAGGTTCGATTCTCCAAGTAACAGCTGATCTTCTTCTAACACAAAGACTTTAAAGGGGGTTCTGCCGTGTTTTACGATGCCAGTAAACATTAGTCGCGTTTATTTTGTAATGCTGGAGTTACCGATCACCTGGAAACATCATTCTAACAGGAGGACTGAAGCTCAAAACGCACAAGGCTACAAATACGACAAGGCGACTGTCTGTTTCACACTGTCAAGAAAATCAGTCTACCAGGAACGGAAGGAATCGATATTTGACGGGTATGGCGACTAATGTGGAAGCTGCATCAGACGTCGATAGATGTGTGGGGCTATTTCATCTGCTGTGAAAAGCCTCAGAAAGAGGATGACCAATCCAACATATTCTGCTTGCAGAATCTGGTGAAAACTTTCCAACTTCAGAGATGAACTTTCAAACACGTCCGAGAACGTGCATCAGTGTATCTATCCCCTATTTTTGAGCCCCATACCTTCATAAAAAAGCTGACCTTCCAGATGAAGGAACCATAACCGATGTCGTTGATAGTTTGGAAAACCACAAAACCTGTGTTACCGTCGCAGTTTTCACCCCATCATTAACCGTGTCTGGTCTGCAATAGTTTACTGCAACTATCCAGTTAAAGCACAACATGGATTACAAATCCGTTTGCGGCAACATTTGCTGTACAGTTTAATTAAGTGTAGCTGTCCGTATGTACAATGGAAGGCTGCTTGACAACGAATTGCCATCTAGGGTTCGACAGAGCAGTCCGTCATAATGTTCGACTTCGTAATTGACCGAATACTACGCTAATAAGTCGAAGGACAACGGGAAATGGATATCAGCAGAATATGCTGGTGACGAAACATCAGTCCTCAAACAGCATAGTTGTAGTCATTGTAGTGCCTTGTAGTTCATGAGAGGTCGTTCATGGAATCTGCCGGCCTAGCGATCAACGCCCCAAAGGCCAGGATTATCGCTTCATTTGAGATTTGGTGTGATGGAACACTCACAATGAGCAAAGTGGCGCTTAGTAGATTTACGAATGGCGAAGTCAAGGATGTAATCAAGGTTCGCTTATAGCAGTCCTACAACTGAATGCGCTGCAAATAAGAGAAAATTAATATGAGTCAACAGTCCGAATCTATTAGCCGACGTCATATTTGTTTTACTTTATGCTTGCAAGACCTGATCGATGCGTGTCTTTGTGCACTCACAGGACCTAGGCTTTAACATACTGGTGACTATGGAGTAGTCTTATGGTAGGCTCAAAGGTAGACTGAAAGAAGTCTAGTGTAAATGCTCTGGAAACGCTTGGCTAAAGTAGCTAGCCCCACAGGTGGCTTGGGCATGTTCTTTACTACTCAGACAGAAACGAAGTCGTTTTCGAGGTGGTCGGCTGCAAACCTGGATTGACATTGGTAAGCCCGATTTTGAATTAGTTGACCTACGAGCTATCCAAGGCCCATGCCACTGAAGCTACTGGTAACTAAACATCCGTAAGAGTCCTCTTCAGCATCAGCTTAGGCAACCTGCTCAGCATCACGCAGCTGGTAGCCAGAGCAAAGTGAACCGCGTGTCTATCATGACAAGGTGTTTATAGGTGGGTGAAAGAGGCGCTCCTACATGTGGTCCAGGTGCATTCCTTGACTGCAACTGTTCGGCCAAACTGTCACTATCTCAAATGCAGTTCATTCATTCATTCCAGTGAAGAGAGATTAATTGTGGAGCAACTGTGTTGCTTCTTAAATTTATTGGTTTTCAGCAAATTAAAACACCCTCGTTGGTATAGACAGCATAAGAAACTTAGTGGTGCAAACGTAGGAGAATTGTGCTACGGTGCATAGAGGTATTCGTGCAACACTTGTGAGGATACTGGTGCATGTAGTGCACTAGCCAACGCTGGGTTGAAAATGTGGAGATACTTACCAGCAGTTTCACGACTGAGTTCTGCAAAGAACTCCGTGACCTAAAATCCATAAGGGTACGCTATCAAGGTTGTTGTCTTACGTAACTAATTAGTTTTGCCAGTTAAGGAGGCTGCATAACACAATCATCTCGACTACTTGGTTAGATGTGATCAAAAAGCTAAATAATATAATGCCACCCCATTCTTTCATTTTTTCTGAAATGGCATCCGCTGGTTATGCAAAACAAAATCTTCATTCCTCTTGTTTAAATAGCAGTAAAGAGAGAGAATACTAACCACATCTGTGCCGTAAGTGCAAGCTAGGCCAACCCACATTCACTAGAGGGAATTTGAACGGAGTTAATTTATTGGTCACATCATTTATTTCCGTCTATTCAGTCGTTTCTAGCATGCTATAGTGGGGTAATGGCAACACGCTTACACTATATATCAGATGTCCACGGCACAAATCCTGCTATGGCCTAAGATACCTGGTACCAATAAGCAGTTAGAAGAGCGAAAAGTTTAGCTGCTTAGAGTAGATCATTTCGGAACATACATGAGCTGCTCTCATGTAATATCTTCACCTGGACCGACTCAAACAGTAATGTGTCTGTCACACGACTTCACTTCTTAAGGTACATTTAGTTTTGAAACACAACTGGTACTCTTAGCAAACAAACCAAAAACCAAGCATCATGCCTGAGCTATCCCCAATTCGTAACATTACTGCCGACTACTGTTTTTAATAATTCTGCCGTTAAGAAAGATAAGGTGGAGAGATCACCCTGCTTTTGAGACAAAGTGAGCTGTTTAAACTGACCTTACCAGATGAATGCTCACAAATAAGCAGTGGAAACAAACGTCCAGAATTAAGCAATAGAACATGTTTGAAAACAGGTTTGTACGATTATTATGAGAGGTTTTCCTCGCAAAGTATTTTCTTTCTGTTCTTTCAGTCAGAGGAACATGCGCCCAAACTCACTGTATGAATATCACCACTGAAGGTGCAGTGTGACGGTTTGATATTATTTGAGCCTGCTGTTTTCTCGTCAATGTACAGTGGACCTAAACAATCGAATCTACTGGTAGACTGCATGGTCTGTCTTTTAAGCATGCAAAATCAAATTGAAAATGTAAAATGCCCCGCACCAGACTAGAAGTAGAACGATTTGCGTAATAAAAACGGTTGAAATGTAAAGTCAGTCGGACCCGCTGTTAAACCATTACGATCTCAGTTGAGATGGATATGCCACAAAGGCACCGCTTTTATTCTGGGGGTGCTCACTATCTGGAGCCAAATTACAGAGGTCATAAACGTCTGATAATGGTGGTCTTGGCTTACTTAAATAAACGGGGTACTAAAAATCGTGCTTTTTACGTTGGGGACTTGAAATCGGAGTAATTCGAATTATCCCAATGCATTCAGCACCAAACTCAAAACAAAAATAAATGAAAGTAATTTTTCAAAAAAACTCAAGAAAACCAACATCACACGAAATGTTGTTCAGAAGTATCTTTGGCAGTCACTTCTTTATCTCTGTTATTGAAAGAAATGAACGGGAACCCCATATACGGGGAATCTACTTGAGTGCATGTTAACCCTACACAGAATGGCCTAGCTCAGCAATAAATGCAATAAACAAAACGACCTTGATACCAACGTACCTGGTTCAAATCACCTTCATCTCTTGTGTATTCAAAGGCTTGTAGGACGCGCCATGCACACTGTCTGCGAATCTCGAGTTTTGCAACAACCTTCCTATACCAACACTGAATGAGCACAGCGGCTCGGAAGTCTGCAACGAAATATTGTAAAATACCCAAACAAGATTGCTTGAATCTGTAAAGATATTGACGGCAAAAACTGTGGAACTATCAGTGAAGTTTGTAGTTTTATCTACCTGTTATACTTCCATCGCCAAATACGCAATAAATAACTGTTGCACTGGGTTCATCGAACAAGGGGCTGCGCGGTTTAAACTAAACTGAGCGGATGTCCGTAAGCGGTAAACCTTCATCCCCTAGGATACTGCTTAAATCAGTCCGATGATATTTTTATAACTATCCATTTTCCCAAACAAGCTGTCTAGATATTAATCTAAACTTTTTCGACCAGCAGACCGTCCCGCACTACACTTTATGCATGAGCTTTGGTCACCGGTTGAGACCGTAACATGGAAAGCTGTAAGTTTCCACCATCAATCATATAAGGGATAATACGTTGTTTGATATATATAAAGCCAAATTAACCCATCAAAAAGACCAGTCGTTAAATAAAATAACTAGCTTTCTAGATTAGCTTTGTCCTGTAATATCGTCCGTTTTTCTGCTAAGTAATCCGCTGCAAGAATTACCCAGTCTATGTCGTCACTCCTGTGCTTCTCACTGCTTCTTCGCCTTTTTGCACACTGTGCTCTCCGCTTCAGTTTAGTGATCTTTGAAAACTTGAGTGCCAAAACCGTCAGATTCCAATCCTTGTGATTGACCCAATTTACGCGTGCATTTTTCTTGAACGTGCAGAGTCCGAACAAATATTTAAAACATCCATTTACCTATAGACTGGACTCGCATCCTGAATCAAACCATGAGAACCTGCTCTCAAGAATCACAACTTTCTTCATTCCTTGAAACTATCTAACTGAGTGAAACACTAATATCGTCTATAACAATAAAAATAATGATACTGGTAGAATATCAGTTTGCCGTTACAGCAGTTGCCTAAGAACGGATATGTTCCCGGTAGGCGTGAATATTTCAATTTCAAAATGTATGATATAGAAATCGCATATGGTCAACTGGTTCTTTAAACATCGGTTTTCAAGAACACCAGCAAATCAGCTTCTCGCACTTTATAAAATCCACATCCATCTTCATTGTATATTCACTAGTTGGGCAGTAACAGTGAAAACATTGGGAACAGAGCACATTGTCCTAAGTGCTTGTGTAAAGGAGCTGCAGCAATTACCCGGTGGAAGAACCAGTGAATTCATACCCACCACCTTAAAAACGACGCAAAAGCACTTTCCTGTCCAGTGTGAATTAATGTGCACCACTTCCGGAGGATGACTTCTCTAGGGGCAGTGGTCTATAGCATTATTATCGCATCAGTTAGTACATTAAGTCATTCATTTGATAAAAGCCTACGTTCACCAGGCTGACGAGCACTAGAGGAAGTCAGAGGTCAGAGCTTACGAACTATGACCCGCCTTGACGTTAGGGAAGGTACATGGCGTCTACAGTGAAAGCCTCATCCATAACGTCGGAAATGCAATAAGTGACTGTTTGGTATTCACATATTCTTTTATTGAGACAGATGTTCCGCTGGCTCTTCCTAAGCATTAAACTCAACTGAATTATCGCTAATGCCTTAAATATCTGGTCAGCTATTGTTAACCTTTCCAGTCTCATCAAAAACTATTAGGAACAAACAAGCTTGATTATCATCTGCATTTAGCCAATCACCAGCGAATTCAGCGAAGTGACTGTATGCAACTCATGCAATGTAGCAAGCGATGTATGAGAACGGTATCTCAAATGGCGTCGCAGGCGTCTATCAAAAATCACTATCCTGCCCTTTTTATCTTGGCTATGTCATCCCACTACAGCCCCCCACTCGTTCCTATCCGAGAAATACCACTTTTGAAGACTTTATAATTAATTACAAGAAAAACATAGCAAACATTCCCGGTATCCCTTTTTTCACTCAGACACATATACGTTCATATGAAAATCATGAATCTAGTCGATTTTGGCAACTTTGGTAGAACATGATCATCAGGTTCAAAAGCCACTGCAGCGCTGATCTGATGTTATTGATCGAACTCATGGGCTTACACTGAACCGTTATTGACAGGCTGTTGCCTTTTCAAGGGAGGCTCATCGGAGTGTTTTCAGACATACATTAGGATAACTTCCTCGTTCGATCGATGAAAAACAAAAACAAATTGGTAAACACAGTCTGACAAAAAGGCTCGTCCTTCGGGTGCTGTCTGATGAGGGGCCAATAATGCACAGTGGTAAAATTATTCAGATTTTAATTTCATTGACTCGATCACCCTTGAAAGGCACGTATGGCGTAGGATTCCTCTTGTACACTGCGCATATCACGCTTGAGAGGTGTAGGGTGCAAAAGTTTTCCAGGATATCTGTCTGGATGAACGGGCATTCGAAACCATCTCACGAAAAATTCTGTTCTGTGCATCAGAGCACTTCAGAACAATACTTCCTAGCTTTGTTGTAGACACAACGTTCCATGTTTTGCCTACTTTTCGACGGAACAAAGCCATTATAGTGCATATCCTGCCCACTTAGTATGAATTTACGGTACATACTGCGTCCAATGTAACCACTGTATGTTAAGGTCAATAACCCATCAAGAAGAGCCAGTTAACTACATTGTTTGAGCTTCCAAGTGAGTAAAATATTTAAATATGTTTCAGCAAAAGCAGTTAAAATAGATATTACATAAAAAACTGCAGCATCCGAACCGCAAATCATATTTTGTTACCCCACTAGTGAATGTAATTTTCCCAAGTATGAGTGTCAGAACGTCTGCAAGGGAGCAGCTCGTCTGTCTGTTAAGTGCTTTGCTGCAGCGCAAAATCAATCCCTTTAACTTATCATAAGGTAGGCTGGTGGGATTTGGTTACTATGACTAATGGCATATATACATGGCACAGTGCAATTGCTGGAATATCTAGGGATGAAATTTTATTGCCTGACATCGTCAAGCTTCTGGCTTTCTCAGTGAAATCTAAATTGTCCCTCAAGTTACTTTAAGAAACCGAGGCCTCGACCGACTCTGTACTTTACGTAATCGGTACGCAGTGCTTTAGTATCGCGAATGTCAAATATCCAGATGCACCCCAGCCTATCAAAGGTAACATACAATCTTTCAGCTATACCAAAGTTTTGGTGCCCAAGTAACATGCTATTTGAAGGAAAGACTAGGGCTGTCAGTTTGACCAAGCTTGGACACGAGTGATCGAGATGCCGGGGCTGGGATCGATCCACAGACCCTCCGGTGAGTAAGTTCGCGCTGTGTTGGAAAGCCACAGGAGTAAACACATCTTGGAAACAGGGTTCAGAAAAGCGTTGGTCGGCCAAATAAATATCACGACAAATGTCGATTTCATGTAAACTACCCCAAAATACCAACGCTTCTATGCGAACGGCGAGTCATCGTAGGCAGCTTTACCTGAAATTTAGTGATTGTATAATCGTTTCATCTATCATTAGTTGGGCTGTGACTGCAAAGGGTCGGATGCCAGGTTGTATATTAACTGAAATTAACGAGCCGTCAGGACAACAAACGGCCATCATCTCATGATACTTATTAAGATCCTGCAGCCATATATGGTATGCCACGAGAGGTGGACTGTGATTGTTACGCCGAAATTGCTCAAAAAAACTGGTGATCTCAGGGAAGGGGTTAATGAGCAATTAAATATCAATGCCCTTCTAATTCCAAACCCTTTCCAATTGAGTGAAATTGGCAACTCGTTATTATGCTACTGTTCACACTACTACTGATCTCATTATGGACATCCGCTTTGTTGTATAGTTTTCAAACGTCCCTTTTTTATTGATGTACAGTACGTCAGAGAGCAGAACTGGAGCGCATGCAGTCTACTATTGGTTCACAGTTCCAATCTAAAACAAAACGATCACTTTCGATCATCTATGGGTTACGCTGTATTTTTCTAACGATGAATCTAAAATCCAACCACCAACAATGAAATCGGCTACGGTATCCTACAACGAACCCAGCCTCATTGCACCTTGCCTTGTCACTCCTTGAGTGAAAGTGGCACTTGTGGCCATGTTCATTGTTTAATTTCACTCTACTTGTTCCAACTTCAATATCTTCATTGCATCTCCAACTTACCGATGAAAATGTAACGTTACACAGAGAAAAGTAGGGAACTAAGTTGTGTCCGCAAGTGGTAAACAACAAACACCTATTTTATATGGTCTGCCACAGGTTGAGAACGTTAGTTTAGTCATGAGCTTGAGGGTCAATGTCATGAATAGTTGCGCTTAATTTTTTTTAAATTTCCTAAACGTAGATGAGGTAATTCCAAACAAGGTTTTGTTTTTTCCGGACAGAATGATATATTCGGTGACGCTTGTGCACGTGAACAGCAAAAGCTGAAATCCACACAGAAGTCAGTGCAAATTAATTAAAGTGACTCGAGGAACTGAAAGCATCTAGCTGTATTCTGCAAACAGAACCAGGGCAAAAACTAATAGCGATACCTTGTAGGAAGTTACAAATAAGCTGGTGTCTGCTGATACCATGCGGAAGGAAGCATGCCTTTCAGAAAGTATATAAAAGCAAACCTAACTCAATTTTCTTTAAATGTATGTATGCATAAAATAAAATAAAATGACCGGAATTTGAAGACGACACTCAGTTTATCGGCCCAAGAGGTAGCCATTCGCTGATGGACTGTCGGAGAGTTTAGTCCACATTTTCACAATGTGAGTAAGAGAACAACTTCCTGTTTTGCTCGAGACACTGATCTGCTAGATTTTAAGTTCGCTTTGAGTTGCATATGGCACACTATCTCGTCTTATACGAAACCGCCTGATCCTATCATGACACAGTATTTAATACTCTGGCAATAACGACTTGCTCTTCTACGTATTACATGAAAACTCTCGAAAAGGTATGTACAGGGAGACGTCACTTTGCAACAGCTCAAGACGAAACCTTTTGCCGACAGAAGTTGTATCCCTTTTTGCAGCATAAGTCAAAAGATTTTGAAGTCTGAAACGTTTCGGTGGGTGGTAAACGTATGTTCCTAAATAATGGACACAATAACTGTAGTAATGTAAAAGAGTTCCCGGTCAGAAAAAGTTAGGGAGCAAAATTACTAAGTTAGCTGAGTAGAATGAAAATATTGTGTTCACCTAGACATCGCTGGAATACATGGCTTACACAAACTGTGAACTGTCGCTGGTTGTGAGGTAGGTCAATCATCGTACATTGAGTTGCACTTAAGTTTTATTTTAAGAAAGTTTAACGTGCTTATCCCACTGGTTAAGATGTCTCCTTTGTATGGAAAAAGGAGTCGTGGAGCCCTCTTCTCGATTTCGTGAATGAAATTGAGCAAAATGCGGGCAGTCGATGGCCTGACAACCAGTAACCAGCAAACGCAGTCAGGCTGACAATTGTCGCATCCCAGATATTTGGAACATGACAAACCAGCAGGTAATAGCATCGAATGATATGGTTCCCTCAATTAGTGAGGGACCCTTGTGAATCGCAGCCATAATCTAATTGACTCTTTGATGTCCATTAGCCAGTTAGGTTAATAGCTCAATGGGTTGATAATTTTCCTACATTTTTCAGCGTTTAGGTGAATAAAACCATGTTGGAGCAAACCAGCACAAGCCAACCATATTGTCTTGGTTCACTGGTTGAACTGCATAACATGCAATGAAAATAAACATCTTTCTAGTACACAACTACTTTGTTACGAATCCTAAGGTAACTTGAAGCAGCTGCAAAGTACTGACCACCACAGACAGGTCTGTCCTTGATGTATCACTCTAGAAGGTAGCTGCATCAATCGTCAATATTGCTCAATTAACATGCAGCTCCCTAGTCTGTTTATCATGAGGCAGTGCGCATCTTTCTCAGGCTGCACACTAGTGTATTATGCCTATCTACTTCGTCAGTTTGACTTGCACTTGTGCTACCCGTGACGCAATTTAGCACTGTGCAAATAAAATTATCCCTATAAGCATTTGAGTACGGAGCCCTATAGCACAAAACCCGATAAGATTGAGAATTTTAGCACCATTGTTAAAAGTGTTCTGGTTGTTTTTGTCTCATTTGACAAAAACACAATTCTGCACATAATCTGTGTCTATAAATGCTAAAGTCGAAAGAAAAGTCGAGCACCCCTAAATGTAAACATATAAGGTTTTGAGCTGCATTCGCGCGGAAAATTTTAGGGGTGACTTTAAGAACCACGGTTGTTTTTGGTGCAACAAAACACAAAAGATTAGTTGATAAGGCCCCTTTATTCCGTGGCCCCACTGTCATTGCCGATTTCTGATCATATAAAACGCGGTGATGTCAAATCGGACAGCAAAACCCTTAGGAAAAGCCCATGGATACAATTCTGTCAGGTTGAAATAAGGTGTGCTTCTACTATTTAAAACACGGAAAAAGCAAAGTAACCACGTTTCTCAGTAGTTTTCTGAAACTCATCAGAGAATTTAACACTCAAGATGTAACCTCAAATTTTAATCACAAAGGCGCATGAAAGTCAAGTCACATACTGCAAAATCCAACTTGCTGCCTCGGCCAGACAAATACTCAAAAATTGCACTAATTTTAAGACAAAACTTTTATAAAATCTTCTTCACAGGTTTGGCGTTAGCAGAGTGAACATCAGTCATGGTAGCTGGCATGGAAGCGATGGAGATCGGTTGGTCCAGATCATCCGAACTATCAGCTATGGAGTCCACTGAGAAGCCTACTTCGAGCTCTTTCCCCGAGCTCCTGACATCACCCACATATGACTTACACATAATCAACCGCCACCTCCTCCACCTGGTCTCTAATGAACAACATAGCCAAAAGGCGTCACATGCCGAAGCTTCTGGCACCAAGTGCCACATTTTTCATGAAATCCAATCAGCAGGTCGCTTTTTTGCCTATGCCATCCCAGAACGCAGCACTTTAAAGTGTATTCCCCACTGTCTGCCAGAAAGTAAAATGTCTGAACAATCATGTCAAATGTGCATCATGATTGTGAAAGCATGTTATCATATAGAATTGGGACTTCAGACCAGTTATACGTTTTTGACATCCAAGATAAGATGCCAACTTTGTTGTCTACTTTCCACAATTTGATTTGATCGCTGACATGCATATTTAACATCCCATCTAAGTTACAGCCTAGCTGACCATCCAGGAGGCTTTAATTTATACAGCGTCGATTGGCTTTATTAAGTAGCTGCCATTACCCAGTTTTTCCTATTGTAAAACGGACTTTGAAAACGTAAGAAAATAATTCCCGACCAAGAACTGAAAAATATCTCAGGCGCTGTTCTCTAACAATGGTGCGTACACTTACTGGTCCTTAACCAATAAAACATCACACTTATCAACTTATTGGTCAGATAAACCGAATACACGGTGTGCGCAACTTCCACATGTATTTAAAGGTAGCCCTCGTTTTAACAACACTCGACCTTGGACTACCTATCTGGTACCATTACGAAAATTCCAAAATACGCCTTGCTTACACCTCAGCCAACCTTACAGAACATAGTCAACTAGTCTGTCTTTCGTGATCCCTTTATCCTTCCGGATACTGCAAGTACCGAGCTGTTTTGTTGGGTTCTGTACCATCCAAACAATGTTTTGAAGGCAACAAAATCGACAATTTTGTCGTCCTCTTAAACACCCGACAAGATTTCTGAAACGAAAAAAACACTTATGAGCTGCTCCTACACCGGTTGGGTTACAAATGTGTCACCACTTAATTTCATCGTCTTTGCGTTGTGTGCTTTTCCCCCTCCGGTTTTTAATTTGTAGTTGGACGTAGGTTTAGAGGATGACTCTTCCTTTTTGCATACAACCATTACAGCCATTTCGGATGGACGGAAAACGTGCTAATTTTTTTAACTTCTGACTAGTTTCAAGGCCTCTTTGGTGTACCCACTACCTGGATTCTGTGGTAACAGAAATCGCGCTGTAGCAAATTTTAACAATGTTCCTCCTTGTTTAGGCCCTATTGGTGTGAAATAACGTTGTTCGTCCTTCATCCGCGGACCTTCTCTGACCCACAGATGTGTGTTCTTTAAGGACATCAACCCCCTGTGACCAGTGTCTCATATCCTGATTCAAAATGAGGGATCGCAAGACACGCTTGTAGGAAGTACGTCTAAGTTTTCCCGAGCTATTCTGCCTGATGCGTTGGCCAGACCAAGCACAACTTCATTAACACCACCTTTGCTAAACAGCTTTAAAGATAAATAAAATAACTTAATCAACCTTGTAGCTGTAAGCTTTAAGAGATCCCTTAGGAACCGGCCCCATAACGTTCTGATGCATATTGGACTATACAGTTAAATGGTTGCTGCAAAATTCAGCTCCCTCATTCACTTGAGTGGCATCTGTGTCCACCTTCATCAAACGTGCAAATCTCTATTAGAAAGTGTGGCACTTTTCTAATGCAATGACATGACTGAAAGATAACGGAAGCTCTTGGAGTAACCCTATGACATACGGTTCTAACTTTTCTCTAAAGGAAAATTTTGGTAGCTGAGGTGTCGTAGATGGTTGTTGGTTTGTTCACTGAGCTAATCAATTTGATTGCAAACGCTTCATCACCAACTGAGGTGACATCATCAGTGCGTTGTTAAGGAGCGTAGAGGCGGGTAGCGATGGGTTAGTTGTTTTACCAAAGCAACTACAGTTCTAACTAAATTCCTTACTTGTCCTCTGATGTACGTAGGTCCAGAGACGCCCGTAAAGGATCACCAATACGTGTTTTTTTTAAAAAAAACATCCCGTTGCATCTCTAGGATTTCTGAGACAGCACTCACAGAATTCCAAGTAGAATGAACACTTTACGTTGCGATTCACAGCCTAATAAACCCTGTCAATATGCATAGAGTTCGCCATCAGAAGAGTCCATCTATATCACAAAATCCAAAGTCAGTCTTAAGACTGACTTTGCGTAAGTTTATGCTTTTCAGTTAATAACCAATTGGCTCCAAAAATGGCGCTACCACCCACCCGCACAACCATTAGAGGTATTCTAGTCTCTTTGTAAAAATTCCGAAGATTCAACTATTAACGCCTGATATGTAGGTGGCACCACCTGAGTCATGTATCATTGTGAAGCACTCTTGTGCAGTATGCTTACGTATTCCCCTATATATTTCGACGATGTAGTCTCCGCATATCATAACTACGCACAATAACTTATCCGATTAGTTGACTAAAATCATATTTCCTGGAAGCTTCGGAGTATAAAGCAGATAATTCTTCCCCACTGGCTAACATTGATAATAGCTGGTTCCTGAATTCCCTTACGGTTCAGGTAGTCAGTCATTATCACAACTCAACGAAACTCACGCAGAAGCGGTTGCATTCCAGGATCCATGCAATCCAAAATGTGAAATCTCTGATGCCCCAGTGCCTTTACATCCGGTGTTGGAAATGTAAATTCCGTTCATATATGTGCGATACCCGTCAAGGTCGTTCGCGAGCTTCTCTTGGATTCATTGCGTTCAACTGCAATATAGTATTCAGTTGGGTACATATGGTCTACACGGGTTATAATATGGATTCGTTCGGTAACTTCAAGCTCCCCATGATATCACGATGTTAGGACAACAGGAAGGCAGTTCTGATCATTGGCCCAGGTGTCTATGCCAAAGTGAGATATGCTAAAGGCCGGTCAAATTATTGCCAGTTGTTTGCTGGTGCCATCATGGTGTTTTGTATCTTTCTTTGGCTTCCCTTATAACAGTACTTATTTCGTCGGTTGCATAAAGGTTTTTTGTTTGAGTACGAAAAACTACAAAAGCGCGCTTTTGCACACACAATACAGACGTGGTCACGTGTGTGGTGTTTGGACCTTTATTTTGCTTCCATTATAACATTACCTATTTTGTCATTTGCATAACCGTTTTTTTCGAATACGAAAAACTACAGAAACACGCACTTGTACAATTTCACGCAATACAAACCTGGTCACGTGCTTCGACTCTCTCTTCTGATTTCGCTCTCGCTTACAGCGGTCATTCGCGAGTCCAATGTGCTAACTCTGGTATCAAAACATTTCAGACTATCTTCGGAATTTATTATGTGTGAGGACTGTTCGAATGAGGGCCCCTGGACAACCATGATTGGATTATTATTCACTCGCTGAGTTGGGTCAACGACCAACGCTTAAAGGGAACAATTCTTACTGAGTCTGTTCCAGTTGACCCTCTCTATTAGTGTAGCTTTTGGGTAGCCGGACCACTGCAATATTCATTATGTTGAATTTAACCCGGCGGTTTGTGCGTATTTTAGCAGGAAGCCGACCTCTTGTACTATACCTGCTCATTCTCTCACAGATGATTTGGTCGGGTTTCTTGAGGTATTGGGCATGGGAAGTAAAGGAAATCATACAATGTAAACGAGCAAGCACAAACCGGAATTACTACTGTATGAGTTACCAGGCGGAATCTTCCATTAAAATACAAACTGAAGGAATTAACGGTTCCGTCTTTGGAGAATGACCGTCAGTCTCTAGTGTGACTGAAAAGTAGCATAAAAAAGGCTTCACTGAGTGGTCATTCGAGAAAAATGGGTGGGTTGCCGAAGTGGCGAACTTTGGGAGTTTATCTCGCAAAGGAACTCTAGTCGGGTAAAGACCTTTCGCCCCATGCTGAAGCTGATAATTACCAGGACCATGCAGTTTTCCGTTTTTATACATCCGATCGATACTCGTCAAATTTCAAGTCCCTGCGCTAAACGAAGGGTAATTTAGGAGGAACAGGGAGGCCACGGCAGAACTTCATTCTTTGAGAACAATAGAACGCGTAACAACTGGTTACGATTAAGCCTCCAGTGTTGCTAACCGACAATGTTCGATTGCGCTCGGAAAGAAGGGTGAGACTATACTTTAAGATGCTCCAGTATAGGTGGGGTGTGGAAGATACGTGGTGGCTTCTCCCGCTGGGGCCGAGAACCACGTTATATGAGTATGGGCCAGAGTTATATCTGTCGCGTTGGGTGAAGGAGGGCCAAACTTGAGGAAAGACTGATAAGGTAGTAGGATGATGACTCCTGGCCATATAAATTGGGAGAGTAAGTTTGGGGGATTCACTTTAGGTCGGCTAGTGGCGCCGAGGTTTCCGCATATAACTGCTGGGAGATGACATCCGACAAAGTTTCAGGTAAACAGTATAACTTTCAAACCTAACCTTCTGGCAAATCCACAACTATTCTCTCCATAGTCTGGACTATTCCCTCTAGCCCTCCCGGAACCGTAACTGCAAAGAAAAACAAATTTTTTACCGTCTCTGGGGCTTTTCTTCTATTCCACACAACCCTTCCTCCGGGAATAGTCCATCTTGGTACACTTTTAGTCTGTTCTCCCCAAAATCCAATGATTTTCTTTACAGATCACATTCAGTCCTGTGCGGTAGCATTATTTAACCCATTTAAGGAGATTTTACATCTCACTTCACCCAAACAGTAACACTAGTGGGCCTACTAGTTTTCACTCTACGCCGTGATTCGGAGATGCAAGCAACCATTCATTACCAGTGTCAATGTTTCCACGTCATCATCCCCACTTCCGCTTCCCGTGACACTGACCATTAGCTACAACGCACAAGGCCATGCGGTATCAACATTGGCTTCCATTTTCAGTTTTAATTGGCCGAATGGACCACTTAAGCACTCCCCGCTTCTGAAGATCGCTTGTTTTCCTTTCTTATCACGTGCCTTAGTTTTGTCTTCTCTCCCCCATGTTGTTGTTTGCCATCTTCGGATTGTAGCGGCATAAATTGCGTCAATGTGGCATGTTCCATGGCAGATGGGCAATCACCATCAACTGTCTTTCTTTCTCCATAATATCCATTGCATTTAAATCTAGCAAATTGAGACATGACCTCATTAGTGTTGGATTTTTCTCATCGTTTACGCAACTACCAGACTTCCACAGATAGCTGAGCACGAACAAATGACGTTGGTCTTGCCCTCAGTCTAAATCTGGCAGAGGGCAAGAGTTTTAGCATAGGGAGGAAATGCGTAAGCAATTTTTATATCGTCTGCAAAAGGAAGGGTGTACCATGGAACATGGCGTAGAGGACGTCGTTGATATATAACAGGAAGAGAATGGGGCCTAGCACGCTCTCTTGAATGACTCCACTGGTGGTTGATAGTTGGAATTACTGTTTGACACCATTTTGTGTTAGCTGTACCGCATCAGATAGGTAAGAGGTGAACCACTGAAATGAGGATCTAGTGAAACATAACCGAGTTTCTTCAGCAGGGGTGTCCACCTTTTAATAATAATAATAATGTTTATTCCCAACTTGTGGGGGCATGCCGTCAGGCATGATCATAAGGTTACAGTCAGAATAAAGGTATGACTGGTGGGACTGTGAGTACAGGGGGTTTTGGGTGGGAAAAGAGGATAGCGCCACAGGCGGTGAGATGTATCCAATGTAAACGTGGTCGTCACTAAACCGGCAGGAGCAGGGAAGCTCTCTTGTCGAAGAGAACATCAAGCAAGTTCAGATCGTTAGGATTTGAAGGTGGCGGGCAAAAACAAAGCGAGGGAGGGCAAAACAAAAGGCTTCATGCCTGAAATATGACAAGAGAAATGTAAGCTGTGGAAAATCAGAAACCAGAACATCAGATCTGGTGAAGCAGCAAAGTTGGCATCATCCAGCCGATCAAATTGAACTGAAGCCAAAAACAACCGCTGAGGCCTCGCGGCCTTGGACTATTGGGCTCGTGGCCAGGGTCACAAAAGCGTAAGTGGGGATGATGAAATGGAGGGACCAGCAAAGCGGGTAAATGGTAGCAGGGATCTCAGAGACATGGTATACAGTTAAACTGTAGTGACTCACTGGTGTCGCTGTTGTGGAGGCGGGCATAATAGTTCCTTTGGAAGAGAGAGATGGTGGCAACACACGAGCCGGAACGCGAACTGTATAGAAAGTTATTGGATTTGATGGGAAGCACAGTAACACAGAGATGGTTAAATTTCAACCAACAGTTCAGCAGGTTGGAATGAATGTGTCATGGAGTCAGCTGGGGTCGATTGGGAGGTTCGTCGTATTTGCAGTTAATGGAACGAGTGGGCGAGAGGGCACGGTCGAGAGAGGGAATGGAATAGTTGCGGGTGTGCTATCGAACTGGGTATGGCAGTGTGGGTATGCCGGTGTGCAAACCTAACTTCTTAACACCTTCAAGGTTGTTTCATATTGCCATAACCTCTACCCTGCATGCTACCGCTGCACATGTGCGATAAATCTATAATCTTCTAGCGGTGCCTTCACTCTTCCCATATTCATATTTCGAATGCATCCAACTAACATACGAGCAACACCCCCGAGCTCTTTCGGCCAAAAATTTATGCACTCGTTCTGGTGATTCTTGGCTCCGATCCTCCGAGTTTCCAGTTATCTCTCTCCATGACATGTTCTTGACTGGAACAATTCATTGATTGCTACTTTATCGACCATCCACGGCTTTCGTTTCCTTGCGCTTAAGTGACTCAACAACCCTTCTTGCGCTGTATCTTTGTGATACATTTTGCTCACCTGCACAATAAATTTGACGCATTGCCCGGCTTAATCAGTTGTCGACCTGCTAAACGCTGGTTACTTTTGAGGTTGCTTCGCTCCTTGCATCCAGCGCCGCTACTACCAGCTTTTCATTGGTTTCCTGTCATCTTCCTGCGCAAGTCACCCATCTATTGCACTTACCTCAAAAACATCTTAAAAAATTTACCCTTTAGTGCACGCGATCCGGATAAGGGCCCAAACAACTTGGTATAAACAGCGTCACCCGAGGCTTAGCCACAAGCTCGCCGTCTGAAACCAGCCTATAGTCGGACGTTATGGCGTCCTAGAAGAAAGTTCTAAAACCAGTGTCACCAGTGTGTCCGGTGGAGGAACAGCAAGTCAGTAGCTGCAGGTTGGAATCTCACAGCTACTTGGGATCGCGAAACATACTCTGCTGTTCTATCACTGGCTCATCTTTCCGCTAGCCCTGATCCACAGCTTTCTTTATGCTTCCTCAACTTTGCGTTGGGCTTCTGTGCCCATTCCAATTAAGAAGCATCCCGTCAGGCCGGGTTACATCCTGCGGTTTTCCTGTCAGCTCTGTTTAATTTCTAAAGCCTCGCTTCATGAAGATCTAATTAATATAAACCAAAATGAAACCATGGTTCCTTGCCACTGAGAGCTATACTACTTTCTTCGATCACGCGTAGCGCATTTACGTAAAAAATAGTCTGTCTAAAAATGTGCTCTGAGTGGAAACTTTTTTGGGCTTCCCAGCCTGTTCAGTCACACACACATAAGGTTGTAATCCGCTTCTGCTTTATGTGGTGGTTCACACCAGTGCTCAGCCTTGACTTGGCTATATTGCGCACGCTCTGAATATCTCCATTCTACTGACATGACCTGAAAGATATCATTTGCCCCCCTCTACCTGACTGTTTTTGAGACTGTTTGTAGTTTCCTTGTTCGAAATGGTTGAGCTGTTTCACTGAACCAATTTACTTCTCCGGCTGAATCAAATATCCTGTAGCTAGAACGCGTTGGTAATGCACAAGCCGTGGCAATTATTGTGTGGTGCTCTGCCACCTTGCAAACTGGTGGCACGCATTGGCGAAAAACTCTTGTATGGTCGTTAGTTAGGCCATTCAAGGATGACCGCTCTCTTGCGGTGAATCATGTGCGTTCGCATACTAAGTACCTCCCAAGTAGCACGTACGCTTCGATCATCGCCGAAGATCCTGATCCTGGCCTTTCATTTAGGAATTCCATAAAAGTGCACCAAAGTTTTCATGTTGTATCTGCTGTGTTGAGCTTATTCCATTTGCGTCAATTATCTGACAACGCGATGGATTATAGGTAAAGGAAAACCACCAGTTCGTTTGTTAAAAATATAATGGGTAGCCCGAAGATGCTTTGCGACGACGATGGCTTACTTTGACCTGCAGAGCTGTTGTCAACTTCGTCCTAGTTGGGGCTGCACGATATTGAGTTCAATTTAGCAGTAAGAAATAACACACGCTCCTCCGTCGTGTTCCTCGAGGTGGTCACAAGCATATAAAATATTAGGGCCTTATTATTCCCTCAACACTAGCATTCACAGCTAGCACTAACTCGCTTCTTGCCGTGCATCACCCGCAGCTCGGCCCAGCGGCGGTGACTAAACTGTCAGTGACCCATTCTAATTCACTTCTGTTCAGTCCACTCAGAACCTTCCATTTAAACCACAATCTTTATCCATTATTCCGGAAGTTTTCGCTAATTCATAAGTTGCTTTTCGGCTGACTCCCCTGCACTAAGGCCTCCCTTGGATGGGCTGTGGCCTAAATCCATACCGCGCTTTCGCTTTGCCACTTTGCTCAAAGGCTAGCCAGTTTGCTCATTATTTCGTTGGCCAAGTCCTTGTTTCCAAAATTACGCGAACACTTTTGCCCTGGCCTTACGCCTACCGAATGACTGACGCTTAGTGTAAAGCGAGGGACACCGTACTTTCCACCGCTGCCTGCTTCATGCAACGCTATCCTAGATGCAGCACACTAGACGTGATGTATTTTCTGCAGGACATTTGCGAGCGGAAAAGGGCTTTTACGCCAAAATGTTGCGTTTTGTCTCGAACAGGTTTAAACCAAAAATCTATGTCTATTTATGCTTAATCTGTCTGTTTTTTACCATTTGTTCCAATAATGTCTGTTCTAAATTTTTTGCGCGCATTCGACTTTGAACTTGCTGTGTTATGGCGTCAGTGGTGGATTCACTCATGTTTGCTGAAAATTCGGATGCTCTTCCGCCCTTGTCCTTCACGGCGCTTGAAAAGGCATTAAATGAATACCGCATACCCGACAATCAGAAAGCCACTTATGGCTGTTTGTTCTGTGCCTCATACTATATTGGCAAATTCAGCCGGGCATTGGCTGCCAAGTCACCAAAAACAAACAAATTTACGTAGAATCATTTGGTTTGATGTCATCTCATCATGTTTTTTCCGTTGTTGGGCACAGTCTTATCTGATATTTCCCCATAATCGCCGGGCTCTACCGGTGTCATCCAACTCCTTCCTACTCCAAAGCTTCGACATTCACAGCAGCCAAACGAGGCGTTCCATTTGGCCATTTTCAATTCTGATGTTCCTATATTTACTTCCACATGAATCTCCTATTAAACCGAAAGTATCTGGTATCCTATATTGCCTTGACTCTATCCGTGTGTATTTCATTGACCCACGCAAATCCAGTCACCAATGGAGTGCACACCACCTGTCCGACCACCGAATCCATGTTGCTTGGTACGGATCTGTCTAGAAATCGAAATGTCAATGCAACCATTGCAAGCAACTGCTAATCCCTGTATGATGCGACATTCAAAACTATTCTGCCTACACTCTGGGCTGCCTCTCCGCTCACTGGTTGCTTTAACTGTATGTACGAACAAATTTTACCTGGCCACAACTTCTTCTGGAACGCGTTCGTTCTCATTCCCATCGTCATGTTGCAGTTTCAGTTTGCTCTGCCCTCTAGTTCAACGGGTTTATTTTGACCTCACGCCAAAGCGCCACCTCTTTTCCCTAAATATCTTCGACAGTTTCATTCTTTTCAACAGCGAAACCGGTGAGTCTACCCAGTTCCAGTGCAAACCGTACTTTTGGGACGCAACTTTTAATTTACCGCTGTTACGAATATCTTCAACTCTTCACTTTTACTTATTATTTTCGTGAATCTGACCAACAACTTATCCATTCGAGGTTACTGGTAGTCAGATATAGTTTTCTGTTTTTTTAAGTTAACCGCCTTCATCACCAAACAGCTGTACCTCCTGCACCATTGTTCTATTTTTCCTTTTGTTACAATGTACAAATCACCCTCGAGACACAAAGCTATGCATGCAACTAATCGCGGAGCTCGCTCCTGCCATCATTTCCCTTTATACCTAAAGTTGCAGACTGGCACTTGAGAGCGTCCAACACTCATACAGTAAACGGCTATTCCCACACTCTAGTTCTCTCTGCTACCGCTCCCGCTGCATAAGCTTGGCCTTTAACCAGTGGGATTTAGACGGGTTAGGCTGTGTAACTTTTCAAAACCACCCGTTGTTCCGAAGTGCCTTTGTTGCAGAGGCTAAACCAAACGTAACGTCATGTACTGGCTATAAATTTCGCAATCCTTACCAATCCTTTGTTATGCCCTCAAGATCGTTCAAACTTACGCCTTCTTAGTTTACTACACTCGCATCGAGAACAGTCTCCCTAATCAGTTTTGAAATACCCCACACCATAATAGTTTTTTGCAGTCCGTGGATAATTTTCTCACTTTCGAAGCCACAGCCACCCTACTTCATACCCAACTACTCCATGATCTCCTCTATGAACCTGGTTCAAAGCATCTCCGAGCTTGACGACGGTGCAGGTATTAGGTAAAATTCCACCCCTAATATGCATTACTACCTATTTGACTTGCTTCAAGCAGCCGTTACCTGCAACCGCCGTTTGATCTAAGTGTGTTGTTTTATCGACTCAGCTTTTTTCCCAAGCAACTTATACCATATACCTTTTAGCCATAGATTGTTTCCAGCAATCTGTTGGACCACGTTGAGTCACGCGCAAACCCCCAAAAGCAAAATCGTTCAAATGGAGTTTTATCTGCAAATGCGGTACTATAAATACAATAATCAAATCATAAAACTTCACAAACATCATATTCTGGGACTACGCCGGGTTCTACACACCGGTTTAGGAACTGTCAATTCCTAACGGATCCCAACGCTTGCACCGACTCAAAGCCACTTATTCACAAGATAGCGAAACCACGTGTTGACTTAAACAACACGTGCAAAAACGAGATCAAAGAACCTGTTATGTTCAGCCAAAAAAGAAAGTTGATTTAAGCGTAAAACCGAAATGACGAAAACGACGAATGCCGTTGTACAGGATGAGAATAAGAGAAAAGATTCAACACCACCCCCCAAAGTCAGCATGGCTTCCCTTGATCTACTAAATCAATCCACGACGTGCGTGAAAGAGAAGAATTAGAATGATGAAATTGCACTAACCACAAACGCCTCTCTCAATCTGCAGCACGCAGGTGAGCAACTAGCTGCCTCCTACTCCTTCTAGCAGATAACTGTAATGTATATCACGCCTAACCTTACTTCAGTCAGTCTTTAATATCACTTCCCGAATATGGCCACCACTTCAGAGCTTGGCCTCTGCTAGGACGTCTTAAACCGCTATCGTGACCTCCACGATTGGGGCAACCACGACCTTTGCCGCTGGAACCTTTGCATCCTTCAGGGAGAGAGTTCAGTTCCAGTTTGAGCTAGAATCTCTTGTCTCCTGGCTCCAAAACTGATTGGTGGGTGGTGCGGAGCTATCGCGAATCTTCTACCAGTATCTCCTCATTGCTCAGGGCCACGGTCACAAAAAGCATAAGTAAAGATGATGAACTGAATAAATTGACAATACGGATAGATGATAGCAGTACTCCCAGGTCCCCGGTGCACAATAAAAGTGTAGATACTCGCTGGTGTGGCTGTTGGGACGGAGTCGGTTGCTTGCTCGTGCTAACACACTAGACGGAATGCTAACCGTAGGAAAAGTGATTGACTTTGTGGGAAGCACAAACTGAAAATTTCACCAAGATGGTTAGAACCAAAAAAGGTTCAGCAGATTAGAATGTACTTGTTCAGGAGACGGCTAGGGCCAGTTAAGGAATATTTCAGTGGTCGCAGGTAAGTGAACTAGTGGGTGAAGAGGCACGGTCAGGTGTGGTAAGGAAAAAATTGCGTGTCTGCAACCAAACTGGGTGTGGCAGCTCCGAGCTATCATTGCATTGACGAACTTCGGCTTCTGAACAGCTTCGTAACTGTTGTAATGCCCCAGGTTATCGTATGGGCATGCCCAATTCTCGGGTTGGCCAAGGGAACTTGCAGCGGTGGAATAAAGTAAATGTATGATCGTGGGTATTTTCAATCCGGTTGAGGATCCATTTAGATGTAAAGAACAGACCAGATGGAACTGATATCTGCCGTACAGGGCGTTCAAAACAGGTAGTGAACGGTAAGTTGGATATTATTGTTGACCGTGACATTTGTGTTTCTCAACATCCTCTATTATGTTGACATTGTCTCTCCAGGCCAGGTATAGCTGGTAGTGTAAGGCCCAGCAGGTAGATATCATGTCAAAATTAGGTTAGAGAAGGAGATCTTGGAGGAAGAGGTCGCGATAGAGAAGAACGAGCTAGAGATTAGAGAGCGGAAGTTAGCGTCTCGGAGAAGGGTGCTGTTGTCTTATGAGTCCCCTGATGCTAACATCTCGATATCAGGTGATCGTGAACGTCGGTTTTCATCCTGTGAACAGATGGTCGAGAATTTTGTAGCAAAAGTCAACTCACGGGAAACAGAATGCCCAGAAACATCTAAGGATTGGTCTAGAAAAAGAGACGCCGCCGGGACTCGAACGGCGGCGCACGAAATAAACGGCATGCATGTTGACCACTATGCCACAATGCAAGAGCTCAATCTGCCGAAAATAGAAATAGATAAGTTTACTGGGAATTCTACGGAATTTTGAAGTTTATGAGAGCATTCCAGACAAGTATAGCTTACCCTTACTGTAAGCAGACTCATAATCTTTTAACTTATGCTCTGGTGCATAGCGGTTTCGGTGCCGTCCTAATAACGGCCGAAGTGGCGGAGAAGCTTGGGGTAGAAGGAGAAGCGACGCGCGTAGAAGTTTTATCGGTAAATGGCCCCAACATCAAGGAGGCCATGACAGTCATCTTCACTATACAATCTTCACTTGGCGGGTATGTTGTGGACGTCGACTATGCCCACAGTATCGGGTCGCTTACCGTCATCAAGGCTACGGCTCCGGATGATTTGTTGCTGAGCAAGTGAACGCATCTTGCGAATGTTCAGCTCGCATGAATTCCTGGCAAATGAAGCCCTAAGTTTGATAGAAACAAACGTCCCAGAGGCCCACTTAGTTATCAAGCAACTTTTGGGTTTTCCAAAACATCCACGCACACGTCTACCGGCCTTAGAATGGGCTATTTTCGGGCCAGCCCCGCCCGCTGGAACCAGGGAGTCCATCCTTTTAAGGTACCTCCGTCAGGAGTCACTTCTTCGTTATGCGCTGCTTTTGCTGTGCGCAGAGATGCTGATGACAACAGATATGTTTCCGAAAAAAGGACAGTTTCTGCGGCAAAGGAATACGTGTACGTAGATGATTGCCTTGTATCAGTGGAATCTGTAGATATAACCAAGAAACTAATTTTCATGTAATGTGTGGAACCAATTGTGAACTCCTGTCCTCCCTTCTCTTTCCTTTATACCCAAAGTTGCAGGCTAGCACTCGAGAGTGTCAAACGTCCGTTCATCAAAAATTGATTCCCTAAGTGAAGCCCTCATTCCCGCCGCCCCTACTGCATAATCCTGGGCCTTTGGCCAATATGGATAGACGGTTAAAGCTAAATCTAATTCTCCTACACCGTCTGTTGTACCAAAACGCTTTTATAACAGCGGACAGGCCAAGCTTAAGTTATATACACGCTATAAATTCCGTAAATCCAGCAATTTCTTAGATTTCTGTCCAGCACTTGAAATCTTGCCCCAGTACTTTTTCGTAGTTTATCACACTCGCTTCTGGAACAGTCTTCCCGATCGGCTTCCAAATACCACACACCAACATAAGTTTTGTAGCCCGTAGTTTACTTTCTTACTTATGAAATCTCAGCCGCCCTACTTATTGCCCAACTACCCCCTGATCTCTCTTATGAAACGGGTCCGAATGACCCGTGAGTTTGATGTAGGCACAGTTAGTAGTTAAACAGAGGACAAATAATTAAAACAATAATATAAAAACAAATGAATCCACCATTTTACCGTACTTTGCTGTCTCTTTGACTTGCTTGAAAAAACAGCTACCCGCAGTGCTTGCTTGTTCGGAGTGATCTCTATTACTGGCCCGGCTTCTTCCCGAGGCGACTTATACAGTTTTCCTTCCAGCTATGTAACTGCCCTGGACTACTTTATCCGCTCTGTTTAATGGGCAGTGTTTCGTCTGGTCCGGGCCTAACGAACGTAGACCAAACTAAATCAGATTTTCTCATACCTTAGAACGTACTACACACCATACAGCCAATTAAGCACACGCACCCATAAATTGCGTTACGCCTCTGCTTCGTTTGGCCGCTCAATCTCTATCATCGTTTAGCCATGTTTCACACGCTCTGGGCATCCCCGTTCTGTTCTTTTGTCCCGATGGTAGCTTCCGTCTCATTTGCCTCCTTCGCGACTTGCCTTTCTAGCGGCTGTCTGCCGTTTGCTCTTTCGAAATGACCGAGCTGTTTTACTGGGCAGGCTTTCCCCCGACCGGACAAAAATGTCTAGTAGCTGGAGTTCTTTATTAACGCACAGGACGCAATAATGGCTGCTTGGTGGCATACCACCTTGCAGCTCTGGTATCATGCACGAGGACTGGAAACCTCGTGTGGCCGTTGGTATGTGCTGCAGGGAGAGCCGCCTAGTTGCGTTGCGCCAAGCTGCGTTCGTATACCCGGCACCCCTCCAGAGGCACAGGTGCTTCGCCGATCGTCGGTGGTTCTGAGCACGGTCTTTAATTCCATAAAGGTGCATTGTCGTTCTCGGTTTGCTGCTGGGTTGGACTCGTCCCGGTTCGTGTAATATAACTGGCAGCGTTATATACTACAGACGGTAAGAAAACTGATCTTTCATCTGTTAAAAAAGGAATTCGTAAAATAACTATCGATGGGATAGCTTGAAAACGCTCTGCGATGCCGACGGCTTACATCGATGTACATGGTTCTAGCTTTCTTCATCATAATTAGGGTTGCACCTCACCATAGCCCACTTCGTCAACCAGAAAAATACACTTACCTACCTACTGCAACTGGGAGCGGATAAATACAATGATATGCATATATATGAGATACCTAAGCCTCCACTACCGGCGTACAAGACTAGCGCCCAAAGACTTTTTTGCCGTGCCCTGTTTGTTAATTGAAGCTGATAGCAGTGATTCGGGGACTGGTGACCACCTCTTTTACATACACCTTTGCTTCTAGATTATGGCATTGTGCAAGTGACGTAATAAATTCCAGATAAACTGGTCCGTCATCACGGAAGTCCAACCCCGTCAGTCCTTATACGTTTGGTTTCTCCAACGAATACATTTCTCTGAGTGCTTATGCCGGTATGCTCTAAAGCTCTTGTGCTGTAATACCATATATTAGCAAACTCAACCACTACTTAATCGTTAATCCACTAAGTAAAATTCTAACCATATCCTGTCTCATTTACTCACTTGTTGTCACCACCCTAATTGTGGAAGACGTTACTAATAATAATAATGTTTATTCCCAAATTGTGGGTGACATACCGTCTGGCATGATCATACGTTTACAGTCAGGATGAAGCATGACTGGGGGGGTTGCGGGTAGTGCGGATTGCGCGAAAAGAGGACAATGTCATAAACAGTGGGAAAAATCCGATGAAATAATAATAATAGGTTGCTTTCCCAACTTGTAGGGAACAATGGTCATGAGGTACGACTAGTTCAAAGACATGAACATAGCACGAACTAAAACTGAAAACCATTGCTGGCCACGAGTGACCTTGGGCGCTTGGGCGAATGGCTGGAGTCACAACGAGCAAAAGTGGAGATGGAGGTAGAATAATTCAAATAGCGAGCACATGGCGAGTTTTGTCTCAAAAATGTGGCTTAATCTGAAATTAAGCAAACTCACTGTTGTAGGGAAGTCAGTTGCAGTAGATAGGTTGGATGGGGACGTGGTGGTAATGCATAGGGCGAACCGAACATCGTATACGGATTTGAACTTGTGGAAGAGGCAAGCCGAAATTGTGGCAGAAAATCAGGCCAGCCAAATTTGGGCGAAAATTCATCGGGTACGAAAGAACTCGTCTCAGAGACGGGGCCGGTTGAAAAATTTGCTCGAAGTTGCGACTACAGGCTCGATTGGGCGAGGGGTTGCGGTCGAGATTTTGAAGAGAATAGTTGCGGGAGTGCCATCACACTGGGTATGACAGTGCCATGCCATCATTGCACTGACATGCTTCGGTTTATGGACAGCCCCGTAACGGTCGTCAAGGGTGCCGCGATCGGAGAAGGGATACGCAGTTCTGTGGCAGCTGGATCTGGGTGAGACGGGGATTGACACAGAGAGTCAGACAGATGCAGGGTCACAGATAATTTCCCTTTCGTTGGAGGACCGTGTGAGTGTAGACCGGGGACCAGCCAGTTTGAATGAATAACAGTCCTACGGGGCGTTTGGGCAACTGCAGTAGAAGTTTGAAGCTTGGGAAGAGGGGCAACGAGGAAGAAGTAGAATGAAAGCAGTAGCATGTTGCGAGTGTCAGGAGGCATATGATACAACGGTGTCAACAGAAAAAAATCTAAAAGGGGATGACAGCAAGCTAAATGGACCCAGGAAAGGTGGATACGTTTGCTGATCTAGAAACCAAGTACTAGTTGGGCCAGAGTAGGTGCATAGTTTTAGGATAGTAAGAACTTTGTCGTCGAGGTAGCTAGCAGGGAGGCTAGACGTTGGACTAGTTGGAACGGGCGGCAGTTTTTAGCTTACCAAAGAATCATGACATAGGGTCTCCGTTGTGCAAAGAAAGGGGTTAATGTGAGCAGTGACAGTAGACAAGTAAAAAGCGGATAGGCAACAGGCTCCCAGAAAATGGATAAGAACCGTGGCTTAACTGAGATCTACTGCGTCAACCTAACAGGAGATTAGGATTAAGGATCACCAGTCGCCGAGTCACTGCTGTCAACTCCAGAAAACGAATGGTGCATAGCAAAAAGAACAGCCATTAAATGCTAGCTGTGACTGGTTGTAATCAGGAAATAATAATTTATTTGCATTTTGTGCATATGATCGTTATAGATGACAAGAGGATAGAACGTGTGTGCTATGTTTGGATGGTGAAGTGAGCTTGGGATGGTGTGATCCAACTAAGACGAAGGTGGCAACTCCTTGCACGTCGACATTAGCCGTGAGCCTCACACAGTACCCTCAGGCTACCCCATGCATATATATATATATATATAGACAAACGAAAAGACACCTGTCATTCGCTTGTATTTCTTGGTGTTGCGAGACAAATGACAACCTGGACAAGTCCAATCCAGCTACAGACAAACGGCAACGGTGCTCTTTTTTTGGTTTTCCTGAATTAAAGGCCAGGCTCAGAACCACCGGCGATGGGCGATACACCCGTGCTGCTGGAGGGGTGGCGAGTATACGAACGCACCATGGTGCAACGTAACAGGGCGACCCTCCCTGCAGGACGTACCCGTCCACCACACGAGGTTTTCATCCCTCGTGCATGCTACCAGATCTGCAGGGTGACAAGTCACCAAGCAGTCATAATTGCGGCTTGTGCATTAAAAAAAACCCCAGCTACCAGATATTTTATCCGGTCGGGGGAAAGCCAGGCCAGTAATACAGCTCAGTCATTTCGGACAAGCAAACGGCAAACAGCTGCTGGAAGAGGCAAGTCGCGGAGGCAAATGAAACGTCAACTACGTTTTGGGCTATGGGAGTAGAATGGAGATGTTCAGAGCCTGTGTACTATGGCTAAACGAAGACGAAGCATTGGTGTGAGCCGCCTTGTCAAGTAGAGCGCACCAGTGTTGAGTGTATGTGTGTGTGAATGAGTGGGCTGTGGGGCCAAACCAGTATTTCGTTTATGGCGCATCTCCAGACCCACCATTTGATATGCATGCGCTGCGCGTGTTCAGGGGATGCAGAATCGTTCAGAACAGCGAGGAACTAAGGCTTCGGTTTGACTTAGGTTAGTTAAATCCAGTCAAAGCAAGCCACCAGACATTAAATAGAGCTGACAGAGTTACTCAGGGATGGGACCAGGCTTGAAGAACTAGGAATAAGTTGGCTGGATACAAAAGCTCAAGGCCGGAGGAAGGAAATACAACCAGGTCAGTGGAAACGGGCTTAACGACAATTAAGATGGCAGGCGCTAGACATTCTCTGCAAATCAACTACGCTTCAGACAGCGAAAGGAGTTGTGGTCGCAGGAAGTGAACGTCTGCATAAGAGATAGATAAAGTGGTAAGTTATAGACAAGAACACTTGGGAGGGTGACTGTCGCGCTTTTGGGTTAATGCTAAAGGGTTCATTCTGGTGAGTATAAATGCTAGGACCTAGTAACAGGACAGTCGGGGTGAGTGCGCAGATTAGAAGGGCTTAGGGCCTATTTCAAAAAAAGTGTCTAGTGTAAGCTGAGGCGCGAAAAGGCGCTCAGCTCCCTCAATAGAAAGGTAAGAATCGATGGCCTTTCGAAAGCCTACATGAGATGAGATAGTACGGATATGGGAGGGGAGCTTGTTCCATAGTTTGGAATACAGGCAAAGGAAAAAGTTTTGTCTAAAGACAGTTCGACATGTCGACAATGGGAGTAAACACCCAGAGTTGCGAATATTATAGGGGGTACGGGAAGAAAATTCAGGGCAGCAGTCAGCTATGTAAGCCCTCCGGTAGATTAGGCGATGCAGAAGGCCTAGATTCAACCTGATGCGCCTTAGCCATAATGGATCCAGCCCAAGTGACAAACAGCGAAGACGGTACGGTAGTGTGGATGACACCGGAAACAAGGACTTCGTAAACGAGCGCTGCACATTCTCCACAGCAGTCCGGCATGCCTGTGAATACTGTGAGGCGAATTCAGGGCTGGATTCAAGAATGGGTCTTACAAATTGTTTAAAGATAGCAATTAAGCATGATTTGTTATGAAAGGATCGGCGAATGTAAGCGCAGAGCTTGCGAGCTTTAGCCACTCTGTACCTCGCATGTTGGTTAAAGCTAAATGCACAGGAATACCTAAGGCCTAGGTCTCTCACTTCGGGAAGAGTAGGAATCAAGAGCCCATTAAGAGTAAGCGTCCCAGGAGGAATTTGGAATCGATGTGACAGGGCTTGGCACTTTGGAACAGCGAAAGAAAGACAGGACTTGGAGGACCAGAGTGATAAAGAGTTCAGGTCGGACTGAATGTTAGCGAGAGTAGAAACAGAGTCACTGTCCTTAAACGTGTAAGCTATCTTAATGTCATCAGCAAACAGAAAAGGGGATCCATGGGTGATCGAATCGGTGACGTTATTAATGTATATTAAGAACAGTAGAGGGCCAAGCACACTACCCTGAATAACTCCACTGGTAATGGGAAGGGGTGAGGAGGAGAGATCCCCGATTTTGGTGGCCTGGGTTCTCCCAGTGAGGTAAGAGGTGAACCATCGCAGTAGCGGGCCACCAATCCCCGTAGATCGTAGTTTGTTGAGGAGTGCACCGTGGGGAACTTGGTCGAACGCCTTGCGAATATCAAGATAGATAAGAATAATACACAGTCCGGCATCGTAGGCGGACGAAATATGATTAAAGAAATCAACCTGGCATGTGTTAGCTGACCGCCGTGCCATAAACCCATACTGCCGGTTGTTAAGGGTTCTGGTGGTGAGCAGGTAATCCATGACAGGGACTTTGATAAGGCGCTCTAGGGTACGAAGGAGTAAGCAGGTATGGTGGATGCCACGATAGCTGGCTAGAGCAGTTCGTGGACCTGACTTATAGTGTGGAACAATGGTAGAGTGCTTCCACTGACTTGGGACTGTGCCAGTGATAAGGGAGATATTGAAGAGATTAAGGATGAGGGTGGGGACGTCCGGGCCACCAGCTTTTAAGATAAGAGAAGGGATACCGTCAGTGCCTGGGAAATTGGAGTCTCTAAGGCGGACGAGAGACGAAGTTACATCAGACAAAGTGACTGAGAGCGTGCAGAGGTTGGGGCTTGTCTCGTTAGCAGGTATGGTAACTTCGTAACCAGGTGGGGAGCAATGAGTAGATAGAGTCGATGTGGAGGGGACATAGCAGCTAGCGAAGTAAGAGTTTAGGGATTCCACAATGTCAGCAGGGTCAGACAGAGGCTTCCCGTCAGCGGCCACAATATTTGAAACTGCAGATGAATTTGAGAAGCAACGCCGGTGAAAGAGGCGCCCCAGCATCTTAGGTTGTAGAGAATGGGCTATGGCAGCAGATTCCTCGCGCCTTTCAAGAGCGAGTTTGGCAGTGGCAATGTCAGTCGTAAGTTTGTTAATTACAATGAGGAGAGAGAGATCATGGGATTCAAGGAAGAGCCTACGATAATTCCTAAGTTTATGGCGTATGGCGGGTAATCGTGTGGCTGGATGGCAACCTGAAACATAGGAAGCTCGTGTGGGGGCAACTAGATGTAGCGATGATAGTAGGTTGCCGTAAAAGATGTTGGCAACCCTTTGCGTGTCGTCAGAGAGAAAGAAATCGTCCCAGGCCTTATGGCGCAATGAGATTGCAAAGGCATCAAGAATGTCCGGGGAAAGGGTGAAAGAGGTTGAGGGGGGAAGAGTAGGATTAGGTTGAATACTCTTCCAACTGCAAGCGACAATACAGTGGTCACTATCAGGGAACTTCGGGCCAACTGCAGCGGTGGGACACAGATAGCCGTTGACAAGGGCAATGTCCAGGGTGTGGGTACCGCGTGTTGGTTGTCTTACAAGCTGGGACCAGCCTTCGACATTAAGTTGGGCAAGCAGAGGCGAAAGGCGCAAAGGGGAGTTTTGTTGAGCCCAAGCGATCTCAGGAAGGTTGAGATCCCCAACAATTAGTTTGTTTGAGTGAGGTAGAGCTTGGGTGTGAGAAAGAAGCGTGGATAGACGATTAATCGAGCTAGTGGAGTGTGGAGGGGGCATGTACAAACACCCGAGGATGAACGGCGGATTAGCCCGACAGGCAGAAAGCCAGACGGAGTCTGGAGTGTCCGCCAGTAGTGGATCGTCAATAGTGGAGACTTCCATTTCAGTTCTGGCGTATATGAGGCAGCCACCTCCACGGCGATGGGAACGATCGGAACGGAAAACAGTGTATCCCGGAAGGGAGATAAGAGCATCAGGCGTGCTAGGAGAGAGCCACGTCTCAGTGATACATATGAAGGTTGGACAAGCTATAGTGGAGATAGCTTGGATGTAGTGCAATTTAGGTAATAGAGAGCGGGTGTTGATTAGAACGACGGAAATATTGCTAGCGGGATCAGGGGAGGTGGGTAGTGTGGCTAGCAAGAATTTGGTAAGCCCAGGGAGGTCAGTATGGAATGGAGTGGAGACAGGGGAATCAGGAGTTATCAAATTGGTAGGCGAGGCAGGACCAGGTAAGGATGCGTGAGAATAAGATGCTGGGACGTACCGTGATGGGTACGGAGACTGCGTTTGGGTGGCAGTGCAGGCAGCGGAGCTCCATGGACAAAGAGTAACAGGCTGGGTCGGGCAATCGTTTGCTGCAGGTTATGAAAAAAGTCTATGTCCAAAGCTACGGCCAACCAACCTAATTAGCTGTTGCTTTTCTAGTTTCAAATAGTGCCTCAGGCGCGAGTAGCACTTTTTAAGAGGGAGGCTTTTTCAGCCGTTATCGAAGTCTGGGGCCAATGTGTCCAGGCGTCCATGTGAGGTTCATAGAATCCTTAGTATTTGGACAATGATGTCTCACTTCCTTAGCTCTCTGGCAAGGCAAGGTTGCTGCGGTCAATTAGGTCAGGCTGGTGCGAGGTAGGTTTTGTAAGAGGCCCTAAAAGAATACCCTAAAAGCCTCTGCCACACACTCTCTGAACCACACTTTCTAGCCAGAAGCTACAATGAACTACAGAGCAAAGCCCAAATGTTTCTAATATGGCACGGGTCAGAGCGTCATGTTAAGGGCTTTGGGGGTACATTCAAACGCAGAACCCTTCCCCGGCCTTTTAACCTCGGAGGTATCTTTCAAATTGAAGAACCTTATCCATCAACTCCTTCCCAGGGGTCCGTAACTTGAACATTTCTGACTGGTTTGGCAGTCATTTGTTTATACGTTGCTTTGTCTACGAGCTTCTACCGGTAAACTGGGAAAAACGTAACTCGTGGGGGGGAGGTGATCCAAATGGAACCCTCAAAGTGCATCCACTAATTCAAGAGCGCAAAAGGAAGCCTTTCGTTAGGTCTTGCTCTACTTTCCAGCGGATATATACAGTGCCTTTGAAACAAGCACATACGATCCAAGTGCAATCATATTTCCTTGGTCGAAACCCGATAGTTGCAAAACAAACATGGGCGTCTGGAGATCCTGACGAAACGGCCCATGGTGTCTGCGAGGTGGGATTTGTTCCTAGCCCTCGTACTAAATGCGCCTTATTGTAATCAGCTACACTAGAAAACTTCTTCGGAACATTGGGTTCCGTGGATCAGGAGAGGTCACTGCAACGTTGAAACCGTGCTTGACGTGTCAGGCAGGCTTCCATGAACAGCGGAAGATGCCAAAGATATTTCCTGACTGGAATTGACAAATATACTAATGCGAACAAGACAAAGTGATTCCAAAATGTGCCAAAGAGATTAGCTAGTTTGGATTGGATGAGAGAAAACCAACCTCGACAGAAGGGAAGACAGGTTGGACAACAGGTAAAGATCGCCAGAAAGGAGGGTTCATTCTTGCGGGGAAAGACGATTATCTGAGGATAAAACGGAACCAGTTTAACGGGATTAAGAAAAATTACTTAAATGAACTAATCCCAAAAAGCATAGCAAAAAAGGAAGCAAGGATACACTAGGCAACGGCAAAGCCGACAACGAAATTGAGATTGCCGGGAAAACACCGGCAAAAAACGGAAAAAAGTACGCTACCAAAAGCAGAGGAGATTAAACAACGTCAACTAATTCCGCATAACCAAAACCACTCTATAGCTCAGTGATACAGAGACGAGTTGGCTGGACATCCTTCAGAACTCGAAAGGTACAGTGGCAACAATGGTGGTTTGCTTGACGTTTGGAGGAAGGTGAAAGGAGCTATACTCAGACTTAGAAACCGTCTATGCAAGTTAACTAGCTCACCAATGTCTAGTGGATCTCATCAGAATCGGCGGTTGTGGCTGAAGCCAGGAAATCTATACGACCAACAATCACAAGATCCTTAAAAAGCCGAAGAATGCAGAACCTAAAGATTGACAGAGCGCTGGCATAACGCTAGAACCCGGGAAGTGGAGAAAGCATATTGTGACGGGACGCGATTGCGCTCCGTTGCGGCAAATCCAACCAACTGGTCCGGGATGGGCGGGTATTAGTGAACCGATCTCCGAAAAGGGTGGGACCCCAAACTCTTCAGAGAAGGATCGGCTTGATAGATGGGCTGATCACTGAAGGACGGTTCAGCTTGCCCTTACCAATTCAACTTTCGTAGGGACCAGGTGAAACCAAATGGAACGTCAGTCCGCTGCCGACGACGGAAGTCCAGCGTAAGATGTCATTGCTTCTGCGCAAGTAAGTGCCTTTCCCAGACGGTTTGTATTGCACACCCTTCAACGAAGGTGGAGAGTCATTCCCACATACTTTGAGTGCGGAAAAATACTGACCACATTTTGAGACTCCGAGGTGATTTCTGTGCGCAGTATAGCGTGTACTCTCCGTAACTAAACCGTACGCTAATCTCTCCAGTTTGTGCGAATTTCTCTTCTCGGCATTTTTTCGTCACCTGTTGCTCTTCTTCAAACTTACCCGCACAACTATAAAGCAGCATTATCCGTACTTTCCTCCAAGACTTGTTCAATGACAAGAAGGTGTGAAGTCTCTGACAAGGTAGGCTTTTCACGAAATCCTTCCGTGCAAACGCTGGCTGATCACGTTGGGCCATGGGAAACATTGAAAATTTGAGTTTGCGACAAAGTTTTTTAGACAAATTCACCAAAGCTGTGACGTTTCAGAGAGACTTTATGACTTATGACGAATGCTATCTGCAAAAGCCTCTTTGACTCGAGGGACGGAACTGGAAAAAAAGTTTTGGACTAAAGACAGTCATTTGTCTCGGTTTTTCCACCAGAAAGGCAGTCACACGTAGGTCGCTGAACTTTTTCGGGGGTTGGACTGCGTGCACAAGTCCAGGTATCAGCTTGCCTGCTTTGGAGGCGTTTACTTCTTCCCCTTATGTCATTCGAGCAAACCCGGTGTATCACCAGCACTGGTAAGTGCCATATGTTTCTTCACCTCAAATCACTCAAACCAAGACTGCCAGCCGTGTGAAACGATTTTCAATCTGCTCTACGAGTCTCTGATCGCCTATCGGTTCACCTCTCAGTTCTATTTAACCTATAGCCCTAGTGAACTTACCTTGAAGTGCATGGGGCGGGCGATTCGCACCTAAGCGGTGCAACGTAATTGAAGCTAGGCTGTACTGGATACCAGGGTTTATCACACGAATTGGTGTATGTATCTCTCTCTCTCTCTCCCTATTACAGTAACCCCCGATGAGCCACCACGAGCTCCATATAGGAAGCTGTAGTCCGAGTCTACATTCCCCTGAGTGACGTTCACCTGTTTTTACACCTTACTTGACTTGGGTCTGTCGTTTCGGTTTCAGTGCACGCACATAGTCGCCTCCCTCCGATCTTCTCTCCTGAGTCACCCAACCTGTTCGAATGTGTGCTTTGTGTACCGTGAGGCTCCAATAAAACCAAAATTCCATATCTCATTTCAGAGCCGGCGTGTACCATCACTGCGTCCATGTGGACGTCTAGTACCGCTGACTTCGTGACATCCCACGCTACAGCGGACTTTCCAATTAGTTAAGCTGCCCACGAGCCAGGAAGTACACTTCCTCGCAGGCATGCTTAGGAATTGTTTAGCCGCGCAGTACGTATAAAAACAATGAAAAAAAATCATGTAGCATAATTTGGGGAATATGCTCCAGGAAGCCTAAGAGTAACTCGCGTGCGGTACTTATGGACGTACGCTGATTCTAAGAGTTCATACGTGCATCAATAGCCCAAGTTAATTTTACGTTGCAGAATACATTCACATGTCGCAAGCTGCACTTCGCCGATCTTCCCAACACCACTCAATCTCAGTCAGAGTCGGTCCATCTACTACTACCACCTCCAGTATGAGCATAACTGGAAGTTTATATTTTTGGCTTCACCGATGTGTAGCACGTCACTTGTATCTAGGCAACACGAACTTTCTTCATGGGCGCTCACAATGTTTTTTTGAGGCTACCAACTACAAACAGGCTCTGGATTCCTTTGAATAATGTAGTAATCATTTACTGGTGAAGTGCTTTGGGTGCACCCACGTGGATGCACCTGACATAGATCATTGCATTGTGCGGACGTGCATATCCCTTCGCTTACCCATGTGAAACACCGGTTGATGCGAGGTCATTCAGTTCATCACCTGCGAAGCCTCTCTATGGCCCACATATTTTGAATGCGGAAGAATATTGGCAACGTTTTGCGCCCCTTAGTGCTCGTTAGTTTTTTAAGCAGCGTGGATAAATATCAGGCAAAACATCTGGTGGTCAGCGTCGTGGCCATAGCTTATGGCCTGGTCTTTTTTTGCAACTTTTTCGGAGTGTTTCTCGTGAATGGAGCTGGTTTCGGCCTGTGTCACATCGTTAGTTTTTCACTTTGCGGCAAGTATTTGAACTGTGGCGCTCCTTCGGCCAAGAGGCATCGTCTATTACAGATGTGCTTTTGATTCCCTTGCTCGCCAGAAACTTCCAGAGTTTCTGGCAATGGATGGCGTCCATTCGAAACTCTTATGGCTTGCGAAGTCTCTGAATGCCTCCTACCGTGGACGTTTAGTTATGTGCTGCAAATTCTCCCTTAAGTTTACCAGATCCAGTGGTCCTACAAAAGGATGTCCTCTGTCGCCTTTCCTATCTGACTTCGTAACCAATACCTCGAACACCTTGATGATCTAAATACTTCCGGGATTTTCGCTCACGGACGTCGCGTGTTTGGACGAAAAATCGTTCAGCTGTAGCACCCTTTCGGTACCTAACTTCCATGCCACCCGAAGGAAGCGCGAGTGCTGGGATACTGCCAGTTTGCCCAAGCCTAGACAGGGGAAGTCGAGAGGCAGAGGTCGGGTTCGAACCACGGACCTTCCGGTCGGTAAATTCTCGGTCTAATCACTGAGCCATCTCGCCCCTAATATCGCTTTTGCGTCAGACCCAATAGGGATGCAAACTTTTAAACAATCTCAGTAATTCAGTTTCATGTTTAGCTATGCGCTTCGCACCCGTTAACTGTAAAGTGCTACTGCATAACTGACTTACGCCTGAAGATGAATCGATCAGTGTGGCAAATAAGTTTATCTATCCAGGTAGCCGCTCAAATCCCGGAGATTTAGAGGAAGACAAAATAAGTGCATTGCGGAGGCGTGAACAGCGGTTTTCAACCTCTGATGTTTGCGTTGCTGACCTGACACTTACATGTCTGTCAAGGATAGCTGTAAGAACCGCGTACTTGCCGTACGGTGGTTAAAGGTGTCACAGTTTCGTTCACCGATGATTTGGGGAGCCAGGGTGGTTAGCTGCGCACTGGAGGCGGTAGCTGATATAATTGATGCGTAAATACAGGGTTGCCAGTGGTGTTTCATTTGGGGAGGTTAGGAGGGAAGGCAATAATTTGGATGCACGAACGCCATTGAGGGTGCGACCGCGCCATGCCTGACAAGTTTTAACTATTGATGTGTCCCGTTTTGGGGTCCCCTCCCAGGGGGACGGCAACGACCAGCGCAATTGATTTTGCTGGTAATGACTGCCATACTTCATTTATCTGACCTCTCCTGACTTGTTTTCACCCTTCGAGGAAGTCGGTCGAATGGCATCTGGAACACATGGCCAACCCAGTGTAACATATGGCGTGTGCTCATGTCATCAATAGTGGGCTAGTTATTTATTTCGGAAACCGTTCGGCGTGCTTCAGCATTGCTGATTCGGTGTTCCCACCGGATTCGGGCAATGCTCCGAAGATATCGATGGTCCAACACTGAAAGCCTTTTGACGTCCTCAGCGCACAGCGGCCAGGTTTCTGAACCGTATAATAATATGGAAAGCACTGCAGCATTATATACATGACCTTTGACGAATAAGCTGATGTCACGCCTATGCCACTCGTGATGCAGGTTCACGAAAGCTGCTCTGGCCTTCCCAGTATGGATAGAAATATCATCTTTAGCTAGACCGCTGGGACTGGTACAGCTGCCAAGGTAAAAACATTGTCTAGCACTTCAAGCATGAGATTGTGATTCGAGCCTACCCAGTCTCGCAGCACCACTTTGGGCTTTACAGGTGTGACGCGCATGCCACACCGTGACGTAGAATTGTCTAGATTTTTCAATGTTTGAATTACGACGGCTTCAGGTCCAAGAAGAGCTGTGTCGTCTGCATACTCGATATGTGAGCGAATGCCCGGCAACATTTCGACCCCACAGATACTTGGGGCTATTAGTGAGTCTTTCGCAATCGTATCAGTGACGAAGTTGAGGAAGGGTGAAAGAGGATAGCCTTGTACGACACCACTTGATCGGATGTACTCAGGTGACAGCTTCCCGTAGACCACACGTCAGCGGGAGTTGGCGTACAGTGCCTTGAGGGAGATTAGGAATTTATGGGGGACACGAAGAGACTGGACCTTACCGTGATTGTTACGGTTTGTATACTTTGGCCACATATTAAACTATACTCGGGGGCGTCCGCGCGACACTCGCAGAGTCTCTCATACCAGGTTGGTCAATGGTTAGAGCTGTGACGTACGCAGTCTCCTGGTCCTCAAGGTTGAGGTTGGAACATGTGTATGTTCTCTCAAACACCACCGAGCTTCTGGTCCGGATGGCCTCCCACTCGCATTTTTCAAAGATGTAGGTGAAGTTCTTAGTCAGCACTTGTCTGATCCGTTTGCTTGCATTTAGGAAGAGTAGTCTGTCCCAGACAACTGGGGAGTCGGTGATAGTGCCCATTTTCAAAAAAGGACTCAAAGTGAGTGTGGTAGCCACAGGGGTACCAGCTTATGCCTGGTCTTAACGAGACTGTTGGCATCATTGGTGCTTCCTCGCCTTACGGTGGCTCGTGAAACACTGACTCGGGGGCAGCAAATGGGGTTGCGTTGACCGAATCTTTACACTCCGCCAGGAGCTAGAACAATGCCATACGTATAAGCGACCCACAATTCTAGTATCCTGGATTTCTAATACGCACTGGCCTCGGTTGACCGGTTTGTTCTTGACACGCTTGTTCGCCAAGAAATTCCCCGGAAGTTCGTGAACATGATAAGCTCTTTGTATTCTCAGACTTATGGACGTGTGAGAGTATACGACGAGCTCTCCAAAAGCTTCCGTACACAAAGCAGTGCCCGTCAGGGATGCCCACTCTCTCCACTCCTTTTCAACTTCGTGATCGATGAGATAATGAGACGAACGCTGGTAGGTCTCCAAAACCCCAGTGTTCAAATAGCTCGTGACGAAAACCTTATCGATCTGGAATGTGCAAACGACATCGTTCTTGTCTTCGAAGAAAAGGAGAAGGCGCAGGTGTTTTTGGATGAACTGACCAAATTCATCCCGTCCTTTGGTATGCACTTTGCACCCACAAAGTGTAAGGTCATGCTCGTGGAAATGCAGTCACTGAACGCGCTACTCAAAATCCAAGGGGAGGCACTGGAAGTTGTGGAGTGTTTTACATATCTTGGAGTTTGTACTAGTTCTGATTGTAGAGTGACAGATGAGGTGGATGCACGAATCTGCAAGGCTGTTTGAGCGGCGGAACTGAGACGTCTTCAGGTGTTTGACGATCGTTGTCTCAGAACCATAGCTCATCATCATCATCAAAGACAGCAACATCAGTGTTGATACTGATGCTTCGCTGCAGTAAAACCATAAAGTTCGTCTAACTTCATATTATATATATATATATATATATAAAGCCCTAGAGTGAAAAGAAGAGAAAAAGAGTGGATGAGGGAGGGGACCTAGTGCTGGCCTATGTCAAGCATTCTGAGGTGCCTACACCTCCAACCGCTCAATCAGACAATCTGGAAAGAAACTGACAGCATGAACGCCACTGACATCGATTAGCCGCCATTTCTTGCAACGTCTCCAGCCAAGCACAGGCGGGGTCACGGGGACCCCATCCTGGAAGGCGTACAACACCAACAACACCCAAACTCTTCGTGATCTCTTTCACGCCTTTCTGCCAAGTCATGCGCTGTCCACCTCGCGGTTTGCGCCATTCTGAAGGAGGCACGGAGAACAACACTCGTCTCGGTAGACGGTGTTTCGGCATGCGTAGCACATGACCGAGCCATCGTAGTCGGTGGTGCTGGATGATTTCCCCAATTGATGTACCTGCAGCACAACCAAATACCCGTTTTCTAATCACCTCGTGACTAACACGCTGACGCCATCCAAAACCAGCCACGCTTCTGAGGCATCGGTGGTCGAAAACCTGGAGACGCCTCACATCATCTGTCCGTAGAGGCCATGTCTCGCACCCATACAACAACACAACCCTTACTGTAGCCTGGTACACACGACCCTTAAGATCTAGTGAGATGCCTTTTTGACGCCACAAGTGACGCAAATTAGCAAACGTGATTCGAGCCTTTGAGGTTCTTGGATTGACTTCATCATCGTCGAGCACTGGAAGCTCTTCTGGTATTTCGTGTGTCGCGCCATCGTTTGCCGAAGAGGATGCTGTTTTCCGTGCTCAATTCAGTGGCGGAAGCAGAGAGGTGACCAACCCTTGACCTAGCAGAGGGGTGTGAAGGTTGCGAAACGTTTGGATGCTGCCGATGCTACTTGCCTTCCAGCATGGGGACTGCCTGTTCCTTACTGCGCCTGGTTGGAGACGCCGCTGGGTGTGGCTACCGACTGATATCAGTGAATTTGGTTCTCTCAGCTTCTTTCCAGGTTGCCTGATTGCGCGTTTTTGTAGGTGTAGAAACCTCAGGATACCTGCGAAAAGCCAAGAAAAGCCCTTTCTGTTCCCTGTCCACCTTTATTCTTTCCTTCACAATAAAGCTTTCAACTAAATCATGGTTGTACGGCGGCGAAGCACCGGTGCTGAACACTGATTTCAAGCTGTCCATGAAGATGGTGATGATGGGGGACACCTTTGTTCCACGGATACTGCCATAATGCGGACGTGGCATGGCGGTGTTTTTTTTAGTTGTTAGGTTGGTGGTTATACGCAGACTGGGATACTGTGAGGGCGCGCACCCCTTAATAGTAGGACGGATTGAGTGGATAACTGTTCCCGTCTCCAAAATGATACTGTCAGTGAATGTGCTAACCACAGGGATATCTGCTTGACTGGTCTTGTACCAAGGCTTCTCTTGTTACTGACTCCTCGTCCTCTTATACTGACATGCGAAACCTTGACCCGTGGGCGTCAAACGCGATTTTGACCGGGTAGAGGCTGCATAGACTACATTTCTCATCCGTAAGAATAACGTTGTGTATACGGACGACCCACTTTCATAAGGAGTTGTATGTAAGAAGACGTTGTCAATCTTAAGGATCATTAAGTCTAGTTTGTTCACCAACGTATCTAGAAGTCATATCCACATCATTTCCGTTTGAACTATCCTCCTTTTGTCCTGCCATAATTATTATCTTGAGTCTCCACCAAGGGGGCGGGAACACTGGACTCGAGTTTCGCTCTTGTTAGTGCTCACTAACCTTGCATATCCTTGGCCGTTTTTGGGCTCGAAATCCGGACACCTGGAAGTATCTCAGCTCCTTCGTACTGCAAAGGGAGCTGCACTCAGTCAGTGCGCACACATAGACGACGAATAGATGGTATTTATAACTACTTTCGGAGAAGCAATATCGGAACGCGAAGGACTTTTTAACCTGATATTTCCGCCCTCTTGCCATTGCAAGTTGTTTTGTGTGCGCTGTCACTCTTTCAAACTTCTGCACGTTTCTGCAGCTCATCCCGGACGTTCTCAACAGAATCATACCGTCTGTCGACTGCTTCCGTACTGCACAGTCCCTAAATGACAGATGATATGATATCATCCAAGACGCTCGTCGTTTGGTCTCCTGCGGGTCAGCAGTATGTCCTCGAGTTTGTTACTCCAACCTCGGAAGCCTTCCGTGTACAGGAAAGCGTTACTCATGAGCTTACCTGTGATACAGTTAATCACAAAAAATTCAAGTATGAAAACTGCCAAACTCGAAGATTGAACGGTATCACTGAAGAGCTGTACACCTATAGCAATTATTTAATATGGAATACAAGCTCCGAGTTTTCTGCACAGTTCCCAAAACTTATACATGAAACAGAAACTCCTATTGTGACAGCATGCTGGGCATCGTTTTTCTTGCCGTCTTCGCATTCCGACAGCTTTATTGTGAGTTTTGTTTTAAATTTCTCCATATGTTTTTGACTATTCACATATCTTTTATCAGTCCAGAATTCCTCTCCCATTGTGAGAGGAGTGCACCTTTTGGTATCGTGAATGAAAATTCTCCATGGCTTGTTAAGCCTTTCAGTCCGCTTCTGTGATTTTTGTAGTACTTGGTGGCTCCTCCAAGGAAAATGGCAGTGAAGGTTCCGGTAGGTTAGCCAAGCCCAAGCGCAATGGGGCAAAAAATTGGGGAGTGATTTCGGATCACAGACTTTTCACTAAAGACCTTGCGCCTTATCCGTATAACCTTCATTTATATGTGTATTACCTCCGTGTTTAATAGGGTTGTAGCCCACACGACCATTGTTGAATGAGCTCTATGTATTTCTTGGGGTCCTGTGGAGGACAGTGTGTTGAATCATCTCAGTTGCTGATGGTTCTTGTGGAGTACTCATTTCTGCCTTAGTTCTCGAGTGCTTGTAAAATTTAACGAAATGATTAGGTTCAGTTTGTGACTGACCCTTATTGTATATTCTTCACAATCCCAATTTCTTAACCATCTACGACATCACAAAAACGTCTTTGTTCTAGTTTCTGAGAACTTTATCACATAGACCCATATTTCTTCTACGCACGTACCTATTACTCATACGGGAACCAAATCTACTTGGTGTGTAATACTCTCCGTTTTCTCCTGTAATGCCTATATTTTGCGATCATCAGATGATACGTTTTTCTTTATCTGCTTTCATAAGCCCAAGGTGACTGCCAACACATCTGGAAGGTTGCAACAGGGTATTGCAGTTTTTGAAGCGGAACGCCTGACATTTATCAGTTGTGAAGGAGAACAATTCACAGCGCGCCTTCCTTGTCGAGTCGGTTCAGCTTGGCCTTTGGAAACTTGCATTCTTCTTGAACGTCAGCGACCTACCCAGCAGATTAATCCGGCTTCCGGTGCGGTAAAACACAATAATCAGCAAAAATCTCCACGAACTTTATTTACCATGTTCAGTCTATCCCATCCACTGGACGAAGCTGCTCCGGTTCTGCTGAAAATCCCACTTCCCACAGGAGGGTTTGGGGTGTCGTTTATTTCTGATGTTGACCTCAAGGTTATGGCCGTTTTCGCGTGCTCCAATCTGATTTTGACCAGACATTTGGTGACCGGTGTCCATTCCCTGTGGAAGTTACAAGCAGCTGTACCGGAAGTGAGTTCAAGGCCTGACGAAGGGTAGGCAGCTGTCGTTTCCCGCATCGAGTTAAATAACTGTTTACCTACTTTCTACCCCTTTTGTGCCTGCTTGAGAAACCAGTTTTGAAACGCAGTGGTCGTTCTTTAGAATTATGATGTGCACTGAACACGCTCGGTAGCAACTGGAACTTTTACGTTTCCGGGCACCGGAAACTTAGTTTAATCCGCCGTACTTTCCATTTAAAGGATTACGCACATTTATACGAGGTTGGAGAGGATGGACGTGCATGTGTGGCTCCTTACGCTCTTCGGCAGGAAGTCGGAGGACTTACGAAATCGACTGCCAATCTTCCGGAACGTACCAATGCAACACATTTGATCATTACTCCATCTCTTGGTATGCCAAAATCTACGCGTCTCACTCCTCCTCCAATGAGTCGTTCCGTTGCTCCCCAGACCCCGAACTCTCAACAGAAAGTGTGTCTAAGTCCATTTGCGGCTTCACTGTCGCGCTTGACCGGTGGAGGTTGTGCAGCCCCAGAAAGAAGTTCGAGATGGGAGTCTCCCCTAACACAGGTCATTCACTACCAAAAGGTACGTTGTGTTTCAGGAATTTGCGTAAGGAATGTGGGATCCTTAAGAACCACAAGTGCTTTATGCTAGGCTACACCTGCTTACTTTTCCTGAATTATGTGTATTTCACGAGATTCTCATGCAGCGCACGTTTTAACATCATTCAGCCCATCTGTTTTAACCAATGTGCTGTTTTGTCGGAAGGCTGCTCCATACACTAAAATCACCACCTATGACAGATTTGTTTCTAGTGGATAGTAGTGATTGATTTTCGGTCAGTAGTTGACAGATTCTGTCAAAAATCAAGCCCAGTATTTATCAAGTGTAAGTTGACATATATCCATATATCCGACCTCTGCTTACTGATGACGACGAGTGATAATACTAGATATTCCAATGCGTGAATATACGCCTCTGAGTTATATTCTTACCTCACCTTCATTTTATACCGAGAAGGTTCCCAGTTCAAGTGCGTGTGTGCTGACGTTAATAGGGAATCGTCTACCTACAGCGTCGTTACAGGGTGTGTTCGCAAAATGCGCGAAGTGGCAACAAGGGAAGTGGCGAATAGCACTGGTCCCAAACGGCCGCAAGTTAGACATTGCTTGTCCTAAGTCCAATGGGAAACAGAATTGTGTGGAAAAAATGCATATCTGGTGAAACCTTTCCGATTTTGATGAGTTGATGAAGACTCACGTGCTTATTTACTTTACTGTTGCTAACTTCCGGATTTTTGGAGGTCTCTAACCGCAGATGCCCAAATGCGGCGATGGGCGGAAGAATGCTGGAGATAATGACCCCGTATTGGTTCCAGGTCGTGGGCCACAGTCAGCCTAAAGATCCAGATGTTCAACGTCAACCTCAATGGTTTTGACCCAGGTTTTCAGCTGACGGCAGGGCCATTCTTACCGCGGTTCGAGTGCAACAATAGCTCTGACGATGTCCATGTGTGCGCGTTGAAGAACGTCTCCACACCATCGGACATGACTGTTAGATTAGCTGTTCGAGTCCTCAATAGTGAACCTTTGCATTCGACACACGGCCACACCCTCTGAGAATGCTTCTCAATCACCGATAGCGGAAATTCGGGTGTCCGAGACATGCGCGGACTGTTTCTCAAGCAGAAGTAAAACAAATCGGATGGTAGGGGGATTCGAACCTTAGTCTTTAAATGAGTTTTTTTTTCTGTGCCTTATTCCACTCTTCGGCCGTGGGGACGCTCTGCGGTCATTGTCCAAGTCAACTATGACTTCATCCTCAGCCTGGCGTGTCGAAAAAATGGTTGAACCAAGGTGTATGAATCCGAAGACATTCTCTGGTGCTACGACCGCAAAATTAAAGAGTATAGAAAACAGCGAACAACTCTATTGAACTTTGGACAAGTTGAAGTTTGACCTACTGATACGTGCTCTCATGGCAACGGAGCCTGATTGACTTCGTAGGGATACGGTCGGATTCTACTACGTTGCACTATGTTCCACAATGCTTCTCTTTCACAGAGTTGCACGCTGTCCTGAAGTCATGAAGCAGATGAGTGTTGGCTGTTGGCGTTCTTCTTGTCACTTTCTATCCAGATTGTCTGAGTGAATGTTTGGAGGTGTAGGCACCTCGGAATGATTGTAGTAAGCTGGCACGAAGTCCCTTCCGCACCCACCTTTGTTCTTTTCTCTACAATAAGGCTTTCAAATAAATCATGGTTGTACGGCAGTGAAGCATCGGTGCTGAGCACTGATGTCATGCTGTCGATGATGAACATTAGTTCAGTTCTTTGCCGAGTTTAGGGGAAAAAGACTGATGCAGGTACGGAATGTTCATTACCGTTGACTTCAGCCATGCATTACAGCAAGGAAACCGCATATAGAAGACGAAGTCACCACTATCACACGTCGTCATCTTTCGATCTCCAGCTCTACCTTTCGTGCACCGCAAGAAGAAATGCTGAGTTTAACGTCAACTGACCATTATAGATGCAATGCTGGTACATTTCCACAATTCCATGTTCTTTTTAAACGTGAGAATGCTTTATAAACTGTTTTTATTACACGTGAATATTCGCGGGAGCCAGCCTGCGATAATTATAGGTAAGTTTAGACAAGTTGTAGTTCGTGAAGATGAATACACTTTTTAATGCGTGAAATTCTGACTTTCATTGAAACTGAACGTAAGGTGGACTGCAACTGCTGCCTGAGTTACAACCAAATTAAAAAGGGTTCAGGTAAATGTCACATGATTTGGGATTCATTTGATCTAGGCCCCTGATATAGACAAGCCAATCAATATAGTTCACATACTACTAAGGGGATATTCCGGTCCTTCCTCCTTCAGGCGAGTCCTTTCACCCCCACTAACTTGGTTGCCCAAATAAGCCGCCTTTCAAGTGTTCGTGCGGCGCGCCCATCCTCGTCCACCAGTACCGTTACTGGCTTATCTGCACCATCTAGCACACGACCATTCATTCCGGGACCGCAGGTGAAGTTGAACCTACTTCAGCCCAATTACCAGACCACCGGGTCTCCCTTCGGGCTGTCCAGCAACAGTCCACTTCTTATACGGTAAGCCGTCCCGATTCACTTGTCGTATTGCCTCCGCGTTATTTGGAGTTCATAGTTTTCATTCTAGGACGGTCACAGAATATGATGCTTTGATCTTTTCGATCCCTCAGAATAAAAAGATAATCGTTCATCTGTAATACCATTTCGGTTCCTAGCTGCCATGCCGCCCAAAGGAAACACGAGGGCTGGGATACTGCCAGGTTGCCCAAGCCTAGACAGGGGAAGCCGAGAGGCAGAGGTCCGGTTCGAAACATGGGTCTCGCTCTAACCACTGAGTCATCTCGTTCCCCTCAGAATACCACATTAGTTGTGAACTCGTGCGAGATTACCAATCTCTGATTGGTAATGTTTCATTGCGAATTACTTGGATAGGCTTCCTATGGGTCATGGTACTCCCACCTTCTCATTCTTACTTGACATTCTTACTTTTGACATTTCACACTATTTTACGCTCGAATTCCGATTTATTTTGAATCCTGGTGATGAGTTCGTTGAAGCAACGCCGATTGAAAGGCTACTGGGCCACTTATGATAGATAGCCTTTGGTGAAATAAATGCTCGGGTCCTTCGCTTACGTGAGTGCAAACCCAAGGGCTGTGGAAAGTGTCGTGTGAAATCCATCGGTGGTACGAAATAGAGGCTTGTCCGACTGCGTAGATTTTTGTGGCCTGTCATCCTCGTAAACTAATTTTCTAGGAAGTTGCATATTACCCGATGACCTGCATGGCAACTTGGGGAAGTAATCGGTTTGCGTTATTTAGTGTGCCTTCCACTAGGTCAAGGAGGTTCGACAGCAACACTATTCTCCTCTTGGGACGTTTTGCACATTTCGACAGACATGAAGACACGGGTTCTAGGGGAGCAGTGGCGCACAGGGAGTACTGATGACTCATTCTGGCACATTGGATAAGGTGTACTGTAGAAATTATTGGATGGATGGAGCTTAATATCAGGAAATCGCTCTTAAAGATACAGACAGAAGGATTGCGGCAATAAATTTAATCCGGGTTTAAAATGATAGATACTTGCGATTTGTTAACCTTTACAGCAGATGTATGTATTTGTTGAGGATGATGATGTTAGTGCAACACGAATATAGCAGCTAGTAATATTGATGTGTTGCACAGCATGTTGTAGCAAAATGCGATACACGGGCGGGCAAATTACGTCTGCGTTCAAATTGCATAAGGGATTGTGCGTTTTTACTGATTATTCTCAAGCACGAACATCACTCAATTTATCGAAGTTTTTTGCTCTCAATGGTTGTGCTATAAAAAAAAACAGGACGATCACGTCGGATTCTGAGGGATTAGTTTTTCGGAGTTATTTTCTTGCTAGATGGCTACCGTATAACGAACAAGTGGGCGTCGCAATAAAATGAGGTTGAATTTGGTTCCACTTGAACTATAAGTTGGCCTTTACGCAACACATTCTTTTGAAGAGTTAGCTGATATTCAGCCGTTGGCATCAACTGAATTAGCACAAGAACAGCTATCTGCACAAAGATGGTGTCGATTTTTCTGTGAGAAATGGTATTTAGAACTCTGTTTTTATCTCCTTGGATCGAACGGCAATGGAAACTAGAGGTTGATGGCTCATTTCCTGCTCACACTAATTCACGGATCCACACTGGTTGAATTTGCAGCCTTGGAGTACACCTCGACATATTTAAATTCCTTTGTACACCGCTAAATGCTTCTGTTTGCTGTTTACCTCCCATCCAATTTAGCTCTGGATCCACTGCTATGAACCGAACAGTTGGTGGACCTCACGACACTCACCATAACATCTCAGCAGCCCCGGCAATTGTGGATTTATATGGTGTTGAAGATTTGCTAGGCGAACCTCTTTTGCCAAAAGTCTGTTTGCGGTTGATATGGACAGAACCAACCACCACCAAGTGCTCGAAAACTGGACGAATTCGAATCCGTTGGAACTCCAAGGTAGATGAAGTGGAAGATGACGCCGACACCGATCAGCCTCTAAAATGTACCCACACTACGCCAGCTATCTCACTTCCTCCTGGTTAGTTGCTCTAATGGACGTTTGTAAAGAATTCAGAGTTGCTTGTACTTTTGAACGTCTAGTGGCATTCGCAAAACGACAAGAAATCTTTTCGACGGAGTTTTTTTGAGCCAAACGGTGGACTTTTTTTACCCTCGGATTTCTTAGCGTCATTTTCGTGAAATTAGCATTTTCATTTATTGTAGTACCAGTGGTTAATATCACCGACTCCTCCTCTTAAGATCTCTATGCATAGCAGGAGAACATGTTGACCGCATTATTCCGAAGAGACAAACAAAGTGAATGGGAGAAGGAATAATCGGACACAACAGTGGCTGACACAAATGTTGTTTATGGAAACCAATAAAGCAGTAGTAGAGTGATTTTACGTGAGATTGTGATTCACTGAAATTGCGAAAAGTACAAACATAGGTATTGTTTGCTTTGGGATCTCCAAATGTACCCATGACTGGTTTTGCCGACTCATTTGTTACTGAAGTGATGTTACATTATCTCTCAACTAGTCTTCGTAAACGCTGCAGCACACTTTGTCCTACCATCTGGGTCAGAAACACGGCAACTGCGAGTAGGAGGCAAGGAAGCTTTCAGCGTTTTACCACCGAAGCGTTGCTCGTATCTCGTTAGCATCAAGGATGATGAAGTATACCTGATACGGAGTTAAGCCTCAGTCGTAAGCTGAGATGATGTTAATTTGTGGCTCGAATGAACCCATCGTTTATGCTATCATTCACGTCACTTGGTTTTCGGAAAAAGTGACGCCTCGATAGACATGCTGGTCGCCCTCCACGGGCTACAATAATCAACTCACTTACTCCGTATACTGGATTTACTGCTATCAAAGCCATCCTGTTTTGCCTTAATTGTTCTGATCCATTTTACCGCATAGTCATCATCGTCATTGACAACATGACATTAGTGTTCGACACTACTGCTTCGCTGCCGTACAACCGTGATTTATTTGGAAGCCTTATTGTGAAGAAAATAATAAAAGTGGACGAGGAAAGGACTTACTGCTGGCTTATTGCTATCATACCGAGGTACCCACACCTCCAGACACTCATTCAGGTAATCTGGATAGAAACTGGTTACAGGAACGCCATTGACATCGTTTAATAACCATATCTTGCAGCGTCTCAAACCAGGCGCAGTGCGGGGTCACGCAGTTCCCGTCCTGGCGACTAGCTTCGACAGCACCCAAAGGCTTCGTAATCTCTTTCATACCACTCTTCCAGGTCAAGGGTTGACTACCTTTATAACACAGAATTTCGAAACGTTGGGTGACTGGACTAATGGTGCACGTGCTTTCACCGTCAATTTCCAGTGAAAAAGGAAACGAGGTATGTAAGCTGCTTCCAAAGTACGAAGTGCTAGCAAGTCCACCATCGGTCATTAAGGAACGAAGTTATATTTTTTTCCCTAAATTCATGTGATTTGCTCGGGTACGCCTAGGAATATTTTCTTTCTCAATAAGAATCTCGGGTTTCTGCTATCCTCGTAACACAGCTACATTAATTCCACCAGCATCATGGGATACGTAATCTTCCCAATAAGGTTGCTTCGCCATCAGTTCTGGGCTCTGAATAAACCAATTTCTAATTGGAATATTTCGGAACAGGACTCTTGCTCCCACGAGATGGGCGTAGGCTAGTTCTGTCCTTAGCTCACCTATCAGACGTGAGGTCTGGTAGGGAGTCGTTGGGCCTATTGTCGCATGTTGCGACTATTTGTCGTCAGCATTACTATCCGACTTTTCCGCTAGCTCGATTCAACTCCGTGTGTCTTTCGCCAATGCCTGTTCTCGTCGAAAGTCGATTATTGCAGTCCTCCAGCCAATTTAACTGATTAATCCACCGTTTTTGGGCATAGTCGTCTGAGTGATATCACTCACCATTGCCGAGCATCTCTCTCGACCTCACCTGCATTGTGAGACTGTGGGTGCAGCAAGCAGTTTGGTGTTTCAGTCTGGTTACCTGCAAATTAAGGCTTTATAAACGTTTCGCACCTCGAAGATGCGAGATGGTCAAAGTGGTTAGAGCGCGAATTTACTGACCGGAAGATTCGTGGTTCGAACCCGACCTCCGCCTCTCCACTTCCCCTGTCTAGGCTTAGGCAACCTGGCAGTATCCCAGCCCTTCGGGTGGTATGGCAGTTAGACGCCGAAAGGGTGTTACAGCTGAACGATTTTTGGACTCAAAGTGAGATAAATGTACCAGCAAACCCAGTCCCGTTAGCAATTGTGGTCTTCCAGAATGGGACTCCAGGATTAAATAAACCAGTAGTCGGTGACCGAAAGACGTGATCAAGCCACGTAGCGATTGCTGATCCTGCATCAAAGCTATATCTTACCTTAATCCGCCAGACTGGTAAACCTCTTCAGCGTTAACGAAATATTCAGTCCACTGCGTTTTATTGTTGGTTCTCACATCATTGTTAATTTTCACGATCGTTGAAACCTTAACCGCTAAAATTATTGTACCACGTGGTTTATTGCTGACAAACTGAACTAAACCTCAACCTACAGCTTGTTTGTCTAGATTTTTGTCTAAACTTTGTCTGAAAACCGTTCCCTAACAGCGCTAGATGTGACTTGAACAGACGCTTTTTGATGTTCCTCAAGCTGGTACTTCCGTTCGTAGGATATTGAATTCGAATGGATCTGGAGGGCAGTCGGACAGTCTGAGCGCTTTACTGATTAAACGAGCGCCCAACGGACAGAATTGTGCCGTCTCCTTGCGTTGTCTTGTCTCTTTTGTTCACTATCCTCTAGTTCGACCTTCTCCAGCATCGGCCATTTTTCGCTCGCACACCACACAAATTTTGCTTGTCCCCTTCATGGGCTTTCAAAAAGTGTTCAGTAGCCTTATGAGTAGTTTGATTAATCAAGCTTTGCACTTTTTCTTGCCGTACAGCTTTTACAACGACATGGGCGAACGTTCTAGCCAGTCTTACTTTTTCAGAGGGGACATCAGTTTCAATGCTTTGCTTTTTTGATGATTACGAGAATCACGTGTACAACGTATTACCACCTCTTTTATATTGATAATTTGTGTCTGTTTAGCTAACCGACGACTTTTGGATCTTTCTGGACAAAGTACTCCTACCACTGTGAGTGCGAAATCAACCTGTGCTCTCCAGCCAGAAGTATTCTTGCCACTTTTGCCCCAAGTTCCACAGTGCTCTTCCGCGCTCCCTATCGATTCAGCGTACGTCCCTTAATGAGCAAGTTTGTCGTTATGTTTACTAATTTTGTCACAGCTAAGTGGACATCACTAACACATTCCGTTTTTTCTTTCAGGCAGACCAACGCTGCTCAGTTGTCCAAGCCGGTTGCCTTTTGGGCTGTTGACTTATCTTCCACAGCTTGGATTTGTTTTCTAACATCGCGGTCTCATCAGAGGGGTCGAGTGACGAGCCTGGCTTGTTTTCCAGTTCCTGCTGACTTGACCACACAAGAACCCTCAGAGGAGCCATCTCTCAGGCACTGGCCTTTATCTTATCTGCCAGCCACTGATGCCGTATACGTGCCCGTATCCCGCCTTACTGCCTGCCTCGACTTGGGAACCGGAGTCGTCCTTTACACCGGAATTACTAAGGTACGTTTGCTTCTCACCTGGTGCAGTCCTTCAAAGTGAGTGATTGATACCATTGTTTGTCGAACTATTATTTTAGGCCTCGTCATTCCCCCTTCCACATCGCGTTCTGAGTCAATACGCAAACATTGGAAAATGCTAGTGTTTTACCTTGCCCTTCAGCGAAGTTACTGCTTGAAGTGCATTAAGTTGCTTATTCTTTGTCGCATCTTTCGCGACACATATGTTCATTTCTTACCCGGATTTTGAAGTTCAAACACTTGTACGTTTTCAACTTCGAGTGTCAGTTTTTCATAGCTCGCTGACTTCTGAAACCGGAGACGCTGCAGAATCCCTGAATTTGTTTGGAAACCGGTAATTAGTTGATTCCCAACAACACTGATAGTATGAAGTTTTCCGCCACAACTGGGTACGAACGAGAATTTTTTCGCAAATCAATGTCAGCCTATCTCCTCGGACTGTAAACTGAAGCATATACACTTCAGTTGGCGCTCCGTAGCAAAGCAGCCGATACACGTACAGTTGGCGAGACTCAGTCTACCTGAAGCCGTGCAGCACTTGACCATATTAATTCAATAGATTTCCCGTATCTTAGGAGCTGAGTGAAATGTAGAATGCGCGGAACCGATCGAGAGGCTACCATTTCGAGAACCCCTGAGATGTCCATAGACGGAACAGCAATTTACTCACAAAATCGTCGTCTGGAGTGATGTGCTGGACAATTCAGAGAGTAGTTCAGCTGGCCTCCTTCGGCACAAACTCTAGAACTCAATGGGCCCGAATGGATCGTCGGCATCAGCCCGCCGTCAACAGAAACCCAGCGCCAGATATCATTCCTCCAAAGGGGTAAGGCGCCTGGCCACACCCTTCAAAGAACGTGAAGAGGTCCTAGTGAACAGTCTGATATCGTTACGATGGATGATTTGAAACGGAAACAGAATGCCAGTCGAATGGAGCGTCTCGACCATGATCCTAGTTTTTAAAAAGGGCGCAAGAACTTCATACGAAAACCATCGTGGCATCAGCGTGGTATCCGTTGCATCCAAGGTGCTATCTGGCATAATGTGCAGGTTGATTGATTATCGGGAATCAAGCTGGGTACCGTCATCTCTGAGAGCGTCCCTTCCAAAATTACATCCCCTATGAGGGCACTGTATGTGAACTCCTGTGGATGGGTACAAGTACACGGGCAGCTTTTGCCTCAGTTCACCACGTCCAGTGATGGCTCAAGTGGTTAGAGCGCGAATTTACTGACCGGAAGGTCCGTGGTTCGAACCCCACCTCTGCCTCTCGACTTGCCCTGTCTAGGCTTGGGCAACCTGACAGTATCCCAGCCCTCGTGCTTCCTTCGGGTGGCATGGCAGTTGGGCACCGAAAGGTTGTTACAGCTGAACGATTCATTCAGTGTTGTAAGACAAGACTGCCCTCTTCCTCCTTTCCTCTTCAACCTTTTTACTGATGTGATGCTTCAGATTTCTCTGCCTATCTCTGAGAACTCGGTGCTGTAAATGCCCCGAGGGCATTTGTTTACAGACATTGAGTATGCGGACGATACTCCTCTCCTTAGTTCAGATCCTTCAAAAATGGAAGCCATTCTAAATAACCTGAATAATTCTGTCGCATGGTTTGACATACGCTTCACACCTGCAAAGTGTAGAATACCGCTACAAGACTAGGTGGGATCAAGCCTAATTTTCATGCTTGCAGAAGAGCCAATCGATGTGGTAGATAAATTTTTTTATCTGACAGTTTTTTATAGGTGCCGGTGGAGAAGCTGGAGACGAGATTAGTTCTCATATCGGGAAGGCCAGTGCAGCTTTTGCCAACCTCCGACACCTATAGGACCGACGTGACATCAGCTTGTTTGAGAAGATCAGCGATTACACAGCGACAGTGCGATCCATACTGCTTTATGGATAACAAACGTGGCCTTTGTTCACAGGGGACATACGAAAGCTGTCAATGTTTGACCGTCGGTGTGGAGACGAGATGGTTCAGTGGTTAGATCGCGAATTTACTGACCCGAAGGTCCGTGGTTCGAACCCGACCTCTGCCTCTCGACTTCCCCTGTCTAGGCTTGGGCAACCTGACAGTATCCCAGCCCTCGTGTTTCCTTTGGTTGACATGGCATTTACAACTGAACGACTACATGATTACTACTAGATAGCCATCGGTCTCTCCGAAGCGTTGATTGAGTCTGGTGGTGACATCGGATTAACAATGCCGAGATACGCCATAGGGAACTCTACCACGATAGATAAATTACTCACGCTTCATAGGTTACGCTGATTAGGACATGTATTCTGCATGCCAGAGGACCGTCTGCCTCACATAGCTATTTTCACTCATCCCTTTGCTGAGTGGACAGTGTATGACCTGACAACATTAGCCAGTAAACTGAGTCGATAACTGCTGCCTCCCTGGATAGTAACCGCGGGGCTCAACTTACCAGTGGTTGGTCACACTGGCAGTAATGAACCAATCGCCCAGTCAGCATCAAAGCTATCACCTTCAATGCGTAGCCGTCCAGTTTCTTAACTGAACGCACCATCCCCTCCGATGCTTGACTGTATCTCATATGCTCCATCTTTAGTTGACCAAAACTGTAACAGCTAGAACCAACGCACATGGTTTGTGGCTGATAAACTGAATTGATCTGAACTGAACTGAAGTGGTGTTCGGTGAGTGGTGTTCTATTGGCGACTGTGACAGCTTGATTACTCATGACGTAGCGTGTTTATTTTGACCTCAACTTTTGCCTTGAATTTGAGTTAGAAAAGGAACACAAAGTGTGCAATGCGCTTTGAAAAACCTGATTAATGGACGAACTACATTGTGTCTTCAGTCCTTTGTCACCGTCTCTCAGTGTCCTCGTTTTACCGGGTCCGAAATCTACGTATAATCACTGTGAACTATGCCTTTTGATCAAAACATTTTCCATCGAATTGACGATGGTCGTCACACCAGCACTTTAATGCCTCTTATTAGTTTTGTTTCTCATTTGTTTTTGAGTAGTGAAGCCGTCCTCTCCAACTGATTTCCGCAATCCAGACCAAACCTTCTGGCTGCTTGGCAGATATCTTTTGAGAATCAATTCAGAAGTGTTGGTTATTCTGACGGATTAGGCACTGAGGCACTCATCAGACGATCTATCCGAATTCACGAATGTGGGTAGTAGTTGCACGGATCCAAGCTAGGTTGTATTCCTTGACCCCGTGTGTCCTGAATCATCTCTGGCCTTTGGGGATCCGCTAAGTTCATAGGTGGGCAGTGAGCACTTTATTTTACCACGTAATTGCCATTCCAGTGACCGTTTTCTTTGTCCCCTTTTCCAGATATGTGTTCTTGGTGTCGGCCCCCCACCGTTGTTTTCAACTCGATCCTCAGTCGCGAGTCATCGGACGCTGGTACGGAACCGAAAAAATCGTGCACCTCAATCGGTTCGCTGTCCATTTGTAATCCGACCGGATTCGACCGCACTGGACTGTCTGAATGAGCACACGGTCCCAAACATTTTAAACCGAGTAGACTCCTGTATCCGCGATTTCTTGTCAGGTGGTATTTCAGGAGACTTGGTTTGCATTGACAATCACAAAGGAGTGAGTTTCCTGGTCGAATTTGTGTTAATTTGTTTAATATATTCTTGGGTTATTACTTTGATGTATTTTTATTTGATTACAGTTTAAAATTGAATTTATTGTTTAAATCATCACACATGTCACAGAGCTTAATCAGTCGGCGAACGATTCTTTCTGTTTCAGACAGGATGCAATCCTTCACTCAGCAACTCTGTAAGGGCTTACACAAGTGTACTTTTTTGGTAGCTCTTTTGGTAGCTGGTGCTTACGTCCAGTCGAATTAAGCGGCATGAGTAGACGGCTATATGTGAGGTTTATCGGAAGCTACCCTGGAATTCCATGAAATCTGTTGTACTTTATGGGAACAGTAAAACCCGAACGGTTCACTATATTATGTGGTTGCGGTGTATTCCGTGCCCAAGAGAAAAAAACACATCGAAATAGGTCAATTTCCTTGAACCTTTTCCGTCAAGTACGATTTAACATGGGATCTCTCCGGAGGCAGACCGCTCTCTAGAGCACCAAATACTCAATTTCCCATGGAGAACCCACTTAAGGATTACATTCACGATAAGAAAATGTAAAATTGCCTGTGGTTTTTGCTTTGTATGCCATCTGATGAACAGCAGACTGTGAAGGTCACTGAGGCAAGTATGGGGTTCTCAATTTCGGAAATGTGAAATTGGTTTTGGCATCAAAAGTTTTTTGCTAATGTGAGGACGTTTTGGACTTTTTAGCGGAGATTCTATCCCGTAGTAATTGAAGTCTATCTGTACTGAAAAACCTAGACTCACTGCACAACTGTTCAATCTTTAAGGAGAATAATCGTCAGTGCGCATTTCACGATACTCCCTGGAGTCTCGAACCAGCGACCCCCCAGATATAGTAGTCTGAACACCTAACTGTTCAGTACAGTGACGTTGATCTGCAATGTGTTTTACTCGCACCTGAGAAAAGGGCTTGTTGACTGCATTGCAAACATTCTCCTCTATGTATGATGTTGAACCTGTGTATTTTCCTAACAGCACAAGAGTCTTAGGGCACCACCTTTTGTTTAACCACGCCTGAGAAAAACGATCCACACATTTTTCTCATTAGGGTTCATGTTATCAACGGGCTGCCACGTCAAACAGTTTGACGTCGTAATCGCAACTGATTACCCATTCCATAACATCAGTGACCGATAAGTTAACTTTTGATGCGCACGTAGCACCATTTTTTGGAACAGTTTGCAGCGGCAGTATTGTTTGAGGGTAATACAACGGAAGTCTAGGATGCAATAACGTACAGTAATTCAACGGCTACCGAGTTTCTCATAATTATCACTGCTTGTGATAAATTCTGTTGTTTGGTGGTTTGTTACGAAACAACAATGGGGGCGAGATAGCTCAGCGGTTAGAGCGCGAGCGTACTGACCGGAAGGTCCGTGGTTCGAACCCTGCCTCTGCCTCTCGACTTCCCCTGTCTAGGCTTGGGCAACTTGGCAGTATCCCAGCCCTCGTGCTTCCTTCGGGTGGCATGGCAGCTAGGCACCGAAAGGGTGCTACAGCTGAACGATTTTTTTTTACGAAAAGACGTATATTGATGGCGGGAGCTGATGTCCACAGACTCGTGTCAACCACATATTTGCAGGAGCATGGGGTACGACGTGAATTTTGTAGGGATATTGATTTTTCTTAGCCAAACTGAGGCGTGTATACCTATCAGGCAATTCGCATTTCTTTGTAATCACATCAATTCCTTTTGATCACTCTTCGTGCCCCGGTACGACTAATCTGGTTAGTTCAGACGAAAGCAAAGAAGCACTGGACTCGAGTTTCACTCTTGTTAGAACCATTCAGTAGTGAATAAATCTGTTTTTGCTCGTGCACGCAGTGCTGTTCGGTCTCGTGTGCACAACTCACGGTACTAATTGCATCCGTGTTCGCAATGTGGACACCGTCCCATAGGTGGACGAGTTCACGTTTTTAATATTGAGCATGTGTTCCAACATATTACTGTCGTTCTACTAATGTTTGGTATTTTTTGGGCAGTTCGCAAGTTGGTTCGTCCGGACCGTTGAACCCGTAACAAACTGCGCCATCACATCTGTTGCCAATTGTTCCGCACTCGACGATGCTTCTGGGAATTCATTCAACTTCAGGCTCACTGACATGGTGAATCCTAATCAAGATAACCAACCACTACGAGTCTATCTTCCGTCAATATCGGAAGATGAGCTTGGTGAGTTTGGTGTCATGTACAGTCCCTTTAAACGGGATTTTCAACATTTCTTCTTTACCAGCCCCTTCAAATTTTATCGGCCTGGCGCTCTCTTACTCAACAAAAACTGTTCGACAACTTAAATAATTGATATTACGTTTTGATACAAACGTCCCACGGCATACCCTACATAGAAATTCTGAACAAACTAATGTAAGCTCAGTGGAACATGTGATGGTTAAATGGAAGTTCCAATCAGTTGTTCATAATTCTCGCCACGGTGCACTGTGTTTGATGAGGGGATCGCGCGTGGTATCTGGATACACTTTCTTATATCGGGCTCCACGGGAATCGGGATCAATCAAGGATCGCCTCTGGTAGATATGTTCAAAAGTTGCCTTACCAGTCCATGTACAACCATGCTGAAAGTAGATTCTACTGAATCAAAGTGCTAACATCAACAGCTGCTTTCAGGTTGGTTAGTGGGTCAGTATATGGTTGCTCCAGTGAAGCTGTACGTATTACCCTGATTTAATTGTGCTTCTATGGTTCTTGGATTCTAGGGCGTCATCTCTTACGTGAAGAGAAAACTTCCAGGTGCTTTTGGCAATTGGGTAAGCGTTTGGGTCCGCAGCTAAATGCTAAACCTTTGTTCGAATGGGCAACTACTTTGTGTGATCAATTGAACGCTTTTTTGAAGTAACGCTTTGCTTTGTTTTCACCTTCCAGTCCAGCGTTGTCTGGTTTCTCTGAAACAGAGTTTGCCATCCGATGTCAGTTTACACCTGCTGAGTCGCTGGTTCGCAGTAAACAACGCTCCTGGCACCTCATCCGTTCAGTTCGATCCGCCTTCAACTCCTTTTATTGGATCGCCTGAGTGGATCCGCTTTGCCCAGTTCATGCTTCAAGCCTGTGGGTTCGTATTCCTCAGTGACGATGAAAGCGCCCAACAACCTGTCCACCCGGGCGGTAGCACTCCTGTCGGTGCATTACCACCAGGTATTTCGTTCCCTGAGTTTGTTATATTTTGGGAAATCAATTCTACCGGCGACTACCTTCTTTTTTGGGGCGTTTTCGTGGGTTGATCGTGTCATTTGAACAAAGGTCTTTTTATTAGGAGCTCAATCGTAGACCTCGTTGTAAGGTTGTATAAGATATTGGACATTCATGAGTGAAACCGAATGAGTTGTCCAACCTTTAACATCCAGTGTAAAGAAAGGAACTGCTGAGCAGTGCCACACTGGAGGCAGTACGTCACCCTGAATAGTACTTGACTACTTAGTATTTGTTTCTCCTAGTTCCATAACTCTGATTAGCCTACTCTGCGGCGTCTGTAGCTTCTCGACCGGGCATATGTTCTTTAGGGGTATCTAACACTACATTCCCTCCGACATTCTATAAGTGTGTTGATGGATTTATGCTTTCTGAATCTCATCCTTTGATCAGTGTCCAACACCTGAATGTGATTCAGTGTCAATGGAACGATATTTTTTCTCACCCGACAGACACCCTCGTAATCGGCGGACACCTCAACTACCTGTCAGTTATTTCTATGGCCTTATGTTCTGCTTTACCTGTGTGGTATGGTTTCCGATGGTTCACACTAGAATAATCAGAATAAACTCAACCCTGTTACGATAATTTCGGTCGTAGCTAACTGCATGCTTGTTCAGGAACTCTTCGACAATAGAAAGGACGTGTAAGTTCGGGGCAGCTTCTCGGTGGTGTGCAATTTTTCTCCCCATTTTATGCAACTTAATAGTTATTTTTGCAGCTTTGTCACAGAACAAATCAGGTGATACAACAATTTTGGAAAAATGGGATTTGCCCGAATGTTCCAAAAACTAAATTCCAACTTATAAATAGTCTGTAGCACGGTAGTTATGTCCTCCGTTTGGCAGTCTTCTATCAAGAGACAGTGGAACTACCTCCACACTTGCAATATTTTCCCACAATTGTGTTACCATTGTATTCGGTGTTTAATTGAGAGTACTAAACAAAAGATGAACGTAATGTTTCGTTCACTAATGATTTCGTTTAGTGTGGCTGGCGGTGCTCCCACTGTATTATCGTTATCTGAGGCGCGAAATGGGGGAGCAGACTAGTTGTATTAGACGTTGTTACCCTAAGTTCTCACTTGTGTCATTTTTGGCATGGACTCCCTACTTTCCACTTTCACTGAATAAGGGAGGTACTATGTAACAGCTATTCACATCATTCTGTCGTCAGTTTCATAAGTCTTAAATAGGGATGTCCTTCGAAAAAATGATTTTCGATACCTGCCCATACCCCAACGCTACCGATCACTAGAAGACAAGACCAAATAGTGCTCTTTACTTTTGATAACCTTACGCGCCCGCCGACCCAGGTACAGGCCACCAACCCTGAGGTAACAGCCTCTTTGTTCCTACCTCTTCTTGACACAACCGCGCTTTTTGTTCCGATTTGTTCTTGACAACTTCTCCGTAACAGAAAATAAACGGTGACCATGGTACACTCAGTTGTATTGTTTGAAGACTCAAATTCCGGGGACTGTATTTACTGTTGGGTACAATTATCTCGATGGTTCATGAGAAAGCCCTGTCTTTTGCATCGCATGGCATTCGGAAGTGCGGAGGAGCGTTGGTGAATATATATGATTGCAATGGATTATTGGAGTTAGGCTGTAAGCATCCTGACAGAAATTCGCGAGGTACACTCGCTTACACATCAATTTGGTTTAAAGGATAACTGAATCCAAGCTGATTTTCTCGTTCATGATATTCTTCGACTGGATGTGCTGCACAAAGGCCGCATCCTGTTTCAGTTGGTACGATATTTAAGTAATTTTCAGGTACAAAATAATTTTAACGGAAACTCGTGGACTGCGCCTACCTGGTGGACCCTAAAAACGGCGAAACCGGTCGTGGAGTGTCGATGTTCTCAGCAGAATTATGCGTAGTGTCCTCCAAGAAGAAATTGACTGGGGCTTAGCGCTCAAGCATACATCCATTCTTACTTAGCTGCTGCGAACTAACTAACTTAATAGAGTAGACTTTACAGTTTATGTGAGGAGTTACATAGGTACGGACATACTTGCCTGAGTGGTTTATCTTTTGCTTGAAGCCCTAATCTCGTAATGTAGCTAATTTCGATGCTCGACAAATCCGTTCTCGTTTTAGAAGCAAGCTCTTCGAAAGCACCCCTCCGGGAGGGGGGGGGCAATAGATATTTTAAACAGGACGGTACCAGTATCTCAAATCTAGGGGAAGGAAGTGCGTCATTTTTTCTACTCGTTGTCCTTCCCCGCTTCACCTTCAGCGCAGTGCGCTGACTCTTCTATCCTCGTTGACCTTTATCCTTGTCTCACCTCGACTCCATATATTCTCGTGTTCAAGTTAACTTCACCTGCAATCACTGGCATAAATCAACGACGGTTCACGCCGTTTTGTCCCATTTGTCATAACCCGTTTTTCGTTACATTAGGACCTTGTCACCAAGTGGTGCGAGTCCTGTTTTTACCGACCTGTCATTCTGATAATTCTCACTCCAAGTGTAAGTGCAGTTACTCAAACTGCTTACCGACAGTAGGTTAGTTTGTGCAGAGCTGCGGTCAAATTCGTAGAAAGCTGTTTGGTCGTCAAGAGGACTCATCAGATCTAGACTTGTTGACAATCGTTTTCTTGCCTTTTCCAGTTATCCAATCGGACCCCCGTCTTGGGAAACGTCAACGGTCGCAAACACATAGTGACTCAGCTACCTCTTGGGAAGAGCTCTGTACACTGCTGGGCGACTGTGCTACTACGGATCCGTCATTACTGACCAATAAAAGTACTCTGACCGACCGGACTGCTGACCGAACCGAATGCTTTTCTTTACACCTGTCTTCTACCATCCGGACAGATCCTGCCAGTCGCACCATCCTATCAAATCTACCGACTATTTTGCTCAGCTGTCATCTTGTATATGAAGTAAGCTGATAACATCCTGCTCCTTTCTGCCATTTTTTCCCCGAATCCCGTTTTCCCCATGATGCTTTGCTCATATTAACGGGAAACTAAAGGAAGGGTTTATCTCGCACCCAATTCACACCCTACCCCTCATTGACAGCTGGCTGCATGAGAAAGACACGGTAGTTCGGTTTAAGTTCCCCGTCTCTTTGTTTGGATATGAAGTGCCCATCGCAGCCACTAGTAATCGACAATGCCCTGTTTATCATTTCTTATGTGGTTGTCTCTCTTTCCTTTACAGGAAGCGAAACTGAATCGAATTATGACGCCACACTTGCTACCCTTAGCGTCATTCAATGTCATCCTGAGTCGGTAGGTTCTGGACCTTTATCTGGGTGGCGCAGCTGATAATATTTCTGACACCGCCCGAATTTAAATGTTCATCGAACTGTTACGGTCTTCCCGTTGTACATCGATGATGATTGTTGGGCATCTGATCTTTGCATTTTGCAGTGTACAGAGCTCTTTGTTTTTCATACATTTTAGCATTTCGCTGATTTTCACGCAAAAATCAGAAAATGATGGAGAAGTTGTAGAAAATGTGCGTTTACATAGGAGAATGCAGGCTAATGAATTGTCGAGGAATATCATAAAATGTTTTGTAGGTAGCTTTTGACTACCCTATATCCCATCAAGTGCCTGGAAGAAATCGGATATTATTCCGTCAATCAAAAGGCTGAGTTATCAGGTCTCATTCCATAACGGAACACTGAGACCTACCTGGCCCACTCCATAAGTCTCTGAATTCCGCCTCTCCCTTGTCTCGCAACGTTATATGTGGAAGTTTCCCGTGAGGTTCGTTCTAGTGCGCGGGCCGGGATACTATCACGGAGTCCACACCTAGACACATTTTTGCATGGTATCAGGTGGCATGCCGAGTTGGATCGTGGTTGCGACCGGAAGGGCTTTTTCTCCCTATCCCTAGCAAAACCAGTCCTAGGAAACATCTTATCTCTAAATGAAGGCTACTGGTTTTAACTTTGGTTAGTCGCTTTGTGGAGAGTTAACATCCAAAGTCTGATCAGCAGGCGCGTTTTGGAGGAAGTGACTCCGGTGCATTTCTTTTATTTTCGGGTCTATGATTTCATTAGCGCAAACCTGGAAAGTGTAACGAAAATTGGTATTGCTCTGTTGATTGCTCGTTGACCGTATGATCCATACCATTGAGTGAGGGAGCGTTAATTTTTGACCTAGTTCTTCTATATTACACAAATGAAACAAACTGGGGATTAAGTGGTTAGATTTCGATCGGTTTTAGTTTAAGATTGAGAGGGGTGCCGTGGAACATTCAGATGCCTTCCTTTTGTTGAGTTAGATTCATTCACTCGATTGACTGTTAGATAGGTAGCAAAGATGCATCTACTAAGCTTTGTTTTGTTTTTTTTATTTATTTTATTTTATTTTTTTTAGCGCCTTCTCTAGGGTCGGAAACAACCCATACAAGCATGAGAAGTTGACCGACTTTCTCTCGCATTTTAACATTTTTAATCATTAAATGGAAAACAGATGTAATGAAGTTGAGCAACGACACATTAACGAAGGCCTGTGGAAATACGGCCGAGAATCGGCCACAGCTCTGAATTCTGGATTATCCAGAGATAGCTCGATGAAAATGGAGCGCATGGTCAGTCGGAAACGAGGGACAGGAAGATCTTATAATGAAGTTACACTTAGTGCGGTTGATTGTGTGTTTGTGTTCCCACTCTGTGCTGACAGATCGTGCTGTAGTCCCAAGCAAAGTCATCGTCATCATCGACAGTAATAAACTAAACTAAAATAATTGTTCAGCTGTAGCACCCTTTCGGTGCCTAGCTGCCATGTCACCCGAAGGAAACACGATCGCTGGGATACTGCCAGGTTGCCCAAGCCTAGACAGGGGAAATCGAGAAACGGAGGTCGGGTTCGAAGCAAGAATCTTCCGGTTAGTAAATTCGCGCTCCAACAACTGAGCCACCTCGCCCCCAGTCTCGCCCTGATCGAATAGTTGACCGATGTTAGCACTAAGACACTGCCTCCTTTCTCCCGGTCAAAAGTTTTTTGACCACTTGCATTACCACATGCTGTGCGCGCATGTTTGTCTGTAATTCACATCGGGTTGCCGTTGTTGCCGAGCTTTCTTTGGACTTGCACCAATTCATGCAACAGTTAGAGGGAAATCCCCATAATTTGAGGTTTGTGTTCTTTTCATATACACATTTTGTACATGTAGCACCGCATTTTGTTGATAAATCTCAAGACTTCGTAATTCTTGGCTTGTGACTTCGCGCGTCACTCAGTTGGGCTTCCCGGTATACGTCACGTATTCTGCGGACACCTTTTCCGACATTACACCACTTTCCGACGTCCATGCACATGAGTGTGACGATGGATGTGTTTGACTTTCCACATTGCCTTACTAAAGCCATTGGTTTCACGACACCGAGCTTGCGTCCGGAGGTACAACTTTTTTTAGGTTCAAGTGAATGCCGATTTACCTAAGTTTCCCGGTATCTCCTTTCTAGCTGTCCGCTTTCCCAAATGTTGCCCACCAATGTGAGATAGTTTGTTCCTAACGAGAAATAAAACGGACACTCTGTTTAGGTTATATTACGCCTTTTTAAATGAATTGCTGATAAGACTACCGGGTGTCGATGATGTCGATTCACATTTGTTTCCTCCCACCCCAGTACACTGAGCCTAGAGTCATATCTCGCCTACTATTTCACTGACTGGCCCGAATTGACTACTTTTGGACTATTGCCATCAGACTGGAAGCTGCCTAGCGAATCTTTAGCGTGGCCCGCCTCAATGCCTACTGATTATGCACCCTCCTTGATTGTCTGGATGATCAAGCAGCTGGAGCTTTCAGCCTCTGTTCCACCTTCCCAACCCTATGTTCATTTGTCCGGTGTCAATGACCTGGCTGCAACTATGGCAGGAATGATTTTAGCAGCGTTATGTCCGCCAGAAGTCATGTATCCAATGGCCAATCGAAACAACGAGGACGAAGGGGTCAGAATTCAGCATTTGGTTGATTGGTGGAATGAACGCATTTGTCACGTGGGTGATCCTGGCAGTTCGAACGCGTCTCACAGTTTACCATACACTCCAGGTTTGTGGATTCTCCCTCTGCACTCGCAATTGGTTTCAGTTCGTTGGAAACTCTTAAGACTTCTGATCCCGTTTAACATAGGCTAACGTATGTTCCTGCATTGTCTCTCCTTAACCCAACTCCTACAAGAAGACGGCTTCTTTGAAGGTGTCTGGCTGTCATCGATTGTGATTGTGGTTGTTTCTGTTTCCTTCAGGTAACCTTCAATCTTGTTCTGCGGCTATGACACCTGTTGAGGCTTTGCAGTCTTCTCTGGACTCTTTGGGACCGTTTCGGAAGGCGTTTGTCAAAACTTTGTTTGCGGCTAGCACAATCAAAGCTTTCGACCAATTTTCCGCAGACGAAACCAGCAAACAGACTTCGAGTCAGATGAGCTCACCACATAACTTGGCTATCATCTTTCTCAGCCAATTGGATGAGAGTTCGTCTGATACTCAGTCTTCACTGGATAGCCGTTTGCGTTCTCTTCCAGATGCTTTGTCAACGTTGCTGAATCTGTGGTTAAGCCGTTCTTGTGCGAATCCCCCACCTAATTGTGCTCCCAACGTTTACCGTCTCATGAGTAAGCTTCTTTACAGGTTTTCTCATTGTCATCTTTGATGTTTTACCTTTGCTAAGCATGTGACTGATGACCGGGGTACAGTAGTGCAGTCGACCTATTCTGATACCCCTAGGTGCAAGCCAGATGTGTAACTAAACTTTCAAGCAGCTAATATTTTGGCACAATCTTAGCAGGGAATCCAGGGCAGTGTGACGGATTTCACAGAGTCGGCTTTCGTTGCTATCTGACCTTACACGGACCCAAAGTAGGAGGGAAACCTACATTTGAAACATTAAGCAGCGGATACGTCATTATTTGCCCGGGCATTTGCTATGGTAAAGGCCAAACGGGCAGTGGGGACCATGGGTCTGGTTGCTCAGGAGTAGTAAACTGTAGCATGTTGGAAGACTGTATGAAACAGTTATGACAGTCACTGTGGCCGTCTGGTAAACTGAGGGAGCATGGGGTGGAAAAGGCTTGTGAGGGCCGTGAGATGAACAGACGGATCGGTTGCAGACAAAGGACGATCAACATTGCTTCGCGAAATGTCACTTGTCCTAGTGTGCACTGTATCACGTACTGTCTCACCTACAATATGCGAAATGTGCACCACAGTGAGACCTACGGGCCAACGGGGAATAGCGTGAACGGAGAGTTGACCTTGCGCGCATCCCGGATAGTTAGGAGTGCCTGTTTCTGTGGCTCGCGATCAGGTGGGTAGCTTCCTGAAATTCCTTCTGAGCGTCTACGTTTGATTTCAGGCAAGACCAACTTCCCCCCCCAGGGACACTCGGTCATAGCAGCAACAAACTTAAATGGTGATGAACAGACATAAGTACGACCAGTAGTCTGTGGATGCAAGACGTAAGCAGCCAGTTAACTGTCCGGTGCGTAAATACCCAGTCGGTGTTCCTATTGGATGGAAGTGCAAAACAGGAGCAACAGTGAGTTGGAAGACGTAGCACTAGCCTGAGATAATGCTAAGTCTGAAAATTTTGATTCCTATGGGGAATCAATACTTAGTTTGGTGACCCGCGCAATCAGTATTAGGGCCACCTTGTCGTAGCTTTGTATACCAAATTAACCTTTATACTCTACCTTAGTGTCCTGATGGGTTACAACTGGTCCTGTGCCGGACTCGATTCAGTAACTGTAAGTGGAATGCCAGCCTTAAACCTTTGTTGTCTGTTCAGCATTTTCCCCCGAACAGCTCACTATACCAAAAACATGTACAGATTACACATTCAGCAAAGCTGAGCTTCAATGGTTGAACGATCCTTCTCACGCGAACAAATTATGGGCCTGCATATATCAGTAAATGAAACAAATTTATGGGCTCGAAACCAGCTCGTGCGCGCAAACAAATGATTGGAGGGCCGAATTATAGGCGCCTATTGAAGACGTGGGTAAAATCTGAATTTAACTCAAACATCCATCCAAGTGATGTCACCGAACATACTAAGCAAGCCTCTTTGTTTTTTATCCTTCAAACTTAGCCGGTTTTTCTTGTTCAGCGGGTGGTGGTGAATCTATAACCGGTTGCGAAACGCTGCTGTGGACGTGCCTTCTAGTATCACCTGATCTTTGATGGTTGTGTTTGGACATACTCAATTGCAATTAAGCTGCATGGCTCTCTTGGCTGGTAATAACGTTTCCTATTCGGGATAAGTTCTTTTTATGGGCTATTTCTTGTCATGTGGGTGAACTTTTGGTTTTTCACAGGTATCTCGTGGGAATTTTTAAGTGTTCACTCCGTGAAGTTATGGCTTTTATGACGTTGCTCATTGACAACCAGTTCTGCACGATTCAAAAGATGGCAGTTTAGTCTGTTCACGTCGTCGACTGTGGTCTAGGGGCTGAAACACAACATCCGCAAACTAACGATATATTGCCGAACACAGTGAACCAGCTATCGTATCCATTTCTGTCTAGGTTTCTAACTGAGAGAGAAGTTTATCCGTACTGAAAACACAAGAACCGCCGTACGGCTAGTTCTGCTTGATCAACAGTCTGCCTGTTACGGTTCTCTAGAGTGCTTTGATTCCATGACCTGCCTATTAGCAGTTGAACACTATACAAGTAAGCTGCGATTTTCTGGTCAACAGTGGGAAATGATTTTAGGCCACTTCATTCAAACACGCAACCTACTTCTGTTTCCAATGGATAACCATTTCTTCCCGTTCTCAGTGGATGAAACCGGGTCGTACGGTTAAACTAAAAAAAAACCGAATGTTTATATTGATCATATTCTTAGCACTTAGACCTAACACCTCACATTTTAAGTATGGATTCTGATTATTCCCTTCTTTCAGGACGTGATGATCTGGCTCGCATGGCGGAGCTTTTGTCCATGGGTAAATCACTTCCGGGAAAAAGAGTGTTATCAACGGACGAAGCTTTTCGGAAGACTCCATTCAAAACCACCGCACTGTCTCTGATCCCCAATCAACATGCTCCTTCTCATAACTCGTCCTACTCTAAGGCTGACATTTGGGCCGGTTCTATTTTGCCCTGGCATCAACTTCCCCTTCCGTCTGTTTGTGCGAGGGACAGCGGCACTCGAAACTTGCTTTCTAATCGACATCGCCTACTCTGGCAACTGGAGAACAACCCGGCCAGCCAAGTTTCGTTCAAGGTTTGTTTCTCATTTTTGTCCGCACATATTTTTCTGAAGTAGTAATTTGACGTACATTTAGTTTTGTGAATTCGTCTTTCATTAAAACCCACACTCGGCCCTCATGCTTAATTTGACACATGTTTGCAATTCGCAGGATGATCTTCGTTTGCGCGAGGCTTATCGACTGCTCCAGGCCAGTAGCCATATCCGCCTTCCCCGCCTCAGTTCCAGTGATACAGTAGCAAGTACTACCACGTCAGATGAAACTGCCAGTGAACAAGGTTCAAAGCTTTTGGAATCTCGCTTGGCCATGCACGTTGCAGCAGCTGGAGTGCGGGTCTGGGCATCTGCTGTTGGGCGTGGTATGCTCGGGTTGGGCAGCCTACAGGGATCACGCGTTCCAACACAACTACGTGTTCCAACTATTTGTTTACGCGGGCGAGCTGTGTCACCGACCAGCGGTCGACGTGGTTTGTTCGATTTGGCCCGTGATTCTCCCAATCCACTGCCCCCAACTAACAATCCTGGAGCCGGTATCGGTGTTGCTGGAATTGGCCGAGTCGATGCTGTGGTGCTTGATGGTGCTGGGGGACTAATAGGAGATACCGCTGCAGGCGAGAGACGAGCTCCAGCATTAAATGGGATGATTCCTACCGGAAACGACTTGACTGGGGTACCATTCGCTGAAGCTGTCGACGCCTCAAACCATCCAGGTAACGCCTTAACGTTGGCAGTAGCCTCTGCCGTTGCAGCAAGTGGTGCCGGAGCTGCACTTCGTGTGAGTTTCTTTGAGAAAAAAACATTTCACTGAAAATTCTTTAATTTTACTGATTCTTATGCTAGTCTGAACTTCGATTTAAAGGCTGCTACTCTGGGGATATGTACTTTATCCTTTTGACATTTCTAGACTGCAGCTTTAGATCTTCCTCGAATGGTTCTCCGAGGAGGTTTGGCCGCAGTTGCAACCAATTCAGCATCTTCCACGGCCTCTCTCTTGTCAACTGCCAACTTACACCAGACGCCTGCTGTATTGGCCGCAAAGCACTGGCCCGAATTCCACAACGGGGTTTCTGTGGGATTAAGTATTGCACCAAACGCTTCTGTAAGTGACGTTTTGTGTGCGTAATTTTCCACTGAGATATGTTCTTATCGGTCGCAGCGGGTTACAGTAATGATAATAGTCGTTCAGCTGTAACACTCTTTCGTTATTTATATACCATGCCACCCGAAAATACTGTCGTGTTGCCAAAACCTAGGCAGGGGCAGTCGAAATGCGTGGGTTAGCCTCGAACCAGGAACCTTCCGGTCAGTAAGTTCGAGCTCACAGTTGTGCATAACAATGCCCAGTACGGTTTCACCGTCTTTTCAGCGTCTAAATTACCCAGTATGATGTATTCACAAATGGGAGATGTTGTTACTAAATGACCGGACATTTTGTGGTCATATGCTTAGTGTGGAAGAATCACCACTACTTTTCCTCGTCTCATTCCCTTCTATCATGGCAAGGGTCACATATTATTAATTATACTATGGTTGTCATCAAACTCAAAGTCGCAATTTAAGTTCATCTAGTGTACAAGCTATCTTCTTGGACGCCATTTCGAACCCTCATTGGTGGTTCGAATTCTTCTGGTTGTGGTTGTTTCGGAGGCTCATCGTTTCGTGCGAAAATCAGCATTAGCTTAGTCGCCTAGCTTCTGGTGTGCGAAGAGACTGGAGCTTACCGTAATGTGACGTATTGTGTGCCTCCACGACCCATCGAGCTATGCAGGGTGGTATCCCTACGACACTCAAAGCCTCTCGTACCACGTTAGCCAATGGTTAGAGGTCTCCTGGCCCTCCAGGTTGGGGGTTGGAACATGTGTAACAGTATCTCAGCTTACGCACAAACGACTAACAGTAATCTCATACCACATGGGCTGTCCCGTAGTGTCACCAGCCGGGTCACCTTACTTGCTGCACGCAATAGGGTGGGTAAGCGAAAACAGACTGCCAGTGACGCCTCTGTTCTTACACTTTCAAGTTTTCCTTCTGCTCTGCCTCGTCTGTGTTTAAATACACTTTTCGCAGGTCCAAGCACTATGATTGACCGCTTTGTTCACCGTACGTCACACTTAGCTGCAGCTTCTGTACGCCCCACTTCAGTAACAACCCTAAGCACTTCGAAATATGTTTCCAAACTTCGAAAGCCGGTCTACTTGGCTGTCTTTAAGCTTCGCATACTGAAACAAACAGGACAACAAGCGGCTGTTGCTCGTACGCTGAGTGCTCTCTGCATTGATGTATGCAATCTGTCAGAAACAAGGATACATTATGCAAGTATGATAATTGAACTGTCTTCCAGGTACTGGCTCTGGTGAAGCAGATTGCGCTGCAGTTGGATATACCAAGGTGGGTATCGTGTTGAGTGATCGAGCGGGATTGTCTTTACTTGACTGGATACCCATTGACAGTCACCCCTGCGCGACTGGCTTGGCAAAGTCTGTGAAAGAATCTCGAGAAAGTGATGTCTATTGCACATTGTTTATTGTGTCTGCTTACGCCCTAACGAACTGTGGCCCTTTTACAATGTGCTTCAAGCTCAGAGGTCGCTGTACTTGGTGGTAACATGAACGCCCAGGTAGGTAGACTAGGAGCTGCTGAGGCTCTATTGGGTGGCCTTCTTGGATTGGACACGAGACGCACGGACAATGGAGATCACCGTTTCAGATGTATGCCGTCACAGACTTTTTCATTGCAGTACCAATTTCTGAAACGGCGGAAATCGCCTGGCAACGTAGTGTCCACCTTCGAACTAGCCCCGAATCCAAATAGACCACATCGCCGTCAGTGATCGTGGCAAGGGTCGATCACGGGCTTCTGCTTCTTCTGGAACACCAGGGTGAACTCCGTGCAGACCGAGAATCTTGGTGGACCCGAAAGGCCGAAGAAATGGAAGATACAAAAATGCTGGAAACGTCCGCAAGCTGTTCCGTCTAATTCATTCGACTGGTCTTCGGAAGCCTCTTGTCAGCGAAATTATGAGGGATCAAAATAGCTCCTTGATATACAGCGAAGCAAAACGCTTGGGCCGCTTTGCACTGAACAGCAATTCAGTTGGTCACCTGCTACCTCCAATCAAGAATCCTGGCTGTCAACAGAAAGGTGGGCTGTGAATATGGAGCTACTTTCAAGCTCAGAAGTGTCCGAGTGCTTATCCGTACTCAAGCGTCATTATGCTGCTGGTCGTGATTACCTTCCACCTGTTCTGTTCAAGGATGGCGTTGGGTTTCTCAGCCAGTGCCTGTGTAGCCTGTTTGGGTCTGTCTGGGAGAGAGACCTTCCCAGACAACTGGGATGAATCGACAATAGTGCCCATTTTCAAATAGGGTACTCTCAGTGAATTTAACCACAGAGGTAGCCACAGAGGTGTCAGTTTGACTCCCGTTGCGGCAAGGCTTCTGGCGTCAGTGATTCTTCCTCATCTTACGGCGGCATGCGAAACCTTGACTCGTGAGAATCAAGTAGGATTTCGACCGGGAAGAGGCTGCTTTGACCACATCTTCATACTCCGTCAGATGTTAGAGCATCGCCACCTGTACAGACGATCCACAATCTTGGTATTCCTCGAATTCTGGAGTGCGCTCGATTTTGCCAATCGGTCAGTGCTGTTAGCCGCAGTTACTCAACAAGATATGCCCCAGAACTTTGTGGCCTATGCGGATAGATGGTGTGAGCGTCTTCAGGTTGTGCAGCAGGCATTTCAATCGCTGGAAACTTCGAGCACCATCGACTGTGCTAGCTGGGCCATGTTCTACGCATGCCGAAACACCGTCTACCATGACGAATGTTGTCCTCCGCGCCTCCGTCGGAATGGCGCAGACTGCGATGTGGACAACGTACGAGTTGGCAGGAGGGTGTGAAAGAGATTACGAAGAGTTTGAGTGTTGTTGGTGCGGTACGCCTTCCAGGAAGGCAGTCCGCGTTACTTTTCTGTGCTTGGCTGGAGACACTGCAAGAAATGACAGCTGATCGATGTCAGTGACGTTCGTGTTGTCAGTTTCAGGTTGTCTGGTTGAGTGCTTGGAGGTGTAAGTACCTCAGAATGCTTGACGTAGACTATCGCGAGACCCCCTCCCTCATCCCCTATTTTTCTCTTCTTTTCACTCAGACTTTGAATATAATTAGATGAACTTTGGTTGTACGGCAGTAAAGCATCAGTGTCAACATTGATGTTGCTATCTCTGATGATGATGCTGCTGCTGCTGATGATGATGAAGGTTGACCCATCATCAGGAGAGCCACATTCGTACATCCTGAGTTTCTCCCTAGCCGAATTTGCATCGATTTTGTCTTCACTTTCGGATATGTGCTGGAACGGCGCCACATTTTTGACAACCAACAGTGGTAGTCTTTCATTATCTCAGATCTGCTTCTTCTTCCGTTTTCGTTAGAAACTGGATCAATACCTGGCTATGAATAGTGTCCCTTCTAAATTCTTGTCTCTTACGAAGGATTTATCTTACTCCTGCCGTGGACGTGGACGTGTCTATTGCAAGTTCTCTCCTGAGTTAAGCGCATCCAGTCGTTTCATTAAGGGTGTCCTCTAACTCTTTCTCTTTAACTTCGTAATCGGCGTGCTACTTGAGTCTTCATTATCTTATCTCGTACACCCCAGTAATCGAAATAATTCAGGGGGGAGGGTTCGCTCGCGGACATTGAGTTCTCTGCTGAGATTACTTTTCTTGGATCGGAGCCTTTAAGAATGCAAAGCATTTTAAATTACCTAAATGGTTCTGCTGCACAGTTCGGCTTGCGTTTCGCACTTGTAAAGCGTAAAGCGTCACTGCAAGATTGGGATTGAACCCAAACCTTATACTTGCAGGTAAACCGATCGGTATGTTAGGTAAGCTTATATATCTGTATAAGGCCCGGTGAACTGGCTTGAAGCGAAATAACTTCCAGAAGTGGGAAGACCAAGACAGTGTTTGACAACCTCCGACATTTATGGTGCAGATGTGACATCAGCTTGACTCTTAAGGGTACAGTGTACAATGCCGCTGTGCCGTCTCGCCTACTTTATGGATCAGGGACGTGGCCGCTGTGTACGGAAGATCTTCGAAGGCTGTTTGGGTTTGACCATCGGTACCTCCGAAGCGTTGCGCGGGTTATTTGGGAACATCAGATTGGTATTGCTGAAGTGCTCCAGATAGTTTTCGGGAAATCTCACTCTCTTGATAGATCAGGTGGTCACACTCCACAGGTAAATCTGCATAGGTCATCTGCTTCCTATGCCGGTGGACCGTTTGCCTCATAAAGTTCTGTTCGCTCAGCTTTGTGTCGGATGGGGACGACTGAGAGGCTGTGAGTCTATGAATAGGCAAAGAAGAATAAAACTCCTTAGGAGTCAGTTCAGTCTTGTTGGTAACTGCCATTTCGCCGGATGGAGATCGTGCGACGATCACGGTCACGTAACTAATGACGGTCTTGCATCAAAGCTATCGCCTTTTTTTGCGACGCTTTCACGTGCTGCCGTATTAGGCAAACAGATCCTTTTGTCGTCAATGCACTGATTGGACCATCGCTTCCAACGTACGGCTCTTGTTCCCTTCTTTTCCTTCTTCTCGGTGAACAAAGCTGTAGTAGCTGGAGCCACTGCACTTCGGTGCACGATTTATGAGTTGAAAAACTGAACCGAACGGATTTGCTTTACTGGATCATTACCCAGACCCTGAACCACATGTGGAACCACATGTGGGGATGCATCACAAGAGTGTATGAAGACCACACATATCCTTCACAAAATGGACGAGAGACGAGATAGTTCAGTGGTTAGAACGCGATTTTAGTGACCGGACGGTCCGCGATTCAAACCTGGCCTCTGCATCTTGACTTCTGTCTAGGCTTGGGCAACCTGGCAGTATCGCAGCCCTCGTGCTTCCTTCAGGTGGCATGGCAGCTAGGTACCGGGAGGATTTTACAACTGAACTTTTATTATTATCGTTTGTTATTTCACACGATGGACGAATCGAAGCCGAAAACCGCATAGTATTGATACGAAGTTTCTTCTTAAACTTTCATACAAATTCGTTGAAACGCACATCAAAAAATGTATTTCAATTTAGGACGCTTTATTTTGTATGAACTGGTCATACTCAACTTGTTTTGGTCGCTACAGCGTTCTGCAATCCAGTAACATGTTGTGGGAAATTTCTTCGGCGATGTGCGTTTAATCCAACTGTTCATATGGATGTGATTTGGGTTAAATCTTTCCAACTTCAAGTAACTTAGGTTTGAAGGGAAGAGACTGCGATGCGTAGCGGGTTTCCAAAATCGCCTTGCGCCTGCCGTACCATGGGGGCCACCAGAAGACTCCTATTAATTGTCGTTCTAGTATCCATTAATCGGACTTACGAACTAGTGCTGTTGGTCAATTCTTCAATGGGGCGTACGCCCACTAACAATTGGTGACTGTATTTCCTGGCTGTATTTCCTGGTCAGCAAACACATTTCTGATGAATGATTCAGGATTTCGTTAACGTCTTTTTTCTTTTTTCCCCGGCTTGTCCTACACCACGTTCTGGTGTCAGCGGTGTGAGACCTCACATCAGTCATTCTACCTTATTGATAGGTGAAACACGAAACCACGGTTGTTGTTACGTTCTTATTGTTATTTCTTTTGTTGTTACTATCATCTAGGTACCCAGATCGGCCGGCTGACCACAGTTGGATCGAATGTGTTGTATCGACTCATTAACGACCGTTTGAATGTACGCTTAGAATCTGAACAGTCTAATTGTACGTGTCAGTAATGATGATGGGTGATGGGTTCCTATTTCACTGCGGTTCGGTGTTATTAAAAAGGAGTGGGAATTAAACAGACATTCATGGTAACATTTCCAGTGATGTTAGGTGATTTTTTTAAGAAACGCTTCAATATTGTTAGTTGTATGGTTTATTGGACCAGCTAATTCACTTGTGATGGAGTATCCGATCTTAAAGATACTCATCTGGTCATACGTGTTGCAGCACGTGGACTGAAAACGGCCAGCCTAATAATTCACTCTGTAGGTGGGCCGGGTGACGATCTTGTACCCCACTTCACCCGCACAACAAGCGCCTGCAGTGATTGAGCACATGCATTATCGTCAACGTAACGCCGATTCTGGTCTGATGCGCGAACGGTACTGTTTCCGAAAATCGGTGAGAATATACCGATCCGTCTGCCTGTTGTTCTGGCCGAATGATCGTTTGCGTCATTTAGTGAAAATTCTGAGTTGTCACACTAATTTTTAACTCTCAGGTCGATGCCACCTGGATCATGTACAACTGCCGATCCGCGGGAACGAACTCAGACAATCGCGCCACCGGAGCGGCGAATTCCACGACCCAACTCCCCACTCCGGAACAAGCTGGACTTTTGTTCGGTCTCGGTCTAAACGGTCACTTGAATAAAATGACTCCGTTTGACATCGGGGAGTATTTGGTTCGTGTCCACGATCTGCATAACATGGCGGTATTGCTTGGTAAGCTTTTTCTGTTTGAATAGGAGGCTGGATGACTGTACTTCCTAAACGTCCCGTCGCCAGCCAAGCTAAGTAATCTGGGAAGTTATCACTATGCTGTGCTCCGCACTTTTTGTTGCGGTGACCAGTAATCGGATTTATGCAGTATCCTTATGACTGTAATCAAACGAGTACCATTGTAGCTTGTAAAGAAGGCAAGCCCAATATGTGGGATGCCCCGAAATTACTCATGCCAATTCGAAGAGTTGACCTTATTTTGCAATCTATGATCGCGTTAGACGGAATCCTGCCTCAACTCTCACAGTTAAGTGCTGCAACCATTAGTGTGCTGAACTCGCCTGCCGGTCCAGCAGCCAATCGTGTTACATTATCCACTGAATGTCAGTCGCCATACCCCCCACACAAGGTGTTGGAACTTCGAGAATGTTGCCGTTGCACTTTGAATATGACCAGCGGTACACAGGTTTTTGACCCGTTTTTGGGCGTTTAGTATGCTTTATGTAACTTGGGTGGCTCTTCAGCTCGAGAGGTCAAACCGCGAATTGAACTGGGCATTACCTTTATTTCAGACCGTTGGGTGATATTCAAAGGGCGAACCCCTCCAGTCCTCGTAGAATACGGTTTCCATCAGTGTGGTTTGAAAAGTATGCTGTTGCAGTTTCTCCAGCATTCCTTTCAATAGGCCAATAAACACGACAGTGGCTCAAAACCGTCGAGGTTTATGGGCTTTCGTTCAACTTAAAGTGCTCATTACCCTCGTGAATCCTCCATTTGAGTAATGATTGTGTATCCTCCGTCGTGGTATTCTCCTGCCAGGCGAGCCAGGTGAACACTTATGGCGACCAGCATTTCATGGCTAGTCAAGGATAGTTTTAGGGTTAAATACATCTTTTCTGTAATTGGACGATGCTTTCCTCTGGATCAGTGTTTATATATATATATATATATACTGATTCTCTTAGTTGCTGCCGCTGTTATTTCTTTTGACAGCCGAAGGATGGTGATTAATTTAACTATCTTTCTGGTTCCCCCACTGCAAAGCCCAGTTCACCGGTTTTATCGTACGAACATTCTGCCCTGTTTATCATATTTTCTGTTCAGGTCTGTGCGCAGGAAAACGAGGGAGCATGGATCAGTCAGTTCTTCGCCTATTGGCGATCCATTATCGACCTTTATTGCCCTCAGATCCTCTAGTACATGTTCAACTCGCGGTGCCAAGTCTCTGCCAAGCCGCAGCTGTATTTGGCTTAGGATTACTTTATCAGGGTTCTGCTCATCGGCATATCACGAATTTGCTCATCACTGAGTTAGGACGGTCGCTCAATGGGAGCACACCTGGCGGAACCAGTTCGAAAGGCCTGCAATCCGACGGAGATACACAGCACCAGACGGGAGGAAGTATAAGCAATACAACGGGACCGGCTTCCTCTGGTGGATGGACAGGTGCTGCAGGCTCCGGTGGACTCGCCGGAGATAGCTGTGAACTCATTGCACTTTCTGCTGGTCTCGCTCTTGGACTCGTGTTATTGCAAGTAAGGCTTCTGTATTATTACAGTTTGTTGGTAATTCTCATGTGTTTGTTCATACCTTCACATGTGCTTGTTGGACGGCTTGATATTTGGGGGGGGGGGAAGGCATACCTAGAGTTGTTTGCAACAGTCTTCAGATGTTGCACACTTCGTTTGTTTCATTAGACTAGTCGGTGTTTCTGCTAACTTCATGCCAATAAGTTCTACAGCATTTAGTGAACAGACAGATAAAACTAAGCGCTTTTCTAGCGTACAAACCTGTTGTAAATGATCCCTTCATTGTCTCAAGGTTGCGTTGAAATGAACACTACAGCTTATACCCTCGTGTCTATGATCAGTAGAGTAACAGAAAGTCTCCCATTGTTGTTGATCTGAGTGGTTAAGTTCGTTATCATGTGACCAGATTGCTTACTATTTACCTGGCGTATTCCTGAAAACTGCATGCGCGTTATTTAGAGTAATTGGTGGTCATTTCTATGCTTTTAATGACCTTTTGTTTTCAGTGGCTTAATTTCGAATGATGGGGGTAGAGGGCAGATCACCGCCTTCCTATCCAAATGGTCAGCCGCAACCGTGGGTTACATTCTACTTTGACATGCAGCGTCCTGTTTTCCCAGACGGGCTGTCTCTTTTAATGCAAGTAAATGGGGGACCAGGTGATATCATTCTTTTGAAAGCATTCTTCTAGGTCATTTTAGTGGCAGTACGGTTTCCTACCTAGTGGCTACTTGCTGCGTCCATTCATTCTGGCGGCATCCGATCTGAACGTAGGTCGTACACTGCCGTTTCGCATCGGTCAAAGGAAACGCAACAAAAGTTCAACTGACAAACTAAGTCAGGGCTTTCCAAATCAGCGTAGATATTAGGGCCTGCCAATTTCGGTTACCCCATGAAATTATATGGAGTCGGTAAGTTATTTTCTCATTTCCACCTGCGTCGCCGAAGGATATGGAAGACTCATGGATCTATTGAACACAGTGTTCTCTCCTAAGCTCATTCCCGCATGACAAACCCTTGTGTAAAAGATAAGACATAGGTGACACACCTATGCTGATGATTGATGGATATTTGGTACACCTTTTTCCCTGGATGGACGGATTCTGTTTTCTGTGGTTTACTGGTTTTCTTTTCTTGCAGCTATGGGATTTATATCATAGTTCTTTTCATAGTGCCTTTTTGGTGCTTCCTTTCGACATCTCAGATTTTCTGTTGGGTATCAACCTTGACTCCTCGACTTCAACGAACAATTTCATGTACTATTACTAATAATGATACTAATAATCGTTCATCTGTACCACTCTTGTATATGGTTGCCACGCCAGGAAGTACGAGGGCTGAGATCTTGCTGGGTTGCCGAAACCCAGACAGGAGCATTCGAGACGCCGAGATTAAGTTCGATCAATAAGTTAGCACCCTAACCATTGGGCTATCCTGAGCCCAGCAACAACGTGTCAGAATTGACTATCACTTCCTCCGCTGGAATTTATGGTCTGCGTTAAACGTATTTCTTCTAATGTTTGATGTGTTACCGCATGCCAACGTCGATTATCTGGATTCCATATACAGTGACTCGTGTAGTTAATGATGGAAATACAAAAGAGTATCCTTTTTCAAAAGCACCTGCTAAACTAAGTCCTGTTTGCGATTGCTGGTTTTAGTTTCTTAGCATTGTACTCTTTTTGTACCGTTCATTATTCTGTGGCTGTACTTCCAATTGCGCTTATCATTCCTGGTGGTGTTTAGATCCTTTTCGTACCGCATGTTTATTGAACTTTATCTGCCCAATAAAAAACAGCGTGGCGATTCGCCTTGTGGATTATCAGATCTCCCATGGGCAGAACAGCTGCACGCATACATGATTGGCGCACCACGGATGACTCGCTTGCCTGGATCTTCTGGATATAAACATGGTAGCCTCAACTTCGCTGAAGATATTTGCTCTTGGACTGAAGCCCCCGGTCGGTTGCCACTGCGCCGTGCATCCGGTATGACAGCACATAGACCTGGCTTCGCATCAGCCCCACCAGATGATAGCCTTTCTACTCGGTCAACAAGAAATGATCTGTCGCGTGTATCGGATCCTGGTGGACTTCGTAATGCACTCCTTGCTGATGCTGGACTGTTATGGGATGTTTCACCACTCGCAGCTGAATCACATCAGGACCTTGATATGTTTCCTCTTCCGGGTGAAGGGCGTGGGCGACTGGGTACTCGCACGACTCGATCTGTGAATGCGGTTTCACCACATACAGGTTCAGAAAGGGTTGATTTCACAGGTCGCTCAGTTGACCGACGAGGTCCACCTGACTTAGGAATGTTTCAAGCCAGTTCTGCGAATCCCCAGGTAAGCAAAGGTACACGAAATATTTAGATGATTTGCATTTTCTGTATTACTTGTGAGACAGTCCATAAATCATTTGGAATAAATCATTTTCCAACACCTTTAGCCAAACTTGTATCTCTACTCATTTTAGTACTAATATTTTTGGCCGATCATGCAACCCTATATTTACATGCGTTATAATCTATGCTAATATTTGAATAATACATCAAGGTGACAAAGGCTGTGGGATGTAGACATTTCGCTTTTATCTCTTCAGCCGCAATACTAAAAACCATCATTTTTTGTCACAAATAAGGAACGGAACCAGTTGTATGGTGGGCCGGTTCTCAAATCCAAGGCAAGTTGATAGTTCGTGTCAAGGTCTCTTGTACGCACAGGCTGAGTTGGTATTGATTGATCAACGCAGCTTAACCGTAAGCTAACAATTTCGATTTAACATTACACAGTAAGTAAGTGAGAGCACTTTACTGGGGTCAATTCCGTGTCTAGTGAATAGAACTTGTTTGAGGATAGATGAGGGTGGTTTTCGGGTCTCAGCTTGGAGACCACCGGTCGATCGGCTAGCCACATGACTCAAACAATAAGGCAAGTGTTCCGACGCGTTCACGTAACCTCCTGCCTGTTCTGACAATGGGTGTTTCATCGCAACTGCACGCGAACTGGTATACAACATGTGAGGCAGAGAGATTGGGTACATCGGAGGTTAACTTATCTCGTTGGTGAGAGCTGAGTTAGATGAGCCACTGTGTGTGTACGGCTGATTATAGCACGTACTTTGTACCGTATGGCTGTGGTTAGGTAATCTCCATTAAACCGCAACGTGATAAAATAACCCTTCCTTTTTTCCTTAGTAGCTTATGCCGTGGCGTGCCGCGGACATTAATAATGTTTTTGGGTGGCATTTAGAAATCAGCTTCCATTTTAAGGAATCTCCCTGAAGGGAGTCAGGCGGACTATACGTCTGGCGCGATCGAACAAATTGTAGTACCCAGATCATAAGGGTTTGCGATACGGTGAACAATTAAAGGTGCCATCTGGGCGTCTGGCAATAAGAATATCTGAAGGTTCAAGACTCTTACCAGTTTTCACCTCAAAAGTTAGTGAAAGGTTTGGATGTACACTGCTCATGCGGTTGTACAGGTTCTCAGTGGTTATTGTATGAAAACTGAAATATTGCCCACATATTTTTTGTATAGTGTAGTATTGGAGACCTCACGCTCCACGACACTGGAATACTTTTCTGCATGGCTGCGCAAGCGGTTATAGTTTGTTTATCCAAAAACTCCATTATTCATTTCCCCACTTAGGCTCTTTCTAATATATGACTAATGGGCTCCGCGCACTCAACATAATGTGGTAGGTAACAAGATTTATTAAGCACGGTCACAGCTAGGGATATCGCCTTCGCCCTGTAGGCTTTTTCATCTCACACCACTCGTCCATGAGTTTCGAGTTTGAAGGAACTTCGGGGTATTGTAACAGAAGTGCGCGATCGAGACACCAATCGAGCACTAACGACGCTTGCGTGATCATCCTTCAAAACAACCCATTTAATCTAAATCTCATTTCACTGAGTGGTCATATCTGGTTTCATCCCTGCAATCGAACGTCATCTGAACTAAAGTGTGCCGCGTTTCTCTGTGGTTGCTCACTGCATGGTAATAGCTCTAGGTTTATTGGTTTATTTTTGGCCTGTAAGTTGCGAACCGAGCTTCACCATACTGCCACGATTGTTTTTATGCATTTAGTTTTACATTAGCCTGCTTATTTATACTTCATATGTAGCTTGAATTAAAGCGGCTTGACGTGAAGTGTATGGAAATTTCCGACATAGGATTCTCAAGGTAAAACTCTTTAACAGTAGAACCTGAGATTAGGTGCACTAATTCACCCCAATTTCCCGGATGTGCGGGAACTGCTGATGATTTTGATGCTATGATTGGGAAGAAATTTTGTCACATTGGCGATTTGCTAACATAGCACGGCCTCATAATATGGGGGTCCGAAAATGAGGATGATAGCATCTTTGGATATATCAACGCGTCAAGACTATCACAATTTTGTCAGATGTGTGCTTTTAAACACGATGCAATAAATCAAAGCGCGGAAGAACTGGTAACTCCAAAGGTAATACTAGTAATACCTGATTATGTTTGTCCTTCATCCTAGGACGTTGATTTTATATGAATAATTTGGTTAGAACCGGTTATTTCTGTATGTATTCATTGAATTCCTGCAGAACCGAACCTGACACTTAAGAACAGTCCGATTCTCCCCACGGGTGTCCTATTTTGACGTCCCAGACATGGTGTTTCAGCTGTATTTAAAATTCCCTTTCACTTTTCACTAGATCAGAGAACTTGACTGCTATAATGCGGATGTCAGCGCACCCGGAGCAATAATGGCTTTAGGCATGGCTTACCTTGGCAGTGGAAGTGCAACAATCAGCTCTTGGCTCGTGGCTCCAAGTTCCCTCACCCAGCTGGAGTTGATCCGTCCAGACCTTCTTTTGTTCCGCGCACTTGCACATGGGCTGGTCAATTGGCACTCTATCGTACCTACCAATGAATGGATCCGATCATTCTGTCCCCCAGTGCTTCTAGATCGACTGTCTCGTTTGTCACAGTCTGCTTCCAACCAAAGTCTACATAACTCCACCCTGAACGATGTCGCTGATGTGCCTACTGACCCCTTAATGGCTGAGCTGTCCAGTGAAGACGATGTGGAAAATCGGTGTCCGGATTTGCCTGTCACCAATACAATCGAGGGTAGAACACGGGCTGCGTCTCGTGGGCCTAATCAAACATCTACCACTTTCTCTGTTCCGTCTTCCGTTTTGTTGAACCGCAGCACCCGCTCCACGCCTAGACGACCTCAAAATGTCGTCGTCCGAGGCCAGTCATTGACAACCGAACCAACTGATGCCGGGCGACGTGACAAACTGTTTGCAGGATTACAAAGTTGGGAGAATCAATTCTCCATGGATTCATCCGTAAAAGTGGACGGAGAAGCTTTAGGGTTAGTTTATTTCATTCGGCGCCTTTGTGCCCACCCACAACTGATAGTCTTTCACCAATTTGAGTATAACCACTTGTACATGAAATCAGCGGATTACAAATGTCACTCTCATTACAACTTCACCTGGGAGTATTTGTTTATTATCAGTGAGGAATTAATTTATGACACTCAGCTGACTGGCCGGTGAGTGCATGTGTAATCTAAATATGGGATTGTGTCGGAACTGTTGAATATTTTGAGGATTAAAGTATGAAGTATAAAAGACATACGGAAAAGACTTTTCGTTGTTTCATTTTTCGGAAAGCATTTTAGAAACGTCGTGCAAGACCCACGACGTCCAGGATATGGCAACCAACTATAAAACAAAAAAGGTGGCGAGATGGCTTAGTGGCTAGAGCACGAATTTACCGATCGGAATGTTCGTAGTTCGAACTGGACCTCTGCATCTCGACTTCCCCTAAGCAGTCCGTCTCCTGTCTGGCAGTATCCCCGCCCTCGTGCAACTTATTGCATATGGGGACTCTATAGGATTTTTCCCCCTCTCACTCTGCTTGCACTGAGCATTTACACGTATGCTTTCTTTCTTCAGTGAACCTTGATTATAGTTACAATGTGTTCCAAGTGACCCAGAATGAGAATATCTTTTTCGTTGTGGTTAGGGTTTTGGTTCAGGTAACATGTACGGTCAATCTACTCGGTTGTGATGCTTCGTGAGCCACAACAACTTGACGTACCATTCGCCCTCTACATTGAACTGGTTGATCATCAACGGCGTAAATCGCTTTCTCCGGGCAAAAAAGGTGTCCTTTCTCAACGCGGGGGTACCAATTTGAGAGCTCTTTCTCCATATGGCTTTCTGCTACCTTTCTCTTGTGCAACGTGGTCGTTGAAAACGACACAGTAGTTACGCACATATTCATGGGGTGATGTTTTGCTCATCAACTGCTTTTCACCTAGGTTTACTTGCCATGATGAAAAAGGTTGTTTCTGGTTTTTCTGATGGTCGTGTCATCTGTTGTGCACTGTTACCTTTGCCGTGAGACTTAATCCACTCAATTTTACAGTTTGGCGTACTTGAATATACTCACGGGACGAGCATTCGCCCTCGGATTACGTTATGCTGGCACTTGTCATGCTGGTGCTGCTGCCTTACTGGTGAGTTCATCAGTTGGTGCGGTTTTTGTGTATGTTTTAAATACCTCAAAAGCTATCGTAATACCATTTTGCAAAAGAATTCATCCAATTGGTTCATATTAGGTGGATGACTGTAGCTCATAGGTAACAACAATATCTCACTGGTCGTGCTGTTAACACTAATATAAGTGTAGTGTGAGCAATATGTACAACCATACGGTGCTGTACTGTGTTAAGAGTTGGGCGGAGGGAGTGATGCTTACCTAGACCGGCTGCAACATCCGTTCGTCTTAAGAACTTTAGACGACTTTGCTGCACAGAATGCTTTCCACGTCACAACTATCACGTGCGATATTGATGTGGTGCTGTGGAACATTAATCGAGCTTATCATGGTTTGTAAGGACTTAGGGGGGGCCTTTCTTTTTGTGGCTAACTGAGTAAACCATCTGCTGCAACATTCGACCCAACATGAACTTTTCCGCAGATTGGACAAGATGGCAGGAATTACAGATGGGCAACAAGCATACTCATACCGAACATCAATAGGAAATTTCTTCACTTCACGAAAAGCAGTAACAAGATATTGGGAGAAATTGTCCGTGTCTTTTGTTGGCCTCGGCTGCACCTGCGGCTCCGTTTAGTCTATTAGGGGACGTTGATCTAATCGAGCATATATCCCGGAGAAAGACATTGTATTTTCACTTCCTAGCCCACCACTAACCTTCCAGATTGTGGCATTTCTCCTTTGGGGCTTTCTTACTCCATTCTTTTGTGCCAGTGGCATTGCACACTGGAAGTTACCATGTCACGTCATTGATTGGTAGCGCTACCTAGATGAACCGTTATTAAGCGTACAGCACGATTCGAACTGATACTGGTTCACTGAGGTGAACTGTCCCCTCCCCAATGCAAGACACAGACGCCATTAGGCGAGAGGGTCGACGGAAAGTTTGTGGGAGCTATCTCTTACGGTAATTTGTTATCTCTTCTATCTGCTTAGGATAGTGTTTCACGATAGATTATACTCCATGCTGGGGCTGGTGTGGTATTCCACGGCGTCAAGACATGTTTAATCTATATATGTATATATGTTGCCTTTATGTGACCAGTCCTATTAAAGTCCTTAGTACCACGATCTGAAATTGTATCTACCATCTCTGCAGTTTGATGTGGCGAAATCGATCCTTGATGGCTCCTGGTGGCCCCACATGTCCGAAATCTCTCCCACGGATCGCGACCACCACTCAACTATTTCTCCACCTAGACCCACTCTGGAACTCGCTGCAGCACAGTGCCTCCTAGCACTTTCACTGATACTGGCCGGTTCAGGAAACGTGACTGTTCTTCGTTTGGTACGACAGTTGCGTGCCATACGACTGTTTCACGCGAAAAATGCCGATCCGAATAATCGAACCTCGGACACTGATTCACAGTTAAAAATTCCTTGGATGAACGTCACCCGACTGAACGCGGTGGCATCTGCTGCAGCTAAAGCCGCAGCAAGTAATGCGAGTTCTGCGCTTAATTCGTCAAACAGCGCGGCAAGTGGACACATATCTATCGCTGCTGTGTTTGGCGTTGCGTTGGGGCCGTCTTTTGGCATCCAATTGATCTATTCCACCATTGTGGGTCTCCTTTTCCTCGGTGGCGGCAGGTAAGTGTTATCCGTACTGCTCACTAATTTGAAGACTGCGAGTGCTCTTTTTAAGTACAATATTGATGGTGAAGTTGAATTCCGGGGATAAGTGTTTTTTTCTATGGTAAAACGTTCCGACATCTTTCATAATGCGGCTCGGTGAAACACTTTGGATGACACGTTAAGTATACAGAAATATTTCGTAAATAGGTCAAGAATGAATCAGCTTTAAGTGTATATATCCTTGGGAGTTTCAGCTCCTGGTACCAATGCAACAGGTTTGCACACCCCTCATAAAATCTAATCCTGATGCTGATTTGATTTTAGACATTCTGCTGGTCGTCTCAAAAATATTATCAAAACTTCTTTTTTAAAAATATCTGGTCACTGCAACATGGAGAACATATGGAATACCATCTGGATGTCGACTGTTCTTTTACGAATTTCCCTACATATGTAACTGATTCACCATGTTCATCATACATCATCCGGCCACACTACAATTTTGTACCAATCACTACGCACTAATTCGTAACCTTTGGTCTGTACATCGACCTGGGTAATTTGGTTGCTATCAGCGTTCTCCGAGCACAGAGGTGCTCGTTGTCTCTTTTACGTTAACCGAGATAAATTTAATGTTGGTGCTTTATACGATCGGCAGGTCCTGCTTTTACCTATAGATTTTACGCCGAAACTGTTTGTTATTTATTTTCGAACTCAGACTGACGTTGTCCAACACGCCAGAGGCTGCGGCATTGCTTTCTGTTGCGTTTCTGCCCATACTACCAAACTTCTCGGGCGACAATTGGTAAGTCACCTGCAGATTCCTTAGGACTTAGATATCAGTTATTTGATGGCTGTACACCAATAGACTCAGTATCGCTTGTAACGATGCCATTCAGTCCCATTGTCTCCGACTTGATGTAGTTCCTGAAATTGTGCAACCGTGGCTAAATCCGAGTCTAAATGGCAAGTTCGTTTACAGTCCCACCAGACACCACTCGCCGCTCTGTAGACCTCACTTCATGTCGTCTCTGTGGTTGATGCATATTTGACGTGGTCAGTCTTCTCAGCATAACTTTGGACCTTAAGCTGCAGGTTGCTTGTTGCCGTTTCTGGGTGTCTAGAAGGTTACATGTTTTGACAATGACCAGTTTTACCCTTCGTTACTCATGAAGTTCTCCTTTATATCTTGTACATTTGTAATAGTGCAGTTTGGCTTTTGTTGACAGTTTCCACAAACGTTCATTTTACACGTCTGTGGTTTCCTTGATGAATCCTAGGTATCATCTTCAAGCTTTGCGGCATATGTACGTGTTGGCCACTCGTCCCAGACGCCTGTGCGCCGTTGATGTTGATACTGGACGTATCGTGCTCTCTGATATGTACGCAATGCTCAAGGTAAGCTGTTTTCACTGACCCACTGACAGTTCTCACACAGTGACTCAATTTGTATATCTGTATGAATATTAAAAACGCGTATTTTTCATCTCTCCTCTGCAATTCTTCCTATTGCTTAGTTCATCACTTGCGTCTCGTTTTTACTGTGCTTTAGAATCCACCGACGTTCGTTTCGTCGAAGGGTACGGCTGTTTTCCCCACCAATCAACTCGACGACTTTGCTTGGGTAAGTTAGACTCATCCCCCTACTATTCGTTTGCTAGACTAGGAGGTACATCCTTTCATCCTCCTATCCCGTTCTTCATGGAACATCTGATGATTCTGATGTTTAGCGGTGCCATTCTGGCTGTGTACTGGCTGTTGCAATAGTTTTGACTTGAACGAAATCTTTGGCTCTCGCAATGTGCTCCTTTAATCAGTACTAAAGTTGAAGGTTTGGATAACTTGGCACTTCTTTTGAAAAGCAACACCTATTATGCTGTGCTAGACAGTAACTGCCCACTTCAGTTGTAGCCATCCATTGCTCCCTCCGTTTATCCATTCATTTCTCTAGTCTGTATTCCAATTTCCCCTGCCTTTCACAATACAGATAGAAAGCAACCGCGGATCAGACAAATACTGGCCGACGATATTTCACAATGGAACACTCAACTGGGAACACTTAAAGTGTGTATCTTCTTGTCTACCTATTTTACTGTATGTTGATAGCAGGTGCTAGTCATGGGTTCATCTTGAGTGGTATTCATCTATAGGCTCTGCAAACGGGACACATTTGGTTGGTCTGCAATACGATAGAATTCCAGTTCTAAGTACAGTCTGTGCGGCGTCAGGTGCACCTGAGCTCATGAAAGTTTTGTTTAGCCTGAATGCATGAATTTTCAGATACACAGGTTACCACACTGACTTCTGAGATTCAGCTGCAAGGTGACTCAGAGAAAGCGAAGGGGATCCATATGTGTAAGGTTACTTGGTCTCGCTAGAAATTTCGCTGGCCTCAATAAGATCGATATGGTGAACTTTGTCCGGTGGTAACCGTCTTTAAGTATTTATCCTTTATCTTTAAGTATCTATCCTTTATTAGTTGTGTGAACTCGGATTCTGATTGTTCGTAGAATGTATCTGGTACGGCAGTGAAGCATCAGTGTCAACACTGATGTTGCTTTCTTTGATGATGATGATGATGACAATGTATCTGCTATTCAGGAGGTTTCAGCCAATGGACGACAACGGTTGCGCCCCGTAGAGTGGTCTTTGTCTGGCGTTGGAAGAGGGCAGATTTGGTTGGGTTAGAAACTTCTCCAAACTAACAAGCAAGTGTACGGCTATCCTTAGGCGAAGTTGCCTTCCCGTCCTATGAATCTAGCTGGCCAGGCACCCCTACGTGAACCGATAGATCACATGAGGGGTTGTGGGAATTTGACTAGTGGGGTCGGAATATGGTTGCATGTGTGGAGGACCGGTTTTAAAGTATAGTAGGTGCGCTTCAGTGCAAATGTGAGACGATGTCCTAATAAATCACTGATATCACCTGTAAATGTCCGGTGCATTAACACCTCACGTTCTGAAACTGAGAACATGGCTGCGTTTTAAAGCTGTCGGTGCTGTTTCCATACAAAGCCCGGCGGATAACCGTTTGAGCGATATGTTTTGTCCAAGTAGGGAAATCCAGTTGTTAAGCTTTTTTGAAAGCATATCTGCCTTGCCGTCTCATGGAGTTCCCACTCACCCTCGTTGGCACAAAACGGGTAGAATACGAGTACTGTCCAGTTCAAGTACGATAGATAGGTTTTTGGATGCGTCTGTTAACTGGACTTTGTAATTCAATTTGCAGGAATGATCTTCGTGTTCCGCGTTTCCTCCATTAGGATGGAGGTTACCCGACGAGCTTTTCTGCTCCCTCTCTGGATGTTGTAGCAGTGAGGATATCATACATCTATCTAATAAAGGATGTTGATTTTCTTATGAAGGCTTCTGCCGAAACGGGTTCTTGTGGGCGTTTCAGAAAAGTTTGGAAAAACCTCCTGTGGATTTATTTCCGGGCAGCGTTTCGCTTTCGATATCATTGTATGGTGCCGGCTAAGAGATTTTGTCTGTTGGTGTGAGTTTGAGCCGGTTCTGGGGGCCTGGTTCTTCCGGTTCGGTTCTTGTGAAGATTTGTCTAAAGTGTCGTTTACAGTTTATCTCTGTTATCTCCGTGGGTGGACTAATGCTAAGACAGTTGAGTACGAGGCGAAAAGTTGCGCGGTTTTGCTCGGGTGGGGTCTTTTTTCACTTAACGATTCTGCTGATGATTCCACTTACTTGACAGCTACAGTTGTGTGCAACTCGGCTTATCGAAAACTGCTCCTCAGTTGTGCGCCCTCCGTTCTTTTCACCTTCTACTTCCCGTAGCCACTCCCTCAACTTGTTGGAAAAGTGCAGCAAACTTTTTAGTACACACTAGGTGCACGCCTTTTAGTTTAATCCCTTAAGGCCAACTCATTGTCTAAATCCATAATTTACCACAATTTCCGATGAACTTTTTGTAACTACTCTGTGGTCTGCTATTCACGAGAGACCGTTCCCCGCTAGCAACGCCGCTCTTCTGCATGAAAGTTTGGTGCAAACATGTTGCAACTATGGATATTGCTTCTGTGTTCACAAGTGTAACTTTAGAGGAAATAGGAAATTTCGTGTAATTCTGTTGAACGCCACGGACTACATGACATCCAGGCTGCCGAAATGAATTACTTCTAGTATGCCCAGAAAACGTGTACTTCGGTTTTTCAGGCTCCTGCTGGCTACGAATTGACGGAGTGGCCAAGAGAGGTCTACTAGGACTCGTTGCGGCGGTCAGCTTGAAGAAATCGACGGAAACCTTCACATGAAAGTCTGTGTTAGGTGCGTGGAGGATATCTCTATAGTGCGTTTTGAGAGAGGGTCTTGTCGAGTTTCCCAATGCACATACGTCCTAATGCTTAACGAACCTTCGTACATGAAGACAACAACCAGATATCATCCTTGACCATTGGATTACCTAACCTAGTTGATGGACGCATCCGTGATCCTACTTCACACAATGAACCTATGGTTACTTCGAGTCGCCTAATCAGTTTTTTTGTTGCAAAATGGGGACCAGAGCTCTGCAAACAGGATCAGTCATTTGTCTTGTTGGTGCTACCCTGGTGATTTGAAGGCTGATGTTTTGAAGTCCGTTGTTTTTTCGGGTAATTTTGACCGATGAAATGCAGCAAAATTCATCACAGTTGTGCGAGCCTTCAATGCTGTGCCGTTTTCACTTTGACTTTGATCACAAGTGTTTTCTTTAACATGCCTACTTTTTGGTACTTAGATGTGCACTCGAATCTGCCGGATACTTCTTTGTCAAACGACGGAATAAGAGTGATGAGAACGATCTATTCAAACACTGGGTGAGTTGAAGTTTGTAAGGGCGCCATATCACCGCGTGTTCATATTTTTATTCTGGGGAATCTCTTGTGAAATTCATAATCATCCCGCTTAATTCCTCTCATTGAAACTTCCAGTAGGTTGAGGTCGTCAGTCGTTAAAACATTCCCTTGGACCTACTTGATGCATATTCTCCGTAAAAAAATTGGCGAGGAGCTCAGGATATTGATGTACATACACATGACAAACTAATTCGGATTGCTTTTCCACTTTCGATACTCCCGTATTTCTGTCAACTTGTCTGTTTCGCGTTTCGGTGCTGGGAAACACAGATCTACTTTCTCTATTCATCGTCTGCATAAGGGTGGCCCAAGTTGTTGGAGTCTCGATTCGCGGATTCCCACACACTGCGACCTTGTGCAAGACATTTGTGGTTGTCGATTCCATATTGGTTCCAGTGGTTTAGGTTACAGACATCCTTTAAATTATGATTATCCATATTATTTCCATTTTCCGTAAAGTTAATTCTCTATATAGGTCTGGCGACAACTCCGTTGGTTATTGATGGTGAGGTTTTATGTTCTCAAAAGACGCTTATTCGGGGGTGCATACGGCTCTCAGTGGGTACTTTTGACCTAATACACGAGTACGATTAGTCGTACTGCAGCCATAATGTAGAAGGCGGCGAGCAAACTATGCCAGCTCACTATGGAGAATTAGCACTGGTTACATGTACTCGATGAGCTTCGTGATAAAGAGGTGGTTGATATTAGGTTCATTCATCTTTTGGTTCTAGAGTGTCCTAATTATACTCCGTACGAGTACAGTCAAAGAGATTGTAGGCCGTATATGACTTCCTTGGGTTGATTACTCGGGGAAGTCAATATTGAAAGCATAGGTCTTTTGAGTCCAACATTCTGGTTACCGTGGCTGATCTTCGTTACGAGTAAAGTAATCAGTTTCTCAAACCCTATTTCTCTTGTCGTGTATGTTTCCGATTATTTTGGTCTTCACAAAGCTCACCAGTGGTGACTGATCTGGACGCTGTCACTGCAATTGTGATTTTAAATCCAAAGGTATGAAACTAAAATGCCTCATGAAATTCACCTATGAAAAGTTAATCGCTCAATGACGGTGGTCACTAGGTTCAGTCCCGTTTAGTGTAGATCACCCCACCAATCATAGGAAAAAATGCTTCCGTAGCTTACTTTTCTAAAACAAAGGGACCATAGTCTATGCACTTCCTACTTTCTGTATTGTCTTGTTTTTGCTTGCGGTAATATTATGGTTTTCGTCTTGCCCCTTTTTCAAGTTTGTGAATGATGTACCCAGCCGTATAACGGACTTGCGAGCGCTGTACCAGCTGAAATTGATCGTCACCTTCTTGAGACGATTCCATCCGACGCATCAAGGAGCCACGAAACAACCTGTTTGCTCAAGTACAATCAATTTCAATCCTAGTAAGGCTTTGGCTGCGGCCGTCACTGAACAGTTTGTCCAAAGATTCCAAGGTAATTTGTATCTTATTCGATCTAGCTTTGTAAGCTTGCATAATGTCTTTATACTAAGGTTGACTTCTCACTTTTGACTTATTTTCCGTTTCTTACAGACGTTACGCAATCGCTACAACTATACTACTTCGGTAACCATCATGGGGACTCAAACCCTTCTTTGCAGCTGTCAACAGCGTTTCGGGTTTGGTTCAGCTTACCTGACCGTCACGTGCTTTCGCCCGTACTATCACGAGGTTAGTTCTGATTGCGTATGATCATATACGTTATAATTTTCACTGTTTGATCTTTCCCGGTTATTTTTGGTCTCTCACCTTGAATTTTTTTTATGTATCAGACATCTGGATACGACAACTCCGGTGTATTTGGTAGAATTTCTTTAGTTATCTTTGTTTTCTTTTTCAGTTGGAGCTCAACCTACTCTTTCTCAGTTCTTGACGGTAATTCGTTCTGCTTGCCCTGCGTTGACTCCAGTCACCAGTATCCTTTGGTTGCACAAATTTTTGTATCCGAAAACACCAGAACCAAGATCAGGCGATCTAATTAACTGTTGACTGACAGACACATTTGAGCCGTGTTTTTCCTCTTTCATCCTGGTCGGCTTATATGTTCTGTACTCTTGTAAATATCCTCCTATTTTCGATTATACACAAACTTTACGTTTCAGTGATCTACTTCGTTTTCGAATGTACCGTCACGCCCTTATAATCACCAAAGAACCAATTCAACCGTATTCGACTCAGATGCTCTGTAAACATTGCCTTGTCGGTAATCGTTAAGATTCCAGTACCATACTAGGTTGGTTGCAATCGGCTTTTCTAAAACTGTATGTCTGAACTCCGGCTAGCAATGATCCATTCGTTGGTTAAACGAATGACGACGAAGATTTATTTGATGAAGAGGTAAGCTGAAGTTCTCTCATAATGCAGTGCAGTTCTCGGTGGAGCTAACAACTGGGCGGAATTCCTTGATCAGTCATTCTACTGATCCTGCAAATACCGTGGTTTTTGTTGCCTCTGATCTTTCACTATTACCTTACGATTGCTCATACCTGGTGCTAGACTTCTTTAAGTATGTTATTATGCGCATGGCAAAAGGCTTTCTGAATGGCTTTCGTTATTTGGACTCTGGCTGTTGGTTTCGCAATAAATATCCCAATTCTGTCTAAGTTTTCCATATGAACGAGAGTACCTTCGCGCGACGTCTTCAGAGGCTCAACTCCCCCCACTCCCCGAAAAGCGTATTCCAGTTCAGATATGTGGTTTTCTACATTTTCAACAAAAATGCTCATATTCACCACGATCCATGCGTCTGGTTTCGGCATCACATTTTAGAGGCAGTAAAAAGGCTGCGTGTGAGGTTGTGTAGAGTTGCAACAATGACCAACGATCCACGTTTCCGTTGTGTTTTTCTCCCGGCTTATTAGTTCATCCCGCGTCTTTTCAAAATTTGATATTTGTCTGATGGGTACATGGTTGGTTGAAGTCCTGTGGTATGGCTGTTTTTTTACGTTTTGCCCTTACGAATCCTCCCGAATCGCATCCAAATCACACCTCATCTTACGGCTCTCCCTGTAGTGGTTTCCTTAATACTACCTTGTTCCTGTGCACAGCATTCGCGAAAGTCAATTCAGTCATTCGCTTCTAACGCGATAACCTCTAATAGAATCGGATTCATTTGGCTTTTCGGTGGTCTCATCATAGGGAGTTAATCTGTCGTAATATCGTTTTGGCTATGTTTCCGAATGGCGACGAAACGTTTGCGAATCAATTCCCAAGCTATTCGAACAGCTAAGCAACGAGTGGTCGCAACCAGACCAACAAAAATTTTTTCACTACATTTTCAGGAACCCCGCATTGTAGGCGAAGTAATGTGTTATCATCTTCGTCCCCATGTGACAGACTGAGTCGTGTGATGCGTGATGGATGATGTGCGTTGAGTGCGCGATGGCAATATAAAGACTGTTTGTACATTCCTATATGCAACATGTCAGGTATGACAGTTTGGGGAATGCACGCTGTATATTCCCCTAGTAGTCGGTCCTTAGACCACATGTCGGAATCAGCCGAAGCCGTGGCGTCTGGGAGCATACATTTTCGAACGATGAACTAAGAGTCAACTATCAACTTTTAGCGCATGTCTGGAGAAAGTAGTTTCAAAGTAATGCTGGTGTTTTTAGTACGTGTGTAGGAATTCGAGTTTCGTGCAGCCACATGTCCCTCGTTGCTTCTCTGTAGAATCAGTGGATAACGCGGGGCAGTTAGTTGTACCACGTGACTTTGATTATCAAGTCCACACACTTAATATTGCCAAGACATTGGAGATCCAACAGCCTATCCTCAAGTGTCATTTATTGGCACGCAGTCAAGCGTACAGAAGTAGCTCTTCAAGTTACGAATGTTAGCAAGCCGTCTAAAGAGGTCCGGTCCTAATGATCTTCAAAGGAGTTTTCTGACACATTATTTCTTTATGGCATGCAGCGCTTCTTTGGCGAGCTGGCTACGAAACTTGCTGCATCTTGGAAGACATTTGAAGAAGACTGGCGCGCAACGACACGCGTCCGTTGTTTTCCCAGTTTTGTTTTACGGTGGATATCCTGTTCCGTAGTATGTTACGGAGGTTTTCCGATCTCATATTTTGAGGTGAATTGATGTCCGAAATTAAACTCCTTATTCTGCGTTCTCTTATCAAGGTAGTGTGATGAAATACTAAAAGGATAAGGAATAATTAGCCAACTAAAGGCGACTAAGCCTAAAACACTTTGATGTTTGCAGCTCGTGGTGGCGTTAACAGCGATTCTTCGCGGTATCACCATTTTTATTTAAACAGCATTAACATTCAAGAAACGTAAAGCAGTATACTGATACGTACAACGGGATAAAAAAGTCTGTGCTGTCCAATCAGGTGAGTGTACGTTTCAAATTACAATCTAAAGAATAACATTACCCCATGTGGGACACGGTAGGGAAAACTTGGGGCATTATGCCCGATTTGGCAAACATTCGGGCGGCTGCTCCAATTGCAGCTGCGGGGTTAGTGGTAGGTAACGTTTTGGAGCCACTTGTGTCTGGTGATCGTTCCTCAGTATCAAGTTCGTCGACCGGTTTGATATTTTTCCATGCTCGCCACACACGCAACTGTCCGTCTGCACCTGCGGTGATGTACTAAGAAAAATGTGATTAATTTGCTTGTATGCAACAAAAGCTAGCTCTTAACGAACGCGGACTACATGGACCGCGATAGGTGAGTCTAGCTTACCTCTTCTTTTTCTGGCAAAACAAGCAACCACCGAATAACATCCGAATGTCCAGTATAGGTATGGTAATGATAACCTGAGTTCAGATCGTACGACCTACAATTGAATGGGGACGTTAGGCATTTTAGCACGTAGTTGGTGTATGAATTGGAACTGTGACCGTGACACGCCCACAATTGTGACCTAGTCGATTAGCTATCAATACTCATTGTTCACATAAATATTTACCTAATGTCTTAATAATACCTGCCCGTAGAACTTCAATTTTGCTGAAATTCTGAAAGAAATTTCGATAGGGATACGTTGTTTGGACATGATTTGTTGCGAAGATCTTTAAAATCGGAAGGGTCTAAACGTGATTAGAGCTTATACCCTAGTTTAACCAGCAGAATCGATGTAAAAGTTGGCCTTACGCAACTTTTTGGAAAGTGGTGGATGAAGCCTCAGCTGTATCCTTGTTGCTTACTGTGCTCCGCGCTGATTAGGCTGTTCACTTTGATTTTGAGTTAATCCTTAGACTGTGCGCGATTTTGGACGTCTTCTGGTCATGATGCTGAGGTTTCTCAGGTATTTGGGAGGAGGAATTGCGGTGAAATGAATTCACCCCGTTAGTGTTTTACTGATTCGTTCAGGTAGATTCGGGGGTCACAGTACTTTAAAGCATCATATCAAGCAAACGAACGATATAATCCAACTTGGTACAAGTTCGATCTCCGTTCCAAAATACTCAATTATAACTGAAAGAGATGTGTAGCATTGACCCAATGGTTACCAACAGTGTGTCTCACTCGGCTCTAATTTGGGCCAACCATAACACCCTCTGTTCTTCAAATAACTAAGTAGGTGGTTCCCGTTTCGTCCACAATGCCCAATCACTTTTACAAAACTTACATGGAAAGATAACGATTTCAATGGATGCTGCATGGTTTCAGTTTTGAGAAGAATAAATATTTAATTCTTTAGTGGGACAGCTTGCCGCAGCTATCTTATCTCAATAAAGACCATTCCGGGCGCTCTGGAAAGAACGTTTACTCTGAATTTCGAGTGTCTCATGGAAGCTGTATTACATGAATGAATGACACTTGGAGTTCATTGTATATACGCAATACGCTACTCATAATGTTGCTGAAAACTCTTCGACAGCCCACGGCCGGTTTCGCCCTTCTTGGGGTTCATCAGGTAGGCGCACTCCCCGAGTTTCATGTTATCCACAGGCGACGGCACAATTTCCGATTGCTGCACATCTATCTAAAAAAGAGATTTTATCAGACTTCTGAGGGGATCTAGATTTTGACTGCATATCGCATATCCCAGTGGAGATTTTGCACTTTGTTAGGAATACTGAAACTCATTCAAAGTCCCTTAATCAGTAGGTGCTGAATCTCCCTTATCTTTTGGCTGGATCTCCGCCGTGTTAACCTGGGTTCGGTAAGTATTTTTGTTATGGCCCGTGTTCTTTTGCGAGATCTTCAAGGATTCGTTAGTAGCACCCGAAAAAGAGACCACTTACTTGATGTCTTTGTGGATTCCGGCAACTAAAATCTGTTCCCTGGGATTAATAGCCATGCAGGCTACCGGTCCACCGGTGTGGAGTTTCATACGGCAGTGATCCAGTTCGTTCGATAGCTGTACATAAATGAACGAGTGTGAATCGTATGAATCGGGCGAGAAGTTAGGCTAATGAATGAGACGTGGTAAATGTGGCAGTTCATCAAATGACGGCAGCGCTGGAATTCACAATTTTCTTCCAAAATAAGAACTCTGTAACGCTCAAACCTACCCAAATCCTTATCGTTCCATCATCTGAGCCAGTAATCCATTGACCGATCGGTTGTCTGCCGTTTCCGTCGCTTTCATTATTCGAGTTGGAAATAGTGGGTTCGCTTGGGCGATAAATCACACTGGAAACCGCGCCGCAGTGTCCTTTTATTTGGTGGACCAAGGTCATTCCCTCGCCCATGATGGTAGCCCGCCGAATGTAAACGGTCCAATCAGAACAGGCGCATGCAAACTGTTGGCTGATAAAGACGTAAACAAACAAGCTATGTTGACTAAGTGTTTGGTAAGTAGTAGAAGTTTTTGTTTAAGGCAACGAGCCCAAACTGCTGAAAAAGCAGTCATCTAGTTTTCTGGGTCCAGTTTGGTGAATCACAGAATGAAAGTCCACCCAGTTTCACGTAGACGGCTAAGCAACCATAATTTCTAGCAATAAGCAGTCGGTCCAGCATTCAGTTATCGGAATAAATTCACTAAAAGGCGTTTTTCTTAGCTTAAGACACGGTACTCTGCTGCTGGTAACTACAGGTCGGGATGGACACTTGGGCATCAACCATTGAAACACTTTCTTGGGATTTTCAAGAAGAGCGCAACTGAAGACAGTCAACATAGTACATTTATTCACGTTTGTTTGCTCACCCTCCTAGTGGATATACTGACACCATAATGGACACTATCCGGAGCAACAAGGAAAAAAATAGCAGAATAGCGAAGTTTTTATCTCTGAATTGCCACTTACAGTTCTGGGCTGTAAGCCATGTCCAGAATTTCACCTTCAGTCGCCAATTCAGCTGCATGCGGGTCTGGACATTGTGGGTCCCGAAATTTATCCAAGAGTGTTCCAGTTTCTACATCCCAAACACATATCCGTTTGTCCCATCCAGCCGACAGCTTTTTATGAGAAAAAACGTGAGGTAATTATCCTAGATGCAGAAACGCAGTTATACTTCTGCAAGCTGCGATGTTTAACTGGATATGCTAAACCACGGAGTTAAAAGACGTGTGTTCAGCATTCGGGATTTGAGTGCAATGTGATGCGCAACCACCAACGTTGGTTGGTTCACTTGTGGCTGGTTGATGGTGCTGCCCCGAAATGACGAAAAACAGGATTTCAGCAGTGTCAAAATTTTCAAGCGACTTTGAAGGTTGCTCATAATTCCGACACACAAAAGCAGAACATGTTCACACGGTACACTTTTGCTGTCCTCATCAAAGTTTCAACAGGTGGGTTTAAAGATAGCGGCGACTATGTAGCTCTCTCGACTAGCAAAAGGCTTTGCAAAACCTTTCTTCAGTACAGAATAATGGAGCTCTCGGAAATATTTTGAAAAAGCAAACGGTTGAGCTGGCACGTTAACTTGTCACGTCCGATGATATTGAAGGTTGTTTTAGAAAAGCCGAAGTGCACCATCTATCTCGTGTATGGGGTTCGTCGGATGAACTGTGAGATGATTGACACAACGTTTTAGTTAAACAGTCGCGGTCGACGTTTGGCACAGAGAAGCCCATAAGACGTGCCTTTGACCCCCATATCTTGCGCCGTTTACAGACATATTATTATTCCGTTTCTGTTGACACCTTTCTGTATCATATGAATCTTTCGACATTCGATTATCTCGTGCTAAACTGAATTCTTCTGATCCAGTTTAGGTCCAGCACATGGAAGCTGCCGATCTCATTTTGAGTAATACACCTCCCCTACAAACCGTTTCATTTAACCAATAATCAGAATTTCGAGGGAAAGAAAACAAAACCTTGTCCAACCTAAACAGTTATCAACCAAACTTATCATCTTGTACAAGATTGTTGTTGTGCTCCTCAGCGAGTAATACCGACACATTTTTCACTGCCTTGGGGAAATCAGCCTATTGGGAAATCCTGGAATTTGTCACCAAATAAATCCGTGGTCTCAGACTCATTTGATTTTTACCACTCAATACATGTGAAGTTATTCCATGTAAACCATGATAGCTTTATTAAGTCTGTACCTATTCCAAAAGAGATATTTGATTTCTGGAGACTAATTCCGAAACTAAAGAAAGGATGCTCCAAATTTGGACTGATTGCGTACTGTCAAATTTACTGCTGACTACCAACATTCAAGTGTCTAATGACACGAACCACTTGAGTTGAATATCGTGGTTACTTCGGGTTAATTCGGGATTCGATAGACATTCTTACACCGTAAGATCGCTCATCCAGGGTCACACAAGTGTCCTAAGCAGCATCGGTCGAAGTACATTACTACGACTGCGGGCTGGTTCGCACAACTGGCACCGTTCAATTGCGCTTGTGGATTAAATTTTCCAACCTACCCCGAGCAAACGAAAGTATTCATTATTGGCAATTCAACCAAGCATCGTATAAGGCTTCTCTAGTGGTCTTCTCTATTGCTAAGCACGTCCCCGAACCAGCCATTCCTCGTTCCTTCTAGTTGTATAAATATGCTTATTCTATTACGGTTGGTTGTGACCAGTGCAATTCAGAAATCCGTATATTTTGCAGACTGGAGCGAATGAACGCAGGATGTTTCTTGGACGTAGGAAAACAATAAGAGTATTTTCAATAAATGCCACACCTAAAAGTACCAGTTGAAACTTCACCAGGTTGCCCAAGTAAAGAACAGATTGCAATATAGACTTACGAGTGTGAACTTTCCATGAGGATTTGGAATATTTGAGAGTAGGACCAAACTGGTTACGCAGTCCTTATGTTCCAGTAATGCATGGTGACACTTTAATCCAAATGAATGGCGATTGACCTCTTGCAAAATCTAGTAAAAATCAAACGGAACTCTAATGAATTATGCAACTGATGATAATCGTCCCGAAATCATTGCGTATGTTGGAGTTAGTCACTTGAGACTTGCAAGCTTTTGCTTCATCCTTTTGTTTAGCAGATTTATTTTGCGCATATTACCCAGATAATCCGTGAAAATATGTGCGTAGCAACAGATGATACAACGTTTTATGAACACGGAGTTATTGACGGATTCTAAACGACCGTACTGATTGCACTGTACTTTATACCTTGGCAGGCATTAGACGTACACAGTAAGAAACTTTCTGTGATGGCTTTTATGGCTGATTAGGTTTGGACACTTGGGATACAGATGAATTGATTCCTCGTCATTCAGCAACGAAAACTGCTCGACCAGTCCATGTGATCCGTAGTTTTACCAAATTTCCGAACTGGTGTGTGGTTAAGTAATAATGGATAATTGCTTGAAACTGAAGCCCAGATTCGGTAAATCATAGCTCATTCATTCTCTACACCACCAGCGGCTAAGGATGGAGATGAACTTTATGCACATCTACCTGCAGGGATCTCCCGACCAGTAGAGTGGCATACGTGGCATAGGTGCCATCAGATATTTGTGAAAAAGTGGTCAGTTCCTCACGAGGCGTAGACCTCGATATCTCAGCCTGCTTCTCAGATGGCGTTGCCTCAGTTCGTCCGGCTTAAAAAATATTGGCAATCCGGGTGTGATATTTTCACGGGTCAACAAGTTGTATCGGCGGAACTGAACCGGTAGCAAGAGGAAAAGTGAAGTCCTTTTAATGCACGCTGGCAAAGTTATGGATTGCGTCAGGGAGCGCTTCACAATGAAGGACGAATTTCCAAATGAAAGGGGTAGTTCTTCGCATCCCTAATGATTAGACATAATGGATAGCAACATTCCAAACGAATTCTGTGGCCGCTTCCTTTTGGAGGTATTTCCAAACAAGGTTATATGAAGCATTTTGGTTGAGAAACAACTTTTATATGAATGACTACCGTGGATATACATGTCGTTGTTCCATCTGGTGGCAGCTGAATTTAGTTTGTGCTAGTCTGGTAGCTAATCATGCTGTAAAATCAATGAATCTGACTCCAGCCTCGTATTATAAGTTTGGTTGACGAAACCCTCAAACTCCGCCAGATTCTATTTGCTGAGAAAAGATTCCTCCTGAAATTAGCCTCATATTCCTCTTCACCCGTCCACCGATTTTCTTCCTACCTCATTCGAACCACATGCTTCTGTAATTTTGTGGCGAATTGTTCCGAGTCGAAACCAAAAGCTGGCGTTCGTGAACTTTTCGATGAAATCATAAATTACAGAAAAAACTGCAGCCTGGGATAGGATCAGACTCCGCTGATGTCATACAGGAGGAGGAGATGGCTAAAAATGTAAGTTTGCTCCTGGGTATGTCAGTCGCATTGGGTGGCATCATCTGTGATATTAGCCTCATGTAACTTCAAGCTGTCACGCCAGTGAATCACCCAAATGTACAAGGAAAACAACTACCGAGATAGGGCTATAAAACGTAATTTGTTTTTACCGTAAATGAGTTTCGTCCTGTAACGATATTAAAAAAGGAGAAGGAAAGGAACAATAACTCAGGAGCTTTCGTCAGCAGACTCTATGTGAAATCTGGTCAACTCTCGTACACGGTAAGAGATCAGCTTCGGAAGGCGCTCCTGTCGCAACTGGGGTAAACCGTGCATAAATGAACGTAACTTTTGGGTTTAATTAGTTGCCTGGGTTTTGGCATAAAACCCGGGCTCCGGTTGTTTCAAATTCAAGTGAATATACCCATGGGTAAGAATTGAGATACGAACATATAACTCCGTTGATGACTGGACATGTGACCCGACGTTGAAGTACCGTTTGAATGTGGGAAACACGGGTTAAAAAAATGCTTACGAGGAATGTTGGACAGGGAACTGGTGGGGCAGTGGGAGAGCACTATTCGGATTAGCTACAAGAGCAAAAAGAGTAAGAAATGGTCTGCTCATGTTATTTTTGGGTGACCCACTTAGTGTGCGTTACACTCACAAGACAAGTAATAAATCCACACAAACTATTGGAGACCGGTGGTTTGTCTTTGTGGCTTGTATTGGAAAGTCCGCTACTGTAGAATCGGATAATTAATCGCACTACGTTTAAGTTCCTTGAGTTGACGTTGAAAGCCATTGCACTATCGGCTCTGATGTTAAATGCCTTCTGAGTGATTTTCGTAACATTGTGGCACATTTCTACAGCTTGGGAACACGAGGCTCACGAAGGCCTCCAAATTTCTGTGGATAAGCCCTCCCGGACAACGATATTCAGCTTGAGCTCCAAGCCCAAGGTGTCACCTGGGCGAATTTTCGCTCGAACTGTTAGAAATCTAAACATATTACTTTTATACCTCACGATAGGGTTAGAGCAGGTCTTTTAACCACCAGGTGTTAAAGTGATAAAGAGAACTGTTCATTTTAGGTGACCCGGCTTTTGAACCTTAGAAGGTCAGTAAATGAGAGAAAGTTGGGCGCGCGTAGGTCCGTGTGTTTATATTGTATCTCCCTCATATTGCCGTTTTAACCACCTTGTAGATTCCGTTCACACCCTTCCAGTTTGGAGTGTTAAGTTGTCAGAGAACTCACCATACTTCTCTATCAGCTGATTTGGCCTGTTCCTGATACTTTGTTTGAAAAGGTCACCAGTGCATCATTTCTGTTGCACAGTTTCCTAATGCCCTGTGCTGAAGCATGACAGAAATTTCGCTGTATGTAGGATACTCTGTGCAAATGATATCCATTAAAAAAATTTCGTTAGAATACTTTGATCTTTACGGTATTCTTTGTCTCGAAAACTTTTTGATCTAATGGTTATACCTCTGGATATTTGTGCACGTTGATTTTTATGATTCACGGTGGATAAGTAGTCAATACCACCATAATTTGGCCTGCTCGGTTTGCTTCGTATAAATAATACCCTTGGGGTAGGCAAAATATAACTTCTTTCTGAGGATGGGCCTTATAATTAAGAAAACTTCACCATGAACCGGTATTCCACCTTACTTTTTGGGTATGGTCTTTGGTCATAAATAAATATCCTAATGTGTACATATAAAAAGGGGAATCGTAAGTGCATAGACGTGGCGCTAAGAGAGATGTCAAGGTCAGGCCACGTGTGCTAACTGATTCGTCATAAGCCGCCCTAGAAATTAAATACGGCCGAAACGATAGAAGTTCAACTGTGAAATATCCTACCTTCAAAGCCTTCATCAGAGAAGGCTGAGAGTGTCCAGCCATGTGTCTGATATTGCACATAAATCCTGCGTTTTCATAGCTGGGTAGCCTCTGTATAAAGGTTGTCTTTATGTGACTTTCACGTATGGCAGTGTGCTTTACATGGAGGAAGTTAGGATGTGACTATTGTACTGCATAATTTATGTACTTAAACTTTTATTCCGAAACGACGAAATCCACCTCCAAAATACTCACCGAATTGTCGATATTAAAGGGTTCAAACAAGTCGGGCGTAACTTCATCTACCTTGCCCTTCTCCACGGCCTGTTCAGTTGGGGTCTGTTCCGACGGAATTTTACTTTTCCCCTTTTCGTATGCTTTGAGTTGTTTGAAAATGTGGCGAAGTTTTTCTGACTGGGCAGTGTTCTCTGTAGCTCCTCGGAAAGCTGGTTGTGGATTCCCAGCAGATGATGCAGTTCTGTCAGATATAGGACGACCTGTATCCAAAGTTTTCATTAAAAAACTTCTGGTCCCCTGGTAATCGTATGCAAAAACATCTGGGTAGCAAGAAAACATTGGGTGAAAGTTAACCTATCCTGTTATCTTCATGGTAAACGGTAATAATACAACGAAAGTTCAACTTCTGTGGAAACAGTATGGGCATTGGTTTTAAAATAATTTGATATTCACAGACACTGAACTCTGTGGCGACGGGGTGACAATAACGGACGCGAACAAGCTATGAGGATAGAAAATGAAGAAAAGATAATAGAATAAAAGATGGTCATTCTACAGGGCTAAATTTCAGTTTTTTATGCTCAGGAGGGCCGTAGCAGCAGAAGACAATACCACTTTGGAGTGACGTTCACAGCAGCTGGTTTTGGATCATAAACACAGTCCGGATTATTACTCGATTGAATAACCAGTGAAAGTATGGGTGAACGCTGATACGCACGTACCAGAAGTGCGTAGTTTGCAAGAGTCGCGAGCGGTTCGACAAATACTGGGGACTTTGTTGTGTGTTGTATTGTAATTGTTATTCTCTCCAACTAATCCTTTATGAGATACAGTTTATTGTGCTTCCTTTGAGCTATCTGAGTTCACATTTTTTCATCTAGATTGCTGAAAGATGCTGGCAGACAGGTTAACTGTTTTCCCCAATAACACAACCCATTCAAGCACTGGGAGAATTAGCTTTCATCTCGTAAGTACACGCGGTGGTGAAATGCAAAGTCGAGGTTCAAGACAGAAAGAGACGATTTCAGCTTATGGCTGTCGTTGTGTTCTGCTCAATTGGATGCCTGGTGCACTGTGTAAGTGATGATAGATCACAACAACCAAATGCACCAAGGCGCCGGAAATCTGACAGACCGCTAACTCACAATCATTTGTCAATAGGGAACCTCATTAGCGGTTTTCGAACCATTTTTATTTGAGCCAGAACCCAGTGTCATTGAAAGGTAAGTCCTCACCGAGCCTTGTTCTTGTAAAAGACGAGTGAACGAACGGTGAGAAAAGCTCTTCTAAAGGTTTCGTTAGGCTCTATTACCGACACTCCGTTCACTGAAGCAATTTGACATATCAACTCAAGTACGCGGGTTTCCTTGACACCTTGTTCTTGACACTCAAAGGAGTTCTCGTCTCCGGATGCCACTCAATGAACTCATCTAGACACCCATCTTTTCGAAGTTCCTTTGAGAAAACTCGGACCCACCGGCACATCCCCGTGAAAGAGCTTGCAATGTGGATAATGTGTCATACTTCATTGCACTTTCCATGGTACGACTTTAGAAAACCGTATGTATTCGCCTGTACATATAAATCTATGGAAAACAGGCAAATCTCTTTTACCCATTACGCGTACAAAAATTAAAGCCTGGTATTCTCCAAACGTAACACACTACTCATGAGGTAGCTGAAGGTTTCTCTGCAGCTTACGATCGGTTTCGTCTTTCTTAAGGCCCATGAGAAGTTTCCCTCAACCAAATGTTCTAGTTAAACCCAAATTTGCAATATCTCGACAGATACCCTCTTTGATACACATTTGATTTTGACAGGAACCCCAACTGAATCCAGCTTGATCCCCGGTTTATAATGGCCTGCTTCAGCTGAATGTGCCTGTTATTCTTATTGAGCTCATACTCAAAAGCAGTAAACATTTGTCATCGCTGACAAGACGTTGCTGTCTATAAACTTTAAATTGCTTTTGCCCACCATGTTATTAACGTCATTTATATTATGTTTAACCGAGGTAGCTAAGAGAAATCAGTTACTAGCAAATTCGCACTCGCATAAAGAAGAATGAATGTTACGAATTGTCCACCCGCGTGTTCGCTTGTCTCGCTGTCTGCCCAACAATCTATGCATCTATCTATCTATCTATCTATCTATCTATCTATCTATCTATCTATCTATCTATCTATCTATCTATCTATCTATCTATCTATCTATCTATCTATCTATCTATCTATCTATCTATCTATCTATCTATCTATCTATCTATCTATCTATCTATCTATCTATCTATCTATCTATCTATCTATCTATCTATCTATCTATCTATCTATCTATCTATCTATCTATCTATCTATCTATCTATCTATCTATCTATCTATCTATCTATCTACAGACATTTTTGTAGCTTATTTGCTTAACTGAATTTTACCGTGCAGATTATGCTTTCGTATGTGCTAACTCGCTCAACTGTCAACCAATCGTCAACGGATCTCTTAAGCAAAGGCGACACTTGCTATCAGAGAATATGGCCTAATTACTGGGGCAATCAAAATACAAATGTAAAAATAGTTTTAATTCAAACAATATATTTTAGAAGATGTTATTATCGACCGAGCTGTTGAACTCACACACAACACCATCTTCACACGAGCAAATGAGAGTCTCCGACTGCGCAATGTAGACTGCACGAAGAAAACCCTTCTTCCGGTTCTGCAAACAAAAAAGGTTGGGTAACTTCGGTAAATCTCTCTTCAAGTCAATAATCCAATGGGCTACGTTGGACTGCGATCACAAATTGCTATTATTGTCATGGGTGGATAACGCTAGTTATGTTGATCGTAGCCAGAGTTTACTATATTGCAACTTCAGAGTCATGCATGGCGATGCAGACGACAGAAAAAACTCTAAATGGCTATTCGCAGACTTGCTTCGTGTATAGTGAAGGTCCATAAAATACAGGCAGCCAGATAGACACTGTTTTTTGGAAGGTCCTATTGCTGGAAGGCATATTCACGAAGACTTGAGTGTGTCAGTTTTATGGAATCATCTTTCTATAGAGCCAAATAGTGCAAATGAACAGATGTATCAACGGTTTGGAACAGACTGGCCTGGAGTTTAAACACATCAAAATGTTATCAAATGAGTATTGTAGCATCCTTGATAACTGAGTGGGTTTGATCACTATCAACACCAAACGCCTAGTTATTACTCGTATCAAGAAGGCAATGCTTTCTCGCAACATTTACCAAACCGAAAGTGCCTTACTTGAGAGCATGTTTAAAACAGTTTAATTCAACCAAAAAACTTAACCTTGGTGGTGTATAACGATGGCTATGGGAAGAAAACTGTGCCATGTTGCAGGGATGTGTTCAATCTTTGGGTGTGACGGTCAGAATAGCGGTCTTTTTCAACGGCCCTCTTATAAACAGAACTTGGTTGTAACAGAACAGACCAATACTGTCGATGAGAAAGCAATTAGAGTTCCATGTTTTTTATGTCAGATACCAATCAATGTGCCCATAATCGGTTGATGTTTGGTAAAAATTCGCAGAGTAAAGAAAGGGAAAGAACTTAAGAAGTAACAATTTATCGGAACAGATTTGTTTGTAGACTTTGTGATATTCTGAAGTTATTAGAAGCAACTTGGAGGACAACTAGTAAGATTGTTGTTCAACTCGGTGCAAAAGACCTAGTTCTGGGGACAGCTTTGTGGTGAACCACACGTGCAGTATGAGCGCACAACTGTAAAAGAGAACGGGTAGGAGATGATCGCCTGTTGAATCTCTTTATCAGAAAACTCGGAAAGTCCTTCATTTCTCTCCTTTGATGGTTGTGCGTAGATCAGAACTATGCAAAATGGTGGTATTTTGACGAGAGGAATCGATGACTATTGGTTGTTTTCATCGGTCACTTGGTATACCCTGAGTTATGCGCAAAACGTCGAAAGTCAGTTCAAATGAAGGCTTATCAACAGATAATATACTATGAATAGAATAATAAAATAATTGTACAAAATTCAAATCATGGGATCACCCCAACTTCTATACACCAGTTTGGGAACTGCTAATTTCAAATGGGATACTGTACAAATAGGTAGGTAGGAAACATTATGCCCATCCTAAGTTCATGCTGACTCAAGGCAAGGTGGCCAAAGGCAAGTGGTTAATTAAAACAAGACGAGCGGTGACAAGATCAAAGAGCGGCTAACGTTCGGGTCAAAACAAGAATCAGGCGTTATAGACGTGAAACGGAAACACCAAAACGAGGAATTGCGTCGTTCACAATAAAAACAGAAGAAAAGAATCCAAAATAACAAAGTTAGAAATGAATTGTGTACGTAGATAGGTATAAAAATTCCGTTATTTATGGTCTACAAACGCTTAGCTAAGCTTGATTAATCCGCCATAACTTAATAGTTTGCAGTATTTCTGGTATGTATTGATGAATAATGACTAATGCCACACGCTGTTGCGTATGCTACCAACAGCCTTTTGGGATCATAATCTTCTGGCAGACAGCTGTTCCTTCTACAGTGATAGTTTTTCATCAATAGAAAGTTAAATTAGCCGGCGTTAGATAGGGCTCAAGAGTCTTGAGCATGCTCTCTAACTGAGTGTGCCAAAACTTCACATCCCTATATGGTTAAACACTGAAAAATTAAAGTCTGGTTTACGAAATGAAAGTGAGCTTGTGACGTACATGATTGACCATCAGTGAAATTTCTGTTGTCAGTCGAGGATTTGTAGTATACATGACATTCCCGGTGAAACTCGGTTTCCGTTGTTTCTTATGTAGCCCTGTGTGTGGCCTCAATGTCATCGGTTTTTCCTTTGGTGGACATTTCAACACAATGTTCGGGGGCAAAAGTGTTTCAAACGTCTCGAGATCTTTGGCTCTGAACGTGTTGCTCTTTAGTCGTTCATAAATGCTATCCGAGAGTTTTTCTTCCATTGAGTAGTGCGCCATGATTTCTTCGAAGCTTTGGAAAACAAATGGATAAAAACAATTAGTAAAATTGCGACCCTCCTACGAAAATGCCTGACTGGTTCTGTGTTTGGCCAGGTGGGAAATATTTATGAAGTATCCGGTGGTCTACGAAATATTCCTTGCTCAAAGGGGACGACATTAGCTCCACGAACAAAACATTCATGTGAGAAAGTTGCGTGTTCAATAAATTTCAGGGTCACCAAGTTTGGCGAACTTCAAATAAGACAAAATTAAGTCTACTGATATTTTGCTGTGTGTACACACTTTTTTAATTTTATTAATGCGCCACACTGTCCTGTCAATTTGTTACTATGTCTATTGAATCACATTGTTACTCAATTTTGCATTGGACGTTTTACGTATTTTGGCCAAACCAAGTACCGATTAAAGCAGATGCCGAGAGGCTGGCACAAGACCAAATGTGGTGGCATGTTGTTTTATGATGCTCGGTTTTCGATGGTCTCTTTTTAGACACATCGGTTTCTCTAAAGAACAACCGTTCGCCAGAATGCTCTCTTTTGTATAACCAGTTAACTTGTTTTATCAAAGCAACCATGTTTGATATATATCTTTTCGGAAAAATGTGACTCAATTTATGTCGTACGAACAAAAGTTTGTAGCAAGACTCTCAAACGTCACAAAGCAAAATTTAGCTATGCTGCTTTTAATGAGGTCCGTTAAAGACTAAAGTCAGGTTGATCACTGTTGGGTGAGTTATTTACATTATTAGGGGTGGCCTCCGGTTGGACCTCACTTCCGAGTCATACCCAATAAAATCGTGGCAAATTTGTCCTCTCTCCTAATAGGGAGACTGCTGCCTTTTGCTCTAATATTCTTTGCGATTCCGTCATGTCTGAACGGTTAGCAACAGACTTGATTGGTCATGTACTGAATTCAGCATCAAGGACTCAGACTGAATTGCGTTTGTATCCACATAATCCATTGGTGTCTCGCTACTTGCGCGCATCTGTTTGAGGTTCAATAGAGCCTCGATCGATAAGACCGTTTCATCCACCGTCTGTGTACGTGTACCAGTCCTCGGGATGCAAGAATTTTAGTAGCCGTCATTAAATAGGTCTTAATACGAGTAACAGTCGCATATTTGTGTTAATGGAAAATAACCATCAACTTACGCAAAAGCAAAATGCGAAGTTCCACTCCGTTCCCATCTAAGCATTTGGTTATCTGTGCTCAGTGTGTAGAAGAACTCTGGATTATCTTCAGCTGGAACGGAAGCACGTTTGCCACAGATGAAGAATGCCAAAAGATACCAGTAACTAACAGGACAACTGTTGAAAACGGAAACGATTCACAATACCTGTGGAACTCAAAGCAAACATTTGGGATAGAAGTGATAATCCTTATCATAAATGAAATCCCTCTTAACCATGGGAAACATTTGGTTGGTGATCTTGCCTCCATTCAACCATAAACTTAAGGATTCTGTTCAAAGTGTGCACTACTCCGTGGGTAATTCGTTATTGCTTCGTTCGATTGCTTCCAACCCCAGTAATCACATTCTAACTGGATGTTGGTAATAACCCAATTGTTAATGGACTTACGCGCAGTCGCACACTGAAAACCGGAATCTAGGGTTATTCGTGAAACGCTTGCAGTCGAGTTGTATTGCCAGCTGACAAGATGATCACGTGGGGTCGATCCTGAAGATGGGGGTAATAGGGGTTCCTTCAGTGTTTAACGCCCAACAAATTTCAAAAGAAAAGTAGTAATAATTTTTAGTGAAATTGAACTCGATCAAACGGAAATTAGTAATTTTGCAGCAGCGTCCTTACTTTGACGAAACAGAGTGCTGTACCAGTATGGTAGAGGGAAGTTAAAAAGAACCTGAGACAGTAAGAGTTTTATCCAAGAGTTAACAGAACAACAGAATGAGACGAAGAACTATCACTGAATTGAACTTATAATTCTTTCGACTGATCACGTCCCCTTAAAGTGCATACAGCACGGCATTTTGTTGTTACTACTAAATGAAGTAGTCCAAGAAGTCAAACTTCGCTAACTTCGGGTGACCATGGACCACCGGAAAGCTTAAATCCAAATTGAATTTTGGGACTCTTCTGGTTTAGCCAATTCGGGATATTTGTACTGAAGTTACAGACATAATTTCACTCATGGGTTAATCGTAACCTAGTTACTCTGTGTTGTGTATGTAGGATCTTTTCACAGTTTGTGCTAAAGGCAGCCAAATGGTTTTTATAAGCTAAAACTATTTCTATTCAGGTGAACTAAATTACTTGCTACATCTGTGAGGAACTTGTCAATTATTCACGATTGCCACTCGCCAAACAACAATGACCGCATTTGCGGACTTTGTTCAAAATACGGTATGTACACCAGGTACCAGCCATTTCGGAAGAAAATTATTTAGGTGGAATTCGGTAAAACTCTAAGCAGATAGTTTGATAATTAGCATGCTTTTTAAGAGGACCGATGAGAAATCAGACGAAATTTTTGTGGTTGCCGGTAATGAACTTATTGTCCGAATGATTCCAGAGCTAACTCAGTCTTAACTAAGTTCTCTTCTGGGTGCAACCAGATTGTGGATTCTACATAGTCACAGCACTCAAAAACGCTATGCTTCAGAGGAGACAGCAAAATATGCCGCTACAGAATGGCGGCCGTGGAGGTCTAACTTGCTATGTGCTCTCTGACGCACTATGGTTGTGCATTTGGTGTTGTTTGACCGAAAATGGATAATGTGTTTTGACAAATCCGCATGATCACCAACGGTATTCTAATGGTTATCTTCAGTTGAGCAGTGGGTTAGTTTGTATTTTATACTGTTATTTGCATGCGACTGGTCGATACTATGGTCTCGTATCTTTTATCAACTCTAATTATGCTTTCACGACACTTTCATGAGGCGTTCACACATTATCCGGTGATAATCCTTTTTTTCAATGATCCTGTGTAGTCTCACAGTTGAACTTGTTCACACACAGATAAGCTCCTTGGATTCATTGCCAAACGCTGTGAAAATCCCACCTCAATGTACATTTATGCTATGCCCCAAAACAGCGAAGAATGACAAAGACTGAGTTCCAAAAACCATTATGTCAAGCATCGCAATCGCAAGCACCTGTATTCTTCGTAGAATTCCAAAGAATTTGCTTGATTTCGAGTAGCTGACCAGTTTCATCTATGTGACCGAAGTAATTAGGAACATAACCCAGGACAAGTCTTGTCAGATTTTCAAGTCCTTGATTATTTGCTCAAACTTGGTGGTGTCTTGTGTTGTGTATCTGAGTAACGCACGAATATGTTCCTTCGAGTCCAAGTGTCAAGGTTTTCCCACAGTGTCCTACTCAGCTTTGTACAAACTTATACACTCCTCTGCAGTATCGTAACCATTTTTGTCCACCAACCCTAAGTGTATGACAAACATTCATCCGTCCATAAATTTCAAATGATATCACCAGGGCGGAATTGTTCACCTAATTGTTGCAAGTTGGAGAGATTTTTGTGACATGCAGGTACAGCAAGCTTAGCCGATGGTTCGACTAGTTAAAGTCAGCGGTGAGTGCAAACGTCAAATAAAATGGGGACCAAATACAATTCACTTGGACAGTGGACCGTGTAATAAATTTTGATGAATGGGCCATTTAATGCCGAGAAGACAAATTTAAGGATGATCATAATTAACACGAAGAGAGCTTTTCATAATGTTTCTCTCAACAAGCACACACGTTTTGCCATCTCACCTAGAGGCATTTCACTCTCGGTGGAGACCTTGCAGTGATTGATCCAGTCAGTGAGGTCCAACTTACCTATTAGAACATTGACTTCAGGGCAGAACTTCAGCAGACGCATCTGAGTAAAGTAAACGTGCGAGGGCGAACCATCAAATGTTCCACACAACTGGGTAACCTTGAGAATGAGAGGTATAGAATGAGATTTTTTACTGGTTTCCAGATGTCGTACTACTAATTGGCGGAGAAATTTGGATTCGTAACCATATGAGCCACCTTGTAAAACAGCTCAGCCTTGACTCAGCTGAATCACAGGTAATCCTCTAATTATTGATTTCTTCAAATGAATGTGCCGCACAAATTTCATCATGTTTCGGCTAAAACTGACCTTTTCGATTGCTTAGTTATAAAGCAAAACGAAGCAAATTATGTACGTAGTCAGTTATCCAACTACAGCAATGATTAAGTTCACAATTATATCGACTAACTTTACTAATATTTGCTATTTCTATCCGGTGTTTCAATTTGAGAAGTCCTTCGGGAAGTCGCGTGAAGTTAACTTTACATGGATAAGGTACTGAATGTTTAGGTGAAAGGCAAGGCGGCCTTTGTCAAAATGTTTACACTCATCAAGTCGATATCAACGTTAAAAGACGATTAGTGAGAGAAATTAAAAATGCTGCTAAAGTTAACGGAGTGAATCGAAACGAGCAGAGTCAATATAAAAGAGGATAACCACGCAGCCGGCAAAGAGAGTGCAAAACGGGCCAGTATTAACAGGTTAACTGTTTGGATCAGAGAGTGTGTATGAGGGACTTCGCGATGACAAAGTGAAAAAAACTGAAAAATGAAGCAACACGCCACAAATACCTAAGGGGTCAGTTCAAGCACAGGTCTTACGCCGGATCCTCAAGGCTAGCCCGATTTTTCTCACAGTTAATAGCAAAAAGTAACTTTCTGCAAAAGCACGTGACAGCGCAGAAACGGTTTCGTGCACCGGGATAGTCGCCAACTTATTGCTCCCCCCTGAAAGTCTTGACATTTACTCGATGAACGCGCCATTAGTCCTTGGAAAAACCTCCGCTGCCTTGCCCTGCGCCTCACAATTCTTGGGGACGATCCACCTGTTATGAACATGAAGTTGCAACCTTCATATTTGATGACAGGATATCAACCTGTTTGGTTTGATTTTAAAACTCAGCATATACCCTCCTGACCAGAGTCTGCAACCGTTGTGTCGACATTATGCATGGGTGTGAGCAACGCTTGTTGTTTTTAAAGTGCTCAGTTTCTTCGACACATCTGACCACGTTGTGAATAGAGGAAATTGTCTCGTTCCACAGCGATTGTTAGGTTTTACCTTCTCGATGTGGTACACTGGACAACTAATATCACGGGACTCCATACAGTTCACAAACATCACGTCAAACTTCAGAAACGTGCTTTCTCTAGTTCTTAAGACATTAAAATAAACTGTCGCCATCAACGAGGATGAGAAACTACCCAGCAACCCAGCTTCTCAGCTTAGCCGACGAGTTGAAGACATTCTCAATGAAAGCGGACACTAGCAACGTTTGCGGCATGATCTGGCCGCGCTAGCAACGGACATAGAAGCTGGACGGTGAACCTACCTTGACCACTTGTTCAGAAGGTGACAACAAGCACGTAACCCAGAACCTATTGAAATACTGAAAACTTCAGTCTGAAGATAGGCGTTTTTCGACCAGATCACGGCGACTGTTGCTTTGGAGGGACTATTGTTTGTTATCTTTAGAAATGGATCATTGAGGTTGACAAATATTGTGTAGCATCCCCCACAGTATGACAACTTGCTCTACTTACATATATTTGTACACAAAATCAAATCAGTTTTAACTCGTGGTCACTAGACTAAGGAAAATGCAGCAGCGAAAATCGAACGTTTCTGAAGACAAAATGTGCAACTTGTCTACGGAAAAGTGGACCAAAACTGAAAACAGTGACAACGTTGAAGAGAACTACTGTTCATACAAAGAAAAGCCCCGTTTTATTTTACATAAAGCCGTTTTTGGACGTGATGATTCCCTTTGAAACATAAAGTGTAACGTAGCACAAATTTGTTTGAATGAGTCGCAGATGCGGTCTGAATGTTATGTGCGCTGAAAGATGGATTTATAATTACAGTGAAGAAAACGAACCGCAATTCGAGTCCAGACGTAATACACTAGTCATAAGTTTGCTGAAAACACTTCGACAGCTCACGACGGGCTTTACCCTTCTTGGGGTCCATCAAGTTGACGCAGTCCCCGAATTTTCCATCAACCTAATTTTCTGCTTGAACCCTAATTGCACGAAGTTTCACTTATGCGTTTATCTGCATACCAATTTTTTTCTGGCAGCAAACTCACTTGGAAATCAGCTGAATTATAAAAGACAGATTCAGCTGGGTTCCAGGCGAGTCTCCTGTCCAACCGAAGTTGGTATACAGCTGAGTGTATAAGTTGAGGTCCCAAAATAATTCACCTTCGATGCAAGGCTACGCCGAATCAAGCTCCTCAGTTTTGAACTTATACAGCAGACGAACTATTAAAGGCGTGCCTTTATGCATGTGGAAACTGGGATGACTGTTCCTACACATTTCTAATCAGCATCCCGTAGGATTCCTACAGAACAGGTGTTTGGGCAAAATGTCAGTCGTACATACTCTGTGAAGATAAAAACAAATCTGGGTAACTGAGTGGGGATTTCTTATGGAAAAACCGTTATACTACAGTTTTAGAGCCTCTAATATTTGTTTGCTATTCGGCAGGAGCAGACTGGTCAGACACAATGAGATTATATAATAATAATAGTGTATTTTATCAGGGAAAATGGGTTTCTGCAGTAATGCGCCACACCCAGTGTGTTAGCAAACCAGAGTGAACATAGCTGTCTTTTAACTCAGTTACGTGAGAAGTCTTTACTGGACCAAATAGGGGTTTTAACTTGGTCGCTCTAATGAACTTGACAAACAAAGTTTAACACCACTGGCCTGGCCTCCTAATCCAGCAGTTTGCTCTTTTATGCCATGGATTCACGTGAGCATGACTGAAAGGAACTAAGCATTGTAACCGAGATTTCACTACGTACTGAGAATTTGCTACATACCTTTACTGGAAGCCGCTTTCAGGTGGTAAACAGCTTCATTCAATGTGAGCATGCAATCAAAACAGGCTAGTTTGTTAAACCGGTCCATTCTGAAAGATAACGATGAATCGAGGCCATTTCTGCTTTGAGTCTGACCAGTTTATTGTACGGGATACAAAGGTAACTAATTGTTTCTCAAACGTTCCTCTCGAACGCAGTGCATTGAGACAATTCCTATCAATATTAATGATGGTGTGAGTAACAGTAGTAACATTAATGGTGATAAAGAACCTTGCCTACCCAAAGGTATGTGCTTGCTTCTCTTACCCCGTGAAGATGTGATCAGCTCCACTTCAAATGCTTAGACAGGACTGGGCTAAATTGCATTCACGGTCTGCTATGAAACATAGTTTGAGATATGCAAATAACCTCAAAAGCTTACCTCCTCGTAGCTCCTCACGTCGAAAATGTGAACATCCGACTTGGCTGATGCAACCCAAAGGGTTAGGGTTGCCGGAATGTAGGCAATATCTGATGCAAAACAAACAGGGGTCCACAGTGCACGTGAAGACCATATAAACACTTACATTTGAGACTTTCGAGGTGCTATACACGTAAGTAGATGATAATATTCATAAGCTGCATTATTTTTCGCGCAGATACATTTTTAAAATTCCTTGAGTATTCAGTTGTGTCTGCAGGATAGTTAGTATGAACACAATTGGTTAGCCACTGTGCAGTAAAAAAAATTCAAAGGAAACTGTTATAGTGCTACCAACCGTGCCATAAAACAGAACTTATTTCTAGTTGTAAAGATAATCCAAGTAAGTGACTCTGAGAACAAGCATCAATGTTTAACCAATCAAACATGGCTCAACTAGGGTTTGTTTGGAACTAACGCAAATGCTCCCAAAGGAATTGGAACCGCTAAAGCAAACTGACGCAAAAAGCGGCTTAGACATGTAATTAGCATCAGCAACTGGTACTAACTAAATCAGACTAGTACGTTCCTGTAAAAACTGTGGTAGTTTTTATAGACTATATAGCATGTCACAATCATAAAATGTAACGATAGATGTGGAAGGTTTACAAAAGAATATTAGATAAAACGCGGGAAGCGTCCCATCTGGCATACCTACCGAGTTGCGTTTGTTTAATTTGCTGACGTGTGGTAACATAACCCTAAAAACGGATATTTCTGACTCGGTAAAACTAAAGTGTATTTCATCCCAAAATGATTATGCTTCAAAAACCCTATTCTAAAGAGTGCAGCACTAGTAACATTGTAGGCTATTTCTTCCAGCTTCATGACTGGACTCGAACAAACTGTGATTATTCTGGAAAAAAATGGGAAACAATGTACCACGACTGAGTGCGTGATCTTACTCGACGTTGTCTTCAAATTAGTTCTTTACGAAGCGTTAAACATCCAGCAAGTGTACTGATAACTTTGAAATCGTTTACTTACAAATGAGTATTTTTATTTCAGGAGTGACTAGGCCAGCAGTTGCGTTCACGGCGGCGCAAAGCCCAATTTTGAGTACTCCAGCAATGAGGAACATGTGCATTTACACAAGTAAGAAAAATTCCAGCACTTGCCAAACTAACAAAGCTCTCAATGTGTTGATTTTCCGTAGAATGCAATCTAAAAATGTGATACGTCAAATATATTGTAGTAGTCGTATTGCGATCCCCGACCATAAAAATCTTTGGGCTAGTCCAGAAAGAACAGCAAGTATGGATTCTTGGCTTGCTTATTATGGTTTCAACCATCTCCACCTTTCAAATCCAAGAAGCACTAAATTATTTTTTCATCACCGTTATAAATCAATGAGAGTACGAATTTTACGAATCATCCGACAGTTCGGCTGGTAGTTAAACCCTATTCTACTCAGCTAAAGGTGGCAGATTTTGTAGTAACACACAGGTAGACAGGATATAGTGTCATTCAGATTTCAGTCAGATAGTTCATGTTGCCTGACTGTTTCCTTAAATGTTAACATCTCAGAAGAGGACGCAGGTAACCTAGGACGTGTATTCCTTTCTGAGCACTTCTATGCATGATAGAAGAGCAGGACACATTTTGATGGTACCCAATAATCACTAAGACAATTTTAGGATCTAAAGTATTGTTGGTTTGATTTCTTTATCAGTAGTAGTGAACAATGTCTTAAAATCTATTCGGAGGTTTTACTCAGGTCGGGTTTCCAATAACCAGGTTTGCAAATGTGGAAAAGTTTGACTTCAGGACCGTTTGACTAGCTCATGAGGTAGTAGATGGCTTCGTTCTCTTGTAGCCATATTTGTCTAGCGCTTTATTATTTGTACATGCAAACTGACCTAGTCCTTTTTCCAATAACGTCCGAAATTTTTCGCTAAAGAAAGGCAAGTGCACTTACCTAATACAGGTTGTGTAAAGGAGCAAATCGTGTGCAAATGCTGACCTTCTTCATCCCATATTTTGACTATGCGGTCGAACCCTCCGCTAAGTAGCAGGAACACTGCATTACTGACTCGAGCAGTCGTCAGACATGAGATAATTCCATTATGTGCATTGTGAACAAGTTTGATGATCGGGAGTAGTTCTTCCATCGCTCCACTTGTATCGAACACGATAAGACGTCTATCAAATCTGCAGTGTAGTTGGAAAACAACATGTAAATACTTTACCTAAACCGAGGAAGGTAGTGCGATAACGGAGAAAAAAGTCAAACTTATAGCATAGGATCACCGAGGTAAAATATTCAAGAAATCCAAACTTGGACTTCTTGATTTTACGGTGTCCCTTAGGTGGTAACCAGACATCTGTAATGCGTAAGTGCCAGCACACAGAGTAAGATATAACCTTATATTAAACTGAGTGCCTCAAATTTTCACAAACCGTGCAAAATACGGCGTATAACTGCGTTGTGTTCACTGGTATAATCCAGCAAACACATGGTTTATTGCGCTCATTCTAAAATAGACAAAGCAAACTTGATGTGGTCTTCCATGATCGACAGGCCCAGTGATTACGGGGAAAATCGGTGCATATCCCGTAACTCTTTCTTGGTAGAATAGTCTGAACTAAAAAAAACGCACTTTAAACGCACAAATCAAGCAATCTATACAGTTAGCCTCTTTCAATTACATTCGACTACACCAAAACCTACCTACTCAAACAGAATGGTGCATTGTAAAACCTGCTAAAACACCCTAGCACCACCGAATTCCAGTTAAATAACATTAGTTTATAGATTACAGATAAACAAAGCAAGTTAGTCTTTTTCCCCTCTTGTGTCGATTCACGGATGGCGTGTAAATGTTTTGCACTGACACTCATTTTATGGGAATGTGTCGACCATCATTGTTTCATCTGCAGCGAAAACACAAAAAATGTTTTTTTCCACAAACCGCGTTTCTGAAATATTTAGGATAATTTAAGAGCCAGAAACTCAGGTTATTAATTTGTGACCGGCAGCTCCTCCAGGAATATAAGCTTCTATGAGATCTGTTTTCACTAAGCAGTTCCAACCACATAAACCCTTGCAAAATTCTTCAGAATTTGTATGCGATCTAATTTGAACTGGTCACCTTTTCGAGTAAATGCTCTAATCGTTTATGCTTCTGTTGAAGTCCAATCAAAGGGAACCTTCAACTGTATCAGTAAAAAAGTGTTAGAATTTAGTGTGATAAGATACTATAAGATTTACTGCGTCACCATGCGTCACCATGATGTTTTATGAAGACTATCAGTGCCTCGCGTCATCATCCCCTGTTGTCTGGGTTAGAAATGTTACAGGACGAATCTTTTCAAGACAACCAGAAATATGCCAAGATAAAGGGCGAATTATTTTGTATTGATAGTTCTCTGTAGTGTAAACCAAAATTGAAAGGAGACAAAGGAGTTAATGTTTGGCATACACACGGTAAAAGACTCTCATCAGACCGAATATCTAAACTGCTCGAACTCACTCAGTGCTGCAGAAAAAAAGACAAAAAGATTCCAAATTCGCCGCCAAAAAAATATACGTAGATGTACAATAAGACGTATTTCCCTTCCGGCTTGACTCTTTCTAACCTGCCTTTTTGAAGCCGATGTGAGGATTTTTTCTATGTATATTGCAAAATTAATGAAAGTTTAATCATCGCTGATAAGCATTTTTTAAGTGTTTTTCTCTACTGCCCTAACAGGTCGTCCTACTGACAACGCTGACGAAAATCTTTCGGCAGCTCATGACCCGTTTCATTCTCCTTAGGTCTGATCAATCAGGCGTAATCCCTGAGTCATCATTGACTTTATGTTCTCCTCAAACAAATTGTTTACAAATGGCGAATAGCACTCATTGGCAAGTTAATTTGGCAGTGAATGGAGACCCAACTCCATCCCAACTGAAACCATTGATTTTGATATTGCATAGTTGAATACTCAGCCCAAAGGTAGCCTCATGTTTCCTTTCATAGGTTATTTGGGTTACCTCAGTGTATTTACTTGACGGGACACAATAACTATTGAGAAAATCACGAACAGAAAATTCCGCTTGAAATCTTTTGAGTATCCCATTAGAACCAGATTGATTGACTTTATTATTTCCCGGCTTTTTGCTTAATACGCCACAGAATAACGCAACAGGATTACGGAGTTATCTGCATGCCACAATGGACATCGTGAAAGGAACAACATGTTAGCATACCCGGCGGAATAAAGCCGCTGCCCGAATTGTGCAAAACACCTTACGATATCCGTGTGTGCTTTCACGCCTTTTCCGGATTTTCGGTTGAACATGGGACCGGGTGAATGTGCTTTGTTTTAAAAAAAAGAAAAGGTGAAGTTAGTAATGACGGGTGAGGATACACAGCTAAATAATAGTAGATGGAAACAGTAAACCTACCTTGCAATTGTTATAAGGTTGATTTTCAAGGCAGAGTAGTGATACGCAGGACTCAAATCGAAGAAGAAACGGCCTAAATCATCCCCAAAACGAAACTAAAAGATCATATTCTGATATGCACCTGAGATCCCATGCACCGTCGAACAAACTGTCGAAGCTTTCCTCACAGAGAAACTTCTTTATGGACAACAAGCATTTGTGTCCATAAAACAGGTAAAGGCTCACTTCTCAAATATCGCAGTGAATACTAACATCTGATAAGCTTGTACTCATAGAACGCAGCTAAATACGTAAAATGACCGTCTTGGCTTAAAAATATTAATTTTGACTAATTTTTGGAGTGTAATTCAAGTGTACGCCTTCCTCGGTCAGCAGAAATGTTATTGTTAGTAGTTGTGAATTTTTAAAATTTTTTAGTGAACATGAAGCATTATATTACCACTGAGATGAATGGCTATGAGCTAACAAACAACGATTGCTCACAGTTTGGTGGTACTGTACACAGTGCGCAGGTATACGAAATCAGCACCATCGTCACGATGGACAACACAAAATAAGAATACTGCTGCCTCACTGTTATAAAACCATACCAATTCGTTTGTATAAACCGTTAAACCGGGAAGACGAAAAATGAAACAAGCAGGGTCTCAGAATCAGCCTAGTGCATGTATCCCCGGTGCCTAAACCACAACACTTAGTTGGACAATCTAGACGGAACCTCACAGCATGAACACTATTGATATCGGTTAGACACCCCATTGTTCCGTGTCCCCATACAAGCACAGGGATGCTCAAATGGATCTTACTCTAGAAAGCAAATACTACCAGCAGCGAGCACACATTTCGTAACATTCCTCATTCTAGTCTTCGGAGTTATTTCCTGTCCAGCTCCGAATCGGGCATAAAAACATTCGACGGTTAAGTAAGCAGCAATTTTTTACTTGTGACACATGGCTCAGTCACTTTAGCTTGTAGTGCTGGATGCATTTATTTATTAAAATATCGTCTGCCGCAAGGATCATCCGTTTCCTGATAGTCTCATTCCAAATTGGCTTGTTCCAGCCGATCCCAGCTATTGTTCTGACACATGGATGGAAACTCGCAACCGTAGGACAACGCTTTCCGACTCTAACCTCATACGAGAATGCATTTACGGTGCCGCACTAGATGCATTTCTTGCAACAGATTTACTTAGTCACATAAGATACTAGGAAATTGTCGACGCATGTTTTGTGATATTTTGCAAGCTAGTCGACTAGAGTACCTGCGAATACCGCAAAGATGTATTAAGGATCAAGTACAACTCAGATTTCTCACGAAAGATGCTGTGTGTGAGCAAGCGTGGGATAGTCAGCCACAGGCAGATTGAATAAATTCCACTGCTTTAAGCCCTGAACTGCCGTGACCTTCTATATCTGCTGCTAATAGATGACCACAGAATATCTCCACCTATATTCAGATTCTGATGCACAAGTTACTATCGTTTTTAGGTCTTAGTTGTCACTGCACCACATGACTCCATCAGTGCCCACCTTTTTAATCATCCGTGCCAAAAGAATGACCATTATTCACCCGAACGTTTAAAACAGATGGGAGAACAACAATTCAGGTCGATCCTTGAATTTCAGTTTTCCAGTTTGAAGTGAAGCACAGTATGTGCAAAACCCCACGACCACATTATAGGACTATCCACATGCAGGCAATATCTGTTTATTTAGTCCAATTAGTATTAATAAGCTCCACCGTTGAACTGTGGTGAAATAGTTGTGAAATAATTTAAATTATAGCATTTGGGATCGGTCATTCTCAGGGTAAGCCGATTCATCATTTTTGAATGACCACTTAGACCACTGTGGTTAGGATCGAAAATAGCATACCACGAGAAAACCAGCTGTCCATGACAGTTTCAACCGTTCGTGAAATGTCATAGCTTATGGGGTACTGCGTGACGATTACTTCAATTCACCGTTTCCAGAGGGTAAATGTATCCGTTGTGAACAGACGAAAAGTACTTAGTGCGATCAGTTCGACAGAGGAGGGGCGGTGAACCTTAAATTCAACTACGAAGGAGTCAATGCTGGTGGAATAGCTTGGTTTCCACATACCTTAGAACAGCTAAAAGTTTTCTCACCTCTGGGATAGAACGGAATGAAGTTTTTGAATCACTCAGCATCATATTTAGCTGCACCTGTTTTTGATTGATAAGACACATAGAATCACTGTTATAGTGGTGTAACCCTTAGTGATGGCATGAAGCCAAACGTGGACAAGCCGGATGGGTGGAGTTATTACAACCGTAGCATTCATAGGGCTTAAAACAGTTTCAGATGAAGTGATGAGATAAAAAACTTTCTACAGGTTTGGAATGTCTTCCCGGTCTGCAGAAGGATGAAGTCGTATAGTGAATGATAGCCGGTATTCCGTTTGAGGCACTTTGGGACTCCGACCGATTCTTGTTAAATCTAATTGTCAGGATAACCAGAAGGAAGCCATATTTCAACAAGATAACGTAGTAATACGAAGCTTTTACCTCGGAGGTAGTTGTTTTCTGCCTCATGTTATGAAGGAACTTGCAGATCCGTTCTTCACTGCGAACCTCCTGGATACACTCATGCACCAGGAATGTAAGAGTTTGACTACTGAACTTACGTGGTGGAAGTTCTCGAACGGAAACGGAAGAATAATCATCAGAATTTTATTGGTAGACTCCTTTAAAATATATTAAAGTATTTGTTGAATATGTTGATTGTATCAAATTGTTTCAACAGGTCTCGATATAACTATAAAAATAAAATTACGTATAGGATTCATGAGATCCTCTTATTTGACTAGCCGGCCATCGGAGTTATAGCCCGTACATGATTCGTTTGCGTATTCAAGTTTCAGGCTGGCGGTTTTATATTACAACGCCTTCTGTACTGTTCCGAGTCTTGGTTTCAGTATGATTCGGCAAGTCTGCCGATTCAGTTCAGATGCTTCCAAATGCTGTGAATATCGTGGAGAACGTATACAGTCCTAGAATTTTGTCGCAGGATGTAGGTATCTGCATCAATCTCATATGGACACTCCCCTGTGACAAAGACTGGTCACTGCTGCATTACTGGCGCACGCTAAATGAATATGTTTTGACAACCAGATATCGTATGTGTTTGCTGAAAGCAGGTGAATCATATCGTTGATTACGTAATGGAAAGATGGTGTGGGAAACATAAAAAAAATAACGCAAGAGAATTTTATAGTGCGTGATATTACTCAACATCTTGCAATTTTTATTCAGAAGTAGATTTTGTCCCGTATTTTTATCCAAGAATTCGACACAAAGATTTCTCAATACCAAGAATGTTCCCAAGAATCAGACAGTTACTACTATGCCCTGAAAATTCTGTGTGTCGCATTTGACAAATTAGCCTTTAGCCGGAAAGTCTGATCCGGAATCGAAATCTAATATTGTGCATTATTTCAACAACCCGACTGACTTTAATTAGTTCACTTGTAAGCACGTATCTGTCGAATTCTTTTTGGCCTTTTACTTCTCGATGAACCATTACAAGCCCGATCCGATTACTCAAATTAAAGTTGCACACACTCTATGCATGACCTCCGGCGACAGTTTATTTCAGGTCAGTCATATGGACTAGTTACCCGCATCTTACAAAAAGTTCAATGTGAAATCTCACCGAAGATCGCAATACAAATTATTGACCAGAAATTTATATTGTTTTCAGTGATTCAACAAGGCAGTATAAATATCAGTGAATGCAAAGGAGCGCACTTAACAAGTAAGCGTTATACACAGTGTATGTTGACTTGAAAGTGAAATTATAAACGGAAACATGCTTGAAGCGCACGTCTCCGGTCTTATTTCACACCACCAGTGTACCGGCGAATTAGCGAGATCCGAATGTAATGTTCAAAAGGGAAAGAGAGGATGTGTGGATAGTTATAAAAATAATTCAACTTATACATCAGCACCTAGTTATACCTTCGATCAAGACAGTTATTATCAAACCAATAATAAACGACTGACACACCTTTATATTCGACCCTCAATTCTTCAGTACTGCATAGGATACATTCCTAAGCCGTCCATTTTACGTCTGGCTAACAAGGCAATGACTTCAGACAGCGAAAGCTTTTATAAATAGCAAATAACATGGGTGGGCTAATTTAGAACGTGCATTCAGACATGTCGACTCTAACGACATTCGAAGTATGGTTGAATAGGATTAATTCAGTCAGTATGCGAGGTCATATAACTTCTAACTGACATGAAAGCATGTAAAGCTTGGCCTATAACTTATTATACAAGTGAGACAACCGAGTCGAACACGAAAGGGTGTACACCTCTTGAAGTGAATACAGCGTTCAGCTAGCGTCGCTTTATGGCTGCAAGTTTTGTTCCTTGGACAATAAGACTCTATTGACACAAGTGAATTTTAATCTCTACTTAGCCGTCATCTGCTTCTTTGTTCCCGTCAGTTAAGCCAGTTTTCTGACGGCTCCGAATGTAAAACCCTTCTACAGGCACCAAACTGTGCATTTCGCTAAGTCCAGCAGAACGTCACTCGCCGATCGTACGAGAATATCTGTGAGTCTTCAACAGAGATTTTGTTGTGCAAGTAGAAGCAGTCTAAACAAAGAAGTCGAGCAGTACTGTACAGTTCTTCATCCTAAATTGGGAATCATCCGCTCTGTGCAGTTCACGAAATTTCTGCGAGTCAAACGCGCGACCTCCCGGCTAGCAGTCAGAACGCGTTCGGTCACCACCTCTCTCTTAGAAAGGATATGGGGCCACTCACGTACCAACCACAGAATCCACATCAACTAGTCATACGTGTTTACCGGTTTCTCAAGCGAAGAAAATCTCAGATGGAGATGTCACTCATGGGATAAATTAGTTTTTCCTTTGAGACACTTATATATTGCTAGTAGTGAGAGAGATTTGGTAGGCTTCAATGGGAGTTTAGTCCTGTAAGTGAAACTACTTTATACTAAACATCCAAGAGGCACCTACAGCCGTTTCATCCTTATTGGGAATCATCAGCAGTATGCATCTCACCAAAATCCCGGTTGTTTCGAACCCACAAACCCTCAGCTAACAGTTTCAAAACTTTGCATAACCAACAATTTAAAAGGCACCCCGAGGAAGAATAAATTCACACGATGGGAGATTTCTTCATCTGAAAAGTTTGTCCCCTGATGAACCAGTCAACGCATGAAACCACGTGATGGGGGTTGTGTGACTGAAGGATGAGTACAAATATACTAATTGCGAGTAAGTCAGACTATCGACTAGCCGCTCCTGGTCGAACAGTTGGGTTAGGTTCAAAATCACTAACCGAGGACTTGCGGAGTGAAGACTCTCCCAGCGTCGTCAGACGCACAGAGAAAGGACGGAACAGCTGTACGTGTCTTCTCTTTCTCTATAGAGATTGACTTCAATTAAAGAATGAACTTTTAAATAGAGTAGAATTTTCTTGATTTCGAGTAGAAAAGGCAAAAAAACGGCCACATTTAGATGTTAAAATAGAAAGCAGAGCGATTTGGGAAAACATGCAGAGACTGGAAAAATACTGGTAAATTACTCGAAACTGTAAGTGAATTAGACATTATCCAAAGCAACTCAGGATCTTATCGTTACAGAACTGAAAGTGATTTGCTGCTTTTGGTACAACAGGCTACCAAGCAGTAGTCGGATCAGAGAAAGCCTGCAACCACGCGTTCTGCAGCGACTGAGATTCATCACATGAGTACACCAGAATGCAATCACCTGGTGGTCAGGTTTGAAGTTCACAATTTCAACTCTAAAACGAAGTGGCCAACCAGAGCAATCGGGCGAACGATGTATATGAATTCGAGCGGCGTTCGTATAGTTTAACTCGGTAAACACTTAATGGTCAGGACGTTTCCTAACTTCACGATCCCCAAGGTCGGATGTATGCTGCTTTCTAAGATGGAGGCCATAAGGCAGCATTGTTCGCTCTTAGAAAGGTGACCCAGTATGAATTTCGTCACTAAATAAATATGGCGGGATTAGATCATCTAATGGTCTACTTTAAAATGCATAATCTGACCCAAAAACCATTTAACCGTAGCCACTAGAAAATGTTAGCACGTTGCTATCTGCATTTTACACAGGCTCAGCTTAAAGCTGAAAAACCCAACAGGATTCGTCGCCTTGTAATTAAAGATATTATTCCGGTGGTTGATCAGATGGCAGTTGATCTGTTCGCTGAACTTGGCAATCGGCTTGCAAACGTTTCGTCTTTAGTTGGGGAGACATCGTCAGTGCGCAGCTGTGTGTGCTTTCTCCGTGCCTAGCTACGTTTAGGTAGGTTTGAATAGCATTTAATATCCTGTCACGTGATTGGCCAGTTGGTACATACCCTTCTTGAAGTATTTTTGCCCGATCGTGATTTTGGCTGCGTTGTGGTCTGTATACCTCGTATTTGATTGGTTGGTTAGATGGCTGTTTTGAGAGGTTTCAGTTCCGTTTTCGATTGGTCCGTTGCCGGTTTGTGTTGCATTGTGTTATTCCTTCCTTGAATTTTGTTGGTTGTGATGGCCATTTCTATTTTTGCCAGTTTCCTTGCTTCTGCCTGATTTAGCGTGATCGTTTGTTTTAGTCTGTCAGGCTGTGGGTTGTTTTATTGTGACTTGTATGTATGAAATCGCAAAAACCGAAATTACGGCCGCTCATCACAGAATAATGACCTAACAATCTGGACGATGCTTGTTAAGACTGAAAATAGCCAGCTCATAAGGATTCCATTTCGAAGCACTTGGGTTAATCGGAATATTCCCAATCAAGCTTTGAACATCATCACCAACAAGAAGGCAGAGCATAATTACTGCCAATGATTGATCCGAAGCTTGTGGGGCTGCCCCAACTAAAACGGTCTTTTGCGTGCCAAATAAATGGACATGAAGATGGAATAAATTTATCCTTAAGTAATTGGCCAGTACATCTGATAGTGCGATATGTCCTTTGAATAACATTATGATTCATTGGAAGTGATCAAGCATATTTGTGCATGCTAACTATCCAACTTTGTTGTATCACAGGACTTCTGTTAACCTATAAGACCGTGAATCTGATTAAGGATGCTTCGTTTTTCCTACTTGCTTGGGTGATGATTAAAAGCAAGTAACCAATCTACTGGACACTTGTGATCATTCTCCAGACCTCAATTCGTAGTTCACGGTCAAAATCAAATCCAAGCCACATATGTCTGCTGGCTATCAAAACCTCCGAAGGGGTTGTTAAAAAGTACGAATAACACTTGAATATTCTCAGGTAGTAATCCTCCCTGAAAAAATACACTGGCTGGATGAAATCAATAAACCACTCCGACCAATTAAGTTGCTAATATATATTGGTTGGATTTGGTCGAGAGAAAATTGCAAATTGCTTTCGTCTGCACGCGTTCCATCCATCATGGCGGCACCAGCGGAAAACCTGTAAATGAATCGGCCGTCTGCAAGTAACTAAATAGTACTACTTAAAAATGCCTGTTTTCAGATCTAAACTAATTATAATCAGTCAGGGAGTTTTCAGAAACCTGACGAGTACTGTATATATAATATACTCCTCATTCTGAGTGCATACAGAAAAAAAATCGAAATTGGGTAAATAGGGTGCAGCACCAGTCAGAACAATAAATATAATCAACTAAGTCGAAGAAAGAAGTGCGTTCACTATTAGATGATCCGAAGTAATTGTCTTGTAAATGGCACGAACGGGGATGACCAATAAAACAAGAATTTTATCCCCAATCCGCAAGTATTTCGATTTTTCTTCTCACTGTTTGGTTGAACGTAACTGTGTCAGTGAAACAAAATTGTCAGTGCTGGATTGCTCACCACGAATACGATGTAAGGAGCTTGCTGCGTGCTGTTAATATAAACACCATGGGTAGCGCTATCGTACACATGCTTTCAGGTCTTGGATCAAACCTGCTGTGTTTCGACTACAAACAATGGAAAGAGTTTGATAATTCGAAATGGTGAGAAGTGCTATCGATACAGGTTAAGTAATCCGGTAATTGGTCGTAACGAACGCTTATGAGATAGGATCCAATACATGTGCCTTTAGAGTAGCAAACAGATAGGGCCGAAACCTACATTAAAGTAAGCTCCGAACTATATAGTAGATATCATGTTTCCGGTAGGCGAAGGCGAGGAATTTTTTTCAAAGCAACACGGTAGATGACACAGAGAATAAGGAGGAAGTAGACGACTTCCGAAACCCAAAAAATTACCAGTAACTAGTGAGCCATCAACACTACTGAACACTTTACTCTTCAGTAGCACACTGCTAATTAATTGTCCAATAAAACTCGAAGGCTGTTTTAAACTACAAAAACAAACTAACAAAATTTCCAACTCAAAAGTCACTTGATTTTTTCATTAATCTAGCTGCGCGTTTAAAGGGAACCCATTCACGAAGGGAATTCGCATCCCCAAAAGAACCACCCAAAATGGGTTCAACGGGCCCTTCTAAATTGCAAGACCACAGTTATCACACATAAATGCATTAATGTTTACGCAAATTAAACTATTTTCCGAATAGGGTTATGATTTGCCCATTGCAAATTCTGCTGTAATTATGCCTCTTATTCATAGATTCTGCATCCAGTTGTTAGGTATACTCAATTGTTTTGCCATCAGTTAACCAATTAGATTGCTTCGCAAATGAATGATGGGATTTTGGAATCGATTATAAACTCTAATTTTCGTCAAATGGACATAAAGCAATTGTACCCTTCCGGATGAACAGAAAAATGTGAGTGTGAAGCGACTATGCTATAATGAATAGCTGATACATACCAGTCCACTGTAGAGCTGCCTATTCAGACTTCCTTTTAAATATTCATGTGCATTTCCATTGGTGTGTCCGCACCGACGACTTACTTGATTTGAGTTTGTAAGTCATAACTCCTGTGTTAGTCCAAGGAACTCCACGTCGATTCGGGCTAATTTTCCGCCTAACATTCCGATCAAAATTTTCTTCTACCTCCTGCACCATCCGTTCACCACCCCCTTTATCCTCTTTTGATTGTGTACAGAATACCATACCTCCGATTGGTTGTGAGGGCAATCGCTATTTATTCCCATATTTATTTACTTGTGGTTCCGCAGACCAATAATCGCAATTTATCAATGATTGTGATTGAAAATACCGACTGGTAAACCTGAAAGTAAGAAATCAAATAAAGAACATGGGATTAACGTCTAATTTTGCGAAAATACTTTTTGCTGAGAATGATATAATTTGATTTTACACTTCTGGATTATTGTGTACAAGAGGCCAAGTCAACAGAAGCCATATTGCTTAACACCCTCTTGAATAGGTTGGAGGTCACTAACTACTACCTGACAATATCAAAATCAACCCTTCAGCAAATTCAGCGCTCATCTGTGTTCTGTAGACGTTTGTCTAGTGAAAACGCTTTTTCAGTTCTGTAGATTTGGGTGTATCAGTGTATAAGAATGCTCGTTTATTAGTAACTGAAGTTTGCTAATTTATTAGGAGGCTGTTGATCTGTTTGCTGAGCTTGGCGTTATAAAGCTTGTAGACCTTTCATTACCACCAGTGCGCTGTTGTCTGGATTTTTTGGCCGTGATTGCATCACCCAGATGCATTTTTAAGTCAAAGATTGGCTTGATTTATGCAGTGGGCGTATAAAACTTTCATTTTCCAGAAAGCGTTGCCTTTCATGTCCGACGCGAATGGAAAGGAATATGACACAAAAACGGTGTCGCTGAAATGTTGCATCTTTCATAGAGAGATGGCTGCTAACCAGTGATGGTGTAATTTATGCTATCATATTCCATTTAGCCCATCCAATTGAGCAACAACACTATAAGCTTCAGCTGTGCGGTTCTTCTGGGTTCTTTACTATAGATTAAATTTACCTACAGGACGAAATCTCCACTGAAAACTCCCAGCGCATCTCACACTACCCACCAAATAAATAACTGTCAAAATTAGCAGCTAAGTTTGCTAGCATTACATTAAACAATGTACGCAAATGGAGAAGACAAACCCAAGAACTATTCTATCAGAGAGTTATGCAGACTAAATTGACACAGTTTGAAATCCGATCACAAGTGTTGGGCAACATACTACCTTAATTTTTTTACCTCAGTGAAACTACTTCAGACGTTAGAGCAACATACAAAGCATGACCAAGTTCAAATCACAACTTATCCAGTTGCTCTGATGGTGGACTAACCTGTTGTGTTGTATCAAAGCTGCGTGTTTATGTGATAAAACTGGTTAATCCGGTACGTATTGTGTTCTTCTGCAGCGTGATTACATTAGGCGAATCCAGACCCCAATTCAACGTCTGGCTGGTATGGCCACCTAGCTGCACGGCAATTTTCTCTCAGAAAGACGACAAGATTACTGCGCTACACTAGTTTACACACACGGATTGTCTTTTCACCAAATAGCAAAGCTTACGCGTCTTCTACGCGTGACTTAATCCATCCGCAAACTGTTTCTTGCTCCAACCGAGGCTGACTACTGCCTCACTAGCACATTTCAGGTTCAAGCAACCTTTGAATATTTTCTTGTGTATCGTAGGAGACATCGGGTTTTGACAAATGCTCGTCGCTTCCACTCCAGTAAGATATCTTGCTGTTGTTCATCTGTTCCACTTTTGGATAGCTAAGTAGTGGATATATTGATGACACTATCCATTCCACTATTTTGTGACCTGCCTGTCCTACACAGCAAGCCGAAGATGGAAGCTATGTTCCTTGACAAGAGCTCCTCTGGGCCCTTAGCCGTGGTATCCGCTCTCGCGCTTCTTACTCGTGATACTTGTAGAAAATCGTAGGTATAAGGTCTTAATTGTATTCTACTATGCGCTTGCAAATAAACTCTGGCTTTATTACAATTTCGTCTCCTTGTAAAACACAGGAGTTTACTCCGGCATCCCAGCCGTCTTTTTTAAAAATTTGAGTTGTACTTTTTTTGCAATCCTAATTCTTAAAACCTCAGAGTCGTAGCTAGTGTTAGACGTTTGGGTAAGAATTTGCGGCCTTCCGCGCCTTTGGATTACGTTCAGCATAAAATGGTCACTGTCTAATAGATATGATGAATTCAAAGTATCCTGCTCCAGTACCTAATTTTGACTTATGTCCATGCCATTTCACGTTTGCGGAAACAGTATTCAAAGCGTTTGGAGCCACCTCGCCTCGCTACTGTGTACAATTTGTACATATCCCTCCTTCCGTGCTTTTGTTCAAGCGTGGTGCGTTTCAGGTTCTGGCACCTGTATTGTAGCTCATCTTTTGGTTTTTCTTGTTACACCTTGCTTTCTTAACCCTTGGACCTGTCTTAGAAATTGGTATTTACCTGTAGTTTGAGAAGAAAATTTTTGGATCTACAAAACCTGATTAAAAAGGTTTCCACCAAGTTTATTTAGCAGTCTCCTCAAGTAATGATACTTGGCCTGTGAGATACTGAATCACATCAAATCAGAATCTGCAAATTCAAAATTTACAGCCTCCTCGCGATGTTCAATCTATTTCAACTTTGAGAGGGAACATAACAAAACGTTCCCGTAGTGCTTCTTATTTGTGGTAAGTTCGCCGCTTTGAAAGCTTTTTATGTCACGAATGTTAGCGCAAGGTTCAGAAAGGCGGTATGCTTTTCTTTGCTTTACATCAACACTTGCAAGAACTTTAGGAACAGTGAATTTGCGTCAGTTTTGTGAGTAGCCAAAAATCCAACCCGTGTTTATAGGCCTGTACATGATAGAGCACGGGTTACTTACCAACGAATGCAGAAGAATACTGTGCTAACACTGCTAATACACTATACTGCATTTCTGTCTCCTCTCAAGCATTTTTATCTTTGTATGTTTTTGGCAAATACCATAAATGTCCCCTTGTTGCTAAAGGCGTTTCATATCTAGGACATCTTATGAGATTTGTAGGGCATTTTTCAGGCTTTCTGAATCAACATTTCCCCAAAAATCTCAAAGTTTGGTCCACTCTTTAGTTTTAGGTACCGTTTTGAGCCTGTTTAGGTGTAGAAATATCTAAATGGTCATTACGGATTAAAAGGTGCCTTCAGCACTTTATTTGAAGTGAGAAAAACGATTCCTGACGTTGGCTGGCTCACCAGATCCCAAATATAAACTTGTTATTCCACTTCACAAGCTTTCAGGTTGTAAATATTACAGAAAATCTAACAAAGTAGATGAATATATATAGCTTTACAGAAATACCCCAGACCAATCATTGGGCTAGGGTTGTTATCCCTAAAACTTTCAGTCCCATTTATCAATTGAGCTTATAACAAAGTGGTGTGAAGTCTTTAGTTCCGCATGCATTACTTAGTTCGACTATTTTTACTGGCTGTTTAAGGGGCTAACTGCACCGTCAGTCTTGCGGTTCAGGCCATTCATATTCACCTTATTTTACCTCTCTGGTGCAACATACCCTGTAATAGCGTTCGGCTTCTAAAAATCTTTGAAAACCACGGTTGGAAAGTCCGCTTTGGTATTTGGAGATACCGAAGTCCTCAACCCCTGTCAGTGCCGTACGAGCAGCTGTAACTCTTCATGCACGTTCTTCAAGATTTCGAGCGGTCTACATCAGTTGTATCGTCTCATCATCCTTGCTATATAACTTCATCACCTTCACTGGGCTAAAACTGATTTTCTGTGTCCACTAGAGTTATCCAATCCGAATATCGTTGCCCAATTGCTGGTTGCTATATTGGCTTTGGCCTTAAAACTGCATAAAAATTTAGCTATGAATGATTCCCCGTATCCGTTCTCCGTCCTTCGTTTTAGCTGCTTGAGAATGGATTTTATACCGATTTGGCCTGTGGGAATAAGACTCATATTCATCAATGAACCTAACTAGTGAAACTCCAGAAAGTACCAATTAGTCGAATAACATCTTGAGTAAACACAGTCTTTAGCTGTGTTGTATGAAACCGACTCTTAATAATTCCTCATTAGTTGCAGGATCATAATTTCTCCATTCGAGCTTGTGGTCTAGCAATCAGTTCCAACCAAGCAGCTTCTGAAACCTTATGACACATCAAGCATCTGTTCCGAATTTTACGCTACTTCAACTGGCGGGCCTCTAGCATGCCGGTGATGCAGTTTGGTTTGGCTTCTAGTATTCATGACCTAGATGCAACACTTCAAGGAGGTGAAGTTCCAGTCTAGTCTTGCATCTGTGTGTCTTGATTGTGCGGAATTGTTCTACGTAACAAGTCTCGAAACGTCTCATTAACCTCTCCATTGAAGTTGGCGGTCACGCCTGTGGGTTAAGCTTGGCCAAGCTCCATCTTACCTGTTCCTGTTTTCCCAGTTTCATGATTTCTTATGACTCGATGCTTTACTTTTGACTTAACATTTGACAAATTTTGGTACATACCCGCCTGGGTTTGTGTTTTTCGTTTCCAATCAGCTTAGAATATGAGTTTGCCTGATTTGGCTAATCTTGAGGAAAGTTGCAAAGACGAGTTACTTGCCTACGACGGCTACATATGGTACCGGGAGTGCTTCAGCGCAGCTCCGGTCTTCCAATATACCGCGCACGTTCTACTACAGTGCCATGTAAATAGGGTTCACAGTGCCTGGGTGGATGGGATAGACGGCTGGCCTCATCCATCGAAATTCCTCAACTTTTATTAATTTCCATTTCAGCCATCTGTAAGATGACGTGTTCCACCGAATCGTGCAACAGGTGTTTGCCGGTGGCCAGTCTTAGCTTAATTAGAAAGTTTTGTACAACGGTGGTCCTCCAGGAATTTTGAAGCAAGCGCCTTCCCCGTCCGTCACTCTGCCCCTCATCCGCAATGTTAACAATTCTGTCCAACGTGACTTTTGTGCTACGAGGGTGTCGAAAATTTGAATACGACTTTCTTCGCTAAGTTTAGAAAACATGGGTCGATATGCACCAGCGAACACTGATATATCGTACACACAGGTCATCCCATGCTTCTTCACAGGTGAAGAATAGACGCAAGAATGTGAAATTAAATTGTAGTCCTTTATAAAGTACATGTGGAACTTACGTTTATTATCTCGATGGTTACCAAACCTAGCCAAAATACGAAAAGTCCATTCTGACTGACGGATACAACCATGTTCCGCTTTTTCCTGTCATATTTTGGATTGTAATAAGTGCCAACGTCTCTACGTACCAGTATGAAACTGAAGTTATGCAGGCATTGTGTATGGTTGCACTTTTCAACTTATTTATTCCGCCTGATTTCATATCCCAAAATGTGAGGACCCCGGCTGGAAAAATTTACTCGACGAACAAGACTCCATGAAAAAATTACTCTCCGATCCAATTATGAGTTGCTTTCTGGACGGATCGAAACATAATGCTGTAATCAAACCCCCGGCCTCTGGCGAAATTTCCCCTCGGAATTCCATTAGTATTACAAAAAAGCCGTTCAGAAGGTCACTCTTTCACCTTCTATTTGGACGTTTCAAACACCAAGACATACGGACTCACGGATTCACGGATTGATACATGGGACCGAGGCTTTCGCCCAAGTTTCCCGAGTCGGCTTTGTTCTTGTCGTTCAGCGGCTGTCCTTCACCTGAAAGGCACAAGTGCTCAGCGCGGGGCAGTATGTTTGCCAGCGCGAGGACTCGCGTAAATAAGTGTCTAATAGTGTTTTGAACTGAGTTCTAGAGGGAGCGTGGACAATCGTCTCAGGAAGGTTATTCCACGCAGCAACTACCCGAAATGAGAAAAAAGGTTGCCTAATGAAGGTGTGCGCTCTGAGCTTAAAAATCTTCTTACCGTGTCCCCGCCGTGTGTTTGCTGGGTCAACGGTGAAAAACCTGTCGGCCAAGCCTTGTTCAAACAGAGTGTAAGTAAGAATTAAGTCCCCTCGGAGGCGACGATACTCCAAGGGAAAGAGGTCGAGCACCACGAGACGCGTTTCGTAGTCCATGGACTTGAGACCGGCAACCATTTTCGTAGCAGCTCGCTGGACACGCTCAATGAGGATTACGTCTTTCGTGCGTCCTGAGTAGACAACCGGGTTGGCATATTCAAGGAGCGGTCTGACATAGGCCCCATAGAGTATTTGGAAGTCCGTGCGAGTAATACGAGAGAAGGTACGCCGAATCATCCGTAGAACAGCGAATGCCTTCTGAGCCGATTTCTCAAGGTGCAGTGAGAAGGACAGGTTTGGAGAGAGCCAGATACCCAAATCTTTTTTGGCATCTATCCTCGTGATGTCTTCTGGTCCTTTCTCACCATGCATGACAAAGGAGTTCGCTGAGTCTCCTCCAAATGACATATGGACGCACTTTTCGTCATTCAGAGGAAGGTGCCAGTCCAACGACCACTGCTTTGCGGCGTCTACATCAATTTGGAGGGCACTGGCATTGGAACTCCACGATTTCAAGTCGTCCGCAAAAAGTAGACATGGACTTGAAAGAACATCTGGAAGGTCATTGACGTATATCAGAAACAGCAAAGGTCCCAAAACGGAGCCCTGAGGAACTCCAATGGAGACCGGCGCCGCAGAAGAGTAGGTCGAGCCTACTTTCACTCGGAATGATCTGTCTGATAGGAATGCCTTGATCCAGTGTAGGATTTTCCCTTGAATCCCGTAAGACTCGAGTTTGTGGAGCAGAGGGACGTGTGGGACTCGATCAAATGCTTTTGAAAAGTCGAAAAATATGGCATCCGATATGAGTCCCTCGTCCTTGGCTTGGGTTAAGCTGTCCATAAATACGAGCATGTTCGTCACGCAGGAACGGTTTGGGAGAAATCCGTGTTGAGTTTGAGAAATCAAGTTGTTGGAAGTAAGGTGATCTAGAATGGCTCGCTTCAGAATGCGTTCCATCACCTTGCATGGCACGCTAGTGAGGCTTATAGGCCTGTAGCTGCCAGGCGATAGTCGGTCACCAGTTTTGTAGATTGGCGTGACAATCGCTTCCTTCCAAACAGAGGGAAGGTGGCCTTCGTCAAGCGACTGACGAAACAGCAGATAGAAATCAGTTGCCAGTGTATACGACGTTTCCTTCAGGATCCTTGGGTGGACTTCGTCGGGCGCAACGCGCAGAATGGATTGATCCTGTGCAGGAGCTGACAAATGTCCTCCACCGTGAATACCAAGTCGGTTAGAGGCCGTTCGTAGGTACACCTTGACAAGGTTGGATGTGACGAGGAGCTGGGACTGGATACATACCTGCAGACCTGTAGAACTCAGATACCACCATCGGGTCACTCTTGGGTTCCCCGTTCCTGTCTCTCAAGGAGAACGCGGATGGCTTGTTTCTTCGGTGGTCTCATGTATTTGAACAGCATATTTCTGTTCTGCCGGGCGAGGTCCAGAATGGTGGCTTGTTTTCGTATGTTCCATTGGCGTATTTCCGATTTACAGCGGTTCCGCATTTTACGAAATGCCAGCCCATCTTCTGTGTCACCTGTAGTCAACTTTTTGAAAAATAGTTGGGACCTCTTTTCCAGAAGACGTTGGACTCTTTTGGGTCGCTTACGGCTCTCCCGACTGTTTTCCGGTCTTTTTGGGACGAACATCGCGTTAGCCTCGTGAACTTTCTGGGCAATAGTTCTATATAAGTCTTCCACTGAGGCTGGTCCCAGTTTAACTTGGTCAAGAAAGATGCGCATCCCCGAAGTCTCTACGGCAGAAGTTTCGAATCCACGTTTGGGGTTGAAGATTTCTGGCCCAATAGCAGATGAAATCAAAGGTGAGCACACAGCGGTCGCTGTGTTCAAGTGGAGCGTTAATTATCACCTGATCAACGAAATGTCTTTCGTTGGTGATGACCAAAAAGTTATTATTAGCCTTAAAACCGTCATCAGCATGTAATCCAAACTCTTCTTCTGAACGTGATCTTGTTTACATACCCTAAAGCAGACTCTTCACTGACGCTCACGACTTCATTCGATCGTGTTCTTTCACGGTCATTTCCAGTACTCTGTATATCTCCTGCGGCCAACTTTCTCCAAAATTCGGATTCTATTTTTTTAATCTGCGGAAAAAGACATGCATCACAGTACATATTTTTCGCGGTGATAATGATCCACTTCGTTTGTTCGTCTACAGCAATAAATGCACGCTTTTGTGCTTCAACACCGTTAGCATGAGATTAAACAATGCTCGTAGACTTCCAGTATTCGACATTCTGCCTTGTTACAGCCCATCACCCCCTGTCTTGGACAAGGTGAATGTCATAACAGTAGCCAGTCGGACAATCGTAATAAACGGACGCTCCATTAATTTTCGACGTGGCATATATATTGCGCCCTTTAAGGATTACAAAGATGCCCAACAGACTCTGTCCCGTGTTATATCTACTTGCGACAACGGACAGCAGGACCAAGCACAGGGGTCCTTGCTGAGTTGGCACAAACACCTGGAGCACCAACCTCACGAGATTGACGCAAGACCCCCGAAGTGGGTTCAAGGTGCAGAATATGCTCTCATTTTTTTGGGTAAATGTTAAGTTGCTCATCATATCCCTATTCAGTCCCACGAATGAGACCAAAAAAGGAAAGTTAGTGATGCTGACGATATTGGGGTTTTCTTGGGGAAGTTTATCACCAATCTCAAAGCTGTTTATTCCATGTTTGACAAACTTTCCTTGTCAAAAGTACAGGATATTTTTGCGCGTTTTTGGACGAGGGAAAGCAACACCTTGGGCGTCATTCGGAAACTAGGATCATATATGGAAGATAAAACTTTCGAAAGGCACCTTTGGTGATTGGGCCGTAGGTGCTTTATGTCGAAAAATAAGAACGGATTGCTATCCGTATTCTCAACAGGCAGGCTAGATGCATCGTAGTTTTGCGCAAACCTCCGACGTCTAGCCGAGGGATCATCTTAGGGCTTTACTTGTGAGACGCTTAAAGACATCACATGTCATTACTTCGAGGGAGGAATGAGAAACTATCGGGTTTTCAAAGAACGCATACTGCAAACGATAAAGCACCTGCAGGAGGACGGGAACTTCCGTCAAAAAAAGCGGGCCGGAGTCATTCTCGGTATTCCTTTCGCCGTCGCATTCACACAACCTTTCTCTCTTAACTATGATGAACATCACAGGCCTTGTAGATCCCAACCACCCCGAGAAACCCTCTTGAAAATACCTGCAGCTCCGGCGGCGCAGAACAATCCGGTTCGACCATGCAGGTCGGTGGTTATAAACTTCAGCATTTTGTGTACCGCCTAGAGGAAGCCCGAATCCGAATAACGGACAGCATCGCGGATCGCTTATCAGAGCTCTATAGAATGCGTGTAAGAGCATGGGCTCCTTGGAGTAGACAGGTGCGTTTTAAGTTGACGGGTGCAGTAAACACAAGGTCCAAACAGCCAGAACGACCCGAATCCACCGGTTTGCTGTTACCACAGGATTGCCCTGTGACCAGAAAGTCGGGTTAGATATTGCGTTCCTATGTAGTTGCGAAATTATACTTTCGTCTGCTGCTCGGAAACGCCGGGTGAAAACTTCAGGATAGACCAGACTGGCGGTGAAGCCACTATCGCCGTGCATCAGCGGCGCTCCGTGCGAATGCAGAGGTCAAGCAAAAGCTCTGAAGAAACCGACATGCAAATAAACAATTTTTCTCGATAATGTTTCGCCCAACACAGAAACTTTCTTCCTCTGTGACATGATAGTGGTGACTCACATTCGAATCGCGTGTTTAATCTTAAATGTACCGCAAGCCCCTTGAAAATTAGCTAAACCTTTTCCAACCGGATTTTGTTGCAACTACCGGTCCTAATATTTAATACGCCTGATTGAATTTCTCCTGAACATACTAAAACTGCCCTCCTGACTGCAGGTGGCATGCTTGGCACCACGTGCACAGCTAGACGGCTCCGAAAATCAAAACCGTCCATGTGCTGCCCAATAATGCTGCAGTTCCAGGATGAAGACGATGCCTTGCGTCTGCTAACATCCCAAGCTCTCCTCTGCTCTACCGAAAATTTCCGAACCACAAAATTTAAAGCTGCCCGAACTCGAATCCAAAGACAGCTTACCAAAAAACTGCCACCCTCTACGCCTCCCTCTGACGCTCTCCTAAATACCTCGCCACCTCATATGATCAGCAAAGCGATCAACTCCCCAATCGTGAAGACTCCTGGCGCATCCATGAATGGAGCTCACAGATGTCCCAGCACAAACCTTCGGCCCACCTGTGCCACTGCAAATTCGATCCCATATGCTGTCGTACCTAAACCTGTAACGCCACCAACCGCCAGTACACGCGTTGACGCTCCTGTAGTCCCCTTAAACTCTCAGTGCCATATGATTACTCCCAGCACTGAACCAACTCCAAACTATTCAGCACTCTCTAGCTTCGTAGCCTTGCGAGACCCTGAACCCTCCACCGCTCCTGCAAATGGACTTTCTGCTTTACCACTCATGAAAGCTCCAAAAGTCTCCATCAGCCCAGTCGACCTCTCTCCAGGTCCTAAAACGACCAATGCAGTACGTCCCCAAACCGGAGCAATGACTACACCAATTGTCGACAGCACTCGTTCTCGTCGCAGACCCCCTGACCTACTGTCTCTCCGCGTTCCACCTCCACCAAAGTACGCCTTAGGGCTCAAACATTTATTGCCTAGGCCGCGATACGCAACGCACCCTCAGTTGCACCCCCGAAAATCTGACCCCTCATATGCTGTCGTACCTAAGCCTGTTGGGCCATCAACCACCATTACTTACGTTGACCCTCCCATAGTACCTTTAAACTCACAGTGCTCTACGATCTCTCCTAGTACTGAACCCACCCCAAACCATCCAGTAGCTTCTTGCTTCATAACCTTACCAGACCCTGAGGCTTCCACCGCTCCTACAAATAGACTTTCTGCTTTACCATCCGTGAAAACCGCAAATGTCCCCATCAGCCCTCTAGAACTCTCTCCTGGTCCTGAAGCGACTGATGCGGCACGTCTCCCAGCCAAAACAATGACCGCACCAGGCGTTGACGGTACATGTGCTCGTCACAGACCCCCTGACCTGCTGTCTCTCCGCGTTCCACCTCCTCCAAAATACACCTTCGGACTCAAACATTTATTGTCAACGCCGCAATACGTAACGCGCCCTCGGGAATTTGCCCCTCGTTCTTCACAAGATAAGTGGACTTTGTCCCGGCCTCCCCATAATCACATGACAAGTACGAACCGCAAGCTTGGTGAAACCTCACATCCGCAAATACCAAAGCTTGGTACTGTAATGCCCCTGCCCGTTCAAACTTCTCGAACTCCCAACCTTCGACCTTCGTCTACAAATCTGACCTGTGGCCTCCCACCCCATGCTAGCCTTGTCCTTGGCAGAGCCTATAGCCTACAAACACCATTACCAAACCTTAGTCCTTATCAAGCTATGCCCCCCTGGCCACCTACATGCTACCTACCTGAGATCCCTATTCGGCAGCTACCTACACCGCTACCTACCCCGCCTTCTCCGAAGCCTCGCAAGGATCCACCTCTACAACCTTTAAAAGGCACCTCAAGCTTTACACACCATGTGCCAGGAAGAAACTCATATCCACAACGACCGATGACCAACTCCGTCCCCCATCCGTTTTCGCTACCAAACCTACCAACTTTTGTCCCACCTGAACACCATTTTCGGCAGCCTCCCATCCCTCCACAGCCACCACCCATTTTTACATCCCACCCTCCTCCACACCTGACGATGCAGAAGGTAACACGATCGGCAGCTCTGTATTCAACTGCATGCCACTCTCCCAGAGTCATTCCGTACCCTATACTGAACCTGATACAGCACCTCCTGCCGTGGGTCCAGACCTATTTAACCAACTATCCACCCATCCACCACCAATATTAAAAACTCCTCCCCGGACTCCGACCCCTACTTCATACTACCCTACCTTCAGCTACCAAGTCCCTCCAGTACTAAACTCCACCGTGAGTGAGGTTATAAAGTTCCTATTCAGTACCGTTTACTCACCAACGAGCCTATCAATAATGTTGTTCAACGCCCGCTCTTTACTGCCCAAAATTCATAATCTCCGAGCAATTAGCGCCATTGCTCAACCAAGTGTGATCTGCGTGACTGAAACATGGCTCACAGATGAAACTCCTGACACGGCCGTCTCACTCCCTGGCTATGATATTCATCGCTCTGATAGGAAAAACTCAAGAGGCGGCGGCTGTGCCATCTACTCCAAAACAGAACTTCGTGCAACTCCCTTTGTTGATTCTTCCCTGGAAGGGATTCCGGAGACTACCTGGATATCTACAGAACGGACCAAAAGACCTGTACTAGTAGGTTGTATCTATCTACCACCGGCCCCTTCCCCCGACTCTATTGCCGACCTTTCCCGTATTATCTCCACTGCGCATGCCCTTCCTCATACGTCTAAATTTCTGCTGGGTGACTTTAACCTGCCGGATATTTCCTGGTCTCCCACTATCGGCCCCATCCGTTATGCCGCGCTGCTCGCCCAACTTAGTGTGGAGGGCTGGTCCCAACTCGTACGTCGCCCCACTCGTGGCTTACATACCCTGGACCTAATATTTTCCAACGATGGCCATTTGGCTACAGCTGCAGTTGGTCCTTGCTTCCCAGGAAGTGATCACTGCGTCGTTTCTTGCAACGCAGTCAGTTACGGCCAAACTGTTCCTCTGAGTCCATCCCTGTTTCATCTCCTCTCCCCGGATATTTTACAAGCCTTTTCGTCCACGCTGGCCTCCCAGAATTGGGATGACTTCTTCCTCTCGACAAATACCCACCGCGTCTGTGACATCTTTTACCAAAACCTATTGACTGCTCTTCACCTTGTCTCTCCTGTAAAACGTTTTCACTCCAATGTCTCCGGCCACGATAGGTTATTGAAAATCTTGGATGCAAAAATACACCGGGCTAGCAGAGAATATAGGAAGTCTCAGGATTTCTCGTTACTAATTCTTATCAGTAAACTCTCTACTGACCGAGAATCCTTGCGGGTATCTCTCGAACGCCGAGAAGAGAGCACCGTCCTCAGAACCCCTTCTAATCCCAAATCACTCAGCCGGCTGTTCCGTAGGCGTTGTATCCCGAACAACCACCCAATTGCCTGTTTACGTTTCACAGATAGTGGCCCCGTCACTGATCCTGTCAATATTGCAGACCATCTGAACGCTTACTTCGCCAGCTGTTACCTACCCATTCCTCCCAACTCCGAACCCCTTCTCACTGCTGCATCTCTTCAAACTCTTAATGGTCAAGGTAACCACCCGACTCTCAGTAACGTAACCATCTCCCAAGCTGATGTTTCATGCCTTCTCCTGAAGATTAAGGACTCTGTTGTGCCAGGGGCCGACGGTCTTCCACCGCGTGTCTTGAGACAAGGCGGCCAAAATATTGGCATCCTTGTACTAAATCTTTTTGCCCACTCTATATACAATGGAGTCGTCCCCCTCCAGTGGAAGAAGTCTATAATCCACCCGCATTTCAAATCTGGTTCTAGACAAACTCCCTCCAACTACAGGGGAATCCACCATACCTCCCTCCTAATGAGAACCCTTGAACGCCTGGTCAAAGGTCCGTTAACCAAGTTCCTCCTGGCTAATAATGCCATAGATAACCGGCAGTATGGGTTCCTGTCTCAAAGATCCGTTAGTGGCTGCCAGCTCCACTTCTTTGAGACCATCACAGCAGCCTACGACGCTGGATACTCCATTGTAACAGTCTACCTGGACATTCAAAAAGCCTTTGACCAGGTCCCCCATGCCTCCCTGCTACGCAAACTTAGTACCGTTGGCATCACCGGAACCTTATTGCAGTGGTTCGCTTCCTACTTATCAGACAGGACGCAAATAACGCAAATCGGGGACATACAATCATCTCCACTATCGATCACTAGTGGAGTCATCCAAGGAAGCGTGCTAGGCCCCGTCCTTTTCTTATTGTATATCAATGACGTCTTCGGCGCCATATCCCATGGTAAGGCTTTCCTCTTCGCGGACGATATAAAAATCGCGTACACATTCCCCCCCTCTACACAAGCCCTTGCCTTTCAGCAGATTAAGCGAGACTTAGATTCATTGACTCGCTGGTCAAACGACTCTGGCCTAAGCTTCTCCTCCACAAAATCCTGCATAACCTCCTGTCGCTGCTCACTCCCGGCTGACGCTTTCACAATTAATGGAAATCCTATCACTCATTCCACGGAGATCAAAGATCTCGGCCTCAGATACTCCTGTACTTTTAGCTTTTCCCACCAAGTGCAGTTTCAGGTTGCCAGAGCACGCAGGCTCAGTTTTTTAGTACTGCGCTCCTGTCACCTTCCAGACACGATGGTTGCAATTTTCAAGCTATGCGTAAGACCAATCGTGGAATTCTGTCCCGTATTCTCCTCACTCTACACCCAAAGTTGCAGACTTGCAATTGAAAGCGTCCAACGCTCATTCACGAAAAAGCTGTTCCCTCGGTCCCACCCCCTCTCTTACCGTTCCCGCTGCCAAATCCTAGGCCTCGAACCACTATGGCTTAGACGGTTAAAGCTGAATCTAACTCTCTTACACCGTCTGCTGCACAAAGACACCTTTATAGCAGAGGCCAGACCAAGTATAAACTCGCAACCCCACTACAGACTCCGTAACTCCTGCAACCTCTTAGTATGTCCCCTAGCTCGTACAAACCTACGCCACTACTTCTTCCTAGTTTATTACGCTCGCATCTGGAACAACCTTCCTGAGCAGCTGCGAAGCATCACGCATCGTCATACTTTTTCCCAGTCCGTAGACAAATTCCTTACCTGTGAAACTGCTGCCGCCTTACTTAATACCCAACTACCCCCTGACCTCCTCTACGAATCGGGTCCAGTGCGCGTTTGAGTTTAGCGACGACACAGTTAGTGGGCAAGTAAAAGATCCTGTTATCATTTCTTCCTATCCTCTTGACTCGCTTTAAGCTAATGTAGGACTTAAATGCCTACTTGATCTAAATGTGCTGTGTTACTGGCTTGGTTGTTTTTCTTTTTTTCCCAGACATCTTACACCTCGTTCTAGTATAGTCCCTACCCCGGATTACTCTATCAGCTCTGTCTAGTGACTGGTGCCCTCAGCCTAACTCTAACTGACAAGAACCAAACCAGAGTCAGCTTTTTTTCTTCATTACCAGAGCGCATTCTGCGCCTATATATATATCCATCTGATGATTTACTGCACCATACACTCTCACACAACATCGCGGTAAGCTTCTGCTCGACGTGATAGCTCACATCAGCGCTCCGACGCCGTTTAGCCATGGTGCAATCGCTGTGAATATCACTATTCCACTCCTACTGTCTCATTGGCAGCTGTCAGTTCACTTCTCCTCCGCGACTTGCCTCTACCAGCGTCTGTATGCCGTTTGTCTGCTCGAATTGACTGAGCTGTCTTTACTGGCCTTGCTTTCCCCCGACCAGAAAAAAATTGGTAGCTGGAGTATTTTTTAATGCACAAACCGCATTTATGACTGCTTGGTTGGTTTTCCACCTTGCAGATCTGGTAGCATGCACGAGGGATGAAAACCTCGTGTGGTGGACGGGTACGCCCTGCAGGGAGGGTCGCTCTGTTACGTTGCACCATGGTGCGTTCGTATACCCGTCACCCCTCCAGTAGCACGGGTGCATCGCCCATCGCCGGTGGTTCTGAGCCTGGCCTTTAAATTCAGGAAATCAAAAAAAAGTACCGCTGACTTGTGTTTGTTGCTGTTGGTGCTGGGCTCGCCTCGGTTGAGTTTTGTATCTGGCAACGCCATAAACCACAGATGAAGAAAAAAACTGACCTCTCATCTGTAAAAAAAACAATAAAAAAAAACACCTGGAATAGCCTGAAGATAATCTGCAATGCCCATGGCTTACATCGACGAGCATAGCTGTATCTGCCTTCATCAGAACAGAGGCTACACCGCACCAAAGCCCACTCCGTCAACCAAACAAAGAACACATCTACCTGCCGCTCCCAGTGGTAGACATGAAAGTCTCCATCATTGCACCACTTACAGATTAAAGCTTATAGCAGTGCTTCGGGGACTGGTGACTATTTCTCTTGTACATGCTTTCTCTCCTGGTACTGTCCAACCCATGTAATAAATAACAGATCAACCAGTTATCTCGAAAGTTCACTCCCGTCCGCCCTTATACATCTGATTTCCACACCACCACTTTGCATGCTTATATCGGCCTTTACTAGATCCCTTGTAATTTAATATCGTTTGTTAGCAAACCCACCCCCTTGGTCGCTAGTCTATATCCTATTCCATACAATCACTTGTCATCACCCTAATCGCGTCAGACGTCAAGTTTTTCTTTCAATGTATATTAATGCACATTACCCCATTTGTTGTCTTTTCAAACTCACCATGCTTTACTAATTTCATCCCACCCCCTCATCTTCCCAAGCTTCGAACTTCGGCAATGCCTGGTTTGGAGGACCTGGTTGGCTGTTACCCACTCCACCTGGCCGGTGATCTTCAACCACAGGATCCCAAAACGGACCAAAAGAACCCTGCGATTCCATATCGGCTTCGCTCCACCTTGTTTCCTCGGCCAGCCTGAAATGAATCCCGCTGCCCAAAGAACTGCACACCCCAGCCCACTCACCTTAAAATGTGACGTCCGTTACGGGGCTGTCCAAAAACTGAAGCATGTCAGGCCAATGATGGCACGGCACTGCCATACCCAGTTCGATAGCACTCCCGCAACTATTCCATTCCTTCTCTCGACCGTGCCCTCGCCCACTCGTTCCATTAACTGCAAATACGACGAACTCCCCAATCGACCCCAGCTGACTCCATGACACATTCATTCCAACCTGCTGAACTGTTGGTTGAAATTTAACCATCTCTGTGTTACTGTGCTTCCCACCAAATCCAATAACTTTCTATACAGTTCGCGTTCCGGCTCGTGTGTTGCCACCATCTCTCTCTTCCAAAGGAACTATTATGCCCGCCTCCACAACAGCGACACCAGTGAGTCACTACAGTTTAACTGTATACCATGTCTCTGAGATCCCTGCTACCATTTACCCGCTTTGCTGGTCCCTCCATTTCATCATCCCCACTTACGCTTTTGTGACCCTGGCCACGAGCCCAATAGTCCAAGGCCGCGAGGCCTCAGCGGTTGTTTTTGGCTTCAGTTCAATTTGATCGGCTGGATGATGCCAACTTTGCTGCTTCACCAGATCTGATGTTCTGGTTTCTGATTTTCCACAGCTTACATTTCTCTTGTCATATTTCAGGCATGAAGCCTCTTGTTTTGCCCTCCCTCGCTTTGTTTTTGCCCGCCACCTTCAAATCCTAACGATCTGACCTTGCTTGATGTTCTCTTCGACAAAAGAGCTTCCCTGCTCGTGCCGGTTTAGTGACGACCACGTTTACATTGGATACAGCTCACCGCCTATGGCGCTGTCCTCTTTTCCCACCCAAAAACCCCTGTACTCACAGTCCCACCAGTCATACCTTAGTTCTGACTGTAACCTTATGATCATGCCTGACGGCATGCCCCCACAAGTTGGGAATAAACATTATTATTATTATTAAGTACCAGCCGATTTTTAGTTGCCAGGGGAATTGGTACTGTGTCGTACGCTCTTCAGAGTGTACGTAAACAGCCTAACGTGCGGTACAAAACAAAGAGCTTGGTGTTTTTAGGCGACTTGGCTGTGTAGCTGGGCATCGGGAAACCCTGGGTACAGCAGTAAATTGGGCGACTAAGGTGAAACAGCCGATCAACCCAAACGAATATCAGCATCTGTCTATCAGCAAAACATTCTTAGAAGTCTTGAATTTCACAAACTACCAACTGTTGTCAAAGGAACACGAGGCTCATGACCTAAGCCTTGGTACTTGAGGTAAACATAAGCCGAAGGGAGGCGTACAAATTTCGTTAGATGTTATGAGCTTGACAACGCTCGATCGAGTGTTTGAACATAGAACTAGTGCATAAAGTGTTGCTTAAGTGCGCCCTCTTCTCTTCATAGTCCAATAAAGAACAAACCTCCGTTCGTGACGTCGCCTTTTTCAAGGCAAAGACGGTAGATGTGATGAAGCACACGAAAAAGCTAGAGCAGTCAAGGTATCAGTGGAACCATTGTCAATCTGTTCGCCTTCCAGGGCACTACAGTTATTATACGCCTCTTGGAATGCATCGCTACCACAAATTTGGTTGAGCCTCCAAAGCAATTAGTTAACCAGCGTCTGCAATGCAGGTATCACGGGTTCACGCACTCACGGATTGGTCGAAAAACCGAGACATACGCCCAAGTTTCCCGGGCCACTTTTGTTCTTGCCATTAAGCGGCTGCCGTTCACCTGAAAAGCGCAAGCGAAAAAGGGTGTAGCACTGCTCTTCAAGTTCTCAGCGCGGGACAGTATGCTTGCCAGCACGAGGACTGGAATTGTTGGCCGAAGCTGGGGGTAAGTAACCTAGATGCCGTTCTAGCCTCATCAAACAACCACTATCGGATCAGATGTAAGCCGGAGATTCGGCTGTTCTACACCCTTGGATCCTCTGAAATTAGACCTGGATTCAATTTAGTGATTAGTACCTTCTACCCCAAAGCGGCATGTTCAACGAATAATACGTTGGCCATTTCCCAGATAAAAGGTACGTAAGAGGGAGTGCGCTAAATGATGAACAGGCACTGTTACAACAACAAGAGATATTGCCAAAAGTTGAATTGCTTGATTTGCACCAATCTAATATAAAGCACGTATGCAATTGCCTATCAATTAGTTATCCTCCACGTAACAGCAAGCGGTTACCGAAAATTTTGCGGGTTTAAACGCAATGGATTCTGCTTTAAACAGGCCGCGGGACTGTGGTTGTGCCGTCGATAGTGAACATTTCCCGACAAAATTGCGGGACAGGGATATACGGATTCACAGGATTGATTCACAGGATCAAGGCCTTCCACCAAGAATTCTGGGTCGTGTTCGTTCCTGACGTTTAAGGACTTTTGGTCACCTGAAAGTCACACGTGCAACAAGGCTCCTCAAAGCGGTTTCTGTTCTCAGCACCAGACAGGAAGCGGGACACCCCGAGGGCTCACTTAAGTGTAAATCAAACACGGTTTGGAATGTGATCCAAATGAAACGTGAACAACCATCAGAGAAAGGTTATTCCGCCACTTGAAATAAGACACACCAAATCACATTCTCACTTAATATGCTATGATGCTATTGAGACCAGCGCGAAGAGAGCCAGACACACCTGTCTTCTTTGGTGTTGAGTTTTATAGTGCCACGCATCACGGAAGCGCATGCTGAACCCTCTTTGAAAGAAACATAGAAACACTCCTTGCCTATCAGAGGAAGGCGTCCGTCCAGCGATCACTGCGTTGGGCCGTGGACGTCCATTTAGAGGAAGCCAAAGTAAGAGCTCCAGGAATTTATGACTTCCGCCTAAAGCAGTCATGCCCTTGAAAGCGCATTCGGAAGGTCCTTGACATAGAGCAGATGTAGGAGTACACCTTGAAGATATCCACCGGAAAGATGTACAAGAAATGTTAAGTTGATCCGACATTTATCTAGAATATTTTACTTGGATAGGAAGCTTTAATCTTCAGACCCCACGAGACTCGAGTTTGTTGAAAACCAACTGAGTGTAAGTTGGCTAATTCTTTCCCGCAGAAAGATGGTGGTATTCGCCGGGCAAACCACGAATCATGAAGCTTCCTTCAGGAAACTTGAATGCGTCTTATCTGGCTATAATACGTTGGAGAGTTTAGTGTTGTGCAAGCGTCCACGAAAGTCGTCCTCCGTGAAGATCAATTTAGTTGGAGGCTAGTTACACCTTTGCTTTGCCAAGTTTGGCTGTGATGAGTTCGCTGGCGCACAATACTAGTCTGTTTAGTGTTAAGTGTGGGATGCAAGTAACACTATCGAGTCACTCGTGGGACATGGTTTCGTCCCTCAACAAGAAGTCTGTCGGCTTGTCTTCTTGGCAATGCTTCATGCATTTTGTTTTACAATAAAGCCTTGTTGTCGCGTTCTGTTTTCGTATATCAAAAACGCGCATTTCATACTTAGAGCGATTTCGTACATTAAGAAACGGCGGTACCTCGTCCGAGTTTCTTGCAGGTATTCAGCTGAAGAAACGTTCATACCGCACTTCCGGGGACGAAGAAGGTGGAACACCCGGCATCAATATATCAGCGCTAGAGGTGTCCGGTGCAAGCCAGGTTTCTGTAAGCGCGATTATCTACAGTAATCCATGGCAAGCCAACAGTTGAATGTTGGAACGTTTGTTAAAATGACTGAGGAAATTTACGAACGAACACTGCATAATCCAAAGTGGGGGGTATGCAGTTTTTGCACCATTAGCCGACTTAGTAAATCCGATAAACATATTCGCTTGAGTAACAACGCTTGGAACAAGCTCCTCCGACTTAATGAGTCTGATACTCCCCTTTGTCCCTGGGGGATTCCGCCAGCACATGGTGAGGTATACGGCAAATCTTTGCTTCTGGAGGAAGCGGTTTTTGTTCCCATGGTTGAACATTTTGACACTTGCTGCCTGCAGTGCGCGAAAGAAAATATTTTTGACTCCTGCACTTGCCGTTCGGAGATCTGCGGGGAACGTTTTTACGTTTGGTTTCTTAGATATCCAGGCGCGACTTCGCCATCAAGGTATGTCTGTGAGACCCTTTCGGGACGCTTCGTCAATGGATTAAACCACCAGGTGATGGTGCTTTTGGTGGCACTTCCAAGATACTTGAGTCAGACGATGGGATTGACAGAAGCCCATTCCATTTAGCGACTTTGGTCGAAGATGCAACAGATTTTGTTTTCGTTGAGCAGATTTGGGTCGCCTAACTTTCGTGAACAACTACAGTTTCTGAGATGGGCCGGTACCAGATATCTGCCACATTCGTTGGAACACCGGCAGAGCTTTACTCTCATATGGACGGTACGCGCCCAAGTGCTATTTAATTTGATATCAATACGACCTTGTTAGTAAGCGCAAATTGTCAGCTTACAATGATCAATAGTCGTTCCTATAATCTGCAGCAAGCCAGTGAGTTGCTGGTTTGCAAGTAATAGAGCGTACTACCTATGCTTATCACCGTAATTTTCATAACGCTTTTCCTCAAACGACAACACTTGTGTTTCCTGGCGTTGAGGCACGATGGAAACAAAGCTCTAAGGTCTCCACCCATACCGCTGGGAAGTAAGCAGGTGAGCAAGAATGCATTGTTGGTTAATTATTGTTTTATTATTGTTACTATTGTTATTATTGTACATTATTATTATTGTTATAATTATAGTAATAATTATTATTGTATAGCCCTTGGGAGCCTTACGTGGTATAAACAATGCACAGCTTACTTAGTTATTCCCTCTAGCAGCTGGTGTTGCCACAATGCGCACAGCTATTTTTCCTGTTGTGTGCCCGTTAAATTCTATTCTGTAACCCTCGTTATCTTCCGAATGGTGAGCTGGGGCGTTTTTCCATATCACCATTGGCCATCAGAGAATACCTCACGGTAGGTCCCAATAACAACATCACTTACCAAAGGAGACCAACTTGACTTGACTGAGAACCAGGCCCTTCGACTTGCTCCATACAGTTACCCTGAAAGGACGCAAGGTAAATGGAGCGCTGAAATCTGCGCCGAACCACTGAAACACTGCCTTGACCAACGAATACTAGTGACCCTCTAAAGGCGAGTGATACACTTGATGCAACCGGCAGCTAATACCCTTACACCTACCCAAACATTCCGTTGTCGTATGGCCCCCAGAGCCGTTTGCCTACCTTGCCCTCAGCTAGGCAGACAAAATAGACGCTTTTGATGTTTTTCACCAAGGTTACAGCCGGCGCTTAAGCCGACTAAGGGATTGTGTAACCGTCAAGTTATTGATGCCTTCAGACGACCAGCTTACAATAGGTTAGAGGAACAATTTTCGGCCAATAATTCCAGGCCAGGTAAATCACTGGCCATTGTTGCGGACAAAAATTTTCGTAAATACATTGAATGGACTTGAATGTTACCCTACTTAATACCCAACTATCCCCTGATCTCCATTATGAACGGGGTCCACACGACCTCTGGGTTTGACGAAGGTACATTTAGTGAACGGAAAAAAATTAAAACAATAAAAAATAAGCCACCACCTTTTTATACCTTGCTACCTATTTGACTTGCTTGATGCAGTTCACACCAGGTTCCTCCCAGCTAAGTCCCTGCCCTGGACTACTCCATCCGTTCTGTTTAATGAGCGGTGCCCCGTCTTGCCTAACCCCAAGTTACACAGACGGAGCATAAGTCAGAGTTTTTCTTACCTGAGGACGTTTTACACGACAAGCAACCCATTCATCACCCGCAAAAAGACACTTCGGTACGCTTCTGTTTGGCTCGATAGCTCACGCACCGTCGCCGTTTAAACATGTTCACACGCTCTGGCCGTTTCCGTCCCGGTCTCATTGTCCCAATGTTAGCTACCGCCTTATTTGCCTCCGCGACTTGCCTTTTCTAGCAACTGTTAGCCGTCTGCTTGTTCCAACTGACTGAGCTGTTTTACTGGCCTGGCTTTCCCCCGACTGGATAAAATATCTGGTAGCTGGAGTTCTTTCTTAATGCACAAGCCGCAATTATGACTGCTTGGTGGCATGGCAACTTACCGAACTGGCAGCATGCACGAGGGATGAAAACTTAGTGCAGTAGTCGGTACGCCCTGCAGGGAGGGTCGACCTGTTGCGTTGCACCATGGATGCCTGCCGCCCAAACAGTAGCACGGGTGCTTCGCCCATCGCCGGGGGTTCCGAGCATGGCCTTTAATTAAGGAAATCAATAAAAGAGCACTGTTGTTTTCTGTTCGTGGCTGCTGGGCTGGACTCTTCCCGGTTGTGCCATTTAACTGACAAAGTTATAAACTGCAGACGATGAAAAAACTGGGTTTCCATCTAGTTAATAAAAAATAAAGGAAATTCGTAAAAAACAGATGGGATGGCCTGAAGACTGTGATGCCCATGGCCTACATCGGAGCTTACGGAGGTGTAGCTCCTTTCGTCATAACTGGGGTTGTACCGCAGCAAAGCGCACTTAGTCAACCAAACGGAACACACGCACCCACCCATTACTCCCAGGAGTAAGCATATGAAATGAGAAATGTGTATACAAAGGTTCCAATCCCTCCACTACTGGCATGCAAGCTTAGGGCCCAACGACTATTTATTCGTCATGCTGATAGCAGCGCCTCGGAGTACGGTGACTATTCCTCTTACACTTACTTTCCTTCCTAGTTTATGGTTCTGCCCAACTCAAGTAATATATATCGGATAAACTAGTCCGTCACCTCAGAGGTTCATCCCCGTCAGTCCCTATATGTTTAATTTCTCAAGCCCATTACCTCTCTGCGAGCCAATACCGGTTTGCACTAAGTCTCTTGTACTTCAATATCATATGTTAGCTAACTCAACCCTTGCTTGGTCCCTAGTCTACTAAGCACAAATCCTTCCCTATCCTATCTCATATAATCACTTGTTGTCTCCACCCTAATAGCGGTAGACGTCTAGTCTTTCTCTGATGTCTCCTCATGCTTTGTTAATCTCATCCCGTTCCCTCGTCTTCCTAGGATTTGGACTCCGACAATATCAGGCATGGACTACTGGTTGGCTGTTATTCACGCTCAGAGGATTGCACATTCCAGCCCAATGACTTTAAATGTGACGTCCGTTACGGGACTGTCCGAAAACCGAAGTATGTCAGGCCACTGATGGCACGGCGCTGCCATACCCAGTTTGGTAGCACACCACAACTGTTCCCTTCCAACCCTCGACCGTACCCTCTCGTTCACTCATTCCATCAACCGCAAATACGAATAAGCTCCTCACCTGGCCCCAGCTGCCTCCATTTTATGCTCACTCCAAACTGCTAAACCTGCCGTTCGAATGTGGCCATTTCGGTGGACTTTCAATCTCTGCCTCCCCCCCCACAAAAAATCAACAATTTTCAATGCAGTTCGCGCTCCGGCCCGTGTGTTGCCACCATCTCACTCATCCAAGGAACTATTATGCCCGACTTCACAACAACGACACCAGTGAGTCTCTGCAGTTTCACTGTATACCATGTCTCTGAGATTCTTGTTACCCTTTATCCGCCTTACTATTCCCCCACTTCATCATCCCAACATACGCTTTTTATGATCCTGGCCGTGAGCCCAACAGTCCAAGGCCACGAGGCCTCAGCGGTTTTTTAGGCTCCAGTTCAATTTGACCGGCTGGATGATGTCAACTCTGTTGCTTCACCACATCTGATGTTCTGGCTTCTCAGTTTCCGCAGTTTACACTTCTCTCATCATATGTCAGAAAGGAAGCATCTTGTTTTGCCCTTCCTCGTTTTCTTTTGGTCTGCCACCTTCAGGTCCTAGCGATATTCTCTTGCTCCATGTTCTCTTCACAAAAGAGCATAGTAACTGTGCTTCATTGCTCGTGCCAGTTTAGTGATGATTACGTTTACATCGGATAAAGCCCACCGCTTATGACGCCCCTCCTTTTCCCGAAACCCCCTGTACCCACAATTCCCGCCTTTATTCTGACTGTAGCCTTATGGTCATGCAAGACGGCATGCCTCTCACAAGTTGGGAATAAGCTTTATTATTATTATTAACATCCTGAAACCAACTTTTTCTGTGACCATTACGCAATTGTCAGGCCCACATAATGCTGTGACTTTTTGAGACAACTCTCTTTGATATATCACCATACCAGTTAGCTCAAACCAAGGCATCCGGATAAAAAACCATTTGCTTCTGTTTGGTGTATTTAAATCACCGAGGGTATTGGGAACATGTGAGATGTATTTGGAATAGCGTCGAAAAACTGGTAGCAAGTTAAGTGCGCCAAACTTATCACAAGCAAGGCTGATGTTTGAAAGTGCGATGTAAGTCACTCAAATTATTTTTTCATGCTACCTTTGCTCCGAATTCTAAGGTGGATAAGGCCTTGGGACCAGGGTAGAGGACTATACCTTCCGTACGATTTCACCCACGCCAGTAGGATACACTTTCGTTTTTATATGCACTCTTACATCCCAGATTAGTTTGAATGGTCGATGAAATACGCTCGAGTTCTGGCGCTACAGCTATGGTGCGGAGAAATTATTTAGGAAGCTTTGTATATCTTCATGGGGCTCCGATCGGGAGGCAAATACGTAGCAACGCCGCACTTAGACGCACGGTGTTTTTCTCCGCAAAACCCCCGCGCGTGGAATAAATCGTTCTACTTCAAAGTGTTGCATTTAGTTGCCATGTGCTCAAATCATCGTCATCTGCCGTAAATGTTTCGCAGTTTGCTTTCATTATTCTTTTGAGTTTTCAGCGCGCATTCGGCCCTGAACTTGCCGTGCCATGAGTTCAGAAGCGGCTTAACATACGTTTGTTGAGATACTGGGGGCTGTATGCTTCTTATACCTTATGGTGTTTAAGGAGGCGTCACCTGAACACATCAAGGATAACATATGGTTGTTGTGCGTTCATCCAGTAATCCGAGCATCAGCAACATTTTTCGTTACGAATGGGTGTACTGCAAATGCAACATGCGGCCGGGGAATTCGGCAAAATCCTTACTACTCAGAACATATACAACTACCACAGGAAGTGTCGATCAGCTCTGTTGAGTAGGTACCAGACAGTTGGGTTTTTATTGTGGCAGAGGATATACCTTTGGTCGTGGGAAAACTTCGGATGACTGGACGCGTGCTTGCGTTTCTCCAGGCGGCAGCAGATAGCGTTTTTTCGTCGCATCCCAGATGTAATAAAGTCGGCGGAAGGCTAGGACGAACCGCTTTGGGTAAGTTTTCCAAAGCACCAAATATCCGGCCTGTATATAAAAGCTGTTCGTCAACAAATAAAATACCCCAGTAGACGTGCCAACCGATCCTGCTGGGGGTCGCGTATATTTAAATGGCAGTTGGGGAACATGTCGTACATAGGGACCCAAGCAAATTATTGGTGTTTTCCACTACAGCCGTTCAGCTTGCAGCCTCCAACTCACTTTGATGAAGGCGAAACACCTTCACTTGAGACTAAACTCGGTGGGCTCTCGATCGAATGGCAGTACCAGAAATTTTTCTGTAAATGACATGGTTTGCATTGCTCCTCTCATTTTGCTCGGTGGGTAAGACGCATTTTGTCAGACAAAATATTGTCAAATACGAAAACTTTCAACCTTCGAGGCGTCTTTTTTACGACGCCCGTTTTGCGAGCGGCACCTCTGGGTTATATTTATTTGGCGGAAAGTTCTTCGAAGATCTTCGTGCCTGGTTAATATATACTGAGGAATTTTTGATGGCATGCTCTTTCGAGTGCGTGTTGACATGTACCATGGGATAAATTCACATATCTACCACGCTTGAAAAAGCGTTGCTGGTTTCGATAGACAAATAAGGATATGTTCATTGTGCCGGCTTTTTCCCACTTCTTCCAAAATTGCATTCTTCAAAAACACCATCTTGCCATTGCACACGTAGTATGGCACCTCAGGTAAACTTCCTAGTCAGCGTCTCCGGTATTTGGTCTATGCCTGCCACTCAACGTGCGGGTTTATTTTCCCTTCTCTAAATTATGTTTTGCGAAGCTTTTCTACTACCAGCTGGCAAGAACACACCGTGTTGACCGGCTAAGCTATCGTACACCTGCACCACAGGGTACCCCAGTCAGAACTCGCTATTTTCAACCAAACAAACATGTGACCAATTTTTTTCCTGAGGGAAGTCCAGGAGTGCCAAGGCATCAAACGAGTGGAAGTCCAGTAACAACGCGAAACAATCAGCGGTCGGTACTATGGAGAGATTTTTGCTCATCCTCACGCTCTATTGAATACCTGGGCTAGCTGCGATACACAGACGTGCTTCCGCTAAACGGAGAGGACATCCACGCACCAAGGACTCGACCAAATTCTGCAGTTGAAAAAATTAAGGGCGTCAATTTACTGTTGACCCAATTACCGTATTTAAACATTTACTTATGTTTTGGAGGTGCGGCAAACTTCCGTATAATGTGTACCAGCAGTGCGCGCCGAAGCAGTTTGCTGACAAATTTACCCAAAAGTTCGCAGAGTAAAGGTCAGTTTGAAGGAGAGAAAGATGCGGACTGCAGATGTCGAGATTCTGATAACGGCCTTGTCGTATTTATGCTCACTTTTCCCAGCGTTCCACTGACGAGAGAGAAACTTGGACCTGTTTATGTGTGGGCACTAGATAAAGCAGATGAAATTTTCATAATATACATAGGTACATGTAGATGGCCTAAAAATTCGCTCGGTTTTGACCACCCGTCCCGCCCTACGGGATTACCAAAACGACCTTTGTCATGCATGGTGAGAAAGGACCAGAAGACATCACGAGGATAGATGCCAAAAAAGATTTGGGTATCTGGCTCTCTCCAAACCTGTCCTTCTCACTGCACCTTGAGAAATCGGCTCAGAAGGCATTCGGGTCCATCGAGGGCGCATGGTTTTTCATTGCTGTAATTCAGACAATGCAATGAGACTGCCATGTCTAGGGCCTATGTCAGACCGCTGCTTGAATATGCCAATCCGGTTGTCTACTCAGGACGCACGAAAGACGCAATCCTCATTGAGCGTGTCCAGCGAGCTGCTACGAAAATGGTTGCCGGTCTCAAGTCCATGGACTACGAAACGCGTCTCGCGGTGCTTGACCTCTTTACCTTGGGGTATCGTCGCCTCCGAGAGGGCTTAATTCTTACTTACGCCCTGTTTGAACAAGGCCTGGCCAAAGGTTTTTCACCGTTGGCCCAGCAAACACGGCGGGGACATGGTAAGAAGATTTTTAAGCTCAGAGCGCACACCTTCATTAGGCAAACTTTTTCTCATTTCGGGTAGTTGCTGAGTGGAATAACCTTCCTGAGACGTTGTCCACGCTCCCTCTAGAACTCAGTTCAAAACACTATTAGACACTTATTTACGCGAGTCCTCGCGCTGGCAAACATACTGCCCCGCGCTGAGAACTTAAAGAGCAGTGCTACACCCTTTTTCACTTGTGCCTTTCAGGTGAACGACAGCTGCTGAACGACAGAACAAAACCGACCAGGGAATCTTGGGCAAAAGCCTCGCTCCTGTGTATCAATCCGTGAATCCGTGACCTGATTGATATCATGTCGTGCATGGTGCCGCATGACTGTAATTTTCTTAGACATTTTCCTGATTGAACATAGGCATACGTCAACAGGTTCCCAAACCAAGACAAACGAATTATTGATATTCGCAACGAAAAATTTTGGGCAAGACCCTTGACCGATGGTAAGCAGGGCCTGATAGATTGTAAAAAAGTTTTTTGTTGGAGCGCTCTCCAACGCCTGACTTGGTCAAGGGACTCCGTTGATCGAAGATTTACGAAATGCGATTAGCATGATGCATCAACGACAAGTACCATAACTTGTTGGGATACAGATTCTGCAAGATTTCGTACCATAATATGGTTTAGCCTTTTTCGAAAGGAACACTGCATCGGAGCATCTTAACATTGAGATATTTGTCCTGATGTGTGCACGTCCGTCCGAGGGCTTGCATGCATGAAGTTCATAGGACCACAAGAGGTGGATCATGTTAACCTGTCCAGCATTTACGTTTTCAGGTGAAAGTGACAGGACAGCAAGTTGTAAGTAGTGTGCACAGCTGTTGGGTTTTCAACGGCGGACACGAGCGGCCTGACAAGGCAGGGTGTATCGTGCCGTGAATTATGTGTCCGGATTCGATGGTAATATTAAGCGTATTCGCTGAGTGTCACACATGGGCCCATATGGGACCAATCAGCACTCTTTTTCTTATTCCTACTAACCCAGAAAACCTTGCCTGAGTATTTTACTCTGCTGAATATACGCGCCGAGCCTTAGATGCACACCCAAAATTTCGCTGAATCCATAGTTCGGAGGATAAAAAATTTAACACAATGTTTCAGCATTTGACGGCATTTATTCGGCACTTAAGATCTTTCCATGCGGGCGTAGTTTTGCTGAAAGTTGTTTAAACGTACTCCAGGTCCACATTGAGCGCGGGATTTATATTTTAATGGCTGCCAACGGCTTTGCGTGATGTACATCTGATGACGGTGGGATATTTGCGGAAGAGCCGGTTTCTCCGCGTGTTTTATTTTGCATTGCGTTTGGAAATAATTTCCAAACGACGATGACAGTAATTTCGCTCTCTGTGTCGCCGGAAACTCAAAATTGAACAGCTTTTAACAACCTGTGTATGAAAAAGTCCCCAATCATCGTGGCAAATGTCCTGCAAAACCAAGCCAAGGAATTCGTCACAGCTAGTAAGTTTTTCTTTATGATGGTCAGTACATGCTATATCAGGCGCAAGGCTATACCGGACCCTCGATAGTGCTATTGGTAGAATTAGTGTATTTCTGGGCAGAACAAGCATACAGCACAATAAGGCGGCCAGTGCTTTTAAGTTCTGGCGCAAATTAACGGATTGAGGCGGTCTTGTTGGTGCCTTTAACAACCTCATCCGGTTAATATTGTGGAGATGCTGAAGTACGGGCAGTCCATCAGAATGGGTATGGTAGTCACGGTACCGTCATCGCAACGCCGTACTTGGGTCCGTGGACAGCCCCGTACATCAGCATCTTAGGTGAGTTGTTTAGGGTTGTTATTATAGTCACGATTCGCCAAAGAATTGTCACAATTTGAGACCGGCATGCATTAAGAGTATTCTTGGGCCCATTGAGGGCGCATGGGGTTTCATTACTGTAATTCAGACAAAGCAATGAGACTGCTGTCTATACCCGGCACACAAAATAGGAAACGTCTCAGAAAGACTTTAGAAGGTTCCATGATGCGAGTTAGACTGCGGCCCGAAATAACAAGCGGCCAAAAGTGGTCACATTTCCTGACTAACTAACTTCTTCTGGACCCCGGTTTTCAAATAGCTGAGGAAAGCCTTGTCAATATAGAGCATGCAGACGTCGTTCTCATCTTCAAAAAGGAGGAAAAGGTGCAGTTGTTTTGAGTGAACTGACCAAAGTCATCCCGTCCTTTGGTATGCACCCTGCACTCACAAAGTGTAAGGTAGTAATAAGGTTCGTTCACAACTGGTGGGTAGCACGATCGGTCAGGCATGATCATAAGCTTACATTCAGAATTAAGCATGAGTTTGTTCGTAGTTGCGGGTAATGGACCGAGTGGGCGAAAGGGTACAGTCGAGAGTAGGGAGGGATTAGTTGCGGGTGTACCATAAAATCGGGTATGGCAGTGCCGTGCCATCATTACACTGCCGTACTTCGGTTTCTGGACAGCCCCGTAACGGACGTCATGTTTGAGATGATCGGGCTGGGATGTGCAATTCTGTGAGCAGCGAGGTTTTTGAGTTGGCCAAGGGAATTTGCAGAGGTAGGACGAAGCCAATGTAAGATCGCAGGTATTTTTCTGGTCCGTTTGGGGATCTCTGGGGATGTAAATCACTGACCGGGTGGGGTAAATAATAGCAAACTGGGTTTCCGAACCGATTATTGCCGGGTGTTGAGTGGACTCGACACAAAGTACCCGCCCGCTCAATGCGTCTTCGTTACCCCCAGCATCCATGGGTGCACGTATGATGACGCACGTTTTCCTTGGATCCCAGGGCTCAAGTCTATACCATTTGGTCTACGGCTGATACATATACACCCCTCTTTGGCTTTAACTTGGCTGTGCTCAATAATGCAAACGGTTGCTGAATACCACTACTGAATAATCGATGTACACACGGGACTAATTGAGCAAGTGGTGGGTTTACCCTTGTAACAGCAAGACTGCAGCTTTAGCGTGGACACCTATTTGGAATTGTGGACAAATGGATTTAGTAAGCACTTGGTGAGTTGGCCACTACAACTTTGTTTAATTATATGTTTTAAAGGGTGTGTACGGAGTGTGTACGAGTCGTAATTGTTTATATATTTTTCCTTTCAGAAATCCTGTCGAGTAAATGCGGCTCCCTGAAACTGAGAACTGGATTTGCAACACATTAGGTTTGTACCGATACAACCAATAAATAGAAACATGATTTTTTAAAGGCGGCTGTGTATTTTTAGGCATGGGGTTGGCACACGGATGACATGAATGGAAATGAAGGACCAACTTTGGTCGTTGGTTTGGTCTATTATGTATAGTTGGGGCATCAGCCAGTTACGAGCGTGCGTACGGGCCCTTCAGTTACTATAGGTAGCCACGGTAGGCGACGTCGAGTACGGTTATGAGCGTGACGGTCCATCGTTGGCCATCGGGTTGGGCTGCTGAGCCTAGGTGAGGCCTCGTACTCAACGTTGCACGTAGACACTGGTTCAGCAATTACCATAACTAGCCAAGGTAGGCGATATCGACTGCAGCTATGAGTGTGAGAGACCCACGTTGGGCGTTAGATGAGGATACCACGCATAGTTGCGGCATTATTTTCACCGGCCCACATAGATACTGGCCTGGTGTTTACTATAGGTAGCAGAGGTAAGCGACATCGCATACAGGTGTGTGTGAGAGACAGTCATTGTTCACTGGATTGGGTTATTGTACACAGGTGAGCCCTCATAAGCAGCGTCGCACATAGAAGTGGGCCTAGCAGTTACAACAAGTATTCGAGAAGATTGAAAACGCGTAAAGTTATGATTATAAAAGACCGTCATTGGCCATTAAATTAGGTTGCCGTGTATAGGTGAGGCCTCATAATCAGCATCACACGTGGACACGGGCCTAGCAGTTACGATACGTAGAGAAGGTAGGCGATAATGAATGCAGTTATGGGTATGACGGGTCGTCAGTAGCCGTTGGATTAGGTTATCGTGTATAGGTGGGGCCTTGCTGCAGTGACGATAAGTAGTCGAGGTGAGTGACAACGACTACCGTTATCACGATGACCGCTTTATGACGTATTCCACCTAGGGTGAGTCATATTCCTAATAGGAATGATACCATTGTGTTGGTAATTTACCTCCTGACGCTGTATTATCCACGAGCTAGTTATGCATGGCTGGGAAGGACAATCATCCACAGAGATCGCCCTCGCATCTCCATTGCACAATTCATACTGTTTTTTGACATCGTTATACTTAATGGAAGCTGATCTCCATAAGAAAAAGCGTTGTGATGAAGTTCGCTGAACAAAATTAACTCGTTCGCTTAATCTGGGGAGTATAAAGCAAACAAACGTTGATGACCGATTTCCCTGGGTGGAATCTGCATTGGATATTCTGTAGATGTTATTCCATTCTTAAATAACGCCAAAATATGGTAAAGCGCGATTTCGTGTTTTATCTCTCGTAAACCGGTAGCAAAATGCGAATCGGTGATGGTCTGTGACCTCGAAATTTCGCCCACTTGAACAAAATGCCTTGAGCAACATATCACCTACAAGTGTAAATGGATTAGACCAACTCCCCGTAAAAGTCACAACATCCAAAACCCTATAGTTCCGGCGAAAATAATTTGGGTGTGCTTCTAGTGAGCGGCAATATACGCCACCGTCGAACCAGTAAAAAGTTTCAGCGTAAGGTGACTAAATACGTACTGAGTCCCCTGAAAATTTCTTAATCCGGTCGCAAGCTTCTCTCTCCAAATGCGATTGTCCAAGGAAACACTGTTCAAACCTGTTTACCAAAGGTATTTACATTTGACTGCATTGATATAACCTCTTATAATCCGCTAAGTGGGAAAAAGTGCAAAAAGGTCGGTCTTCAGTTCTTGCGGTTAATTTTTGTTCTATTAAACCCCAAAAGCTTTGAAGATCGGCTCCACGGTTTAGGTATTTCGTTTAAAATTTGTTCAGTTTTGCGAAAACTACGAGTCTTCAATCAAATATTAGCAGGCGAACGTCCAGGTGTGCGGGATAAGATGCCAAAATTTACTCCCAAGTATGATCGAACGGCGTTTTGATACTTACTTTCATTCATGACAATTTAAAGAAAAAGGAATCCCAAATTAGGGATTCCTTTAATTTTAATGCTGGCTGTCATGGAAGCTTAACCTCTTACGGTCATTTCCAGGTCCTTTTTACTGCGATTTTCACTTGTATGTAGCGTCAGAATATTGCTTGAGAAATCTTCGTGACCTTGACTCATATTCTAGCCAAACAAACGGTACTGAACATTATCAGCACAAAATATATACCTAACAAAACGGAACAGGTAATACTATCACAATCTGGCCTCGAAGAAAAACTGCGCTGGTAGACGGGCAGTCATCAGCATCCGGATGGCAGCTGAACTGTCGTTTACATCATGCAGCAGCTATGAAGCAAACTGTTGTGCAGGCACCAAAGAACACTGTAGGCATGGTCTGCTTTTACGAGGTCCCACTTATTATTGAAGTTACCGCTTTAAAAGAGATAGCGTAGCCAAGTGACTACTCAGGGACCTCGGCCGTGGGGACAGTTGATGGATCACAAGGAAGACAAACCCGTCACACGGACTCTTTAACAATCTGTGCCAATGATTTGCATGTGGCGGACCTCAAAACCTATCGTTTGGCATCACCCGAATTCAGCGTAAATATTATTTTCTAAGGCAGTCAATGGTGACACCCCGAGGCTTACATTTTCTAGGTGGTTATGCCAGGTGTGCGGTCGATTAGTTGCTGGGGTTACGATACTACTATTAAAGAAACCAGCGGACGAATCAGAATGTGCACTGTAATAAGGGTGGATAGTAATGTGCATTTTAGGAGATACGCTCGCTTCCGTATTTGACAACTAACTTTAAAATCCAACGAGGGATCCGCGAGGGACAGGCTTTCGAACTAGACGCCCCAACAGCAGTGCCAAAATTTGTGTGCTACGGGCCAAGCGCAAAGGAAGTGGGGCTGGAGGCACCATGACTTACTGCAACCGGACACCAAACAACGCTACACGGAACTATTGTGTCATCCGGAAAGAAGTACCAGAATCACCCTGCTTCCCAAGCTGTATAGACAGTGACCTCTGTGAGGACATCATTGTTTGAAAAGGCCAGAAATGGCAGCTGCGCTTGGATAATTTTGGCATTTGGGGGCTCAAAAAGCATCTTGAGAGCGGTCATTACAGACACCTACATCACGCAGCTGTAATGTCATGGCACGAATCATCAGAGTGCCGCAGTCTTTTTCAGTGGACCATAGCAACGGCGTGGCGACTAGCGGATCCCCATTACTCAATGTGCGACAAGAGCGCACCAGAAACTTTCAGACTCGCGGAACCGGCAGGCCGATCAAGTGGGGGATCGTGAAAGTGTTTAATATCATCCCTCGTTACCAGGAGAGAGAAACACCGGAGAGAAACGGCGTGAATTGCAGTGAACAAACTGTCTGTGGGCACCCTGGGATCAGATCCAGACTGACGTTCTCCCCTTATACAAACAAAAAACTACAAGGACATGGGATCCGTTGTAACTACGTGATGTGAAGATACGACAGCGAAGCATCGGTGTTCAACACTGATGTCATGCTGTCGATGATGATGATGATGGGAAGAATTTTTCTTGCCAGTATCAAAGAACGTGACACACATAAAAATGCCAGCTGGTTCGGGTACGGCTGGCACCCTACTCATTCACAGCGTCAGACGGACCGCCCTATGGTCACCCAGAAGCCGATGCATTCTAATTTTTTGCGATGTTTGTCAAACCGGATAATCTGCTGATTGCACTGGAGCGCTCAGGTTCTGGATGGTTGAACTCCATAAACTCTCTTGCGCACTCCCTAAAGTATAGCGAACCTCATGGAAAATGATGGAATCTGCTGCGTCATTCTCACTCACCCGGTGGCCGAGCCTAGTCAGCTGTTACGATGGTTATCTCCCGATCCGTGTTTGAAATTATTCACTGCTTGCTTATTCTTCGTAGGGAGATTGAATGACCGTATCGCTGTTCATAATGTTTTATCTGCAGGCGGGATCATATTAGCCTTACACTCAAAGCCGGTGACACCGGTATCTTGACGGTGCGTAGAAAGACCCCAAAGTCTCACTCATTTAAAACATTTTCGAGAAGTAAAACGCACCAGGTGCCACAGCTAGTCGTCAGCTAGCCATTATCAAAGCCAACCAACCGACTGATCCGATCTTGCTTCATTCCATTGAACTGTAGTGTCGGCAACTCAGACAAAGTCCCAAAGGATTCCAGTGATGAGAAAGTTTGAATGAGGCCCTAGAACGGGTGACGCGATACACACTGTTTCGCGTCCCTCAGACCTGGAATACAGCGCGAGAGAGCTGTCAACCTATCTGGATTTCATCGTCAAATCCACAACTCCCTCATCCACCATCCATGTCCGAATCACTCCCCCATATTCGGTTGCTCCTATGCCATTTCCTCACAGAATGTGATTTATGTATATCCCTGCAATCAGTCGGAACCATGAGACAATTCACGCACTTCAATCCCCCACTGAGTACCGCAATTCCACTGACGTGCACCGAAGTTCTGTCTCACATAATATTTGTCAGCCCTCTTTGACACTGGTCGTTACCAAAGAACGCTCCATTTACTGGGTAGTGGCTCATTTCACAAATCACCTGAGCACTCACTCAATAATTTTCCTACGACCACTATTGCAGCAATCTGATCGTTGTGCTAAGGATCGCTACCTGTCACGGTGACCACGGAATGCCTCTAGTTGATCTATTTATGGTGGGCTATATTGTTACACCAGTCCTAATGGCAGAAAAATAGTAACCACCCCGAAATCTCTGAGCGCAGCCAGTTCTCGATCAAAGTAATGCAGTTTCCCTGATCACGTGCGACATATTCCAAACCAAAACAATAGATATTCGCCCACTATAATCAGACCGAATTGTAAACAGACTATGCTTTCCGAGTACTTGCAACTTAAGGTGGAGCACAGAACTCCATTCGTTAACTGGACCTGTTTGTCACCGGTGCCCTGTATAAAAAAATGCTTGCCACTTTCTCTCTACTCCAACAGGGTTTGAGTTTGTCAAGGGGTGTGGCAGCTGAAACGATGGCTAATAAATGTGCAGGATATTTCTCAATCCCACCGGCGCTTTTCGCCACCCCACTACATCATCAAATTTGTAATCGAAACCCATCCTATTTGCGCCTCTGTCGGTTTACCGCTACCCCATGGCCCATAGGCTTGTGTCCTCCAAATATGGGCCCTCGATCCGGCGACGCCCAATGAGCCGTTTTGTTTTTCGTTTTCCTCCGTACACCGTAAGCTGGAGAAAGAAGATTATCAGTCAACCCAATAGGGACCCACCAACTTCATCTCTATGCCCTGTGAAATTGTGGAAGAGAGCGCCAGCTGAGGTACGCAGCATTTCCTCAGCTCCCATAAATTACATACTCTACCTCAGACAGGTGTATGTCCACGACTGGTATTCCATCGAATACGTTTAATTATTCTTATACCACACTAGTTGTGTAAGGGTGAGAATGTCTGGGCGTTACTTGCTGCGCTGGCAGAGTGTTTTGCTATGCGACTATTCTTAATGAGTGAGAACAGGTTGCATACCTCTGAGACTACTAGTCAAGGCAGTCATTTAAGACAATCTCCATCTGGTTCGTCAGACCACTGAGATGGGGGTGGTTTTAGGCATGGTAAAAATAGGCAAAAATCATAAAAGATACCACACTCAGCTTCTTGAAGAGATTATATAGCCAAGGCCCCGAAATGCAGGGTCACAGCTTGTCGCACGAGCAGGTCAAAAATATCTATTTCAGCAAACCAACAAATCTGTCGTTAATTCTGTTCACAGGACTCAACTTTACTGAAATGAGTATTACAATGCACTCACTTGCAAACAAATCTGGTTCTGCGGGAGACTCACCTGGAATCCAGGTGAATCTATCGTTTATGATTCAGCTGGATTCCAGGCGAGTCACTCACAAAACTAAATTAGTTTCCGAATGAGAGTATTCCGCTAATTTCGTGTAATTTGGTTTCAAGTGGAACATAAGGCTGACAGAAACTATGGGATTACACCGACTTGATGAGCTCTAAGAAGGGCGAAACCGATCGTGGGCTGTCGAAGAATTTTCAGCGACCTTATAAGTAGTGTATGGGTATTACCATGTTTTAATTAGTCTCAGGCTGCTGTACTGACCATTAATCAACACGACATTTCAACACAATTAGGGCACATCATAGGCGCTCTCGGTTTGTTCCACTTGTTTGCAAGTGGAGGCACATTCGAGATTTGTCCTCACTTATACCGAATTTGTTACCCTTAGAACCGCATTAACTTCCGTTCTTCAGTTATCCCACGACGTCTTCTGATGGGGTTCGTTACGTAGACGGAGTCAATGATTGCAAGTTAGCTAGGTCTACCACTACAGTTCCAAGTTGTATGGCTATTTTCATACCGTCTCATCCAATTTATCCAGAAATTGTTCTTCGGGCAATTTTCAGCTGTGGAGGTCGTAAGCCATTGAGAAACAGATTCATCCGCTGGTTGCAAATTTTCGTGCAACCAAGATTCTGATTGAACCGAGTTTCTGGACACAATCGTAGAATACACATACCCTCGAAGTGTCCATTCTACGACCGGTCAACTGACCGAATCTAGAGACTACATCGCCACTGAACACGCTCCCGGTTCGAGGTCATAGGGATGGGTGAAGTAACCATCGAGCGTCCGCCATAAAACTTGAGCACCTCCAAATTTCCGACATCCGTCGGCTACATCACCCGTGGGAATTGAACATAGCAGAAACAGTAGATGTTGTGTCTAGAGTTTGAGTGAGAGAACCCACGCATGACAAATCAAATGAGTGTATTCCTAACGGTTTCAAGGGTTGTACGCAGTGGATGCTCTATCCGACACTGAAACCTAGTTTCGATCATTTTCAACTAGTTCGGACTTAGTTGTAATGCGCTCACCCAATCCTCCTCCACGAAGCTGCTGCTTGCTTGCACTATTCAGACATTAGAAAACTCTAATGATAATCACAGTTCGTCCGCCCAAGAGAAGAAATATGTTTGCGGCACATAGACAATGTGCCTTCTGGGAGCCAAGAAAACTGTACTACTATGAACATCTTGTGGGAAGTTGCGGCTGTCGCAGTGTAAGATGGGAAAATGCCCACCCTTCTCACGAAGATTGTTTAGTGCAACACAAGAAGTTCAGTTTTGATGCGAAACCGCCTGGAATTAGTAGCTTTGTGGTAAAAACGTGGGTAGCAAAAGCGATTTCCATACCAATAATGTTTATTGTGGCCTCCAAGGTGCATAATGGAATTAAATTGAAATTCCCAAAGTGTCAATCGCAATTTCACAGGAGGCGCTCCCGTGTTTGGTAAGCTTTTTTAACCTAGAAGGATGAAATCTACTCGGGGATTGGTTTGTTCTCAATTCAACTTATGCTATTCTGTAGAGGAACAGTCAGACCGTTCAGCATTGTGATGTATACGAAGATGAAGCGCGTACTACTGAAAGGAATTGAATACGCATCTGGTCATTCACTTCGTGACTACTTGACCGAAAAACTTGAGACTCTGTCTCGCCAGACGGCTTCTAAACTCAACTTGCGGGCAGTAGAAATTACTGAGCCATCATCTGCTTCGACTGACCGTTCCAACTTAGGCAGTCGTGTGCTTCACGTGTGGTTGAAACGGGGTAGCCATAACAAATCATACTGTAGCAACAACTGTAGAACAATAGGGTGCAACATCAAACATGAAAGAATTATTGTCCCTAATTCGAACTTTTCAAAGATTGTACTCATTCCCGCTTTCCGGTTAGTTATCGAACGATTGCGTGAAGCAGAACATGGTGGCTCATCTCAATACTAACGGGACATAGTGAAACATTCAGTCAGCGCTGTTTAAAAAGCATTTTCGGTGCAACAACGTTTCCGAGTCGTATACCCGAGAATGGATTAAACTAAGGGCCCGTCTAACTTCCCAAGCGTTTATCGTGGAAACTGGGAGTATATGCTCGTTTTTCGGACATCCGTAGAGTTCCCAAAAGCTTCGTCCCCATCGCACCAACCTAATGCGTGACTTCTGCGGAATCCGACCAAGAACCATTGGTCCTCACTAACCAATGTGCAAATGTTCTGCATCAGCGTGCAATTAGCCCCCTGATTTTATTGGAAACCCTGAAAGCGTCGGTCCATGTGGGTTTAGTACTTACTGTTACCTTGTAATGAGAGTATTCCACCGATGACTCCAGTTGGAGTTGTCCAAATAACGCCGTTTTCTAGGTTTGAGTAGTTAGGGGGTAGTACGCACACAAGAGTCTCTCATTCGTACCTATGGTTCTGAGCAGAAAGGACATTAAACCCCAACTGTTTCATATATTTACAGTAATTCTGTAGTAGACGACCAAACAAAATTGATCATCACGGAAATATTTTACACAACATACAACAGGTGTACACTAGTTCATTCGTTCGACAGATGGATTGTGGAAGCAAAAAGTGCTGAGTAAATGCGGACCAAGTTCAGGCACCAAAGACGTAGGGGGCGATCTATGTTTGTAGATCCTGAAATTTAAACAAAAAATAAATGACTGAATGAGTGCAAGACGCAGCTGAGATTTACAAGAAAAACTTTTATATTTCAGAGCACTAGATAACTCCATACGGTGTGAACTTTTATGCGTTTCCAGATCCGCCAATCACATTGAGTTACACCAATGAAATCCAAGGAAGGATACATAACACCACATGCAGCTTACGCCGAGCTGCTAATGTCATCATCATGTTGTGGACCCGGGTGACCAGAGGAGAAATCAACGACAAGAAGGATGTTTGTCTGACTTCCATAATAGTAGGAACTAAATGGACAACTGAAACCCACAATGTACGTGGATAGTGTAACCTTATAAATATGTGTCATCCGTTCACACGAGCCCACATATACATACGTATGCAAAATCCGAATTCCTCTTACTCCCTTCAGTGAGATGGCTCAGTGGTTAGAGCGCGATTCCATATCTCTTCCGGTTGCATTTAAAAGATTTCCGCTCTACATGATGTGTTTGTGTAGGTTAGCTATCAATGTACATTAGCATTCACGTGATGGTACAAGTAGGATTGTAATGTTGAGTACAGTATGAGCTCTCAATGACCACGTTGTATTGCTTAATCTCCTGTGCACATCCCTCTCTGAATGTTCGACGTACACGCTAGATGTACCAACTCGAGACTACTTTGTTGTCGGTTGCTTCAACTGTGTCACTTGTTTGTGTTGTTCCTTGTTTTCCGCAAAGTCAAAACTCTAAGTCTTTCAGTGTCAGAATGCAGAAGGCCTACGCGGAATTTTTTTGAACAAAGTCCCAAAAATATAACACGTCAAAAAGCTAAGCTGAAGGTCAGTTCGGGACTTCATGATAAGTAAAGAGTCGAAAAAGACGCCTGGGTAGTTCCTAAGAAATGTAACACCTCGAAGGATATTACATCGCCCAAACTACAGGAGCCTCACTGCAGGCTGGGTGTCCCAGTGGTCAAAAAAGGTAGTGATACAACATTGGTTACCTTGGCATTGTCAATCGCTTACGTTCCACAGAAAGTGGAATGAAAACGTACATAACATCCAGAAATTAATTATCAGGGCTAGAGAGATTCTCCTGCATCGTGCGCATCAGCATGGACAAGCGGCGCTCGGTTTTTCTGGAAACAGCAATCTCCTTGAAGCCTAGCCGCCTGGCTTTCTGTTGTCTAAGACGAGTTCGGCGCCGTGTTAGTGTGAGGACAAGCTTAGGATCCAGCGGCGCAGCGCCCGGGAATTTGGGTTGACAGGCTTCATCTAAAGTCTGGCCCGTGAAAACATGGAAACGTAGCATATTATTGTTCTGTTTCGAAGGAAGTAGGGGAGTGCGACGGGAACGCAATACCCGGCCTTCCAGTAGTGATTCCAGACCAACCAATTTGGGAGGTGAATATCTTGAAATCAACCAACTGGGTGAGGGTTGGGCAGGGCAGGGGCGAAGGTTCTCCTGTTCCTGTGAATTCGGATTAAGTCGGAGTTGCTGTGGTGAATCTTCTGACGGGGAGATGTGGCGATTTTCCACACACAGTGAGATGCGACGGTTTACTTTCACAGGAGTCTTATCGTCAGATTCGTGCGTCCGATTCATTAGGACGGATGATGTGATGTTGTCAGAAGGTTCTTCGTCCAGCGAGGGGAGAATGGGAGAAGGAACAGTTGCACCTGAATCATTCTGACTGTCACCCACAAATTGTTCGGCCTAGAGAATTGAAAAGAGGTTGAAATTGAGTTACATGAAAGAATATAACATATCGCAGCACTAATTCACGGGGAAGTTGGCGAACGAACCGCTATGGATATCCCCGCTGAACAAACGAAATGAAGAATTCTACAGAAAACTCAAGTAGTTGTGAACAACGGGACATTCAGTTCTCGGGATTTTGGCTGAATGACATGCTTGGTTAATGCCGCTGTGTCACGCGAAGGAAGGATAAATATGAGTGGACAACTATACGCAAACCGAGAATGGTATACAGACTGATTTAGTTGTCGTAAAGGTAGATGAGCGAACTTTATTGAACCCATTGACTGAAATACATACGTGTGACGGCGATTGTTGCCATTTACTCACGAGAAGATAGGCTAATTTCCCAAAGCAAATACTGATATACAAATCTACGAACTTGCGGATTAGGACTCCCATACTTCGATATCAGGGCATTCCTTTTCGGAAATTAAATGGGGAAATGCAGTACTCCAAAATGAAAGAGAATCGGATCATTAATTAAACAGCTGACACTCATGATAAATGAAAACGGTAAGCCATACATCGGAAATTTCTATGAAGTGGAACTGACGGTATAATTTTGAGTTTTCGCATATGGTCTGAAGCGGCAGAAGTACATAAAAGGTATATGAACGCAACCACTGTGAGGAGAAGCAGTTGCTGTTGGTAGCACGATTCTCTTTTGGTGAATAGAACTGACGATGACTGTTCGTAGTTTTAAACGCCATTCCGCAGGCAGTTGACATTAAACGGGGAATAACTGGTTTATTTCAGTGTGTGCTTTGGTCGATATCAAACATTCAAACGTCAAGGAAATTTCACAAACGCACAAAAACGTCAAGTTTTGAAATTTCATGCAAATGAGCCTTTTGCTTTCTTGTAACCGCTTTGTTCGTATTTTGCTGAGTTTCTAAATGAGCCAGATCCATATATATGGGCTTACCAGGTGTCCCTGTCCAGATTTTTTCGTGAGCAAAAATCAGGTGCAGTACCTCCTAAACTCACCTGAAGTCTGTCCCGCAGAATATCAATCAGCTGACTACAAAGCAGCTGCATGGAAATTGGGTCCAATTATATATTGACCTGACCAATCAAGCTATTTATGAATTAAGTTGCTCTAGTTTCCGTATAGTTTCGGCTTCTAAAGCATTTGAGTAATGATCCGGTCCAATTACTGCATGCACATAAGTATTCAAAGACAATGCTGATGGGAACGATCTGGAATCCGGACAGGAGGCTGATGCATTGTCCATATATTACTGTCGTGGGGGAGTGTGCACAACACCGCAAATTTCACGTCCGCTTGCGAATAGTGATTACTTTAGACATGTATTTTGAATTCTTCCCAATACGACGTTAGTCTTCGATTATTGCTATCCTCGATCCCGCCCTAAAGTTTCCACCCTGACGTCGTGGTGGAGCTTGTGTGCCGAAATGGTCTCGTGAGCTACACTAGTTGGTACTTCGTTCCACAAAGTGAAACCATGCCAAGGGAGCAGTCAGATTAGGAGTAGCGAGACCTCGTACTACGAGCATTACGATCGCATTACGGGGTGGTCTGGAGGCAAAGTCTTACTGTCCACTTCAATCGGACCATGAAGGCAACAAGGTGTTTCTCCCAGACGACCAGCACATCCATATTCGTGGAAATAGCGATGCTTCCTTCTCACCGGAAGACAGGAGAAAACCTTATCCCTAAAGGCCGCATACTCCGACCACCCAACGGCTGACAATGATCACCGGCGCACTAATTAATACGGTCGAAGTACTTCTCAGCGGACACATCCTAAACATAGCCGCGCTAGGAGTCAGAAAATAACGTTTTACGCCCTCGGGCCAGACCAGCCCCCTGCAGCCGAACACGTCAGACTGTTGAGTCGCCGGCTCCGACCAATATCCCCAATGAAACTGTGCGGGTCAGCCTTCTGAGTCAGTGGTCCAAAGTGGAGTACGTCAACTAAACACTCCTCGGCCCGGACTTGCCGATCGCACTTGCCCGCGGTTGTTTTTCACCAACATCACTCCCCAACCATTCCCCACCATACAAGCAAACGCTGCTGGGAAGTTTGCTTGTAAGTTATCTGATCGAGGTGCCTTATACAATCCTCTTCCCGCTAAAAATAAACAAAAAGCAATCTGCTAAATCCACGAGATCATTTCTGCATAGGAGCTTCCATCGTCCATACACTCTTTCCAATTGGCAAACAGGCAATGCACGCCCAGATCTCATACTTCATCAGAACTGTTGCATGATGTACCCTTGGAACACACAGACAAGACTCATGCATCTCAAAGCGCCAGGGACGAACTCAACTTTCACATTTCAATTTCCGTGTCCGATGATCCAGAAGCGATGAATCGTGGAATGTATGGCGTGGGAGTTGCACTCAGCCCCAGTGCTGAATGCGCTTTCCAGTGAACAGTCAGCTTTGCGCCGTTCGGTTATCCAGCTCAACCAGGCTCAAGGCTACTCAACATATCAACGGCGCCAGTTTGTGGTACGGGCATATACTTCAACGGACAGTAGTTATCCACTCGCAAAAACGCCAACTTGAAAGATGAGCCGAACACTTCGAAAAACAGTTTATCGGCCTGCTGCAACACAGCTCCTGAAGATAGTGCATACGAACGAATGGAACGTAAACCTTAATCGCCCGTCAGAAAAAGAAGTACAGCACGAAATATCCGTACAAAGACATGAGAAAGAACACGGACCGGGCGGTCTGCATCCAACCCTTTTCAAAGAAGGCTTGGAATCTCAGGTGGCCCATCTGATTAAACTATTTGGTGCGGTATGGAGTGAAGAGAAAGAGCCTGCGGAGTGGGCTATGTCGACAGTTATTTTTGTCTTCAAAAAGGGTACGCGGGCGCCGTGTGAAATCTACTGTGACATCAGCCTGGTAGCTGTAGCAGTGAAGGTGCTCTCTGGTCTTACATTTTGAAGGTTAACTGAACACAGTAAGAGACAGATCCGTGAAAACCAAGCTGGGTTCCGCTCTGCAAGAGAATGCATCGATCACATCTCCACCCTTTGACAGATGGAACCGCGACACTGCTTCCAGCAACCAACAATGAATGTTTTCTTTGACTTTAAAGCTGCCTTTGACCCAGTGGATCATCAGGCACTATGACACTCTACGGAGCAAAAGTGTCTCGCATAAATTCTTGACCCTCCTTAAGGTACTGTACGCCAACTCCCGGGGACTTGTGAAGGTCTACAGGAAGCTCTTGTCTAAGTTCACCACATCAAGTGGTATCAGGTCAGGCTGTCCCTTTTCACCTTTTCTCTCCAACTTCGTAATCGATACGACTATGAAATACTCACTCCTAGCCTGAAACACGTGTGGGGCCGAAATGCTCCCAGGGCATTCGCTCACAAATATCGAGTACGCAGACGACACAGCTCTTCTTGGATCTGATGGCATGGTGATGCAAACAACACAAAATAATCTAAATAATTCTGCCTCATGATTTGGCATGCGCTTAACACCTGCAAAGTGTAAAGTGCCACTGCAACACTGGGTGGGCTCGAACCCTAAGCTCACGCTTGCGGATGAGCCAGTTGAGGTAGTAAACAAGTTTGTTTGCCTGGGCAGTTGTATCAGTTCCGGTGGTCTAGCGAGGATTGGGAAGACCAGATCAATTTCCAGGGGCCTGACACGCCTGTGACGTAGGCGTGACACCAGCTTGTCCGTTAGAATAGAGTTTACAATGAAGTGGTGCGCTCCATATTATTATACTTGCCAGAAACCTGGTTGCTGGGCTCCGAGAACGTCAAAAATCTTTCAGTGTTCGACCATCGATGTCTTCGGAGTCTGGTGGGAAGACAAGATACGTATGCTGAAGTACGTCGAATGGTCTTTGGAAGAAATAACTAGCCCACGATAGGTGGACTGAGCATACTCCACAGGGTGCGTTGGCCCGGCCATGTGCTCCGTATGCGTCAACCAAATTCCTCGAAGAACCCTTTTCGCACAACCATGCGAAGAGTGTAAACAGCCATGGGAGGTCGACTGACTTGTCATCGAAGTATGAAAGACATTACCAGAAAATTTAGCTGCACTGGTTATCACCGTCTCCCTGGATGGCGACCCTGAGATGGGACATTGTCAGGTATTGTCAGACACGGCACAGTCGCGACCTCAAAGGCGCTCATGCATCCGAGCTGTTGCCTTCACTGCTTAGTTCCTCTCTCAATCTCCCCAAGTTGACTTACACCTCTGTATTTACGCATGAATGTTTTCAGCCACCACCTCCAGATATCCACCCCACCTCCTCGGCGAAAAACTGTACGGCAAGTACGCGGTTTTTACAGCCGACGATGATGACGTTGATTATGATGAAATATGCCGGGACAGTATCAGAATTATGTCCACCTTAAACATCATCATCATCGCAGCATGACATCAACACCGATGCTTCACTGCCGTACAACAACGAAATATTCGAAAGCATTATTGTGGAGAACAGAATAAACGTGGACGGGGAATGGACCTAGTGCTAACTTACTACAATCATTCCGAAATGACTACACCCCCAGACACTCATTCACGCAATCTGGATAGAAACTGACAACAAGAACGCCACTGACATCGGTTGGTAGCCCATATCTTGCAGTGTCTCTAACCGGTTGCAGTGGGGATCACGCGGTTCCCATCCTGGAATGCGAATAGCACCGACAGCACCCAAGCGTTTCGTGATTTCTTCCATACCTTTCTGCCAGGTGAAGGGTTAATCACCTCTTTGCTTCCGCCACTCCGAGTTGGGCATGGAAAACAGCACTCCCTTCGGCAAACGATGGTTAGGCATGCGCAACACACGTCCCAACCAACGCAGCCTCTGGTGCTGGACACATTCTTCAATGGAAGTACCCGTTGCACAACCCAAAACTCGCTTTCTAATTGCCTCGTTGCGCATACGGCGACACCAAACCACACGAGCTATGGTCCTGAGACAACGATTGCCAAACACTTGAAGACGTCTCAGTTCCGCTGCATGAACAGGCCAAGTCTCACAGCCACATAACAAAACAGCCCGCACTGTAGCTTGATACACACGTCCCTTGAAATTCAGGGATACAACACTTTGACGCCATAGGTGTCTCAAATTAGAAAACGCGACCCGAGCCTTGGAGATTCGTGCATTCACCTCATCTGTCACACTACAATCAGAACCAATACAACTTCCGAGATACGTAAAACGCTCCACAACTTCCAGTGCCTCTCCTGGATTGTACGTGGCGTGATCAGTGACTGCATGTCCACGAGTATGACCTTACACTTTGTGGGTGCAAAGTTCATACCAAAGGAAGGGATGACTTTGGTCAGTTCATCCAAAAACACCTGCGCCTTCTCCTTCCCTTCGAAGATAAGAACGATGTTTGCACATTCCAGATCGACAAGATTTTCGTCACAAGCTATTTTAACACTGGGGTTTTGGAGACCTTCCAGCGTTCGTCTCATTATCTCACCGATCACGAAGTTGAAAAGGAATGGAGAGAGTGGGCATCCCTGACGGACAGCGCTTTGTGTACGGAATCTTTTGGAGAGCTCCCCATATACTCTCACACGTCCAGAAGTCTTGGAATACAACGAGATTTTATGTTCACAAACTTCCGGGCATTCCTTCGTGGACAAGCGTGTCAAGCAAAATAGACCGGTCAACCGAATCAAATGCGCCTTGGAAATCCAGGAACACTAGAAGTGTGGGTCGCTTATACGTATGGCGTTGTTCTAGCACCTGACGATGTGAAGATTTGGCCAACGCAACCCCTACCAGGCTGGAATCCCGCTTGCTGCTCTCGAGTCAGTGTTTCACGAGCCACCGTAAGGCGACGAAGCACAAGTGACGCCAACAGTCCCGTTATGATCGGGGTCAGGCTGATCCCCTGTGGTTACCACACTCACTACGAACCCCTTTTTTTAAAAAATGGGCGCTATCACCGATTCTTCCCAGTTGTCTGGGACAGACTCCTTTTTCCAAATGCAAGCAAACAGATCAGAGAAGCGCTGACTGAGGACTTCACCCCCATCTTTGAACAATGCGGGTGGGAGGTCATCCGGACCAGAGGCTCGGTGGCGCTTGAGAGAATATATGCAGTCGTAAACCACCGAGGCCGTAGGCGGTTCCACCTCAGCTCTGGGCTCCAGATGAGGACAGCTGTTGGCCACGACAATTGTTGTTCGAAGTATTCGGCCGACCGGTCGATGCGTTCTTCTTTATTCAAAGTGGTCACTCCTTTCTGAGCCTTGGAGTGACCACCTTAAACCAAAAGTTCCAATGTAAAAAAATGTAAGCCGGGTGTGGTTCAGTGTGCCATATATATATATATATATATATATATATCATCTGTCACACCCTCTCGTTGCCTAGCTCCCACACCATAGGAAGCACGAGGGATGGGATACTGCCGGGTCACCCAAGCCTAGACTGGGGAAGTCGACTGGCAGAGATCGGGTTCGAACCACGGACCTTCCGGTCAGTAAATTCGCGCTCTAATCAATTGAGCCATCTCGCCCCCGATATATATATATATATACGCATAGGATAATGCTCGGTTTCAGTGGTCTACGCTCAGCTCTTTACTAGAAAGTCTGGTATTCTTAAAAAGCTAGGCCCTTGCTTAAACGAGGATGACGCTTTAAGGTGAAAGGCCATACACGCAGATATACCACATATTTATTAGGTGCGGCCATGAGTGGGGAATATTTACTTGAGTTAACTCATTCCGGAATTCCATAGATTGTGTGAACAATGCGAAGAAAGGGGGTTTGAAAGGTCTAGAATCATTGCTTAACTACCGATAGTGTGTGGGTGCGACACAAGAGAGTCTAGTTCCAATAATACCCGGTTGTGTTTTGCAAAAAATGGGCGTTCAGAAAAAGCTGCCAAACCCTGCGCTCTGGACTATCCAAAGATATGATTCCTATGGAAATTCATAAACCTGGGCGAGCCAAACAAGGTTTGACTATACATGAAAATCTGCAACTTTTCACGGTGCGGTATATGGCAGACCCAAGTATATATATATAATCGGAGGGGGGCGAGATGGCTCAAGTGGTTAGAGCGCGAATTTACTGACCGTAAGGTCCGTGGTTCGAACCCGACCTCTGCCTCTCAACTATCCCTGTCTAGGCTTGGGCAACCTGGCAGTATCCCAGCCCTCGTGCTTCCTTCTTTTTTATACAATCGGAGACAGCAACATCAGTGTTGAGATTGATGCTTCATTGCCGTACAACCAAAGTTCACCTAATTATATTTAAAGCCTAAGAGTGAAAAGAAGAGTGAGAGTGGTTGAGGGAGGGGGTCTAGTTATAGTCTACGTCAAGCATTCTGATCTACTTACGCCTCCAAGCACTCAGACAACCTAGAAGCAGACAGCACGAAGGCCACTGATATCGATCAGCCACCATTTCTTGCACTATCTCCAGTCAATCACAAAAGGGGTAACGCGGACCTCATCCTCGAAGGCATGCCGCATCAACATCCATTCTTCCACACCCGTCTGCCAAGTCAAACGTTGTCCATATCGCGATTTGCGTCATTCTGCAGGGACCACGGAGAACAACGTTCATCACGGTAGACGGTGCTCTGGCATATGCAGAACATGGCCGAGTCATCACAGTTGATGGTGCTGAATGTTTTCGGCGATTGAAGTACCTGTTGCACAATCAAATACCCATTTTTCAATCACCTCGTTTTTACTCCGCTGAAGCCATCGAAAATGAGCAACGCTTCGCAAGCACTGGTGGTCAAAAACCTGAAAACACCCCACATCATCTGTCCGCAGAGGTCACATCTCGCAACCACACAACAACACAGCCCTTACTGTAGCCGGACACACGCGACCTTGAGACCCAGTGATATGCTCTTTTGACGCCAAAGTTTCACAAATTAGCGAATGTGATTCGGCTTTGAGTAGCGCTTCGGATATCTTTTCCAAGTGGCCGTTTATATCCGACATCGGGCCATCCGGCAGGCATTCGGGGAGCCGGTTCTTATTGTTTCGTTTGATTTCTGGGTCCACCAGCTTATCAATGGCTAAACGAGGTGTGCGCGTTTTGCGTAGACCTGATAAGAGCAATGGAAAGCAGCAGCGCACAAGTGCATGGTCGGAGTCAACTCGTGTTCCAGAAAGAGCAGAGGGCAGTGATAGACCCTCACCAGGATAACTGACGGCGGTGTGGTCTATTTAGACTCGGGGCTGGTTCGTTGGTGGGCACCATGTTGTCAAACGATTTCCGCTGTTCAGGAAATTGGTACTGCAAAGGAACAGTCTGTGATCGGTAGACCTCTGAAGAAGGCGATCTCCGTTGTCCATGAGTCTCGTGTCCAATTCAAAGCGACCACCCAATGGGCCCTTAGCAGCGCTCAAACTACTTACTTGGGCGTTCATGTTACCAGCAACCACGATATCTGAGCTTCTGGCCCGTCGTAAAAGAGCACCTAGATCGTAATAGAGGCCGTTGCTAAGCGAACCAGGCACAAGCAACTATCAATGGGTGTCCAACCAAGTAGAAAGAGACGCTTCCGCTCGGTCACTATTAACAATAACCTACTCAACATATCCAGCTGCAGCGGCCTCTGCATCACCAGAACTGCACAGCTGGGACCTGGAAGAGAGTGAGGGGGCAATCAGTCCAACTGCAGTACCTGTGTCTTGTATCCTTGTTTGGGACAGACAGCATACATAAATGCAGAGGTAACCCAGCGTACGAGCAAAAGCCACCTATTGTCTTGCTTGCTTCAGTGTGCGAACATTAAAAGCGGCTAACTAGACAGGCTTTCGGGTTTGAAAACGGATTTCGAAGCTGCAGCTGTGTGGTGCACGGCGGGTAAAATGGTCAGTCCTGGTGCTGGGACCTGCGGAGGGACTATTCAAATTTGGGTGGGGTAGGGTAGAAGGGGAAAACTTGAAAGTATAAGAAGGGAGGCGTCAACAGTAGCATGTTTTCGCTCATCTGCCCTGCTGCATGACGCAAGTAAGGCGACTGGGTTGTTGACGCCATGTGACAGCCGATGTAGCATGAGATTACTGTTATTTGGTTGTACGTGGGATGGGATACTGCCAGGGTGCCACAAATGTTCCAACACCCAACCTGGAGGACAACAGACTGTGAAGATCAGACGTCAAACCATTGACCAACCTTGTATGAGAGACTGTGTGAGTACCACAAGGACACCAACCAGTATAGCTCAGTGGGTTACGAAGGCACACAGACCGTCACATCACAGTAAGGTCCAGTCTTTTCTTGACGGATATATATATATATATATCGTGCACAAAGGATCCTGAAAGCTCGGCTCTTGAAATTTTTCTGTTAACGTTTGTCTCCGAAGTGCTGAATTCATTTCGTTTATTAAATGCAAACTTAAGCAGATCATGGAGTTTCGGATCTTGAAGATTCCCGTCTAGGTGGTCACAACCATTGCAAAGTACAGTGAGTTAAACGAGGCATGCCGGAAGAACAAGCTAGAGACCCTATCCGCGACTTTACCTGACATCTACCGAACCTGACTTGAATGTACGAAGTCTGTGCTACACAGGTTCGCACGAGGTGTGCTAATCTTGCACCGAGTTCCAAAAAATTGGGATACAGCTATGTGCGACAAAATATTGCGAAAAATTCAGGTTCTTATGTCAAGTACACTGAGCTACGAACTCCCGTGTTCGTGAATGAGTACGCGAAGCGCTGAGCTGTGCAGCGTCCCAGTACTCACAGTATCGAGAACAGGCAGAAATGAGATATGGGCGTCCATAGATTCGAGTCCTCACGGGTAGTGATGAGATGTAGGTGGGCAAAATATGAAAAACCATAGAGTTGGGGTACAAACGTATTCGCAATCACATGTGTATTAAGGACGACAGTGAGTGGGGACAGTCAGTGGGTGTCACGCAGTTCATTGATAGAATTGTCATTTGGTGGTGCAGACTAAACAGTTCAGGATATGAGAAGCCTGAGGCAACAGCACCGCAGTGCCCCGAAGTGCAAATGAGGTGCTTCATTATTGCTGGCGATAGCACTATTTCGATGGAATAAGGTAGGTTACAGCTGGAGAACGCCATCGTGGGTTCTCCCGAACTATCGCTTATTGGAATATTCTCTTCCCATTGGAACGTAGCACAGTGATATAGCTTTTAAATTGCCACATCCAAAATTAAATTTTGAATGATACTCACTGGGATTCTAAATAGAAAGGAATTCCGACGTAAACGCAATGACCTTCTTCTGACTGAAACCTCGGGAGAGGCGGGAGGTGAGAGGATGTTGGATGTGTCAAGCCCAGCTAATATACTGCTTCTTCTTTTGGACCTGACAATATAAATAAAAAATAAATGTAAAACACACACGAGGACGCAGAGATTCAAGTGCTATGATTAAGGTGCTGTATTAGTAGACTGAGAGGCACAAATGACTAGACATGAGACTGGATGACGCCAGTGCACGTTGCAATCGCGGAACAAAGGAGAACAACCACCACGATAACACTCCGCATCTATGAACCGATAGCGGAGTTACGACAAAGCAAAGTATAAATGAGGGATCACACGTAAGTTGCGCCTTATATACTAAGTTATTTAAGACAGACCCATCAGTCAATTATTCTGAGTGGACAATTGTTCAACGAGAGGAAACACAGACATGAATCTCGTGTTGGGGCTAACATCAACTAAAGAAAAGGAAATGATGCTCCAGCCAAAAGACAGACGAGTGAAAATCATGTAAACCGATTGCGTAAGAAATGGATTGGTTTCGAGGAGGACCATTCCGTCCGTGGTCTGAAGAAGTATCTACGTGGTTAAATGGAAAACGAGAGCGCATAAGCACGTAGGTAGAATTTGTAGAATGTTGAGACTACAACTGAACGGATACTCAATTCAGAAGAGTGACATCCATATCAATATCCTGGCAAGCGAAATCAAGCGAGTGAGTTGGGATTACGCTACTGCGTGCCATCAGCGGTTAACCTCATGTAGATTTGTATTTAAACCTGCATACTTTGTCGGCGGTTGTCGGGTGGACTGAGATAGAATGGATTTATTTAATCGTTTAGTGCTCGCATCCGTCGCTGCTCAGCCAGCAGTTGGTCTGTTTGCCGAGCTTGGAGAGATGGCTAAAATGGTGAGATGGTTTAGTGGTTACAGCGCAAATTTAATGATCGGAAGTCTGCAATTCGGACCAGAATGCACCTCGACTTCCCCTGTCCAGGCTTGGGTAACCTGGTATCCAAGCCCTAGTGAATCTTTCGGGTGACATGGCAGCTAGGCACTGAAAGGGTGCTGATGCTGAACGATCATTATTCTTATTGGGCTTGAGCAACCTGACAGCATCCCAGCTCTTGTGCTTCCTTCGGGTGGCAAGACAGTGTGATATATCTAAACAATATCAGCATGGTAATCGGCTTACAAACGTTTCGTCAACACTAGGGAAGACATCTACTTAATGCCGGTCAAGCAAGTGATTCCTTTACCTCTGTTCACGTTTACATAGCTTACGAAGAGTAGTAACTAGCCGCGACGCGGCTGGTTGTTTTAGGGTTGGGTAATAAGTTATTTGGTTGACCCGTTTGGAATTCGTGTCGCATTGTGGTCTGGGTATCCTGTATTTGGTTGGTTCATTAATTGCCTCCATTACAGTAGTTCTGTGCCCTCATTCAGACTAGTCCATTTTGCTTTTATTATGCACACGTTTCAGTTAGTCTTCTTCCCTAGTTTTCTTTAATTTGATCCGTCCATTTGCCAATCCTGTCGCTTGTGGTCTGATTTTCCGGCTACAGAGTGGTTCACAAGATTTCCTCTGGTCGACACAATTTCCATTGACATTCTGTTGAGTCTTGACTTGCCGAGTTTGTCCGACAAGTTTCCTGATTTCACTTTTCCTTACGGGTTCAGTTATGCATTTCAACGTGTATTTGTCGGTCTGTGCGCCAGTATTATGTAATCGCGTTGTGGCATTCTTGCAGTTACTCCGAAAACGTCCTTGATTCACGTTGTTGACGGTGGGCTGATTGTCGATATTCCCCTCAGGCCCATTGGGTTCCTCAGGCGGTTGTGTTGAAGGAGATCACTGGAACTGTTTTTTTTTCAAGTGCTAAGCCCATCGTTCAAGATGAAGACTTTGTGAGTGAACTGCGTTCCGTCTTCATTATCTTCTGGGCTTGCACAATCCATCAAAGTTCTCTGTCATTCTTCGAGCTCTTGGTTATCTGGTTTACGGTACTTGCCTGCGTCATCATAGCCGCTAGTTGTTGGTATGGCCTTTCCGGCAGCAATCAGATTGACTGACTTTGACGATATCCAGCGTTCCTTTAGGCGAATTGGATAGATTGGGCAGACGATTGTGTAAGCTGATAGCACAGTTTAGACACAGAACAACGGTTACAGTATTGAAAGATGAGTTGATTCCACTGCATCATTCGATGGGTTTTGAACAGCATTGAACGGCCGAAAGGGGTGTTAGGAAGGTCAGATTCCTCAGAATAATCCCAGAAAAGCGAGCTGTCAATTGGACGCCCAAGCAGTCTATCAGTTTAGCAACGGCCGACGATGATGAGTGTTCACCCAACGCCGATCGGACAACCTGTATTCAAGGGCAAAAGTGCGTTTAAATACAACCATACCCTTGTAATTTCCGCACTCGCTTGTTCCTACACTAAGGCACTCGCGCGGGGATAGTAGTTACAACACACTGCTAGTAAAAAGCTTTCCATCTGTAACACTCATTCGGTGTCTAGCTGCCATGCCATCCGAAGGAAGCACGAAGGCTGGGATACTGCCAGGTTGCCCAAGCCTAGACAGGGGAAGTCAAGAGGCAGAGGTCAGGTTCGAACCACGGAACTTTCGGTCAGTAAATTCACACTCTAACCACTTGAGCCATCTCGCCCCCTAGTGCTAGTGCGGCTACGCATAGCAGTGTCTTTTGAGTAGCGCCAGACTCTGTTTTAAAACTATTTCGGCCGTAGTGAATGATGCGCCGGCTGTAAGGGTGGGCGATGGAGATGTGCGCTGTTTTTCGAACCGACCTTTTCTAACCAGTCGTTCCTCGAGCAGCATCGCCGCTTCCATAAACTTGAAGATGCTGGTAGCCTGAAAAAAACGCTTTCCTTGATACTCATATCGCAGACGACAGCATGACTACCTCCAGACCTTATGGTCGTACGACTTCTCGCAGAGGGGGGACTGGCAGTTCTTGGTCAGGTTGCTCTAGCCTTCCTGGTATGGTTGAACGTAGGGGAACTGGGTTCCAACCAGTGTAACCCGCGTCCAGCTGTAGCACCCTTTCGGTGCCTAACTGCCATGCTACCCGAAGGGAGCACGAGGGCTGGGATACTGCCAGGTTGCCCAAGCCTAGACAGGGGAAGTCGAGAGGCAGAGGTCGGGTTCGAACCACGGACCTTCCGGTCAGTAAATTCGCGCTCTAACCACTTGCGCCATCTCGCCCCGCAGGACTATTGCAGCACGGCAACCTGACCAACACGACAGTGACAACTTTAGACGAGGAGTGCAAAGTCATACGTATAGATTACTTACGATTTTAGGATACCTGGATTTCCGGAGTGCAGTCGGCTAAGCTGACCGGTCTGTTTTCCTCAACACATGCGCCAACAAGGAATGCTCCGGAAGTTTGTGAACATAATATATTCTTTGTATTCTCACGTTTCTGGAGATCAAAAAGTTAAACCGTTCGGCTGTAGCACCTTTTGAAACCTAGCTGCCATACCAGCGGGAGGCACGAGGGCTAGGATACTACCAGGTTGCCCAAGCCTAGACAAGAAATGTTTTTGTACATGCAGTACCTGAACACGCCACTTAGAATCCAGGGAGAGACATTCAAAGCTGTGGATCTTGGAAGGTGTATAAGTGCTGGGTTCGCTATAACATATGACGTTAATATATGAACATTTAAGGCTCGGGTAGTGTTTGCTAAGTTGAGACGTCTAAGGCAAAGTAGCATCAACGTGGCAAACACCTGAATCTCAAGAGACGTGTGTATCAGGCCACAAAGCGAGCTGTTTTGCTGTATGGATGAGACGTGGCCTTTCCGGCAGCGGCAGAGTCAGAGCTCCTGTAGGCTGGCGTCGGTGAATCCCCCAGAAACAAGTAGAAACGAGCGTTCGGTTGTGCAACGGGGACTTTTATCGAAAAATGCGCCCAGCTCAAGAGGCCGCGCCGATTAGGCCACGTGATACGTGTGCCGAACCATCGTTTGCCGAAGGAAGTGCTGTTTGCCGCACCCGACGTAGAGTGGCGCAGGCAAAAGGGTGGCCAACCTCTAGCCTGGTATGGAAGAGACTACGGAACATCTGAGTGCTGTCGGCGCGACTCGCCTTCGAGCATGGGGACTGCGTGATCCCCACTGAGCCTGGTTGGAAACGTTGCAAGATATGGCTGCCAATCGATGTCAATGGCGTACGGCATACTGGCAGAGCATCAGTGTGTAGTGCTGGTGAACTACTGCCCGTAATAATGATTCGGGAATATTCGAATGCACTTCTTTTATTAAACAACCTGGATTCCCACTCATTCACTTCAAGGATGGTGATGAATTTCCCAGTTGCATCCGGAACCCACTAGCGTAACAAGCCGTTTTTGCTTGATCTCTGGTGGAGCCTTTGAAGCACAACTCTCGGCTGCGCCTCAAACCTGATGGGAAGCTTCCGAAACCCTTCCGATCTTACCTCAAATCCGCCAGGTCCAGTGGGAGTTAAACAACCTAACGAACCTATTTCTACCATGTAAACTTCTGCAGTGATGCACAAAATCGGAAGATGAACGTTACCTTATGACAACATTAACTGAACGTTGGGGACTTCCCATTGATTGCGTCACCATCACCACCAGAGACAGCAACAACACTGCTGACACTGATGCTTAACCACAAGGCTTAATTAGTGACATTTAAAGCCTTCAAGTGAAAATAGATAAGTGACGAAGGGACATGGTGCTAGCTTAACATAAGCATTCTGAAGGACTTACACTCCCAGATGCTCAGTCATGCAATCCAGATAGACTGCACGAACGCCACTGATATCGATTAGCCGGCATTTCTTACAATATTTTCAGCCAAGAGCTGGGAGTCACGGGGACCTCACTCTTGAGGGCACATTGCGCCAAAAACACCTCAACTCTTCATAACCTCTTTTACGCTCTTAAGCTAAGTGACATGCTGTTCACCTCGCAGCTTAAGCAAATATGAAGAGGGCATGAAGATCTACATTAGCCTCGGTAGTTTCGGCATGCAGAACATATTGCCGAGCCACGGAATTTGGCACTGAATATTTTTCACAACTACATTACCTAATTACGAATCCGTTTCCGTCATCTGTCATCGGTAGTGCTTCTCAGATATCAACTGTCAAAAGCCCGTTCATCGCGTGGATGGCAGGTACCACTGCGAAAATTCAGCTGACAAAAGGAGTCACGCTTACGGCGGAAGTGGGTACAAGCCTCTTCCAGTCGTCTATTACCAGTCACTCACTACCTGGTGGATAAAAACATCAAGAGAGCCAACTAGGGTTACATCCTCACGATCATCAACCCATATAGAGCTATCCGCGCTGCAGTGGAAGGACGGCTGAAGCTCATCCACTGGCATTCAATTTAAAGTGCGTCTAGTGTAGGCGAAAGCCCCCCGGAGGTCAAAAAAATGTGTGGAACCGGTCAAAGCCGTGGTAAACCGTACCTCATCCCAAATGCTCACGGCGCCAAGCGAAGGGCTTCATTGCATAGTGGAAAACGTGGCTTTCTCATTGGTGGTTAGATGCAACAGTTACAGTCATGACCTTGACATTGATGGTGCTGGTAGCTTCCTTTAATTCAACACCAAGTGCCCCTTGATCACCTGAGGAGGTACTCAACTGGCTACAGGAAATAGGTCGACAAGCCAGGAGTGCAAAGCATACTACCCACATTAACAACCAACGCCGTATTTACTGTTAACTTAATGATAGATCCATGCGCCGCATGATGATGCGCAACATCGACACTGTTGCCAAAATTCCAAGGTCGAGTATATTCTAATTGTTCAACGGCTTCCGTTCACCTGAAGGACACAGTGGGAGAAGTGGAGTAAAATAGACGCTTGAGCTCTCAACTCGTCCACAAACTACCCCAGACTTTTCAACAAACTTCCCGTTATTAGACAGTCACTCGAACACCCGTCCTTAATCGACCTAATGGGGACCTGGCTCACACCAGAGGTTTCTGACGTGGATATCTCGATACACGGCTACTCTAATTTTCGAGTCAATCCGAAACACGGGAGGGATGGTGGGGTCACGCCCATCCCGGCTTTCCTCTCGGATGCCACGCCAGCACCATTTTGCGATACACTGTGGATTCCAGTCTTGCTGTGCGAGGTCGATGCTCTTCTTGGCGTGGTCTACCGTTGACCCTCGAGTCCTCCCGATTCCTCTCACAAACCACTGAGCAACTCTCATCGAGCTACCACTACACACACCTCTTTCTCTTAGGAGATTTTACCACCCCCAGAGCCTCCTGGATAGAGCCCCAGTGCGTCGGTAGCAGCGGCGCTGAACCAAGTCGTTCAACAGAGCGCTTGGACTCAACGTGTCGTCGCACCCACCATATAATGAATCGGCTATTTACCATTCCTCCTGGATTTCATCCTCACTAATGAGAGACACTTCGTTAATCAGGTGTTAATTAACTCTTCACTAAGACATAGTGACCACTGTGTGATTACCTTCGATTTCATCTGCCACTGGGCCAGAAACCACGAACCTCAAATGTGGATTCAAAACTCCTGTCATTCAGCCTTTTCAGGAATGTGCCAATTTAAGCTGGGGCCAACTTCAGTGGAAGAGTTTTGCAGGACCATTGTCCAGGAAGTTCACAAGGCTGAGGCGATCTTCGTCCCAAAATCCAGCAGGCAGTCGGATGAACCGCAAGCTACCTGGAAGCAACCGGCCTCCCCTGGAAAAGGGTTCTCAACTATTTTTCAAAAAGTTAACTACAGGATACACGGAAGATGAACTGGCGTTTCTTAAAATGCGAAACCATTGTAAGTCGGAAATACGCCGACAGAACATAAGAAAAACAGGCCACCCTAATATACCTCGCCCGGAGAAACAAAAGTGTGCTGTTTACGTATCGGAGATCGCCTCAGCAATGAGCCAACCGCCTTCTCCTTGAGGGACAGGAACGCGGAACCCGCGAGTGATCTAATAGTGTTTTCTGAAGTCTACAGTGAACAATACGCAGGCCTGCATTCTGCCCCAGCGAACAACTTTCTCTTCTTGAAGGACATTCGTCAACTGTCGAACGAGACAGACCCGTTCTGCGCTCACTAGTGCACTGTGCAAGGTGACAGAAAGCACGATGAATCGGACATCATAGACCATCTTCTACTTGTAACTTGATATTCCCAGTTCAACACGGGTCCCTCCCAAACCGTTCTTGCGTGGCGAACATGCTCCAAAATATGGACAGCTGAACTCAAGCTAAGGACGAAGGACTCATGTCGGATGCCATGTCGGATGTTTTGACTTTTCAAAAGCATTCGACACAAACTCGCTAGCTTGGGACGTTCCCATCAGGCAGATCATCCCAAGAGAAAGTAGGCTCTACCTAATCTTCTCCGGGGCTGGTCTCCATTGGGGGTCCTCAAGCCTCCGATTTGGGACAACTGCAGTTCCCGATCTTCGCTAACGACCATCCAGACGTTCTTTAAGCTCCAAGTCCACTTTTGGCGGAGTACTTGAAATCCTGGAATTTAATTGCTAGTGCCCTCCAAATAGATGTTGACGCTGCAAAGCGGTGAACGTTGGACTGGCTCCTTGCTCTGAAGGACAAAGTGCATCCACATCTCATTTTTGTAGGAGACCCAGCGAATACCTTTGTCGCGCATGGTTAGAATGAAGCGGAGGATATTACAAGGATGGATACCAGAAAGGATTCGGGTATCTGGCTCTTCTCAAAGATGTTCTTCTCAACGCACCGGGAGAACTTGGCTCAAAAGTCATCCACCATTCTACGCATGATTCGGCGCACCTCCCGTATTACTTGCATGGACTTAAACACTCTATGCGATCTACGTCAGACCGCTTCTTGAATATGCTATCCAGGTTGTCTACTCAGGACGCAAGAAGGCTGTAAACCATATTGAGCGTGCCCAAGGTGATGCTACGAAAATGTTTAGTGGCCTTAAATTCGTGCACTTTGAAACGGGTCTCGTTGTGCTTGACCACTTCCCCCTGGAGTATCGTCGCCTCCGAGGATACCTAAGACTTACTTCTACCCTGTTTGAACAAGGTTTAGCCAAGCTGAGTGAGGCTTCTTCAGGTGCGCTTCAGTTGGTCTCAATCCACTGAAAAGGTTTTTCCTGGACAGGTTCCTACGGACAGGTGAGTTCAAAAACAACCATTTGGTAAGAGGCTGTTCGTATTACCACCTGAATAGCTTTTGTTTCAGTCCCGTGCACTGGAGCTTGTCCAAATGTGTGGATGCCCTTGCAGTATTAGCCCGGCGGAGGTTTTGATTTCAAGTTAGAGACTTGCGATGCCAATACTTTGTGTTCGCCTTATCCAAGGGGGGCGTCAATCACTCGGGTTCGAGGTAGCTCTGGGGATATGGTGGGTTTTTTACTGACTGAAAGACCCGTGATTCACACAAAACCTTAGTATCATGACCGCTCCTATCTAGGCTTAGTCAGTCTTGCAGTATCACACCATCGTACTTCCTCTGGGTAACATGACAGCTTCTCAGCAAAAGGCCGTTGTGGCGGAAAGTTTGTTATGTCTGCACATCAACTGACACCGGGTAGATGGAGTGTGTCACTTGCGACAGCCGGAGCCAGTAGTGATGGTAGTCAGTCTGTGCGGTAACTGGTAAGTGCGTTGGCATGCTAAGTCCAGGCTTTGTTGCGTCGATGTAGAAATATCCTTAATGCTCGGCCACCCGAAACTGCATCAATGAGGTCATGGGGGCCGCAAAGTTATGTGATGTGTAGTGCGTATTGCCATATATAAAGTGAGGTTGTTTGCCACATGTCATTTTTGAGAGGCGCAGCTTACTCTCCATGGACGAACGCCGCGATGGCCACTGTCTACAGTTCGTGAAACATAGATTAGCAGTTGCTAATAGATTTGTGATTGGGAAGCATTCACTTGTTTCGTTGGACGTCTAGGGGCGAGTTGGATAGTAAGATATCTCTGTGGTTTCTCTGTCGACCCCAAAAAGCCTCTTATTCATTGACGAATTGCATGATGATTTAAACGATTGGCCTCAAGATCTGGTTTCTTGACCTCAGGCGCTTCTGGTTTGTGTTTGTAATGACTCCTTGGTCGTTCACGATCGGTGTGGTCAGCGTACTTAGTATTTCCGGGTGGGATCACCCACACCGTATCTAGCATCACTTACGGACTTTATTTGGGATGATCAACCACAGGGATATGACAGAAGAAAACGCTCTGGTAGCATGTTTATTCACGTCAGAATCATAAATCATCCACTGCACCTCTGCTCCTTCTTCAACCATTTATTTTGACTTCCATAACCTCCGTTTGAGGTTGATCAAACAGAAGCCCGAGAACCATTAAAGATCCTGCACAGTTACGACAGAGATCACTTCAACCATACTGTACGCTTCACAAGCCTGGAGGTTTCGTTTGTGGGAGATCATGTGTAAAGCATTTACTCCAGATGGTTTTCCGGTAAGTATACTCGGTAACTTTTTCGGTTTCAATGTAGCCACCTCCATCCTAAAGGCCCATTGTTGAACAGCTGCTTCATGGCAAGTTTCTATTTACCCATTCGCACAAGTGGGGTCTGAATGGTGCGAGTTTGTGCTCCACAGTGAGCTGGGGAAGAAAATTTCGATTGATAACCATTCCCAGGCCGTACATAATCAGTCGCTCTGTTGCCATTATCTTAACGACTTTTGAGAGCATCTTGAGAAAATTTACGGCTGAATCCGCATGAGTTCAAAGGACAATATTTTTGACGATCGTCGGGGACGTCATGAAATGTGTTATCAAAACTGTGCAACTCTAATGAAAAAAATGTACCAGCTTCCATCATGAAGTTACCGTTCAGGAACCCGGTTATTGTTTTCACTTTTTACGACGCTACTCTCGAGCAACATTTGTCCAGCTTTTGGTGACCCGTTTTCTCCTTTTTGTTTTTACTAGCGGCTGTTTAACGGAAATGCCTAACTGAAGGGCGAACATAGGTTTCGGAGAGTTTTGGGCTGCTCGATACGTTACGTGTTGTGTTCAAGTTAACTTTGTGTTCATTCCGGCTTTCATTATTCCATGACTATTTTGCTATCTGGTTTATACATGTTCTGCACATGTCGTGTGTCTTTTGTCCGCATGACGACTACCTCTAATTTTTGTCATTGACTCTTTATCACTGATAGCGCCACTTTGCTTCCGGAGTGCCACATGCTATCGCACTTTCCCCCAGGCTAACCGGTTATAACATCTCATTTTTGTGGAACTTTCCCGCACCAAATTTGGCAGTTGTTTTGGCAAGCATACCCCCAGTTCGTAAAGGCCTACTTGTTTCCGCAACTACATTGGTATAAGTGATTCTACGTTTATTGCTTCTAACAGAACGCTGTAATTGCAGGCTGGTCAAATTCATTTGGCACCAAACGATCGACTGCCTGTGGATTCTATTTACGAAATTTCTTGTTCTATTCTAGTATGTACGCTAAAGATTTCTGCGTTTAATTATTCCCAAGCCTTCTGCCACGCTTTCCAGTGCAAGATAATCTCATTCCGGTGCCGTCATAATCGCGTAGTTTACTTAAAATACTACTGGGGAGCAAACTCCGTCCCTCAAATCCGTAATTACAATTTACATTTGTGTATCTTGTTTGATACCGCTGTTTGCTCGGGATTTTTGTGTGAATTTGACGCGCATGCGTTTAACCCAGAATTCTGGACGCTGATTGTGCATGCGGTGATAAAAGTTTGTTGTGGAATAAAAGGACATTGTTTGACAGCTTTTGTTCCTCATAGACATTGGCCGAGTTTTGCAGTAGACTCAAAAGCCTGATGCACAAACCCGTACCTGATCTTTATATATTTCCTCTTTGGGCAAACTCTTCCTAAACAATTTGGAAACTGTGGACAAATTAAACTTCTCATATTAGTGGTCCGGGAGTGTTTTAACATCGGAAAGTGCTAGTTTTGGAAATTATAACTCTGGAAGATTGCCATGTAAGAAACTGCTTCTTACCCACTAAAGTAGATTGAGGTACTGTTGAAGAATTTGTTTCAAAATGCAACTGTTTACATATATGTAAACAAGGTTATGTAATACACCTCAATTGTCCAGGCATGTGGAGTCAATAAATACACAAGTCTGTTACTGATCACCACAGTGCAGCGTCATGGTCCGTACACCGAAAAACAGGGTGCAAGTGTTGGCTCTGTATTGTAGGTTGCTTTCATCCCTTCCGAGAAATCTTTCATGATTCCGATTGTCGGTGCAATTACACAGAAAGCAGAACAGAACAAGACATGACAGGCTCAGAAAATGAGGCACGAACACGCTTGGTTAAGTAGATCAGCTGCGCAAATTAACACACACGCACCGGTGTTGAATGTTACGGCTTTTCCGGTATGGTGAATGGCGGCTACAGATGAGCAAAACAATTGGAGCTGAAAAGAACATAGGCGGCATAAGCGAGTGCATGGAGCGGTTATCACAGTCATGTTGGATTCAGTACAGAGTAATGGACACAGAGCGCTATCTCAATCGTAGAATATAACGATAATCATAATGTGGTATACCCGAAAAATCAAAAGTGGAATTCCGTGTTAAAACAAAGTGACCTCACCGTAATGTGTAGGTGGCTCGAAATTCGCATCTTTGATCACCAGTTGCAACTGTTTAACCATTAAGAAGCTTTGGGGAGGGACCATTTCTAACATTCATGCGTTTTAAACAGAACAACTCTTGCGTAGTTTTACTTATTCAGCAGCACTGAATAGAACAACCAGTATGTCTCAGGAAGGGATTTTTAAGGAGGTCAGGTAGCAAATGCCGAGTTCCAATCGATAACATTCCGCACTTGTGGAAGCTTTATTATTTCAACTGCATCAGGCTGTTGATTAGGCGCAGTCCATGACAATTCCGTAATACTCCTGACATGTTTTACACTCTCAAGATTTGGCTTTTTCCAGACGTCGTAGACATTCCGTGGTGCCTGACGGTAGAAGGTCCTGCAGGACCGTAACTGGTTTTGTCATTTTACGCTTATTATACTTGACAACTGTGGCAATAAAATCCTCGCTTCAATCCGTTCTTCGCAAATTCGTTTCTCCAGATGCCCCCATAATCATTGATGCATCGAGTCAACCGACACTACCGCGCTGACTATTGATTTTGGTAGCCCAGCATACAAAGGAACTGCTGCGCATTTATCCTAATTTCAGAGACCATCTGTTCAAATGGCAGGAAATGGATCATAGCAGATGACAGTAGCGTTCATCCGGTTGAGCTCGTGCTTATTAGGCCTTGCACTTCACACAAACATCAGGGGCAACGTATCATTCGGTAGCCGATATGGCTGTCCAAGGATTAATACACAGGATCGTAGCTTTTGCCCATTTTTTTAACTCAGCTGTTTTTGGTTATTCAGCAGCTTTGCTCACCTGAAAAACACAAGCGGGAAAAGGGTGTGGCACAATTTTCTCGGTTTCTACCGCTAGGCGGTAAGCGTACCAGCGCGAAGTTGAGATATACTTTTCGTCTAAGCCGTATTACTCCCAAACAAGCGCGTAAGTGTTTCACCAGGATTTTTGCTAGACCATTCGTGGTTACTTTGGCATAACTGGCTTTGCGTCTCGTAGTATTTTAGCCCCCAGGTGGATTTCCATTCGTGAAGATCAGTGTGCAAACTGATCTCGAACTTCAAACGGCACTGGGATTACCTGTACCCCTACAAGTTAGCTGGTGACCGAATACTCACTAGACAATCAGTACCAGTTTGCAAAACCTGTATCAGATTTAAAGTACAGAGATTTGTTTCATTCGGTTCAGCATCACACTTTACTAGTCATTACACTAGAAGTGGGTCAACATCTGCAGTAGCTAATATTCCAAGTTGATGAAGCTTATTTGTCTAATGTAAACCCATCCCTGATGAGACTCATGTACATCCAACTGCAAAAGAAAACAAATGCGAATTTGGTTTCTTCTACGATGGCGATTGCATAAAACTGACAGGCAGCTGCACAGATAAATAAAATGGAGTTTTTAACTGGCCTACGGATGGCGCTTCCTCACTAGTATGGTAAAGTTGTGAACTATAGCGTATACGGCTTAAAACTTGCCCAGCCTATCTGGGTCAACCGCGGCAACTAGTCATAGCCAAAGGATATCGAAGCCGCAAGAAACAAAAGCGGCCTCTTAACGGTTCCGAGGGAGCCAACTATTCGTACCAGCCTAAATAAAGAAGCATTTATCGGAGTTCTTTTGTGTTGCAAGGAACAAAAAGCCCATTCAAGTAGGACATGAAAGTACGCACTGTTGTAACATGAAGGGCACCAGAATGCAAAAGGAACAACATGAAAAGCAAGTAATGTAAGACCGTTGATTGTTACTCTGATACCAATTGACTCTTATGGCAGAAAAAATGGAATACTACGGCTACACACGGGTTTATTGTTTTCCAGAATTTAAAAGTTCACTCTTCGAGGTTTTTTAGGTAGAAAGTGCTATATAGTATATATTGGATTATCGATCCCAGAGAAGACGACGAGTTCTTGTTTAGTACTTGAAAAAGATGCGCAAGTGCGCGAGGCACTTATAGCTCAAGGCTGAATTTAGCTGATTTGGATAGGCGAACCTCGACAAGTACGATCAGGTCAGTGCCACGAATATTTTCATGTAAAGACAAGCCGCGTAGATATGAAAACGTACGGAGGCGACTAGAACCCACCATGCGGTCTATGCCGACCGGGCCAAATTCTGAGCATAGAGTAGGCAGCATTCGTGGCTGCATTAGCTGTGTGACTGGAGTCGTTATAAAGGTTTGATCACGGGCGCTGAAAGAACTTACTCGAGCTGCCATGTCACTTAACACAACAATGGACTATGCACCCTTATATGCGGTGCTGCGCTTTGTTCGTGATTTGCACTGTGGTCATTTTGGAATAAAAAGGGACAGTCCACAAAAAGGTTCGTTTGCCAGTGATCTAATGAGAATCGTAGTGTGTACTAAGGGCAGCAGTCTGAGGTTAGTGTTGACATAATTTCAAGAGTGTTATAAGTTTGTCCCCCCTTGACTAATATTGATAGATAGAGAATTCATGTTGTGCACCGATGTATATCTTCGAGCTGCCGCAATGCAGCGGCAACCCCCGACAAATACTAGAATCCGAGTCCTCCGTCACGAAACACACAATCATCATATTCTACGTAAATGTATCCAGAATCGCCGCTTGTTATAAGTAACGGTGAATCTCGCTTCATCGAAAAATCTCTCGATAATTAGTTAAGGGATATTGGAATCAAATACCGGTGCGCTGAACATCATTTTGCATATTCAACAATTAGGCTGAACATTTCGTCATAAGTCAAGCATGCTGCCATCTCTATACGATCCGGTTGACTCAAAGGTCAAAAGTAGATGTTAAATAAACTTTATTGCGCCTTTTGAAATGCTCGTCGCCATCTGTCGATGAAGAGCCCTACAAGGGAAGCAAGAAAATGTTGGTACTCGTCCCATATGCTGAGCCATAGGTCCGAACAGCAGCAAGCAAAACAAAGACACAGATGGCGGAATACGAACACTTCAAGTAAATACCATCTGTGGGAGACGTAAAACATTCCACATTTCAAGGCAAAAGATACAGAATCAAAGATTGCACATCAAACGTCGCATGGCAAAAGTTCGGTTGAGAGTAATTTCACGTTGAGCAGATGGCTTGAGTCAATATGTTTTGTGCGTACAGAGTTTGTTGTCGCATGCTACCTCTGGTTATCCGCCAGCTGAATGGTCCATAGTAACTTTTTGTGTGGGTACTGGAGTTCCTTTGCATAGTAGCTGGTGGACATTCTTGCTCAAATCTGTAAAGTTTTCTATTTTCTTTTACAAAAGACATCAGTTAAGTTTATCGGAGATTTGAAATTTGTTAGAGAACTGAGAGAAATTGTTTTCCATCGATATTATTTCCTCACCTGTCGACAACAACCTTTAACTCTCCTTAACTAGGGCATTGTTTGCCTTTGCAATTACACTACTGCGCAAGTCAAACCAAGAGCTGAAATATTAACAGAACCCGCACTGTACTTTACATCTTTTTTCACTTTGGAGAAAACGCTCACGGTTCGCTTGAGGGTGTTGCCTCGGAAAGCCTATTAGATTCCAAACTGGCCGCCCATTTTGCCGCATACTTTAAGGACTGACTATGTGGTAATAAGCTACCTCCATCTCTACAAGTAATTTATTCGTCTTTCCTCACCCAGAATAATTCCTTCAAATGACCTGTAATATTCAGCGAATGTGTTCGTGCCTGGTGAGATTGCAAGAAATAAAAATTCGGGTTTTCTATTTGCCAACTTCCAACTTTGTTGTCTATTGTGTGGGAGCAAGGCATGGTAAAAACTCAGTTCTACAAAGGAAAAAGCATATGAACCGCGGACTTTTCAGCTGTAGAACATGCCTCCTTGTAGGAGACAGTAATCACCATCGGCTACTAGGACAGTTCCATCAATCTTTGTGGTAAAACAAGTGCAATTTGGCAGAATCAGCACCGTTTATATAGTTTTGCAGAGCACATCTGGTGGCAACCACAATGACAGTAGCACAGGGCCGAGCTCGGAACTCACTTCTACCGCTGCTCATTCACTTTTGGTGTTTGCAAACTATGGACCAACTCCAAAAGAGTGCTTGTCCATCCGGTCATGTGCGTTGTCCATTAATTCAACTGAAGTTGCGGTGTAGCTTGCTGAGGACCTATATCCTCGTCAGAAAATCTCTGAGCGCCCATCCAAATAGTTGCCGGGGTCCGCGCAGCTGGTACACAACCATCAATTATGAGTAACACATAACTGGGACTGATCAACTGGATGACAAACAAATAACATATTTTAGTCAAGACTGTTTTTCAGCCCAAACACGATGTGATGCGATGACTATTACGACGCAACAAACAACGATGTGCGCTAAATAATGTATTGGTTCGACCCATCTGTTCAGCCTGGAACTGCTTCCTAATGAATTTTGTTCCATGAGTCGTTTAACATACAATCGCTGTTTCCTTAACCTTTGATTCACCATTAGACTTTACGTGAGATTTTCCATTTTTCAAGAAGTGTCCTCACGCAGTTTTGTTGAGTTAATGTCTAAAAAGATCACTTGCTACACTATTTGTGCAATGACAGTGCGTGATATCTGATTTGGTCAAATGCTATACTGCGTAAATTTTGGCATGTTTTTTGCATCTTTTAGACATGTGTTGCTGCTCATAGAACCAAGGACAAGGTAGACTTGCGAGTGCTGCAAACTTCTGAAGAGCAATCTTTGTATCGACTGCAACTGCCTGGGGTTATTTTCAATCTGCGCGCAGCTTAGTCATTTTTAATAATTAAAGCTGGCCAGTAAAACTTTGGAAGTTAATTTGAAGTGGACTTACTAGGTCTTTCGAATAATATTTCGCCTTCATGTCTGAGTTCCGATTTTCCGCTGCAATCGGGAATAGTTACATATTGAAATCAGACCTGTGCTTGCATTTATAACACCAGGATGGGTCGCTCTTCACTCTAGTGACTGCTTGTTACCACCATTACTGTTTTATCCTAAGTGTCAAACGCACTCATGGTGTACAGGATCTCATCTAAACAGGAGTTATTAATTGGCTTCTCCTGCCTCCATCAAAAAACCGATTGCACGTCAAACATCACCCTGCTACCTTCCACTGTTAATGTTCTTCCCCACTTACTCGAAAATACTTCTCTCCAATTCTAACCCAATTATTGCAACCCTTCAGCGTTCTAACAGCTGAAGTGTAGTTCGGTTTCTTAAATGTTTTTGTCAATTTTGGATATTATTCGGGTTGCGCCATGAAAAAATTTTAACCTATGCATACATTATCCACTCTGGTAGAACTTGTGGTAAGGATTTTTAGCGGACTATTGAGAAAATGTTATGGAATATTCTGGTGGCCCACTAAATTCACTAGAATAGGGAACAATTTCATGCCTTTGCTTAGTAGGCTGTACCTTCAGCAAGAGCATTCAAACTAGACAGATGCAAATGTAAGTGGACCATCCTGTTAATGATGTGGACATAAATGTTTATAATTTCTTTTATTCTATTTAACATCAGGTTTACTTGCTTTTTCCGAGTAAGCTGTTTGCTTTGCATTTCCCTGTAACCACCTTTTGTTACATTTCCGTTGTTTGGGGTTTTTTGGACCGACCAGGTCAGATACTTTTTTGGTGTAGCCTGAACACAATTTGCCCTAAAGAATTTCTACCTGGATTTTCGTCAATTAGGTAGAAGACCACTGAGTCTGCAATAGGTGAATCGGGTTGTTTGCCTTGTGAAATGGCCCACAGTAGTGAGAATAACAATCATCTGAGCAATCCAAAAGTGGCCTTCAGTGTGTGTGGCTTTCTACAGACATATGGCATTACGAAGGGAACATTTGCTCCGTTTTATTTTCTTCGGTGTCGTGTACAGGGTGGTTCGGCTATTTGAACTGCTGTGGTAACACATCACATGGAAGCACTTTTTTTACCCCCAAGAAGTTTGCGAACGAATGCAATATCCTTAACAGGATCACTTTTTCCGGGGAATAAGGCTGAATAAAGTTGTTTTAACCACTTTACTTCCACGGCCACCGCCTTCAGCAGTAAATAGAAATGGGCATTTTAGTTAGTAGACATGACCCACGCGAATTCGGTTGAATAAGTAACAAACAACTATTTTGATACCGCAATGTTATCTGTAGTCAGTTTTTCTTCGACCGGCTTGCCTCTATGGGGATATTTTGCCTCAGTGGTAATTGAGGCTACTGATTTTTCCACAAGGTGGTCCCAACCAAATTTTCATTTTTATCAACTTCACTGGTGTTTAAACTGTTTTTCAGCAAAGCAGGAACCTTGTGACTGTCACAGTGCTTAAGTATCGTTGCGACATGCGCTGTACCTCGGTGCAAACACTTGCTTGCGCATGAACGGATATGACCTACAGCGATAGGCTATATGTACTAAAAAAAGGCGTCCGCTTTCCGAGTAAGACTAGCTTTAGTGCAAAGCGAAAGTAAAGTAAAATTCGTTCACGCAATCATAGCCAGTTAACGACAAGCATCGGTCTGAAAAGTTTCACAAGCTGTTTGCGGGGTGCACTGTGGGAAACGTAACAGAGAACACAGTTCAGTTTGGCCATTTATATCGCCCCTCAGTTGGTTATTGTGGAACTTTAATTAACAGCTTAAGCAACTGCAAGTTGACTAGTCGACAAACTGCCCCAACACCTTAGAACAATCCTGCCAAACCTCTCTTGGCAAACTCATTCTGCGGCTGCAGATATTGCATACATGGAGCTCAAGTTGTGATCGGTTTAACATCACGCATTAAAAAACAACACCGTAATTTGATAGTATCAGGTACGTGTGTTCCCGGCAATGTTGTGGAATATAGGTAGCTCGGGTGCGCTGATTGATTGTTGGTCTGTTCGCCGAGCTTGGCAGTTGGATTGCAAACGTTTCATCACCAATCGAGGTGACATCATCACTCAACCCCGCACTGATGATGTCACCTCGATTGGTGATGAAACGTTTGCAATCCAACTGCCAAGCTCGGCGAACAGACCAACAATCAACGTGTGTTCCCCTTGAAATAAGTCCGAGATATTCAGTTAGCACAACCGATTACAGCATCTGGGGACATGATAATGGGCATTAACTGAACTGATATTTGCCCTCAGGACAACAAAATAGGCAGACTGGATTTTACCGGCAGCTGATTGATATAGAATGGCGACAGCAAGCTTATAACTCTCACACTGAAAAGGGCCTTATGTAACTTGAACGTGGTGAGCGATTTCAGTTGACAAGACATTGGAAAACTGGCCATTGAGTAAGTGATAGCCGCTCCGATAGTCACCGCATTGTCCGGCCGTTATCACTGATTGAATCATGGCGGTCACCATCACTTTACGCGGCATCGGTGAATGAACTCATCGTTGTAAGCGTTATCTGCAAGAAGGAACATGAACATAACAAAGAGCATCACACGGGGCGTCCAAATGATTTTTATCGGAAGCTTTGCTGAAATGCACCGGTGTTCCTCACCCCGAGAGGTCACACAAGCCGCTGGGTTATAACAAAAGGCTCTGTGGACAAATTCGAGTGAGACAAACGCTCCTTAAAATTTTGTCCATCCATTTCTCAGATTACACTGCTAGCTTTGGGCCGAAATCTTGCACAGTTTCATAAGGCACTAGAAGCACCTGAAATCACTTGCTCATCATGTTTGCTTCAGGAAGACGCAAGTTCCAAGTAATTCATTGTGACCGGCAGCCTACAATAACTCTGATATCCCTGTGTTTGCAAACCCTGAAGTTTGTGTATAATTCTCCCATCGTAATCCAAGAAGAAGTCAGATACGGGCGTTATGCATAAAAATACACTAGGAGACACCCCTGAGAGTATTGTTAAACACTATTTTGTTAAAAAGACCTCGAGGATCACCAGTCGCAGTCTAACAGATCGACTGTCCTCACCCCAACTAAATACTGATAAGAAAAACAAGATCAGTTTTTCGCTGTTTCTAATACGGAGGTAAGTTTGGTGCCACTTCATGTCTTGGTTCGTTCGTCATGCCAAGTAAAGCAGGCTACCCGCCACGCTCAGCGAACAGATAAACAGTCAAAATCAGCAGCTTAGACAGCTCAGCTGAGGACCAGATACCAACTTAAAACCCCGAAAACGATCTGGAGGCGCTCGTTCCACAAATGTCTCCTTACTACAGTGTTTGCACGGACATACTCTTCACTGAATAAACCCTTTATTGGAGGCTTTGCAGTGAAGTGATGTCAGACAGATTACCACTTCTTGAACTCTGAAGAGGGCTGACTAGAAATTGGCCTTTCGCCCTTGACGTTAATAAATGAAAACAAGACTTGTAAAGTCACTGCTGATAAATAAAACGATTACAAATCCAGTTCTTCTGTTGAGGTTTGGGACTTTCTCCATTCGTGATTGTGGGCATTTTTGAACAAGATTTTGTTGCTATCCTTCTGGTGATCGGAGGATAGATTCATCTGAAACAGCCCGGCATTGTTCTATACACTCTCTTTTATAACCACTTGTTCCAAATCATACCATACTTTTTCCTCCTGAGGAGCAGCAGCAAACTTCAGGATATTTACAGCGTAAAAGCCGAACATCTCGTTTAGGAATCTGAACACGATACGATCGGAAAATATTGATGAAAGAACAAAAGGACCTAAGTATCCAGTCTATAGCATTCCACATAGTGTAAGAAGGCCTCATAGGGCTGACATAATTGTGATTAGAGGACGAATTGGTGGTTTTCATTTCAGAGTGTTTCATGGATTAAGTTCGTAAGGTACTGGACAAAGTTGTTTCAGAGGAATAACTCTATATTGCTCATCATAATCATCATCGACAGCATGGCATCAGTGTTCAACAGCGATGCTTCACTGTCGTACAACCGCGGTTTATTTGAAAGTATTATTGTTAAGGAAAGAATAAAGATGGACGGGGAGGGGACTTACTGCTGTCTTACTACAATCATTCCGAGGTGCCTACACCTCCAAACACTCAATCAGGCAATCTGGATAGAAGCTGACAACAAGATCGCCACTGACATCGGTTGGCAGCCATATCTTGCAGCGTCTCCAACCAGGCGCAGTGGGGATCACGCGGTTCCCATCCTGGAAGGCGTACAGCACCAACAACACCCAAACTCTTCGTGATCTCTTTTACGCCTTTCTGCCAGGTCAAGGGTTGGCCACGTCTCTGCCTACGCCACTCTGAATTGGGCATGGAAAACAGCACTCCCTTCGGCAAACGATGGTTAGGCATAAGCAACACATGTCCCAACCAACGCAGCTTCTGGTACTGGACACATTCTTCAATGGAAGTACCCGTTGCACAACCCAAAACTCGCCTTCTAAATGCCTCGTTACGGATATGCCGACACCAAACCACACGAGCTATGGTCCTGAGACAACGATTGCCAAACACCTGAAGACGTCACAGTTCCGCTGCATGAACAGGCCAAGACTCACAGCCACATAACAAAACAGCCCGCACTGTAGCTTGATACACACTTCCCTTGAAATTCAGGGATACACCACTTTGACGCCATAGGTGTCTCAAATTAGCAAACGCGACCCGAGCCTTGGAGATTCGTGCATTCAGCTCATGTCACACTACAATCAGAACTAATACAACTTCCGAGACACGCAAAACGCTCCACAACTTCCAGTGCCTCTCCCTGGGTTGTAGGTGGCGTGATCATTGACTGCATGTCCACGAGTATGACCTTACACTTTTTGGGTGCAAAGTGCGTACTGCTGAGTGCATATTGCTCACCAAAAGCTCGATGTTGATTATGCTAAAAGTAAAACAAATCCTGTTGTTCATATGTCTCAACATGATACGAGGATGGCACTTTTACTCCTGAATGGTAGAGAATTATAGAAAAAAAATTTTCAAAGAATAGCGTGATGCAAGTTTAACCGTTTCCCCGGGTTTTAAGCTTCAAGCGGTTTTACGGAATTTGAGCAATTTTGTGGGATTTCACGGCAAGGTTCTTTGTCATTTGCGGAGCTGGTTAGCATAACTAGTTCAGCCGAAGAAACTGATACATTGCTTTTGATATGTTCATAATTGGAGCCCCCTTGTGGTTCTTAGGAAATTATTCGGTTTTTATATTCATGGATTATTACCTTGAGACAAGGAGGTTAGTTATTTCTGGCGAAAATGTCCATTGTGAATGACCGTTTACGATGGTCCTTCTCCCGCCCAGATCAACTTATATGAAGCGGCAATAAAGTCAGCAACATGAGTGACTCAGTTTGCTTAACTGAAAACATTTCATTATCATGAAACATTTGCTTTCTTTAAGCCGTCATTGTTTGTTCTTCCAAGATACTAGAATAACGGGGCCAGCATGCTAATGTTCAAATTGCGCAATAATAATAGTTCAGCTGCGATTGGCAGTTTTACTTTAATTCGAAGAAGTTTGTGAAGAGAAATACACTCATTTGCATACCAATTTGGTTTTTGCGAGAGACTCACCTGGAACCCAGCTGAATCACCCGTTTGCGATGTTTTCAGGCAACTGAATGTGCTGCACTTCACAGTTCGTAAAGCACAACTTAAGAGTTCATCTAGTGAGGTCAAACGCATGGAGTCTATGATAGTAAAACCGAAGCACCAGCTTTGGGCTAATTATTCCGCATATGAATGCGACGTGAATAGCACTTAGTAAGTTTGTTAGAAATAGTGAAGATTGAGCCCAGGAAAGATCCAGGAGTATCTGTTTTCGTTTACTTGCTCAACTGCGGGTGTAAACAGTACAATGTGTCAAATGCCAAACCGGATTCGACTGAGAAAATTAATTAATGAAAAAATGTAGGTGTGTGACAGAAAGCACATTTTCCCCACCATTTTCTGTGGATCGTGAATAACAAGGAGGATCAGGTGGTCAGTCCACATCCGATGCTCATTAAGCATTTCCTGAGAACTTGACCAACAAAACCGTGCGTTTCAATGGCTAATGGGGCATCCTTGCAACCAAATAGCTTAGGGAAAACATTTTGTGCTAGGTGAAACAGGTTTTTTAGTGCCCACGTTTTCCGTGAAATGGCCACAGGAGCCTTTTACATTGGTTGCATAGGTCCTGCGGGAAAGTGGCAAAAAGTCCTGCTTGTAGTCGCTGCCAAGCTGTAATCGGACAGCAACTGAGGCCTTTTATGGCAGTATACACAAGTTCGGATGATATTTATCGACGAGTCCATCAATCGCAATTGGGTTCTGTCAGGGATTTCATCTTACAAAGTTGCAGATTTTCAGGATGAATTTCAAACTGAACTGCAGGTTGTAACGGAGATGGATTAGTAATTCGAACATGGTGGTACAGTCAACAGTGAAGCTATACGGGCAACTCTGGTCACAGTGAATTGGACAATGGAAAAATTCATACAGAACTAGCATTCTGACCTGAATAGGAATGACTAGAATCTCAACACAGAAATTATTGAGTATTTTTGCAGGCCAGCTCGTATTGGTTAACTGGTTGTTGTTACATCAAAGAAATACATGGATGATAGAATGGATTTATAGCGCTATAATGAGGTGGGGGGAGTTAACATGTGGAAATGCTACTGCAATCATATGCACTGGAACTTATCTAGTAGAAGTCATACGAATTGTTTTCTTTGGATGAGGAATGAGGGTCAAATCTTGTTTGTTAGTAATGAGTCGAGCGCTTTCTTATTGCGGAAACTATGTTTCTCCTTGATCCAGTGACAATACCCGTTGCATTGGATTCCAGTTCTGATGCGACACAGCGGCAATATCTACTGAATGTACACGCATGAAAACAAATCCATTTAAATAAGGGGAGCACAAAGGAATTATAAGTGGGAATTGGAGAAGACTTCAAAACATATGGAAAGTTACCCAGTGTTCTGAGGAGACCTTTGTTAAAAAACGGACTCAGCAGTCATTCAAAAGTAAGAAGGTAATTTTAGTTAAATACCCAGTACAGACCAACATCGAGGGAGGTTCCTTAAATGGAATCATGACTAATGGTAATAAATAGAGCTAATCGAATAGGGTCCCTCTAATGCCTACGAAATAATGGGGCTATGCAACTTGCTTACAACTGAACAGACAGTATCGCCTGGATTTTTGTCTAGCAATAATGCAACTCCTGGTGTCGTTACGGTAAACTTCCGGACACTCTTAAAGTTGGCTCCTTCAGCAAGTTGCGTAAATGATAATCCACATTCCAGGGCAGGAAATTTAAACTAAACTCTAGACAACACAGTTGCTTATCGTCGGGCGTTTCACCATACTATGTACTGTGATAATTCATTTTTTATCCGTATATGTTTACATATAGTTTGAACATAGGTAGGTTTTCGTTCAGCCAGCATGTTAACCTTTTCAGGTTAGTGTTTCACCCCGCATTTTTCATGTTGAGACGAAGCCCTACTTTTAATGAGTTGTATCAACTGAATAATTGAGATGGCCGACCAATAGGTTTAACTCGTTTAAGTGAATGCCTGAAATGACTTAGGGGGCGTATGTGCTATGCATTCAGCCTAGTGCTACAAATTGTACACCCCTCGGGGGCATTCTTTAAGTTTCCTCTGGGAAAGATGCATTGAGGTGTTGTACCCATGTGAATGACAACTTTTTAAGCTAGCCTACCGGTGCGAAGTAGCTACCCAGGCAGACGGATTTGTCTGGTACTTAAGTCAACTTGTACTTGGTTTTGAACTTATCCAATCTTGAAGAAGCACTTCACTTTTGCAAGTGTAGGGCAAGTTTCAAATTGTAAAGCAGAATCGTTCTTAGTTTACTGAATATTGTCTGTAGCCTGAGGGACGCACATTTGGAATAGTCATTTTATCTGCACACCCGGTATCTGTGAGCATCTGTTGCAGTAGAGACTGGAGGAAGTCTTCATACCGATGAAAAGTTGAACGGAAAAAAGGACAGCTTTGATTGATACTAGTGAATGTAGTGAACTCAAACAAAAGCGTACCGCAGGCCTTTACGTGTCCACGGGAGTTGGCATACAACGCTTTATAGAGGACGCAGAATTCATGAATGACGTCTTTGCCTCATAAACAATGCCCTAGTAATAAACATCAACGCAGGCAAGGCAGATTTTAAGCGAAAGGTGGTCGCTATTTGTTGTTGATAGCAGAGTCTACAATTTAGTATCTATCAGAGTAAGTTTGCGATCGTTGTATCCTCCTTTAGCTTGGCTTCTACGGATCTAACCTTTTTTTGTTTTCATTTACTCCTTGCAAGACAAGATCAAGGAACACTTAGGATGCTTCAGTTAACAGACCAATACCACACTGTCTTTTCCAGGGTTCACATACTTTCTGAAGTTGCAGACAATTGTTGATGTATGTGTTTTCCTTCACTCAGTGTAGAACCCACGAAATTTATTTCACATGCAATCAGAGATTCCCCGCCTCCTTCGAAGTAGGGTGAAACAGCCAGTCCAGACTTGATGGTTTATTTTACTTTAAAAAGGTTGCTTCTTACTTTATTCATTCTTCGGAGAGACAAGTAAACTGTACATTCAGTTCATACGTATTGACTAGCTCTAGAAGCCGCGTTGCAGGAGACCAGTTTAACTAGTCCTCAAAGTGCTCGACCCGTCTTTCTAAATGACCTTTCTGCTAGTAGATTGGCAAACTATCATTCTAATCTGTTGTTTCACTGGCGGTTGTCTTTCTTTGGCCAATGGTTTGGATTGGATGGTACCAGGCACGGCTATTTCATGTGGTCTTTTCCAGCTAAACTCTCGATCTCTCCTTAGATTCTTCATCAACTGGCATTTGTGGGGTTTGCTTGGTCATAATATTCGTTACCTGCTTGTGTGGAGTTTCTTGCTTTAATCAGGACTAATGATCTTGACCATATCCAGTTACCGTTTGATAGGTCAGGTAGAGAGCTCTCAGTGCCATGGGCAGGTCTGCTTTTACATTTGGCAATGGTTGATTGACGGCTCACTAAAAGTATTGTTCTTGTTCACTGTAAACAGTGACTGAACTAACTTAGATGAATGTTTCTGAGCCAAGACATTTCTTCGAAGATAACGGGTTTGTCCAAATCATGTTGGTCTGCGTATTGTTTGCAGTGAGGCTACGTGCACCGAAATTCAGCAAAAAGAACATAAAGTTCAAGCTGACCGGCTTGAAACAGACAATGGCTATCAAAGGCTACTAATCTGAAAGGATACCATGGAGCAAGAAGCACAGGTGCGCTTTTTATTATTTCACAGATAACGAATGAGTTATCACCAAAACAGTGGATTTAAAAACGCTATAGATTGAACTGGTCGATGGAGAAAGTAAATTGATATATAGTATTGGTTGCTGAAACAGAAAAATGCGGTTTTACCTGCGGAGCACCAACATATCAAGCTCTGTTGTCCCGCCTATTGCATTCGCGCTGCGGTGTAGTTGTAACTGATGGCTACAAAGAGGAAAAGATCCTCGTACCACAATCATGACACATGTGTGTTCAAATATACCGCATTTGTATCCACTTGATTCGCGAAATTTCCAGGTCCAATGCTGAGAGTTTATTCGTTTTTGGACGCATAATTATGCTGCGTGATCTAAAGCACCAAAAGTGAAAAGAAGTTCTTAATAAAATCGTCTTTTGGCTCTAGACAATGTTTGTATGTATCATGTGAATATTGAAGACCAAAGAGATTATTTATGTTTTCGCAGATAGGCACAGTTATAAAAGTTATTAGTTTGCCTCAGCTTTTTTTTTACCGAATATCGTCCGTTTAGGCAGTTTGCCGTCTTGTTTTATGTAGTAAATCATTTGTTTATCTTAGCAATACAGTCGATACGGCACTAAAATAAGCACTGCGCACGTCCACGTCACAGAATGGCAGAAAACCCGTTTTGTGAAATCGGTTGCCAAACGATTCGGATGCGAATAAGGAGACAAAGAGTTTGCTATCGTGTCACAAGGAACACCATCTTTAGTTGAGATAAATAAATCCAGCAATATGTCTTGCGCAATAAAAATCCCCGGCAACGAATTGGTAAGCTTAGGTTTACTCGCATATTAGAGTCTCCTCGTCATACTCTCCTCATTTACATATGTCAGAAATAGCGGCCGTGGTTCAGAATATTTCCTTCATACTAAAAGTCGTGTACACAAAAATACCGTCTGCTTCACTCTTGGGAAAAGTTCAAAGGTTTAGACGGCGCAATCCATCTATTCTATAAAGGCGGAATGTAGGAATAAATGTAAACATCGTTTATTTCGACCAGTGTAGAATCCCAAGCTTTATCGATGATAAGGTTGCTATCGATGCAAGCAAAATTTTGTAGATATTTGGAATGTCTGACTCAAGATACTAGCCAAAACATGATCTTTATTTTTTCATTGAAAAACTTGTGCCACACATGTTTAGACTCCTTTTTAACAAGCATCTTTCCTGCACAGCCACTCACTGTACTCTCAAAACCGTGATGTTTGCAAAGTGTTACCAAGAGCTTCAAAGATAATATTCACTGCAGCGATCACGCGTGAAATTCTTAGCCTCAACTCGACCCGAATACTCACGTGGTTTGGGAGACAGCACTGACACAGGACGAAGCAGCCGTGTCAAGCAACACGAGCAGAGATATTATTGACTGGAATGGTTTCGCTTGTTACAAACATCATCTGCGTTCACGAACGAATAGGTTCAGACAAAGTTATTGTGTGATCTATAATACGAGTATTTGTCTACTCATCTGTCATTCAGTGCTAACAATTAAAAGCACTTAATCTTTTGGGTGAGAATGGGTTACGGAAAGAAGTTGTTGCTACGTGAACTTTTGTTTGTTCTATGCTAACATTGTTAAAAACACAATTCGCCTTCAGGAGAGTGTGCCCTCATGGATGCGTGAAGACTCCTATATATGTGGTAGAATGTAGTAGACCAACAACCAAGATTGTAGCAAGATTTTTTTTGTTTTTAGAGGGGAGTATCCTCGTTGCTACGAAAAATATTACCCAAAATAGCCTATTTGGGCCGTTCGCAAAAATTTTGTCGTGCATCGTACATAATACTCTGTAAAGTAAGTCCTCAATACAAGCTACAGACATTTAATTGCGCAAACGATTACATGGGGTGTCGACCATTTTTAACTTTACATAAGTTTGACATCACGCTGTCCATCATGAGCTTTGATGATTGTTCTTCTGCGCCAGTCATACCTTATTGCGAAGGCACCACCCAACTGATAGGTCTTGACAGGTGAGTCAGTCGGTTGATGAAATCAAGCGATTTATTGGACTGCTTTTTGAGGCTTACGGTAAACCAGTCACGTTGCTCTGAGGGTGAACATATTGTTATGCTCAAACATCAAATTTGGAAATTGTGCAGCATACACTGTGGGAGTGTGACAGCGGATATGTCACGGATTTCATAGGTGCAGGGTTCAGACCCCAGGAAGATCAATTTTATATAACGCTGATGAAGCCTTTGGAGAGCAGGACAATAGTTATCACAGGTTTCGTCATCACTCGTGAACTAAATATGAAAACATGAATGATATGACCACAAATCTCGCAACCTTTCATAACTGACACTTTCAGTAAATCACATAGCTTATTCTTGAAATGCAGAAGAACAGCTCCCAAAATCATAGGATGAGACACTGTGGAAGACAACAAGTCTCCAGCTATTTTTGAAGATTTGCTCAGCATCAAAGTTCCGTGCAAATCAACCTGATCAGAACAAACACCCCATGACATCTTGTATATTCCAATGCTCCTGTTCTCTTAACATTGTTCACCATTGGGCGAGTGCCCTGTCATATGCAAGGCTACAGCACTGCAGAGTATCAGAGAGATAGCACTGAAGTAAGTTAGGAGCTTGAGGCACGAAAATGATTCAGATACTTAAGTTTCCATTTGATCCCATGTGATACATATTCTGACGCATAAAATACTAGATGGATGGTAGCAATTTTCCCAAAAGTTCATTCACCATGCACCTAGATGATTCCAAAATAAGTGTTTTGCAATTTCTGGTGTCTGGTTTTTATTGCCTTGGGGAATTAAATCTGGCTTTGGATCTAAGCACACTAAAGAGCAAGTGTAAGGACAAAAAATTCAGTTAGAATCAACTCTGATTCTTAATAATCCTCATGCCCTAAGAAAATGCCTAATACAAATCTTTTAAAGTAAACGGACGGTTTGAGAGTATCAGTCAAATTCAAGACCATGTTCAGACCCCGAAGAAACACCATAAGAGAAGCTTCCTGGTAAGTAAGGATTTTTCAGAAAAATGAAAAGAATGGAGATGGCGGGATCAGTTATGCCAGTACCTAGCCGTTCATCTTGGTGTTGGACGGGAAAACGTGCCATGAATCTGTTTGGCTTTAATTAAGAAATTCCATCCATATAAAAGTTAGTCACACCTAATTCTAACTATGTTTTTCCAACTTTTTTCTGGGCCACGGCTGAGGAAGAAAAACCAGTGTTTGTCTGTCACGTAATCTTACATTTGGCTTTCATTACCAAGACGAGATCCACTCGTCTTAACGCAAACACCGCCAGTGATTTATCTGCATTAGTGCGCCTGCGTCAATCCAGCTTGAAAAATCCAAACAACACGACTGCATCAGACTGTGTCAAACACGCATCTGCTTCGTGCTACTGATCGATGTTAATCTGGGGATATCCGTGTCTAGCCAACGATGAAGATAAATTGGAAACAAGCGGAACGCTAGCTGTATGGTGGAAGCCAATGTCTGGTTCTTGTAACCTAGATGTCACAATCTAATCCCTTCAGTAATGGGTGAATAAATTCAGTTCGGATATGTGACAGATAAAAGTACAAATCAAGTTGGTTTACCTGCTGGTGTTGTATAAAGAAAGGAACCAAACTGGTGGTCGAATTGTTCACTGAGCTTGGCAGTTTTGTTGCAGAAGTTACGTTACAGACCAGGTGTTATCATTAATGTATTATTTGGGAACAAGCTGGGGTTGTGAGTTCGTGGTTGTGCCAAAATACGTTTATCGCACGAGCTTGAACATATCTAGTCATACTGGGTTAGTATGAGAATTCCTGGTGATTAAATACATTAAGTGCATTTCACAATAATGTTGCTTGTATTCGCGCTAAAATTGGCGCCATTTTATGTAAAGTGTGACTTTTTGTGGCTGTCATCTTATCTGATCAGTTTGAACCTTTACATTATTGGGCTTGGTCTAGCACATTCACTTTGTTTGCAGAGTTCTTTCAAAAATTGCCTTGTGATTTTATAAATATCGTGGATGTACTGTCTTGTGCAATTTTCCCCAAAGCTGACAAAAGCAATTAATTTGACATTTCAACAGACTGCTCGGTAGAGTTTGTATAGTTGAACCTGAGGAGAAGACCCCTTACTGGTGATTATCAGAGCACTGCATACATTTATGGGAGGTTGTTTTGATAAGCAGCAACAACAGAAAGAAGACAAAGTTGCTCATTTTTTAGAAAATCTCACAAGCGATTTTGCAAAAAAGTGAATGTGTTAAATGCACCTCGAATAAATGTTGGGGATAGATGTGTGATACTGAGTGGTTTTTATGTGCAATGGCTACTGTGATCTCTTTAGAGCCTATTCGTTACAAACAAGTTATTTCGATGAAATAAAATGGTAAAGAAGCTACCGTGAAATTGACTGATTTTGTAGGAGTAAGTATTTTTGCATTACTTAAATATGGGTTTGTAAAAAAACACTTTTTGGGTTAAAAGTGTAAAATATCCTCAGTTCACCCAGTCAGTCTCTGACCGTAGATAAGTTATTAATTTGCTTCAAAATACCTAGCTGTCCCCTTAAGTTGCCCTCAGAGTTAACGAACTGTATCATCGTAGCTTGTGTCTAACAACATAGTCCGGCTCAGAGAACAGAACACAAGTCGATTTGGTTTTGAAACCGATCTAGTTAACGTTATCACTGCGCTGGAAAAACAAGCACAATTGTGGCCTGCACGCAGTATGTCAAAGGCATACAGTCCAATGTTTTCTTTTAGCTAACTGAAAGGAGCGCTTCTGAAATTTGCGCCCTAAAAATCTGTGCGCTTCACACAGATGTTGGGTAAGCAAGTGAATCATGAAGCCAGTTTACGATGCAAGAACCTTCAACTAATGTGTAGTGTACGATCAACAATCCATTAGCAGTTCGAATTAAACAAGCTGATTCAAGACCTAACTAACCAATCAAAAGACGGTTTAAAATTCTTCAATAGCCCACGACCGGTTTCGCCCTTTCTTAAGACTTGTCAGGTAGGCGCAGTTCACAAGTTTCCGTCAACTTGTGATCAACTTGAACCAAAACTGGACAGACTTCGACAAATATTGATGTCCAAAATGGGTAAAAATTAGTGTGGTTTTGCATCTGAACGAGAATTTATTCCGATATCTCGACTATCACACACGAGGCGGTATGGTACAGTACATTCAATTAAAGCGGACCATCATAAAGAGAGATTAAGGTGGATTCAGTTGAGTTTTCTGACACAATTTTGTGCAAGTGAGAGTATTGGTCAGAGGCTGGTTCAATCACCGATCAAGATTTTTACGATAGACACACTTAGGTGAAGTTATATTCTGTTACCATATGCTGTTGCCATACCATTCGTAGTCATAAAGTATAGTATCACTGACACATAAGCAACGTAAAGCCTTATTGTCTACTGCAACCAAAACGCACGTAGTATGAACTAACAGGCTTTTTGGGTTTCATGTGAACCGTTGACCTCGCAATTACCGTAAGACTTCTTTGAGATTGTCCAGGGACAATCCATCTCCGTGTAAACCTTGCGTTACCAAAACCCGATCAGTAATTAGTCATCCGTGGATGGCTGGTGCAGACCAAACCGGACAGCCCTAAATTTGAGAATACCACAACAATGTACTTCATGAAATAGTAAGTAAAATATCCTTCCTTTAGGGATCCCGAAAACTTTAGGACCAAAATCGTGTTTACGACAGACGATAAAAAATGAATAAAAAGCACGAGCGTCCGACAATTTCATGGACGCTAACGATGCATCAGCAGATAGGAGCCGACAGAAACAGGATCTGATTCATTGGAACGCTGGCAGACGGCGATGCAGATCGGGATGCGTACGTGACTGATTTATCGATCCGTTTGATGCATGCTGAGGCTTGAAGCCACATCATCAGAGTTTGGACATTAAGTCTAAGTACATGAAAAACTGAGTTGAGCAGAATGGGTGAACTAACTCTATTGGAAGCTTTGGGGAGAACTTTCGAGGCGTTTTAAATATCATGATTTATCTCCGCATTTATAAACTCAAAGCTTTAGGATGCACTACATTTTGTGCCAATAGATTGAGAATATACCACGAGGAGTCTAAAGTTGTTCTGATTTATTTGACAAAGCGTTTATTCTTATATGAAGGGCATTTTCGGTGCATGGGATTATTCTGATAAAAGTTCTCGTGTTAATCCACTTGTCCTTCAGGACCTACCCCCTGGTTTTTATCAATACAAGAGGATAATAAAGCGGTAGCTTCCAGTTGTAAATTTCTTTTGAATAGTACGTAAATTTCTAACCCAAAAGATTTCACCTTCTGAACTAGAATTTTGCCAAACGCACGTGTAACTTTTATCAACAATAATGGACGGTTTGTCCCCCCATGAAAACAAACAAAATTCATTGTAGTTGCATAGATGGTCTTCGCACGAAATTCAGGAGGGGAAATTAGTGTCCAGCTAGGCCTGCACTTGACTGACTTTTTTTACAGAACTGATACCGTAATTCTAGATCCGGCGCTGTGATTAAGCGCTGACAAAACATTTTAGGAGTAGCAACGGATTTTGGTGGTCGGGTTGCACCCCTGCGTGCATTGGGACTCTTGACTGGAATAACTGTTTCCTCGGTTTTAAAGTAACCCATATAAATTAATTAATTTTACTTGCGTGTATTAGTCTGGCTCTAGGCTTGCCCACGAACTCTACGCCTTGCACTGATGGCGTGGCGCATCACGAAGATACTAACGGCTGTACAACATAGGAAGTGTGTGTTACGCTGCGCTGTTGGGTGGGCTCACTGACGATGTCTCCTCATTCTGTGACGAAATGTTCAAAAGTTAGTTGCCAAGTTCCAGAAGAAGGTAAATAGCTGAAAGATCAAACATTAAGAGCCTGTGGTGAATTATTAGGTGTGCTTTTTGTCACCACGCAGTTGGTTTTTCAGGATTTCTGGTTTTTTGTCAAAAGTGTCTTCTGTGTGGTCTACGGTTTCATATAGGCTAAAGCTCTATATCATCCATTCCAAAGGTGGTGTTAGCCTCATAACCCTTACTGATATGAGCCTCACCTCTGTAGTCTCTCCTATCGGGCAACAGTTTTCTTTTCAAGCAGCATAAACAAAATGCACATTAGCTCGCAAACCAACTCTATAGTTTATAGTATATCATACACCTACATCTCCACCACTTTCTCTGAGGACTAGGCTATGGACGCTCACATTTTTATTTACACTCCCGGTGCATTATTTAGGGCTGTGTGCACTCCTTCCTGAATGCGGAATCTAGTAGTCCAGTGTTCGGAACTTTGGAAGCCAGAATTTCTGCGATATCTAGTTTCAAGGCTTTGGAAATGAGTGCATGCAAATTTTCTTGGAAAGTTGTGCAAGACTAGCATACCTCATGCCAATCGGTGTAGCACGGACTGCGTACGCATGGATGTTTGGTGTTCACCACTTCTAGTTGTCAGGTCAGGTTCGGTGAATGTCAGTGGACGTCAGACGTGGCGAGACCCTAGTCCCTTCATTTCAGAGCACCTCCTTTAATTAATGCCAGCTTTCAATGGTCGTGACTGTTTGCGCGCCAAGAGTTTAAAACTCCTAGTACAATTGTAGATCCACATTTAACGAAAGAGGATGGGTTTCTCAGTCTCGAGAAAAACACTGCACTACCTCTTTGCACTATATATATATTCATATATTTCCTGACAAGAAGCTTGTATCTTGTGGTGTCCGTCGGAGTTTTGCACTGTGGAATATTTGTTCTTCCCGTTTAACCTAAAACCAAAACCCATGTCAATCTGTTGTTCTGTTTGGAACTACAGCGCCAAACGGTATGAATGGTGTTTGCAGCAACCATGTTAGCCTTATCTTGTTTTACAGAACTCTGTTTCTGGGAGATACCATAATTACCAAACATAGAGGAGAATGGCTGTGAGATAAAGTGTTATTTGGATTTGTGCTATACTATCAACTTTTCGAACAACGACCAAGAAGGAGTAATCTCGCAAACGTCGAGGATTAGCGCTGCATCTAGGAAGACCTCAAGGTGCGTGTCTAAAGCATTTACTATTCAGGGGCGAACATAAAATTAGCAATATGACGTGGTGTCCTGTTGTTCGCACTTGGTTACAATCGTAAAAGACAGAGGACATCGTTTTCAAATTTCTTCTATAGTGTTTGTGGAGATCATGTGCATAGATTGATGAGGTTGGATCCCAAATACTCAGGTCGTTTAATAGGCAGAAATCCACTTTGTCGGGGATCTGAGCTTCATTACGGTTGCATTGGCTGCGTTGTTTAGAACGCTATGTGGCGTTGCTGAACGCTGTGTGAGGCCGACGAAGACGGAAAGCACTATACTGAAGAAAATTTTGTTGCTCACACAGAACTATCTATTCACGAATGACTCAGAATAGTAAACTAAAACTAATGTTTGCAAACCTATGCAGATGCATTTGCGTCTGCGTCATTACCACCAAAATGCTTTTATCTAGGCAAATGCGGCAAGCAAAATTTTATGTCACTGTTCAGGGGGAGTTTGGTACTGTACTAAAACGTAAAGAAACTAATGTATGGTATTGAAATTGCGGTACCAATGTTTATTTTAGGGCCCTTGATCTTAGACGGGCTAATGACTGCATATAGGTCCTTGCAAGCTTTTAATATGTTATGCTGAACCACATTTATTTGTTGAACGAGAGAGTACAAACAAGTATCCAAAATAGATTATTGTGGCGAGGAATGCTCGTTCCACACCTGAGATACTTCAGACTGTTTTCGATGTGGAATGTTCAAATTCCCTCCATACGGATTTGAACTGAAAAGAAGCTGATCGGTTGAGAACTACGGAATAAAGAATCCAACATCGAACAAGTGCTTCCAATGGGACAGTAGCTTAACTATTCGTCAATGTGTTGAGAGGAATTCTGTCCAGTTGACTATAAATTACAAAGTGGGGCAGGTCATTGAGGGTTGAAGGTCACTTCGTCTACCGTTTGTTTCGCTTTATTCGTCAGTAATAGCTTACCTTTGGAATTTGGAGCTTTTTTTCCGTACACATCAATACTTATGTTACGGAATGTGTAATGCACTGGCAAACATGTCTTGCGCAAGCCTTTTTTCTTTTTTTTTCGAGTGTACGCAACATTGGTTTTTCTGTGGAGGCACGGCACAGTAAATTAAGTGGATGTGCTGAGTAAGGATTAAAAGTAAGGATTATCTAAAATGTAATATTACGAAAGATTTTCAAATGCCACGTTGCAAAAGCAATTTCTGTACAACATTTACGTGCAATAAGAGAGCTATTTTGGTTCAAACTATTTTTGGTCGCAGTCATCCTTAGAGATGAATATAGACTATGAAAAAGGCTCCTGCGCTTTCCCGGTGCAATGTAAATTTATCTGATCACGAAAGCGTAAAGCTTGCTCCTGTTGAAAAAATTGTGCGTGGTGACGGATAACTTCCTTGTTAAAAATCAAAGTCTTTGGACTCAGGATATTGAGTAACGAAGCAGAGTCGTCATGTCCGTCCCTTTGGGCATTCGCATTATTATGGATATATCTTAATCCATTTTATTTTCACCGTAAGTTTAGCCCATGTACAGACTGCTAAGAACGACATTTAATTTGCCCTACGTGGCTGCATTGCAGCTGCATGGGCTCCGTAATTACCGGGAGCATGAACTCTATTCCCACATCTACTTACATTTGGATAATATGGATTCGGAGCAAAAAAATCACAGCCGAATGTTATAAGCCGTTTACAATAAACAAGTTATTCTCAGTGACACAAACGGAAATGTAAAATCTGTAGGCTTGGTTGCACTCTCCTGATGAACAGAAGCACCATTAGTCCTGTTTTCGCTTCATAGGTAAAATTTTCACTTGGGGGCTACAATAATCAAGTCCCAAGACTATTAAAAGCCAAAATTTTAGTCACAAGTTATTTAACTTTGTATCGATGTTTCTATAAGCTTCTATGGTGACCTTTATTTCACGCTATAGTTACAGTATTCATACATGTCTGAATGTTATTACAGCTGCCCTCTCTAGGCTTATGTACGTTTTAGCTCAAACTAAAGGACCCCACATCCTTTGAAATAAGATCGTTAAATTTGCACCCTTGTGTACTCTCTCACAATTCGTTTGATTGAAAATGAACCTCGTGCTCTTCCTCTACCCCTGTCACTTGGATTGTGTTTTCACCCATTCACCAGCAACCTTCCACCGTCGCCGGTCGATAATTACTTGGCATACTTTCAATGCCGTGCATTTTTTCCATAAACATGGCTAACAGTTAATCTAAACCAGACAATACCGAGACACTTTCAAGAAAGCATCTTCATACCGCATCAAGTGATTGTAACTTCTGTGACTTCAAAATGCTTTTTCACATTAATAAATGAATCTTTGTTTCCACAGATGCGCGTAAAAGTATTCACTTGTAGTAAAACTGGGTTGTGGTGTTGTTATCGAAGAGGTTTTCGTCTAGCTCAGCGAGTTGTCTATCATTTTCAAAAGTTTGGCGACAGGAAAAAGTTATATTGTTACAAAGTAAATAAATTTGGAAATTAGCGAGGGTTAAGTGAAAACCACTTTCAAGAGAATGACATAGACTACGCACAGACACTTGTAAATCAACATTGCGCGTATTTTTCGCTTAAACGACTGTTTTTATTTGTGCAATATACCCGAAAAATAATAAAATGAAGTCGGGTACAAAATTACTTTTTTCGTGATTCTTCCTCTTGGTAATACTTCAAAAAGTTATTTGAAAATCAGGGGTACATATAGTTAAGTGAGAGAAAACGAAGAATACACGGAATGAGGGTCGAATTAGAGGTACGCTGCTCAATCGGTACAGAAATCAAGTAAGTGACAGCAATGTAAGACCGGATTTTTCGCAGGCCGGTTCAAATTCAGAGCTAGCACAAGTTTTATTTGGATGCAGAGCTTTGGGTCCAGCAGCCGATGACATGACTGGTTCCCGGGCATATGTGACGCAATTGCACTTGAGATTGGTTTCTTCCAGCTAATATTCACAGACGCAGGCTAATGTTCTTGCACTATGTCCGACATGCACAAGAACGTCTACTGCTCAGCGCGAGCACACAAATGAGTACACAAAAAAATAGGGGTAGAACGTTGCAATATGTCCTTCAAATGGAGCCTGATAGTCGCGGATATACAATGTGTATTGTACAGTGAGTGTGCTTAATTTCTGATTTCCGAGTTTGGTCATGAAATAGGTGCCAACGCGTGACCTAAAGTAAACCCCATAGAGATACCGTGGTTTTGCCGATAAGCTTTATTAATGAAAGTCAACTGAACATCTTCTATTGGGGAAAATGTTGGTAACGTAGATGGTCATTGGCTCGCTCGCGGAGGTGAACAATTTGATTGCCATCCACTTGTCCAGTTCAGCAAACAAACCAACAACCAAACTGAACATTTTAGGTAGACAGTAGCGGAAGTTTCTTAGGATCCGAGATAAGAATGCCAATATATTACCGTTGCAATCATTCAAATCAAAAACAGTCCATTATCTCAATGGGTTTTAAGTTGGTAAATAACGACTCGAGGTCCAGGGAGAACATAGACTGTCTGTCAACCTTCAGATCTCTAATACGATCAGCAAAGTCAAAAGCGTCACTCAGGCTGTGTCGACATTTCCCTAGTGTTTTCTTCTAACAAACTGATAAGTCATTTAACCAGGGCAAGGTAAGGAGAATTAAACATATCTAAGATGAGCCCAAGAGGTAGGCCTTGTTTATACACATCTGGGAGAGCACGGAGACGGGGAATTGTTTTTCCCCGTGTAACGGTGGATACTACTGATGAGGCATGCGAGTATGTTTCCTCTTAAATCCGCTTCGCGTCTCTTGAAAAGTGGGATCTATTACGGAATTTGTGGAGTCGCTTTGTAGCCTTTGCTTGCATTTGAGTAACAGTCAATGAATATCCAGGAAAGTTCAGGAAAACTCGTTCAAGGAGAAGATGCATATTCAGTTTTGTAAACAAGATGCATATAAGAGTTTTGCTCCCCTGTCCAATAGTCTGTAACTGTAAAGTTGGTGTTTCTCTAATAAACAACTCCGCAGCGATGGCCTTCTTCCTTTTCACCAGGAGAGAGAATACGCTCGGAAGTATTGGTAGCAACGTTTCTGGATTGGTTACGATGTTAATATATTTTTTTGGATGCGGCCTCTCCCTTCTCTGCGGTGTATTTCTGGGGTTCCATTCCCTAAAATAGAGGTTCTCCTAAAAGGATCCTTCTCATTCAACGTGGTCAGATGTATCTATCAAGATAATTTCTGCGCCTTTATCTGGATTGGAGAGCAAAGCGTGTTTGTTCTGATGCATACTTTCCAGGTTACTGAAATGTCCCTTTTGTTAACAGTTATTTAGGTCCGGATTTGTATCCGAAATATTGTCAACAGGAATTAAATAACTTGGATTTCACCTGTTCTACACTCAGTTCAAAAGAAGGCTCTAAAACTGATAACTGATCATATAGACTCTCAAGTTGGACTTGAAGCTCGACCTGGCTATTCTTGCGACTAAGACAACAACTATACTCCCTCCAAACGCTCAGTGTCAGGGTTAAGGAAGCAAAAGTACGCAAGTAACTTTTTGGATTAATTGGAAACTGCTTGTATGGGGTCACTGGATTGAGCTAGCTGGCGAGTTTCTTTTCTTTGGCTTCCGTCTATTTGGTACTATTAAATCCAGCATATGCGTTGAAGTCTAAGCGATCGCACCGCTTCTAGTGCGTCTGTAAGTGGCGCTTGTTTTCGTTTCAGTTCACGAATGTCTCCTCGGGTCGTGTAACACTCATTCTGTGGCTTAGTGAAGTGGCTTTTGGATTGATTTGTTTTCGGCGTAGTATTTGCAAATAGTGCTTTGGAAACCGATTCTGATCGATACACTGGTTGGGGACACGCAGGTTTATCCTGGATTCCGCAAGTTTCTTGCTGTGCCCAAGATAGTTCTGAAGTTCCTTTAGTACGCATGGGTCTTTGAATCGCCTCAGGGAGTGAAATATGCCCGCTGAAGTTGTAAGAAGAATGGAAGCGGCGGACAAAGCATTTTTTCTGTTATTATTCCCACTGAGCTGTGTACCGCTCATTAAACCCCTATTCTTTTTAGCATTCCTTTTCATTCACGTAAATTTATGTACCCCTGATTTTCACATAACATTTTTCACGTGAATTCTGGTACCACATAGCTTGTTGACGTATTAGAAAACAGCATCGATTATAAAAACCAACTTGCTTGCAGCTTTCTCAACAGCAACTCCAAGAAAATTGAACCTGTAAACACTAGCAGATTAGATGGAACCAGGCTAAATCTACAAAGCTATCGAATCTTTGGTTTTCAACTGCACCTATACATGCTGTTGGTAAGTAAGAATAATCCTACTTGCATTTCGGTGCAAATTGCACTTAAGAAGTAACGAAAAACCCTGGTTTATCACGGCCCTTTCTGAAGTAATTTAAAGTCCAAACCCTGGGCAGAGAATTCTGGCGTAGGATGAAAGACCCTTTTGGTAAAATTTTGCGTGAACGAACTTGTTTCCCCGAAGGTTTTGCACAACAAATGTCGGTCCGTTAAAAGTAAAAAATACCGGTTTATCAGGAGATTGCGATTTTTTACAACGTTCCAAACAACGTGGTTCATTTCGGCAGTGGTAACCTAGATAATACTTACTTGCTTGTTTGTACTCGTGCCCTAGCTGCTAACAAATGAGTGGCGAAGAGTCCGATCTAGGGCTTCTGGTGTTTGAGCAAAATAATGAGAAATTATTTTCCCACTTACACAGTAAAACACCTCAAAGTGGGTAGATGACGCGATTTTGATCCTCGAAGTTACCTAATTGAGTGGGAAACAGAAATTCGGGATATCTATTTACATGTTTTCCTGCAGGTATTTTGCTGATCATTCAAGATATCCTCACTATATATCTTGTGTTCGCAGTCATTTTTATTTTGTTCGTTTTATCACTGACCGAGTGGTCTCATCGAAACAGTCAAATGTTCCCTACTTAGGTGCAGCCGTACGATCAAAGTTGTTTCTTTGCTGTCGGTAACATACTTGAAACCAAAGTATGGCTTTCATTCAGGCAACCTGCAAATGAGTTGGCTCATTCTCATTTTTCTCCTTGTTCATTGGTTATGCGTTGGCAAAACCAAAGCTCATGATCAAACCCAAGGATGAATTCTTTCACATTTTCCATTATAAAAAAGCTGCAAGTAAGAGTAGGATGGGAAAATCGTCAACCCGTGCCAGGCAAAGTGTGCCCAAAGCGGTCATCCGGACACTGGGATGTTATACCCAAACCAGCTAATAGGACCAAGCTTCCTTATCTGAAAAACTAAGGTGGGAGGAAATGGATCCAGAAGGCTTCAGCAAAGATGCATCTGGATGTCGAGTTCCCCCCAACAGAAGCCTAGAGTTGGTTGACACCTCAACGAGGAGACTAATCATAGCAAATGATTCTCACGGCTCTAAATTTGGAAGCAAAGACAACTGCGACTGACCAACCACAGTAAATTATAGGTTAACCTATGGAAAACTACAAAAAGGGGGAACATTTAGAAGGAAAGATTACAAGCAACTGCACACTAAGATCAGCTAATCGAGCGGCGGCTAACCAATTTACAGGGAATACCGGCATCAAACAAAGAAAAATGTCTTCATATGGTAAAACCAAACTTCCGAACCACAGTCCAAACAAAGCTGGCGCAGTAGTTCCTAATCCGGGACTCGCGGCCCCAGGGACACTTGAAATTACCTGCACAGACAAACGAAATGAAAAATGTAAAACTTTTGTTTACGGAAGAAATTTATGATAAGTTTAATAAGTGCGCAAATGAAGTAAAGCGCTCATACGGGAATATCTCCCCCCTCCGCGCTGATAGAAATATTTCTACTCATCTTCATGCGTGATCTAAACTAACACAGAAATTTCGAGTTTAACCAAGTCTGAGTATTTTGATACTTTTCTGGTCAAGAGACGTTGTATAGACAGAGCTGTCGATCATGTAGTTCCAAATTACGTATGACTGGGCTGGTATGACGGAACTGGTATGGGAAGTATCCTTCAGTTGCAGAATGATTTTAGCCTGCACATTCAAGTATCTTGAGAACATGCGCTAAGGGGAAACTGACACTTTGATGGATTTTTGTTCTCTTGATTTGAGTTGAACGCAAACATCAACATGAGTTGTGTGTTTTTGGAACTCCAGTCGATGGAAAATTTTCGGTGACGTGGATGTATTCAAAATGCGAGAGGAGTGTGTTCTAAAAAGACGTTCATCACCCTTGTGGTAAAACCTTAGCCTCAATGAAGTGCGTTTTATCAGATACTTGGCAGATTCCTTAATCGGAGATTTAAACGCTTGCCACAGGACCTATCTCACTGGGATGCACACTAATGATGATTCCTAATGAGGACGAAACAGCTGCGCAGTGCTTTTCCAAATAAATAAGCTTTACTTCCAGGACGAAATCTTCGTAAAAAACGGACCATGGGTTCTGAGTTCCTTCTAGAGCTGGCGCTGTTCACTGAATTTTTAAGTTGATTGGTAATGGCCATCGTCAGCATGAAAGGTTTGGTAAAACTCCGGCATCTAATGTTGAGTAAATGCTGCATCAGATGTGCACGTCCCACTGGCTCAAAACAGAGTAAGCTCAGCACGAGCAGCGTCAGCCAGTGGACTTAGTGTGAACTGTTCTTAAACATAATAACAGCCTCTGTGATCTGGCCACAAAATTACTGTTACCTTAGTCCTCTACGCTACTGTACGTTGTCTTTTCATCGATCCATGTCATGAAGCAAACCAAACGCAATGCGGTAACTCTGGGGCTGGCGCTAATTGGCTCACAGCCCTGGATAACTGATTACTTCTGAACAATATATGTGAGGAATACGTTGAGAGGCTCAAGTGATATTACTGCCATGAATGTCAAGCATTGGGAGGACACAAGTTTTCAAAGTGGACAGTCAACAAACATTTATGTCGTGCTGATTAGAAACTAAAACAATTATCGATTCTATCAAAAATAGCACCAAATTCACGGGTTAGTGAATGAAACATAAAATTCGAACAATCCAACCGTTTGTCGAATACAAAGTAAATCGTGGAAAAAAGAATTTAGGGATTTATCCTGAAATATTCGGACTACCAAGCAGCTAATATAACACTTGTAGCGCGTGGTTTTATCAATAAAAAAAACAGGGGGAAGCTTCCAAACCCTTGTCGTGGAGAGCGTTTGAGGTAAAGTAAAGAGTGTAGAAGAGTATAAGGTATTAAAAGAGGTCCCAAAACGTTACGCTAATAGTTTATTTCACCTGATTCATGTATCTGATTATATACATAAATCAAGCATAGTAGAAAGAAGTTGTGGTGAAATAGACATATTATTCTTGATATATAGGAGAGGAGATAAACTTGGAAAAGAACAAGCCATATTTTGGGTACGTATATGACCATACAAGGGGTAGAGGATATCCAGATGCGCTTCTACTTTTTTCTTTTTTGTTCAGTAGACTAAGTGTCATTCAGTCGCATCCTAAAAGAATAACGTCCATGTGCTTGTGACAAACCCATGGGAGTGAACTGCTTCAAGGATCATTGAGCTCATGGGCTATGTAAATGACATTACTCGCACCGAACACTCTACCCTGACAATATTAATTTAGAAAAGCTTCACACAATATTCTTGATGTTACAACGGCAATTTCTATGAGAGCGTAACATGGTGGCCACTGTGTTGCATTGCATTGTACACAAAATCTACAGTAGCAAGAGAATCAGTATCTAGGAGGTTCTCAAAAGTATTAGTGTTGCCTGTTTTATTTTGGCTGCTACCTAGCATTTGTTCATTTAGTTTAAGAAAGCGCTGTTATTGTGCGGTTTCATAATATTGCCAGTATGTCTGTGCAGCCCACTTTTCACAACCATACTAATTGCAAGTCTACAACCCGTCCTGACATCCGATTCAGATTCAGCCAAACACCATAGTATACAGCGTTTTCTTGGGGATCATTGTTTTGTTAAAAACTATCATGAGCTATCTCGTGCAGTTAGGTATTGACACAACCATGATTTGACGGTGAAACTGTGATGTCAGGGGGCTGGGATTGATGCTCTTTAAGATCTGTCCTGATGTCACCTTTTTACTCGAAGAGCTGTGGTGCTCACAGAAGTCCCGTGTCCGGTTTTGTGGTATGTGGTACTCAGTGGGATGTATGCCCATGTAGTTTGGTAGAAATATTCGGAAGCATACAGTAAATATAAAAATCCGTTACAAACTTTGTCCGATATAGTGGTCAGATTTGTAACTGCTTTATCTCGTTTCAAGGGAAGCACGAGTAAGCAAGGTCACTTTTGTTAGCTTTGAAGTTACCCACTAAAAATAGACACATTTTTATCTATGCCTAGCTGTACAAGATATGTTGGTAAAACTATCAGTAAAGAGTATGCATTCGGTAAGTGTGTGTGCGTGTGTGAGTGAGCGTGACTATGATCAATCTAGCGGAGTTTAGTCGCGGTGGCGACAGTGACATACAGGTTCTCAAACCGTGGCAGTAAAAAGCACATTCGTAATCACCACGCACACCGACAAAGTCTCCAGGCTTTGTGAAAGGGATTATCAGGTTGCCTATTTCACCATATTCTACAAGAAAATATTGCACATTCACCTTCCAGTCAGCTTTTCTCCTTCTCCATCTCGGTAGTAGGTAGTAATCTAATGTGCGTGGGGGTATAATGAGGCAAGACTGAGCATTATCCTGCAAACGGATTGCTGCTTAATATCCTTTCAAGTTTCACAGTTTGCTTTCAAGCACAACGTGATACCTAGACAACAACCGTGTATGTCCAAATTTGATTTTCGTTCCAATAGCCTGGGGAAAATTTTTACGAATATGGCGCTGTAACAGCCTTACCAGTGTCTCCTTCCTTCTCAGTGCACATAGTCTGTTCTCAGTCTTTATGGTGTATTGCTCCGCCCGACGCCAGTCAACCCAATGTTTGGATGCTAAACATTGCTCATTTATAAAATATACATATTTGGTGTAGCTGTACCTTCCGCTCTAAAAATGATAACATTTATGTCTGCGGCATCCCGTCTTGACTTAACTGAAAATACACCTGAAATGCGTGCTTCATACCGACTTATTTGAAGAGGAAAATACTCATCAAAATTTGCCAAATTAAGATGGAAAGCACTAGGGGAGTTCGCTGTACAAAATCCTCTAACCTCACCTGCACTTTAAATACTAACCAAATGACCGAGAAAGAGCTGAATCCAAGAATGTCAGTGTTGCATAATGCATGTCCAGAGTAACAAGCGTCCACAAGTTAACAAGTGGTCGTGTTTTGCCGTACTGTCGTATTATCCAGACTATCTCCACTTAAAAACTTCCACGAAACATTGATTTTGATTTCGGATCATAAAGAATCCCTGAAAACCTAGAAAAAACAATACATGTGGGAGCGGTGCATTCCCAAAAACTACGTGTCTGGATCTCCGGGCCTTAATAACCCATTCGCACGCAACTTGCGGCGGAAGTACCTACACACATGCCTGTAAATCTATGGAGCTTTCCGACCAGTGGACGCACCTGCAAGGACTTACGGACTTACGGAGAACAAGCGTTTCTAAACTGCCTCAGTAGCACACCACCGGTGAGAAACCAGTATGCTATCATTTGGGAGTACGTCGTGTGGTCTGGTATGTCGTTGGATTTCATCTAGGGGAAGCGTGTTATTACGGTGATACGTAAGACAATGTAGGGATGGAACTAATACTCCAAATTTCAATGCATTGCTGGTGCCCACTGTGATGTTAGCATTCTAAAACTTGTTCGTAGCTGTCAACAAGCCTCTGCAAGTTTATGCACTGATGCACTTCTTTTGAATTTGTATCAGGTTCTTGAAATTACCAGCAGAAGCGTCTCCGAACCTGCGTACACCGTTTGTTTTATCATGACTACACTCAAGCATCCATATACGGACATATTTGTTCACAGGCAAACCTGCATCGGATCCCAGCCAAATATGTCCCCTACTGGAGTTCATTTTTTCAGCCTATATTTTTAAACCGTCAACGTATTGGAGAGGATGAGCTTTAGTAGGAGCTATCCTTTATTGATGATACAGTTTTCCGGAGGATTCGATGGTTACAGATCAGTGGAAAATGTTCTGGCCACAGGAGGGGCTTGTTCTTTTTACACTCCACTCAACATTATCCTGTTTGTCAGGTGACGTAGTTGACGTAATTATCAAGAAACAGCAGATATTACAAAGTTTTTGTTCACTCTTAAGTGAAGGTTAGTCCCCTAAACTGATGTTTAGCTTGCTGTCATACCGGTTCGTGCTGAACTAGCCGCATGATGCTGGTATTTTCAGCTTCATCGACGAGGTGTATAATTCTAAACAATCCGCCTTGGAAATCACGGTTTTCTCTGTACCTACCTATACATGAAAGTGGAAACAGTAAAATCTTTTTCTTCAAAATCAGGTTTGCATTATACGTGTTGCAAGCACCGAGGACAACCCTAATCATGCGAACAGTTTATTGGTCACCTGGACCTTCAAAACACATTGGACACTCCTGTGACCAAACATCGCGAACATGCAAAGATATCAACGCCGAGGTTCGAGTTTCTGAATAAAACGCCAGGCCATCTTGCTAATTCGTGGCACTGTACACCACTTCGATTGAATAGGTAAAACATGCAATAGCGTTGCTTCAAAATGCCTGGTCAGTTAAGCTAGGCACTGGGAATACCAGCCCGGGGTGGAAAACCATTGGTGTACTGGTATCGATTTCACCTGAATAAAATAAACTAACTTTACCCATGAAAGCGACCAGTGTTCACCTATATCATGACACAGGAGCATCCAGAAAGCATGGTTTTCCTTCTGATCAAAATTTACTTTTCTCCATATATATTTACAAATTTACTTGTCCATTATTAATTCTATAAGCGGCTGTTTTCCTAACATATGGCATTAGAATAATTGTCGATTTGTCTGCTCGTTATGCATTAGAAATTAATCTAAAACCGAAGCAATTTTGAGATGTTTGTTCCCAAATATTTTCTTAATTTGGTCAATTGTTTACTAATTATGCCCTTTTGGGAACAGCTTCTCAAAATAGTTCCGGGGAAGTCAGTTTATACCAAAAAGATGCATTACTTTTGGGTACACGTATACTGTTTTTACAATACAACATACATCCAAAAGTTCGCATATAATCAGGGACACAAACACGATAACACGATATCAAGCAAGTGCTACTTCTCTTTTGTTAATCGCAAGCTATAGATTTACCCGAGCGCGATATCTAGGAGAGCATGTTACCTAAAAATAAGGAGAATGAGATCCCGCGGAATAGTACCGAACTACTTACTACTCACTACGAGAACGTGGGAGAGTAGCCACTGTCAGCTTCGTCGAAAGCAACGATTTGGATCAGCGTAACTGCGATAATTTGCCGCGCTCAGCACACGCATAAAAGTCCCTTTTTGGAACGACAGCATGATTAAAAGCAATCAAATGTGCCTTAAGTGAACCGGAATTGGGTTCTCCAATCCCAAAATATGACAATTCCCTGCTAGAATATGTGAGCATTTCGTTTAGTTCGTGGAAGGTGCTGTCTTTCACAAATTCCGTAAACATAATCAAACATATTTGAAATATATCGGACTGACTGACCTGCCTTTTTAGGCGGTTTTTCATTTAATCAGGCACAGAACTGCAAGGATATCCGTTGAATGACTTTACTGTCTTTAACTTGGGCGTATTCTTATAACCTATGCAATGGACTGCTCAGACAGGACATGTTAAACTGCATTACATTGCTAATTCTTTGATTATTTGGCCGAAGTTTGATCAGCTCATCAGTGATTATCTTGACCGAAATACACAAGCACGTCACTACACTAAAAGATGATGTACGTTTAAGAGCTTACTAAAAGTTTTGCCTTTTTTGGTTCATCAGTTAAGTGTAATGCCATCAGTATTGTGGTGTGTTTGAGCTCCGAACTGAACATACTTAAAGTTAGGCAATGATGCACACGTAAACCTGAGACTCAAATAAGATAAATCTGAATATTTTGTTTATTATGTTCCTTAAACACGAACAGACCGGCTGTTGTGGGGTCATCATCAGTCAAAAGGGGAGGTTCACTTTAGACTAGCTCAATCTTCACTACGATGCCATTTCAACGTGAAAAAAGATGCATTTGTTTCCTCAACGGTTTTTGTAGGCGATGGTTCACGTGTGACTGTATTTGTGCGCTCACTTCTGCGACGTCCACCGACCGATCGGACATATTGATGACCTAATTCAATTCCCAAACTATAAGTCTCGTGTTGTTTCGTTCGCACAGCTTCCATCCCGTTTGACGATGGTTGTCTTTCGGGAGCAGCGCAACAATTATTCAAACTTGGTCACGGTTCTCCCACAACTGTGCAGGCCAAGGCAGTTTACAGAGCAGTCGCCCAATAGTCAGAACAAAGACACCATAATTGTCAACTGTTAATCGGCATAGCTAGAGTCTACCGTATTGGTTATCGCTCCAAAGGAACATGTGGCTGGGTAGGAAAATTTCTAAGGCTATTTACCAGACATCTAGAAGGGAAAACCTCTCTTTACTGACAGCTAATTGATTTGAAAAAAACATTTTTCATTTTTCATTTTATTGACAACCTTTAGTAGAGTACGCCGTCACAATTGGATTCTGCTATAAAGCTAATGCTTATGTGGAAAAGGCCGTGCAATTATCGCAAGGAAACAATGGCATAATAAAGGTATTACAACGCGCAAAGTATAGATTGTATAAGGAATAGGCGATGTAGCCTCGTTCTGTCTTTCAGTTCACTTCATTTAGCATGGTCTCTGCAGAGGATTTTCGTCAGTTATCGAAGCTTGAACACCAGTAAGAACAATACATTACTATTCCTCTATCAGCTAGCAGAAATAACATATAGCTTTGATAGTTGCCTTTATGTGGACATAACCAGAAATACAAAGTTCATACTTCAGAGAAGGAGCATTCATTGCCTTGTGATACATACTGGCGGTTCCTTATCTACACCTACACACAAATAGCGAGGAACATTTTTAACAATCTGCGCCAGTATCATCCCTCATTGAGTTGTTTGCAATATGAATGCATTATCAGCAAGAAGTCGTAGCTAAATTTCAAATAGGCTTGGTTTCCCTATCACAGGGAAGGTGAGTCCTGAACAGAGCACATCGCTAGGTGCTTCAGACACAGTATGCTATCTTAGACAAGGACCGCAGTACATAGATGTTTGAAAGAATCATTTTACGTTTCACTTGGCACGAATTAAAACTGCCTGTTTGACTGACAGCGAACTAAATAAAACTTGATTTCAAGAAGGAAACATCTAGGCGAATTTCATAGTGGAAAACAAACGGTAATTCCTCAGATTGGGGAAACATGTGCACATTGAACTTTTGTGGGCACACCTAGGGGAAGAATCGTGTTACAAGTACTAACTGATATTTATGGACGATAAATTTCTAGCATACTGCAATTAATGTGACCGTTTTTAGGATTAACACATACCTCATCTAATCTGCATACGTCAATCCCGAAAATATTAAACCTCACTTCTGACATCGCTACACAAACCTACATCCTGGCATCTCTGTGCAAACGTTCACATTGATCACGTGTATAGTTTTAATGCAAGAACTATGCTGTCCGCACAACCCACGCTCTTTTCGCCCTACAAATCACTTTCCGGACGTGGCGCGCTCAAGTATCCATATGTCATTTCACCCCACCTAGCAACCTAACCGTAACTGAGTGTCACTAAATTAGTCAGGCAAAACACTGTGTTAATTACGTGACGTAATTATTTGTTTCCCTATTCCTCAGAACAATTCATTACCCTTCCGGTGGCTGCTCCAGTTTCAAGACTGAACTATTCTAATTTATACAAAGTCGATTTTATATTAACTGTTTTCTTTAGTCGATTCGCTCACATTTCTGGGCTTGTTGTGGAACATTTGTTCAACTTTGAACTGAACAACATTTGTCCCGTTTAATTTGTCCGATAGCACACTGTCCTTTTCTGTACCCTCCTGTGTTGCTAACTGCCCAAGGTTCAACCTAGCCGTAAGCCTTCCTTTACTTCTGCACACAATTTACGGTTATTTTCTTATAGAACCACGGTCTACCTGTCTGTACGGCAGTGGAGCATCAGTGTCAACACTGATGTTGCTATCTTTGATGATGATGATGATGATGACTACCTGTCTGTACTGTCTGAATTCAATATACTGCTTGACTGCCCAACTGCGATTACCGAACAAACGTCTCGTGCTTCCACCAGTAGCGGACTATCGACTCAAGAATTGATGAATGAACTGGAGCTGGCACGTATAAAGATTAAAAGGTTAGAGCTAGAGGCGGATGCTGCTAAACGAATTAAGGAATATCATGACAGTGTTCAACAGGAGATGGAAAAATTGGATGAACTTGCTCGATCGATGAATTCCTGGGTTTTGGAAGCTTATCCCTGTCCTGCATCAAATGAACAGTGTGACGCCATAAAAAGATATGTGAATTCCATTCCAGACCCAAAGGAATCGCCAATACCTGTCGAGCAAGATACTATTATCAACCCTCCAAATATTCACTCATGTAATGCGAACGCGAGGCAAGATGATCGGCTACTTGAAACTGCTCGTTTGGTGCAAACCTGTATGGGACTTCCCGCGCGACAGCTGCCAAAATTCGACGGAAACCCCGCCGACTACCATAGTTTTATGCGCAGTTTCACGTCCACTGTAGCCCGACGTACTCATGATCCGGCAGACCGATTCTCCTGCCTAGTACATCATTGTGAAGGTGAGGCAGCCCAAGCCATTAGACGGTGTAGCGTTCTGGAACCCGAAGAATGCTACGCAGAAGCGCTACGTATACTTGAACGCAGGTTTGGTGATCCCCACATCATTGCAACTAACAGAAGGGCCGACCCTAAATGGGGATGACCATAAGGCTTTAATCAGTTTGGCTGACGATATGATGATTTGCTAGGCTACGTTAAAACAGCTGCAATATCTAACTGATCTTAATTCTTGTCGGACTATTGGAGCTATCGTAGCTAGGTTACCTAGCACCATGCAGAATGAATGGTTTAACTTGGCAGCTAGATCATTCAAGTTCAAGCGTGATCCAACATTTGACGAACTGGCAACTTTCATAAGCGACAAGGCCGATGCAGCAGCAGCTCAACAGGTGTACACCATAGGACGGAGGTATATGCGTCCCCAGCCAAACCCGGTGAGGCTCCAAACGACACACAAATCTCCACTATATAAAGCCGCCATCCTGACAACGCAGATAGGCGACGGCAGATCAGGTCAGGTTAGGTCACCAATAAAATGTGCACAGTGTGGATCATCTCACTACCTGGATCAGTGCCCGGAGTTTGTTCAAATGCCAGTTGTAAGAAGAATTGTCTGCGTAGACCGACTCCGAGTATGTTATTTATGTTTAAAACCGAACCATGAAGCAAAAGTGTGCCGATCCAGACATAGTTGTGGGTTCCAGCTGTGTGCGGGAAAGCATCATCCACTTCTGCACCGACCATGCTCTTCCATGACGAGGAACGAACCAGAACCACCTGAGATTGCATCAGAAGGTGTACACCATAGCATAACAAGTGTTCCTAAATCAAATATATCGCTTGCAGTGGTACCAGTCCGTATTCGAGGACCCGAAGGAGACGTCATTGTCAACGCTTTTTTGGACAACGGTGCTAGTACGACTCTGATTCATGGTTCACTTATGCCAAAACTGGGATTGAAAGGCACACCTGCGTCATTAATTATTAAAACTATCACTGGAGAGTGTGCCGCAAGGTCTGCGTCAGTTTCGTTCTCCGTAGAATCCCTTGATTTTGAGGAAGTAATGCCCGTTCGTCGTGCTTGGGTTGTCGACTGCATGCCCTGTTTACGATCACTCGCACCACGTCCAGAGCAGTCCCACAAGTGGAAACATTTAAAAGAAATACCGTTTCCAGAATTAAAACGGTGGACGTAGATATTCTTATCGGTTGTGACGCCCCAAAGGCACATTGGGTGCTAGGGCAGAGGTTCGGCGGTCCACAAGACCCTTATACAGTTAGAGGACCATTGGGATGGACAATTTTAGGGCCTTTATACTCAAATCCTGATAACAATCAAAGCGAAACAATTTTCCATCATATCAGTCAAACGGAGGACTTGAATTTACAGCTAGAGCGTATGTTCAACTTCGAACTTATCGAAGCCGCTTGTACTAAGCGGGCAATGTCTTTGAACGACCGAGTGACTTATGAACGAATGCTTACATCTCTGGAAATAGTGGAAGGACACTGTCAAATACCATTACCTTGGAAAGGTGGATCCCGGTGTCTACGAGACAACAAAGGCTTAGCACTCAGAAGAATTTTTTTGTCCTCAAGGGTCGTCTTGAACGTGACCCTATCTTTAAGAAACTTCACTGTGAAAAGGTCGAAGAGTATGTAAGTAAAGGCTATGCAGAAATCGTCCCTGACAGTGAACAAAATAAAGTGGGCCCAAGTGTATGGTATCTACCGCACCATGGTGTGTTTAAAGCAGGAGACAAAGGTAAAGTTCGAGTTGTCCTTGACTGTGCTTCAAAAACCTCAAATACCTCTCTGAATTTGCAGCTGCTGACTGGTCCGGATCTGGTGAATATCTTATGTGGCGTCCTTCTGAGATTTCGGGAACACCCTTACATGTTGGTCGCAGATATTGAAGCGATGTTCTATCAAGTTAAAGTTCCACAATCTGATCGGGATGCACTACGTTTTCTCTGGTGGACCAACGGTGAGCTTTCTAACCGACCAGTTTCCTACCGCATGACTGTTCATCCGTTTGGAGCAACTTCATCGCCCTGTTGCGCTAGTCTAGCTCTAAGGCAGACTATTAAAACTTTCATGACACCCTATGGAGAGGAAGCGGTGAAATTAGCCAATCGATCCTTCTACGTCGATGATTGCCTGATTAGTTTGCCCACGAAGAGAGCGATAAAGACTACGGCTAAACAACTCAGGGAGGCCCTAGCATCTGGTGGATTTAATCTTACAGGTTTCTTTAGTAACGTAGAAGAAGCCTTGTGTGATGTGCCCGCAGCAATATCTAATACTTCACCACTCCATCTAGATCGTCAACCAGATTACGTAAGGAGAACGTTGGGCGTGTTGTGGGAAAACACGACTGATAGTTTCTGTTTCAAGGTTGAAGGCTGGGAAGGTATTCCGACTCGTCGTGCTTTACTGTCCTACGTAGCTTCATTGTTTGATCCCGTTGGGATGGTTGCGCCAGTACTACTGCCAGCAAAGTGTCTGATTCAGGATCGCTGTCGAAGGAAGGCTGCCTGGGATGATGTTATGCCTGAAAACGAAACGTTGAAATGGAAGAACTGGTTACTGAATTTACAACATGTAGAACGTATCCGCATACCACGCTGTATCCGACCCAGATCATTTGCTTCAGCTTGTAGGACTGAACTGCACGCATTTTCTGATGCTTCAGAGACTGGATATGGTGTTGCGATCTACATCCGATTGATCGATCCGCCGAGAATACCTCACTCTATATTATTGTTAGGGAAGTTCAGGGTTGCCCCCATCAAGTACACAAGCATACCGCGACTAGAGCTCACCTCTGCTGTACTGTGTACTAAACTAACTGCCTGTGTGAGAGAAGAGCTGTCTATTGATATAGCTTCCGCTTTTCTGTGGACAGGTTCTATGATTGTCACAAATGATACGGAACCGAACCACACGCTATGAGACCTTTGTGGCTAACCGACTAGCGTCCATTCTTGATTATTCGGAACCTGAAGATTGGATGTACGTTGAAAGCAAATGCAATCCTGCAGATATAGCTTCCCGTGGTCTACAATCCGACACATCCAAACTGTCTATGTGGTTATCCGGCCCTGAATTTTTGAGAAAGGACTGCAACAAGTGGCCCTCCCAACCGGTTAGCTATCCGATTCCTGTTCTGCATGTAAAGTTAAAGGAATCGGAGGTGGTACATGTGACTTCCACTTATGTATCCTGGATTGATCGTTTCGAACATGTGTCCAGTTGGAGTCTGCTAAAGAGACTAGTGGCATGGCTGCGCCGTTTCTACCTATGGATGGGACGCAGGAGACCCATACTTCCCGGAGACGAGTTATGTGGTAGATTGACCAGAAAGGATTTGGTGGAGGCGGAATGCCTTATTTTTAGGTCGGTCCAAACAGCTTGTTTCACAAAGGAATACTTGCCCACGCTGCACAGGATCGGACACACTGTTTGGGTTTCTTCCACGGAAACTTTTGAAAGTAAGACACAGTGTAATGCAGTAATTAAAAAGGAGCGCAATGTGTTTGCTCGAAGTTTTATTCATTTTTGATAGCCGTTATCGAAAGCAAAATGATGAAAGTCGCACGGAGGACATAACAGTTTGCATTTTTATAGACGTCGAATAACTCAACAATCTGATGAATGATGATGATGTTTACGTGCGTTTAGTTGAGAAAACTAAGTTTAAACAGTTGTATTTTTGGGATTTCCTATTTTCTTCTGGAAGATAATTTTAACCCTCAATTCTGTTGGTGAAGTCTGGTTGAGGACCAGCTGATGCAGCCTCATCTCCGCGAAGTTTCACATACCGTCGTACTTTTGTTTTGAGAATTTACTCTCGTTTGAACAGCCCTCTGCTGTTTCCATCACAGTTATTCTCATAAGTCAATACCAAAGAAGAAACTCGCGCTTCGCCCTTATTAGAGCTCCGGATACCTAGATTATGAGGTAAATGCGGTAGTTTTACGTCACCAGTACATGCTGGACGAATCAGGATTGATGACACGCCTAAATAGGTAAACGTGATCAAGCTTAATTGAATTAATTTTGATGTGTTCACAAATTACCTCACGGTTCTCACTCATTATGAAATGGACTGACGAGTTTTCTTATGGTTTGTGGAGCTGAGCAAAATTTTGGTGTTTTCGTGTTTCTCACCGGCAGTCGCTTCCTAACTTGTTCTATGTAACTGGCTTCAGACTAGTGTGCCATAACTGAGGGGGCGATTACCGTCAAAACACGAGTTGTTTCAGTCTACTGAATACCCCAGTGAAATGCAAGTGGACGACAAAACACTTAAACCATCGAAGTCCACAACTTCTAAAGTGAGCTGAGAAATTCACACGTGTCTTTAGTTATAGCACATGTGCTAAACAACGTTGGAACTTGTGTCAGTTAATCCCCGAATGACAAACTTACACACGCTGGCAGTCTCACAAATTCTCTCCTTAAGATTCCGGGTAACGTCGTAGACGATTGCGTCTCACATACACAGAAGAGTTTAGACATCCGAGTGCGGTCTGCCACAATTATATGTGGGTAACATAATTAAAGTAAGAAGTCATGAAATTGAGTATGGATGGAGATTGAGTAATTATCCAGAAATTTAACTTTTGACTGTGAGACGAAAGTCCGGTACTTGTATCTGCCTTTCGTCTTGAGCACAATCATATCATACACCGCCGTCTGCGAGATAAATCCCCGGCGATTTTTCTACTAGAATAAGAATAAAGTTTTCGGTAGAAATGCTTTAATTAAAACAAGCTTGTTTCCTAAAGTCCCTGTAGATTGTTAAATTTGCGGGTGCTTTTAAAGCATTGATTATCAGATGAAAGATGGCACTCTAAAGCAACAAGTTAGATCAGCCGGATGGCCTGCTATTTAGGATGGTCTCCCCACTAATTAGGTGGAAGTCAATCTGATGACTGAATCTGTATCTCCCGATATCATTCAGCTTAGCGAAACTTGGCTCACCTCTGATATATATGACAGTTGGCTGTCGTTGTTTGAGCATAAAACTTCCCAACTGACAAGATAAATGATAAGTCATGAAGGGAAACGCTGTTTTATTATTAGCGGCACTTTAAGCCATTCAACTAATGTTATCGCGTACTAAATGGAAAAAGATAAATCCGGTGTCCCGTGCCCGGAGAAGCATAGGTTGGAATATATTTTGCTAATGTCATCCAGAAAAGTTCAGTTCCATTAAACAGTGTGAGGTCTAGCTAACTTTTCAAGACAATTTGAACAGATTTCTAGGTATCCAGTATTCACTGAAGTAATTTCCATCTTTAAGGTAATGAGGTAGGTTTAAGTCCAAATCCATAAGGACACTAATCAACCTTGCTCGAACACGCCATGTGGGTTTTCCAGGAGGACTAATCCTTGAAATAATGCGCAACGACGGGTGTGTTCACAGCGACAAACGCTCTGCTTTAAAGAAGGCCGGGACTAGACTGAAAGGCATTCGTCTCGTGCATTCATTTACATAGGCATTACATGGGCGAAACTACATGCCACTACATGACGCTGGAATTGATTACCACGGTTACTTTCAGTAGTGAGAGGCGGACGTACCTAAAGGATAGAATAATCCCCTCAGTTCTGAGAAAGCGAACCAAAATAAATGTAACACCAGGTTGTGTACCTGTGACTAGAGAAAAATTAAAGATTACCTTGTTCATCACGGGTCGATTAGGCGAAGATAGTGGCAAGCCTAAAAGGCTGTGCTAGAAGACTTACATAGGGAGAAGAACGAAGGCTTAGGTTATTCTTCTAATGATTGAGTGACAAAGGACAACATCAAGGAGACGACTACAAAAAATTGGTGTGCTTGTGACTGTGGCCGGAAAATTTTAACATAGGTGATGGTTTCCCTCCTGGGGGAATTGGTATTCGGCTGTGACATCTTGGACGTGCTCTCGATGGACAGGCGACTCCTGTTTCTGGCGGATTCCATTGCAGAATGCCGGGTTTAGATGGTAGCAGTAACTGATTGATATTATCAGCCCTTAAAACTATTTTGTAGAACTTCTGTCACCAGTGAAGTGGCAACCAGCTATTTGGAAGCTATTGTAAAAGGCAGGGAGCGAACCAAGTTCGGTTAGTTATAGTTACAGTTGTAGTTTGTAACTTTGAACAAGTTAGCAATAAATCCAACAAAATATGATGTGATATAAAGCAAGGGGCTGAAGCAATGCCAGTCAACGCCTTACCAGTCTACTGCTTGAGTGGACACCCGTTAATAGCTTTTGATAGTTGCTGTTTGTGTAGCAACACCCAAGAAGGAGTCATACAAACGAAGAGATGACTTCTGTCTATTTGTCGCGTCTACCTACGTCCCAGCCGACCGTATCCTACCATGCTCGAAGATAAACTTCTGGACGCTTTGAATGCCTCTGGCCAGCCTGTCAAATGTCCCTAGGGTATAAACCTCCCAGAAATGGCAAAAAATCCGGATGGAATCTGACTGCATGAGTGCCACCAATATTTGTCTGTCACCATATTGTTCAGTGCCTCCTTGAGCACAACGAGTGTCACGTGCATCTCATCCTGGAAGGTAAACAGCACCAATATCACCCGAATCTTCATCCTTTGTCATCCTTTGTTCGCTTCCGCTATGTCATATAATTTTCGCATAAGTTTTGACCAAAACAACGCAGTTTTCGGCTTGAGATAACTTCGCACGCGTAACATGGACGAGCCACCTTTGTATTCAGCTTTCGATAAAAGGCTTGTGTGAAGTATAATCTGCTTTAAAAAAGGCTGGTTTCGCGTCCAATTTAGAATTCGCCGGTTTTAGTCGATGCAATGTTTAGTTGTGCAATATCAATGGTCAAACACCTGAAGTTGTTTCAGATCCCCTGCGCGAATTGACCAAGTTTTGCAGCCGTGCAACAACACAGCTTGCACTGTAGCCGGATACACGCGTCCTTTGAGACTCAGAGGTATGCTTTTCTGATGCCGCTGTTGATGCACGTTGGACAACTCATTCTAACCATCTAGATTTTCACGTTGACTTCATTTCTCACACTACCGTCATAGCTAAAGCAACTACCGAAATACTGCAGAACTAAGCAATTTTCAATGCCATTCTCTTAGTTCTTACAGTCATGCATGAAGACTTTACTTCCAGTGGCATGAATTTGCAATTTGTGACGCAAAACGCATGCCAAAAAACTGAATGACTTTGACAGGCTTTTCTAGCAACACTTGCGCAACCTGCTTTTTTCAAAAATGAGAGCAATGTTATTTGCATATTTCAAGTCGACAAGGTTCTCGCTCGGAGAGATCTGAACACCGGGATTTTGCAGACTATACAATTTTTGTCTTAAAACCTAAGCAGTTACTAAATTGAACAAGAGCTTAGAGGCTGAACATCGTTGTTGAACGCCACTACCTGCAAGGAAGCTTTGGGAGAAATCCCTAAACAGTATGTCACACCCGAAAATCTGTAAAGACAAATAGCACATAATGCTGAGAAGTTTCTAGGGAAGACGACGTACCCTACAAGTGGGGGATATAGTTCGGGGGCTCTGACGGGGAATCGTAATCTTTTAAGTAGCTGGTGGGTTGCTCAGACGTGGACATTAGTTGCAGCTGTTTACGTCCAGGAGACTGCATTGAAGTTGTTTGATCTCATTTTCATTGAACGTGGTCAGTCTGTGGCACAGATAGAATGAAGATGTGAGCACAGAGCACAAATGGAACAATATTATGTCCAAAAGTACAGACAGAGGCTGATCGGTCTACATGTTAAAAGAAGTAACCTGTGCAGAATAGTTTAGTCAGGCCGAACAAGCGATGATCAGCCATTAAGAGGATACTTTCTGATTTTATTATTTAGGGGCAGATGGAAAGCCTGAAGTCACATTAACGGGAACACATTTCACGATGCAACTTGATTGCTCACCCGTTTTTACAAGGTCTTTTGGACGCAACAAAAACTTGTACAATTCGCTATCTAGTCGAAAGACCTTGCGCATATTTAGTCGCAACAAATTTGTGGGCAGCTTGTCAGACTTACTGTTCCTTTTACGGATGGTTCTCATCTGGTCCGCGCTACCAACGAATGAAATGGCATAGCTCTTTGTCAGCAATTTCATTTTATGGTTTCGGGGTTTTTTAAATTTCCCGGCCTCAAAACAATCCACACTTCGAAATATTATTGTGAATAGTAATAGTAGTGCATAGACTTGAGTAATTCAGCTGTCCAAGCATTTGCAACGTGTCTTTTGTGTATGTGAATTTGACCATTTTGCTGTTGGTGACGGAAGCTTACTGGTAGTTGATCAGATGGTCCTTGATCTGTTCACCGAGTTTGGCAATCGGCTTGCAAATGTTCCGTCCCTATTCGAGGAGACACACGAGTGCGCAGTTGAGTGGTTCACCCACTCGAGCTAACAACGTGTCGACACATCGATGACCGATATTTGGCCTATACATTTCCGCTCAATCGGTTGATTTTACTGCAGAATACTCAACCAATTTGATACAAGCAATATCCAACCTGTGTAAACACATTCGTGCTGTATTCGCAAAAGATACCCTGACTAAAACATGAGTAGTTGTGGTACATTATATATTATCCATTTCAGAGGCTTGACTGTTTTTTCTACCGAATTATTTAGAAATATGTCTTCATAAGGGCAACCTATTCAGTTGTGGCCTGTAATTGTAGGTATAAGGGTAGATGTGTTCGAAATCTGTGCCTTAATTGTGATTAATCAGCTTATTCGTGAGAGAATGAATGCTTTAAACAGGTTAACGCTGGATAATCTTTAAATAGCAGCCGTATAATACCAGGCCACGTAATTAAGACTGCAACCCACCTTCTCTTTTGAAGGACTTCGTTTTCGGAAGATAAGTTGTGAATCATAGTGGTCTGTCTTCAGACAGTTAGCCTAGCCATAAAGGTGGACTATTCCTCAGTGGCACGTTGTTGTTGCATGAATTTTTAGGACTAAATAATCTCATCCTCCATACATGTGAACTTTTTCTCCGGATTAGTTTAAATGATACAACGGATACCGAAGATTCGGTGGCAGGTCAGAACATACAACGGGAAGGTCAAATAGTTAGACCGTAGATGCTTCGGTTTTTGACGGAAGTTGTAAACCGAGAATTGAAACGAAGAACTGGGTTTCAAAAATGCGGAGGCCTCTGAATGGTTGGCGCTATTAAAGTGTAAGGTTGGGTGGTTAACAAAAAACTGTGAAAAATGCGCACTCTTTGGAGCCTCCATCCGTCAACCACAAGAGCAGCCAGTTGCAAATACCATTAGATATTATCTATTTTCCCCAAAACGAAGCCATATTTTACCAATAGCCACGGCGATGACAATGCCGGGTTGCTTTGGTTTCGCGTCGTGCCATAAGTGATATCAATTACACATAAGTTTTGTAGACCAAGACAGAAATGCACTTGCATGGACATACGCATTTCTTCCGTACTAGTAAAAAATCTATGTACTGCGCAATTAAAATTTGATAATCTCACGATATAGAATATGCGGCCATTTCAAGTGAGGGATGCAAAAATACGCGAGTCTATAAATGAAGGGTCTCATCTTACCCCGTCGAGAGTTCAGATACAGCAAAAGATTGACTAGGAATACCGAATTGATAATAATCAGTTAACTTCTTCCGCTGCTAAAAGCTGACAAATGCGCCTTTGCCGGTAAAGCAATGGTAACGAGAAGTATAAACTGGGAGATCGTAAGGACTACTCCTTGCAGACGCATTACACATTTTATTAGGCTTATTAAGGAAGACGGTATAGACGATCACGTTAGGAAAATGTGAACCGAACGTCTTCCTTTCACCGGCAGTGCCACTGGCTTATCATTGTGTAGGTGACCACTATCATGAATCCTGGTTTTGCGCAGAGGCAAAGTTTCAGTATGTGTGATTGAATGTTCGATTCGTGATTATAATTTCGCTCCTTTTACTTTAAAATGCTTTATTTTCTCTTAATGGTTTCTCAAAGTACGTTAACTCTTTCTGTGGCGCGTTCACCTATGGTAATGACTCTTTTGTCGCTACCAGTTTTTTTGGTCCCATAAAATTATCTTCACTGGTTGGGACTCAGCTTCATAAACTGCTGTGATCAGAAAGATTACAAAAATGTTCGCAGCCATGGCATCACTGTAGTGCACGTTCATCATCTGTACCGGTAAGATGAACGGCAAACGATTCTTCTGTCGGCCATGCCATATCCAAAATATATTCTTATGAAGACGTGTTGAATGCAAGAGCAAGCATATAGTAGTAAAGGTCTTTAAGGCAGGCCCTGTTAGGAGTAGAGCTGGATGATCATACTCTCAATTGCTACTGCGCATCAAGCTGCTTTTAGCAGTGAATTTGGTGATTTCATACATGGTCGTTTTTGACATCGATCAGCACTTAGCGGATCCACAGCTATAGTAATGCAACACTTCCACAACAGCCGTTCTTTTAGGGATACCATTACTTTGTGTTTTTATGTCATAAAAAATACATTATATTTAAAAACACCCTAACATTTAGAACAATAGATACTTCATTCGGTAGCATTCGACAGGGATGCACAATTTTGCAGCTAGTCACCCGTCGTTACCACCTTATATTCTGATTTTCGGAAGTGAAGAGAGTTGATGTTGCTAATGAACCCAGAGAATCGCTTCTTTTTGATTTAACCTTTTGACGACGGACCACGGGGTGGACTGATTAATCTTCCAAACTATCCAAAGATTTCAAGACCAGTATCTTCAAATAAGCATTTTGGGTATTGTTCATAACTTGAACCAAAATACGCCATCCGCATCTGCTTATCTGTTTGTGTACTATAGTCTTTAATATTGTCAAAGTCCTCAGGAGCTTTGAAGGTCTTTTCGCTAAAAGATTGGCAAATCAAGGAAACCAGTGAATGCGTAACCAACTTTGGGATAAAAAACCCACCGTATTAAACGCACTGGTTTCTACCATTTGAATCTGATTCAGTCCCATAGAGGGTGGCCCATCAATGATTGCTTCGTTGCCACACCACAAACACTCCGGTTTCTGGCGCACATCTGCAATAGAAAATGTTAGCACTAACAAGCCCAAAGCGAAACACTGATTTCATAATCAACCAAATCTTGTTTACTTATTTCAACTATCGTTACGAAGCTTGCTGTCAACTAGCAGGCCAAATATGTAGGAAAGCTTATAAATCAACCGCTACTATTTTATTCATGTTCGACCATTGCAGACAACGTACAAAACTCAGGCGAAATCTGAACAAAACAACAATACTGGGAAGAGAAGGTTCTTAATAAAGTTACTTCAACACATTCACGCTATCAGGTTGCTGGAACGAATAGAACCGCAGCACATGAATGTCTTGCTGAAATTATTGCAAAACACGACTTAAACTGGATGCCAGTACTTTAAACTCTTTCAAAAAGGAGGAGTTTCACATGATTATCCAAAATATTGATGGTAGTTTAATATTGTCTCAAGCATCACGACGTCAAGTTTCTCAAGCCTGGTGCACCCATAGCTATTTTGTCCACAAAGTAACGCGATAAATGTTACCTCATTCCTCTAGACATCTTGGTTCTCCAAATGAGTAGATCTTTTTGTTTTACTGCAGTGCATCATACAGATCATTATTGGTCTGCAGGCACGCCTCGGTATTTTAGGTTATTTGTTTCTTGTCCCCAGGAACTGAATGGAACTTTTTCAAATTCAAAGGAGCTAACATACAAAACTCCCTAGTAGTTTATCTCTCTGTGGAACGGAAATATAAAGTTCCCTGTTTCTTTAGCACAGGATAGTAGCCAACCAAAAAAGCATGAACCGACGTGCATACTAGTTCCTGCTCTCGAAGTGTGACCTCCTTTCCCGAGATTCAACATGAGTTTGTCTGCATCAGCCAGAACTGACTACAATTGTGAAGGATTCATTACAGGTTGGCTTGCGGTAGGCGAGCTCACTTATAACTGTAAGTGTGAATGAAGATTGCAATCGGTGTTACAGAAATAACACTTATTGTACTAATTCTCACTAGTTGAAAAGTGATATATCTGACACACAGATGTGCACCCATAAAATTTATTTTTATCCACTTGTGAGTTGAGTTACCATTCAACGCGGTAGCACATTATTTATTGCACCGTTTAATCTTTTTAACAACTTACTCTGGCAACTAACTGGATAATGCTTGTTGTTCACGGTATACTTATAATTACGTTGCACACAAATGAGGTTCGTAAAAATTCTAAGTATAAATTATGACTTGTTTCACCGCAATAAAGTACAAATTTGCATGAAATTGCAGTGTTTCACCTTCCCTTCTACAAGGTGGTTCCCAAGGGGTATGCTGAGCAAAGGCCACCAAGGCGTTTGTTATAAGACATTTTTCCCAAGTCGGTTAATCAAAGCAGACATAGCGAGGGAAAACACATACGTGTCCCAAGAAAAGGTCAAACAATAGTTGTGAAACAGTACGTTGCAACTGGAAAATACAAGCATTTCTACTGCCCCAGTTTTGTAAGATAGTGATTTCCTGTTGCCATATCGGAATAATTTATTTGTGTTTCTTCTGGACGGAGATGCTTGTGCATTGTCGTGCTAGGAACAAACCTCTTATTTTTTGGATGGGTTTCCCACAGAAAGTTTAGCAGGAAGAAAAGAGAATCACAAAATTAAATAAAAGTTGCACTAGAAAGAGTTAAGTGAGTTTCTTCTGATCTCTATTTAAAAAGAGGTTTTTATAGATTATTCATTTTGTATTACCTTAGTTGTATTCTCTAAGGTACCATACCTGAAGTGCATGGATCTGCGCAACGTTTAAACATTTTGCCTCACCCCCTAAACCTTTGTTTATGCGGGGCAAGCCTCGTCTGACATGTGCATAAATCTTTGGCTCCTGATTAGACGCCGTCCTAAACGTGTCCACCGATGGAACGCCGATTACGCTAATGAAGTTGCCAGAACAGTAAAATGTCCTTTTGCGTGGAATTTTTCGAATACGGATCTATGGAGTGATCTGTGTGTTAGAATCTGCAACGCAACCTCCAGCAACACTACAACGCTTTCAAAAATAAAGTATAGTTTGGCAAACAGTATGTACTGGCTTTTTTTCTACGTGGCAGAACAGTTGTTCGAGTACAGACCACAGTATAGCACAGATATGGATTAAAGCTGATATTCGCGCAGCTGGCTGTAATTCAAGGCAAACCAGCGCTACTTCCTGACAACTGTCCATACTACCATGTACAGTTTAATTGAATTCTTGGAAATAGGCATATAATGCTTTCTTGACGTAAGCGGAATGCACTAGGAATCTTTTTAATCACACAAAAAATGATATAACAGCTCTCCTGTCTTGACACGCTAGGCATGTAGCGAGAAAAATAGCGTTTTAGTGAGTTATAGGAACGTAAAGGAGTCACGGCCAAGATTACACAATAATCTTTGGTATGTGATGAAGAGCACACGGCAAGTTTGCCTAAAAGGAGTCCTTGGAATGGAAATGTCACCCAAATGTGGTAATCACCACTATCACAGACATCATCTAACCCTTGGGACATGGGGGTCAAGTAGAGCCAGTGCTTTTCAGGTCACCATCACTGGTCCACGCTTACTCAGAAATTAAAACTGGTGCAGAAGGACAGCACCAGTTGTTCGACAAAAATGCTACAGTTTTTCAATGACCTGTGAAGACTTGTAACTTTTGACCTATGAAAATTGTTCCACTAACGAATTACAGCTTGATCGTCCCTTCATCAGAACATGCGTACACGTTTGGTGAATCTACCGACATCGTGTTTCTCATGTGTCAGAGTTCCCTCAATTTGTTTCCACGGTAGTTTTAAAGCCACCGAACTGTGTTTTTGTTTCCAGCGAACGGTTATAATAAGTGACACTGGTAGTTAAACGTGGTGTTACCGCGAAGTGTTTCGGCCTACTACGATGCTGGTGGGTCCAGATTTCAGCCCTACCATTAGGACTGTCCTTATTATCACGTTACCCCATAAAAGGCGCGGCACGTCCATAGTTTGTATAAAAATTTACATAAGCATATAATTATGATATTCTGTCACAATATTATCCCATGTTGCCCTAAACTATAGTATAGCTGGTGACAAAGTCACAGGGAGAACGTTTCGCCGACCGGGCACCTTAAGGTGACGCACTGAGGATGCCAATTTTAAAATGAAAATCCTCTACACCTAAATTGGGTATTAATAAGTGTGGCGCCTAGATAACATGATGCAAACATGGATAGACACTCAGTCATTTTAACGAGACATTTGTTAATAGACGTCCACATGCATTGATATTTACTAGGAAGATCCAAACATTTTAATTTAATGCTGTCATTTGGCTGTTTCAGACAGGTGTCGCGACAAATAGGAATTAATCTGATTTCATCCCATAGTAGCGCGATAGAAGATTCAGAATAGTATATTTAGTAGTATATTTGGTGCACACAGATGAGTACTGACATGCATAACAATTTATTTACTCGAATGTTTTTATCAAACGCCATGTGGGATAAATGGAGAATTCATAGCCTCCAAAGCATGAGAACAAAAATACTTCCTTCCGCATGCTCAGAGTTTTTGTTGTAACAGTTGTAACTTTGTCATAGCATTGAGGTGCAAGTTTTACAGAGATGCTGAGACTAGGATTGATTATGTTCATTGACTATAAGGCACCAATCACATCCGTCTAGACTTTATTTCCCGTACCAAACGGGTCTATAATGCCCACGTAGGCAGAGGTTGTATTTAAATCAACTTACAAGAATGGAATTACATTGACAAACGATTTCCGATTACTAAGTTACATTCGTGATAAAGGAGAGAGCCAGCGGACTCCGTGAATTCCATTAAACTGTTGAACATTGAACGATGTGAACAGGTGGTCTGCTATTGTTGGTGCTGTTGTTTATGTCAACACAATCCCCTTGGCCTTGTGAGGGGAATAGTTGATTGGTTGCCGTTGCGTCTGTTGAGTCTCCTGCTCATAGTAATCATATAGTGGTAGAAAATGGTGATGCTTAGGTAGGTAAAGCAACTTTTGTAGCGAAATTGTTAACGGTGTCAACAATGCTACGGACCATCTACGTAACTTTAACCCACGCATATCATGTGTAAATTGTGAATGTTTCATTGAAGTTCCTGTAGTTTTCCAATCGCATGCAAGCATTCTTCCGAATTCGTTCGTTAGAGGAAATTTCCAAGCATTCTTCTGAGATTCCTTCAGCCGGGCTTTCCATGCTTTATTTTGTCAAACGCAAGCAACAAGTCGAGATATTCATACAAGAGTGTACCTACCGGGTAATAAGTAGACAATTCTAGAGGGGTCAATCGCGGTGTGTCCCCTGATCGCTGAGATAACTGGCGCTGAACAAACGTAAAACAACACAGTCAACGGTATTTATGATTCACACACATTTGGCCTCAATGATGGAATCTTTTGTGTTCTTTCGGTGGAGTTTCGTGTACGATCCATGCAGTTCGCCTGGTGTTCCCATACCATAGAAGATGATAAAGCAGCGGAGGCAAAAACCGAAACACAGCTCCCAATCGATCTGAATAGGCATGTGCAAAACCTTTCACATGTAACAGAAGTACGTGCTTTTGGCGAGACGCACACTTTTGGGCTAAAATGGACTAGTCAGTGGAATTTAGTTTTAAGTGCTGGTCGAATGAGGCATCTGGCATACACGCGTCTGGTCTGATTGATATCTTTTGCCACTATGAACCTTCTAGACTACAAAAATATTGGCCCGACGTCTAGGGTAGTAGGACAAAAACGTAATACCCTTGACATCCTCACTAGAAAACTGTATGTGGGAACTAGCCTAGTAAGTGTTAAAAGAGAGGAACATGGTGGAAATTTTCGAATGATTCACAGTAAAGACAAGGAAATCCAAAAATTTATGAATCTTTTAAATAGCCACATTATCCCGAGGCATTACAAGCTTTCTCCGTTGAGGGACCGTGCAGCATACATATGACGCAGTTGAGTTCTAAGATAGGAAATTTAATCCTGCTAGTAAAATATTGGAATCGATTTCGGGTATCACTTCATATGTTCATTTCCTGTTAAATTGACGTTTTCCCATATAAATGGAAGAGGTAGCCAAGACTGTTTGCTTAAACCAATGCTTATAGAATTATTTACTTCCAAAATTGAAAACTTAACACTGAATCTTTCACCAATATAACGTATGTATTGAAGTGTGTGACGCTTCCACTAACATTGAGTCCATTCTGAACGTGCGTGATAGGGATACTGACATTTATGTGTATGAACTTGAACATGAAAAATCAGCTGCAGTCTCAAGATCCGCTAATGTCAGAAACACAAGTGAGGTAGACAGAACGTCGTGTCCGTTTCATGAGGGATGCACATTCGAAATTTCGGTTTTCTGCTTAAATGGGCCTCACTTTGATTTCGAAGTCTCAAATGAAAATTCCAAAATTCCATCTCACCACCAATTTCAGTATGTGATTTAATTTGTGTTTTCCTGTGCACATGTGTAGCCGCGTAATCTCTGCGTTGCAGGGATGATCAGCATCTTTCACCCTGTCCAGTTGACACGGTTTGCAGCACAACCGCATTTGTACCAATCTGTGCAGTACAAGTCTAGATGTCAACGTCCACGAGATCTAAGTTTTTTATATCACAAAAGCAAGTATCTTTCTTAATTAAGAAGCGTTTTGTAAAGACCTTATGTCTCACTTGACCGGATAACCACCAAATAGCCTCATTTCACCCAAGCAAAATGGGCCAGATTTAGTGGCCTTACTCACTGACGATTTCAGTATTCTGTTGGAGTGATAGTTTTAATTTATGCTGTTTCTCTTATGCCTGTGCAAGCATTCAAATGCTTCCGATATTCGTCATTTTGTTGTGCTTGTTGTCGGTCTGTCAGCACCGGATGCGGTAGCTGTATGGCAAACGGTATTTTGCACACCGGTTGTGCGATTGCGCTACGGCAAAATGCCATTTAATTGCGACGGACTCTGTGATCACGCAAAATGACCCTTACAATCGCTGGACCCGTCATTATTATAAGGGTCCTACTTCGGTTTGTTTCCTTAGGTGTTGCTCCGTTCCAACAGCTGCTGAAGAATTCCAACACCATTATACTAGCTAAATTTAACGAATCACGTGACAGCCAGTAGTAAAAGATACAACAGATAAAACGATACATAAACAATTGTCTATTATTGAAATGTGTTACTCGGGACGAACATTTAATTGAGTCGCGCTCTTCATATGTTAGAACTGGTGACTAATAATGAAAACACATGAGGTCAGCCAGTGATACAATCGCAAATTATTTTAAAAATATCCCTTAATGATTTAACGGCCAGATGCATCTTAGAAGAACTGTTACCGACAACTGCGATGACCCAACAAACAATGTAATTTAAGGTAACTAGACCAATTCTTTCAATTTTTTTTTCAACTCTTCTCCTTCAGCCTGCCTTTTTCTGGGTCGTTCTTAATTCAGTTTATGAAATTACCGGCAAATGTTGAAGAATGTCGCCCTTCGTGCTTCGGTAATGTGCGGTTAATTTTACCATGGAGAAGTGTACTGCGTTAAAACCTAAAATACTATGAGAATAATTAATTAAGCAGATATTGGCCGCTTGAAGGAGGATGTTTAGGTCACTATTTTAGTTTTGTTCGGAATTTATTTATTCTAGTTGATATGCATAAACTGAAATGATGTCTGCAGTAAATTTTGTGATTGTGGACTTCAAACACATTTTGGTTTTTGTAATAATAATAATGATCGTTCAGCGGTAGCATCCTTTCGCTGCCTAGCTACCATGCCACCAGAAGGAAGCACGAGGGCTGGGAAATTGCCAGGTTGCCCAACCTAGACAGGGGAAGTCGAGAGGTAGAGTTCGGATTCGAATCGCAAACCTTCCGGTGAGTGAATTCGCGCTCTAACCACTGAGCCATCTCGTCTTTTAATTTAAATTTAGATTTTGAGAGCTTAAATTTGACTTTTCAGTCCTGTATCGTAACATGTGATGATCGACTTGTAAGAACCTTATTTTCTGTATTGCTGATATGTTCTGATACTTTTTTCATCGATTTGCTTCAATTATCAAGTGTATGTAACTTATTCCTCTATTCAGCTTCTGTTATTAGGAGGTCCTTCATATTGAAGCTGCTGGGTTTTTCATGCATGCAAGAGTTTTGCACGCATTGTAGCTATGTCATGGTAAGTTAAACAGTAGAGATAAATCTTGTTTTTTGGTAAAACATGTGCTCATCAGTTTGGCTATTTACCAGTGACATGCTTTTTCCTCTCTATTTACTCACCACTTAATCAGATTTGACGAATTCTACCCGGGTTTCGTTAGCAATAAATTCAATGAAATCGATACTTAGTTTCATCCGATGAATAAGTTATAAAATTTGTGCCCGACCATTGAAGCATTTAATGAAAATATTTCTGCTATTAAATTTAAGGCGTATGCAAATGACATACCGCTTTTGTTGAGCATGAAGGGTTTCTTCTCTTTTGTCTAGTAGGCGAATGTCCAGCATCTTATTTGTGCCGCGTTTAACGGATCAGCATTTCGGTGCGGCTTTTCAGACAGAATCCAAGCCGCGTTCGTCCAAAAACGTGGCAGCGGGTGAGCCCATTTACGGTTGGCTGCATTAGAGACAGCATTTTTAATTACGTTCTATTCCCACAAACCCACTGAAAAAATGTAAACCAGTATTTCATGGCTGCTTATGTAGCTTTGGAAACCTTAGCAATACGGTGTGCATTTATGGGACATCACTTTATACACCTAGCAATCAACATAAATTAAGTGACTGGGTTCAACGACTTTTAAGCTACTCAAACCAACAAGCTCAAAAATGCGGTGTGGAGGCTTTGATTGGGCTAGATGGAAAGTAAGTGGAACAAAAGTGAAAAAGTTTGACGCAATTTTACAGTATCTACAGGTAGATTTGATCAGAAGATTTTAACTCAATGATGGTATTTGGTGTTTGGTTCTACCGTTCAACAGATCTCAGTGACTCATGAGAGCCTAATGAGACTAATGAGCCTCGTAACCCTAAGCCGAGCTATATTTCAAAATTTGGTAGGTTCAAGGTTATTCAGCTTTTTAATTTTCAGCCCCATTCTCTAAAACCTAGCCCATATTATTGGTGCTATAATGAAACTTTCAAGTTAATTTAAATTTAGATTTTGAGAGCTTAAATTTGACTTTTCAGTCCTGTATCGTAACATGTGATGATCGACTTGTAAGAACCTTATTTTCTGTATTGCTGATATGTTCTGATACTTTTTTCATCGATTTGCTTCAATTATCAAGTGTATGTAACTTATTCCTCTATTCAGCTTCTGTTATTAGGAGGTCCTTCATATTGAAGCTGCTGGGTTTTTCATGCATGCAAGAGTTTTGCACGCATTGTAGCTATGTCATGGTAAGTTAAACAGTAGAGATAAATCTTGTTTTTTGGTAAAACATGTGCTCATCAGTTTGGCTATTTACCAGTGACATGCTTTTTCCTCTCTATTTACTCACCACTTAATCAGATTTGACGAATTCTACCCGGGTTTCGTTAGCAATAAATTCAATGAAATCGATACTTAGTTTCATCCGATGAATAAGTTATAAAATTTGTGCCCGACCATTGAAGCATTTAATGAAAATATTTCTGCTATTAAATTTAAGGCGTATGCAAATGACATACCGCTTTTGTTGAGCATGAAGGGTTTCTTCTCTTTTGTCTAGTAGGCGAATGTCCAGCATCTTATTTGTGCCGCGTTTAACGGATCAGCATTTCGGTGCGGCTTTTCAGACAGAATCCAAGCCGCGTTCGTCCAAAAACGTGGCAGCGGGTGAGCCCATTTACGGTTGGCTGCATTAGAGACAGCATTTTTAATTACGTTCTATTCCCACAAACCCACTGAAAAAATGTAAACCAGTATTTCATGGCTGCTTATGTAGCTTTGGAAACCTTAGCAATACGGTGTGCATTTATGGGACATCACTTTATACACCTAGCAATCAACATAAATTAAGTGACTGGGTTCAACGACTTTTAAGCTACTCAAACCAACAAGCTCAAAAATGCGGTGTGGAGGCTTTGATTGGGCTAGATGGAAAGTAAGTGGAACAAAAGTGAAAAAGTTTGACGCAATTTTACAGTATCTACAGGTAGATTTGATCAGAAGATTTTAACTCAATGATGGTATTTGGTGTTTGGTTCTACCGTTCAACAGATCTCAGTGACTCATGAGAGCCTAATGAGACTAATGAGCCTCGTAACCCTAAGCCGAGCTATATTTCAAAATTTGGTAGGTTCAAGGTTATTCAGCTTTTTAATTTTCAGCCCCATTCTCTAAAACCTAGCCCATATTATTGGTGCTATAATGAAACTTTCAAGTAATTTGTTTACTAGTCAAGACTGTGCATGCAGTTTCCCCAAAAAGCATGAGGGACTGCGCTTTTTTAAGATCTCTGTATCATGGACCAGATGTTTCGAGAAACGGCCCATCCATTCTTACACATTTCCAAAATTTGTGTTCTATTCAAGATGAACATTTGTAGCAAAATTCGAGAGAACTTGTTTCTGAGAGCAGCAACCATTACAATATCGTTGCAGGAAAACTAGAGTAAAGTAAGGTCGGTAAGCTCATTGATACTATTTGATAAACAAATTTGGTTTCTACTTGGACCAGAAGTTCTAACAAAGGAATGTTTTATTCTAAGTGAAGCTGAATAGATGAATCACCGCCTGCCGACTTTTCGCTGATGCAAATTGACTAAATGACCAAAACAATTCCGTTGCATAACCACATTCTAATGGACTTCCAAAGTATCGACCTTACACCCCCAAATAAGTGCCGTTTACTGGAAGCAGTATATACAACACCCATTATAATGCCAAGATAGTCAAGGTTTGTCTTGCTCTGATCAGCGTCCAAGTCCCGTTATTGCCCTGATACGGACGGACAATGCAATGTTTGGGTTCATCAACCCGTTGTTTAATGTCCACTTTCTTCATTATCATTCAGTAACGCACATCATCCTTCATACCTGTCCTGTCCTTAATTTCGACATAAAATTAATAATATGGTTACCTAGATGGTCGTGTAGCCCTTGTCTAAGGAGAATGAAACTGTCTTACGGTGCACATTACTACAAAGTGCCGTCGTACACCTACTTGCATCCTGCTGGAAACCGAATTAAAAAGAAGGTTGAACGCCAGAAACCTCTTTCAGCAGTCTAATTGTAGGTCAGAAATTGCTAAACGGAAGTCACTAAAATCACCCTTAAGAATAGTGCAGAGGTAAAAAAACTCCAGTCGAAATTGCTTTCAAAAAGTGAGCGCAAAGTAGGAACAGAACAGAAAAGTGTAATGCACTTATTCCGTTGGGAAGGGTGTCATGCACCACAAATATTTGGAAAAATCCGAAGCGGCCAACTCCTGGCTAGTATTTTCAAATAAAAATCGTTTGCCCGCAAGCCACCATACAAGAGCATCGCGCTTCTGAAAGATTAGCTGCTGTGACATTTTAAAAAGTCTGGATTTTTGGTGTGACACTTACTCGTTCGGAACAAATCAGTCTAGTTTGGGAATGTCTTATTACCCCAGCATCTAAGTCACTATTCACGACTACTTCTATTTGGTGCCTTTTTTACCAGGGGGTTGTTCCATGTTCATCAGTAGGTTTGTTCTCTCCCACAAGGCGGGCAACATCTTGGACAGTAATCACTACATTCTGAGTCATGCAGAAAAAAGTGCCTTACTGTTTTTGAACACAGGAAGGACTAACTTCCTTGAGAAGTCAAATCAAAACTGGGAGACATGAAAATGCTTTTATCATCGCCACAGTACCTAAGAATTGCTCAGGAAGCGAGATCGCGTGTTATGCATTTTTCAAACGTGCACTGACACTGTAAATTTTTTGATATAAAAATAAATCACTTCGATGTCGAATGGAGGAAATCCGTCGGCTGTCGGGGAAAAGTAGTTTCGGCAGAACTTTATGTTTTTAAATTTCTTCTGCATAACTACTTACAGCAATCTTACAGCATATTCTCGGAGATAAGGCAGTTTAGATAGACACATACCAACATATTTTCGATTGGCATATAACAAAGACGAGATCAGGACGGCTGGGGAAGTGTGTGCCAATACTTAGTTAATTTACATGTGCCAGGCATGCGAGAAAAAATAATTCCAATTCATGACCAGATGGTTGAAATAATGGGTAGTTGCCATCGAATATGTTCAGCGACTTGAGGATTTATACGCTGTCGATTCTAGACAACGCTGGTGGAGACCTGTTAATCTGTATAAATTACCTCAATCCTTACTTCGCGAGCGGTTGTTGTCATCCTCATTCTGAGATGACTTTATGACCCTGGGCTTAACTAGCAAAAATATGTTTGCTCAGACAGCATCTGTGCGGGAATTTACTGCAGTTCAAGTGGGCCTTATCAAATAGAGTTATCAGGATTACCAACCAGGTCCAGGACAGTCTCGTCATTAGATGCTTGATATATAAAGTGTATTTGGAAAGTCAACCATGAATCCATCTTTTTTCAATGGTACAGATTTCAGGAAAGGAGCATGGGCCAAGGAAAATGTGTTGCGTGAATTTAACAAAGTATGGCTAAAGAAACATGTGCTCTTAGGACGTACTTCTGCGGGCTTCAAGCACTCCTACATGCTTCAAATGCAACCATTTGTACATAATCTGGAGGGCACTTAACAGCGATTAAGTAACACCTGACATATCAGCGTGACTGTAGCCTGAATCGTACGCTAATTCCAAAACGTTACTAGAATATTAGTGTGATGTAGGAGACGTGACATCCAAAACCTTCCATTTCCGTCCACTTTTGGCTCCACTGCAGTATATAAATTTTTTCTGTCCTGCCTCACTGATTAATAACAGTGAGGTTTATCTTTGCAGAGCGTAGTTGGACGCAGATGTTTTATTAGCGATATATAAACCATTTAGGCTTTAGTGAACAAACACATTTTCAATAGTTATTCTCTTCACCTGAACTAGGAGAGCTCCGTAATCCGAAGTTTTAGTGTAAGGTCAGTTGGAATTCTGTATCGTTTTTTATCATTATCACTTGTTATCACTCACCACATATGTACATTACTCATGGATCAATACTCTTTATTATATGGACGATACTCGGTGTTTCCGAAATGCGCCCGACAAGTTTTGACAAGACAAAGTTTCCTTGATGGGATATTTCGAAACATCACGTGTTGTTCAGCAAAAGACCCAAGTACTTCATTGGCACGATGTCTCTAAAATTCCAAGTAAGTCTGCATGGGATAAAAGTTCATTCACACTGGAAATAAACAATGGTATAAATCCGAACCAGTTTTCTACGAATGGTTTTGTCCTAATGAGTTGTGGTCATTCCGCTTTGACAAAGTTTTGCGGCTCACAAATACCGAAAAACATTTTTGATAGATTCCAGATTTCCCAAATGATTCAACCGTTCGACCTCCTGGTTCGCTGACCAATCGATAACATCGCACGGATTGTTACTGGGGTTTTGCTAGAGGCCTCTGGGCAACGGATCACCTCGATAAAGCCTAAATGCGTACTGTTATTCAGAAGTAAGCATTTTATCTGCGCGTGGCTTATGTCGTTGCAATACTTGAATGGTATTTTAGATATCCAGGATTTAAATCTAGATATGGCTACGTATAAGCGATGATGTTGGGCTCTGATAGGGACATAAAGAGACTTCACTGGTTACACTTTGTGTGACTGTAACAGGAAAGTGTCCATTTAAGTAGGTGTGATACGAGCGCGGATTGGTAGACTATGGCTGACCAGTTTGTATAAATGCTGTCTAGAACGCATATTATGAATATTCTGTGGACTCTATCCCGCGTTGTTTTGGAAAGAATCCGTACAATAACGCAGGGAGACCTAACAAATGCTCAACTGTGAGGGGATGAAACTAATTGGAATACAAGATTTCTTTTCATTGTTTCTCAGTGAATATTGCGCAGGTGGAAAAAGTAGCCAAGAGTGAGATAGGCTGATATAACTTTGCAATACTTAGCAAAGATTGGCTTTACAAATGCTATCTGACAGGTAGTCCAAAGTTACTGTGTTGTTCGCTGAAAAAATGGATTGGACCCTCGTGGTCGAAATGAAACTTAAACACACGTTTACCGGTCCGCCAATAGCGGCCATGGAATATGAATAATTGGTCAATGTCGGACATGAAATCGATCATTCGAGGGAGTTATCTCAGAGCACCAAGTGTTTCATTTGACAGTTAAACTGCACTGAAAGGAGATCTAAGGAAAAATGGCTGTCTGCACCGTGCGTACCTAGCATTTAGAACGTGAGATGACGTCGAATACAGCCCACAGTAATCAGTTACATGATAAGTAAGTCAATGATTGAAATGATTGTGTTAGATTTAATCTTCGTTCATATATCAGGCGAGATGACTTGCAGTGTTCGTCAGAGTTACACCAGCTGTTTGGTCAACAACTATTATTTATTGGCCCTCATTTTCTGAGATTTTGAGCTTTCCGAAGGACGGACCAGACAATGACCCCACTAGAACGTAGATTAATCGAGATTCTAGAGATTTGAGTGTGGGAACGTTTGAATGGTTTTATAGGAGAGATCTCAAATACGACCGTGTGCGTAACCCTTAGATGCTGGACAGTTTATCTAAGTTGAGGAGACATCGAAATCCTACAATAGTGTGTGTCATGCTACCGAGGCTGGTTTTGGGAATACAACTGAGTCCAGAAAAATAGCCAGTACTCCTCAAACAACGTGAAAACCCAAATTCTGCTGATATTTCCGATGTTACTAATTTGCAAATTATTTCCAAAGTCAACCAAGCCGAATGGTTACAAAAAAGGCGGCTATGTGCTTAACTGATTGGTTCTCTCAGGAACACTTTTGCACCTCAATAAATATGCTCTTGGCTTCATCCTGGTTTAGTTCTCACAGGCTGGTATTTTGAGCTATCATGTGGACTCAAGCGTCTGGCTTCTAATAACTTAACCAGCTTTCGGCAGCTTGATACCCTTCAGGCCGAAACAAGTACTGCTGCTGTGCATCAGATGTGTCTGTCAATTCAACGTGTTGACACGCTCTTGACTATAAACGAAGCGGTTGCACAAGAATCGGGAAATTTCGTCTTATGGTGACGATGTAGTTGTCACAGTACCATATATACAAGCATCCAAGCTACCGACACTTCAAAGGTGAGTCTGAAACGTTTCGCGTTCCACTTCGTAGCGAGGTTTCGTCATGTGTACCTTAGAAGAAGCTCATAATATTGTAAGCTACAAGGTGCCTGAGGCTGATTACTAAAGCTGTGACCTATTACTGCAGCATAACCTTTTTTCAGTGCGGGCCAGAAAGGTTGCCCTCTTTTTTGGCGCTGAAAAGCACTAAGTAGGATAATACTACTCGGACAACGTACTTTCACATCGAAAAACTCAAACCGCACTTTGATGTGTAATCTTTACACAGCCGATTTTAAGGTGGCGCACACAGCGAATGAGTTAAACTGATTTGATCCCAGACTTTAAGCAAATTACCCATCATAATTGGGGGTTCATCTCATCTCAAGGAAAACTCCAAGGTCAAGACAGAGGAACACATATAAGCAGAATTCAACCCAGAAGGATCCCAAAGAATCTATGTGCACGTCATAGATGGAAACTAACAAAAACATTTTGTTGCCATAGTCAACACCAAATCTAACAAACGTGCTGTAATTCAATTTAAAAATGCAAATAATGTTTACTGACCAAAGATGGACAAAAAAACCTTCTATCTGGTGTGGATGGACATAATGAATATAGTTTATTTGTTTGCCAGGTGGCGGCAGAAGAGAACAATAATTCTGGGGATACGAGTATCATCACGGACATTAAGATTGTTCACCACGTGCTAACTGATCTAGCTTGGATGCTTTTTTTACGGTTCTTGATTCATCCGTAGAATATGGAGAGCTTTCCGAAAGTTTATTCACTCGCATCGATGGTTTAATATGTTTTTAGATCCCCACTGGCTAACTGGCTTTGGAAAATTCACATGAAAGTCCCAAAAAAGTTTAATTTTGTTGCTGTTAATCACTTTGTTTTTGTATGGTTCCCTGCTTGAACGGAACCAAATCCGTCCAGCTGCAGCTGAATATATTTCGTCTGTCTTCACAAAGCATAGGAACGACTGAAGATAACAACTTCACCATCTGTTGATGGGCTAACTACTTTTGAGAGTAGATGCTTTTAAGAGAGTTATTATTTTCTGTTGCAGGATGCATTGCGACTGTAGATGAGCTGATCGATTAGCCGGTAGACTGAGAAGTGAAGCAAAGACCTCTATCTTAGTTGTAATTATGTCCGTACGAAGTGTTTTATAACACAGCCTCATGAAACTCAGATGACTTGCGAATAACGAGCCTAGTCCACTGCCTCAGCATTTTGCCGGATTGTATCATTCCATAAACCTTTCTCAATATGTTGTTAGAGCTCAGCTGGACTAAATGTGTTCAGGGCGCAGTCCACGGGACTTTTCGGGTACAATGCTGGATGTGATTGTTAATAACTGATAACAACCTGGCACCTGTTTGATGTCAACCTTTTACTGCAATACAATCCGCTTTATGAAAATATATGCATGTGAACCCACTTATCCAAAACGTGTGGGGCTAATTATCAGTAATGTTGAGGAGTTGTCCAGGATTCACACATTTCAAGATGATCCATCGAAAATGAGTCATAAAACGAACTTTGTTATTAAGCTTAAAAATGCACTCAGCTGTTTCTAGCGAATGGATTGCCATAAGTCAAGTAATTACCCACAACTAAGCACTTTCGCCACTAGAAAAATCCCGCTGTAGATTGTCCTTGAACCGGAGCAAACTTAGTGTTCTTGTCCGTAGTTTTTGTGAGCACAACGCACGCACTGTATGTTGTTAAGCATGCGGAAAAAGTAACTAACAATTTGTGCTAAGATCTATAAAGTTGGTCAGACCACTGGGGCTTTGGTAGACGCAAAATTTACAGGATGTACCAAGAAGTAGTACTTCAAAAGTGGAAAAACTGTTCTACTCAAACAGGCATTAAAGTGCAATAAAATTCATTTTTCTACACGAAATTCCCATGACATTCCTAAGAGAAAATGCTCATGGACTATCCTTCCCACCTTACCGGTGTTCACTATTTAATATAACGCGGTGGCAGCATGTTGGTCTTTATATTAGTCCAGAAATATATTATTCCCATCATTCACATCAGATTTCATTTCTACCGTATAATAAATGGAATTTTACTCGACGTTCAACTAGGGAGAATCACGTTACTATAGTACTTGCAATAACATATATTTACCACTTGAGCGTACGCTGACAATATCCATCCTCGGGAACTAAATGTATGAGTTTGTATTGCGAATCACACGTTGAGAACAAAGTTGCCCGTGGATTTGCGCTGCTACCATTGGTTCACTGATCCGCGAATACACCGGTCTTCCATCTATCTGAGCAGAACGGAAGGGTCTTTCTGGGCAACTCATCGTCCACATAAATACGAACGTTAGTAAACTTGTTCACAGGGCTGAATTAGATTGCGACAGCATTGACATTAAACATCAGTAAATCTATTTGATTGTTTATGACACTTCATCCAGTGGAATTTATTGGCCTGAAGCATGATTTATACCAACGTGTAAGCCCCTTCTGGTTGGAATGATGCATCCTTGCTTCACTCAACTAATTGTGATCTATCAATGAGTTAAGTGGACATGCATAATAGTGCGCAATAAAAAGAAGAAAACGTTACGTGCTCGTAAATTATAAATAATGAAGACACTTTCCGGAATTCCAGCTACTGTCGCTTGACATGAACAGCAAGTGTGTTTTTTTCAACCCATTGTAGTACAATGACGTTGAGGAAAGTCTAAAGTGAGTCTACTGAAAATAACAGGCGCGTGCAAAAGTGATTCAGGTATGTATACAATGCTACAGGTATCTTATTTCTTTGAATTTATCCGCACAACATCTTCAGTGCCATAGTGTACTCTGATTGCTTCAGCACACGTGGATAGCCTGCCAAGTCGCGTAGTAATACCATTCGACTGAAGTTTGGTGGAGCCAATTACAGGAGAAGAATTCGGCCGTAGGATCCGTTTAATGGGCAATTCGTCCCCGGGCCTGGACAAGCTCACGCCCAGGGTGCTCCGCCGGTTCAATGTTAACGCGCTCGCTGGGTATTTCAACTTACTCTTACTATCAGGGGTTGTCCTCCAAATGTGTCTTGCCCGTATTACCCTAGTTGCGAAGGTACCAAATACGACTTCACCGGACCAACTGAGGCCGATCCTCGTGTCAGCCTTTCTTGTCCGATGCTTTCATAAAGTGTTTGCTGATCGATGGAGTCGTAGGTTACAACCGCCCTTAGTCCAGTTTGCATTTCTACATCGAGACGGTTGTTTGGAAGCTACATCACTGTTACAAGCCCTACTTTGTCACTTTACAGCGGCTGCTTCTAACCTTAGCTTGGCGTTTGTTGATATCTCGAAAGCGTTTGATTCAGTTTCGCATGACACAACCGTCTGATCTGCCGAGGGGTTTGGAGTATTGTCACCTCTAGGTCGATACATCGCACAGTCCCATGAGAATGCTGTAGCAGCTTTCTCCAATTCCGAGGTTCACTGCCACATAGTTGTGAGGCAAGAAAATCCACTCTCCCCCTTATTGTTCATCACGGCAATGTATGAGGTTCTTAGATTTTTGATGCCGCAATTGGGTTACCAGTTCCATGACACCCTAGTAGATGGTTTTGCCTTCGCTGACGACTGGGTCGTGTGTGCAGAAAGTCAGGCTCGCCTCAAAGAGAAGCTTGAAGCTGCTGCGGTTGAGTTGAGAAGAGCTGGTATGAAGATAAACGCCCGAAAGACGGAAGCAATGGTGATTTATGGAGACAGGAAACAGCGAGCGACAGCAGTCTCAGTCGAACCATTTTGATTCGTCGAGGAACTCATTATTCCTCTGGATCCGAAAGACACCGTAACACATTTGGCCATGCCCTTTGCTTTCAAGGGAAAAGGAATCTCCAACCGCCGAGAGCATCTGCTCAGACTGCTTGATGAGGTAACGTGTGCCCCGTTGAAACGGAATCAAGGAATGGAGATCACGAGGAACTACCTGATACCGAGGCTGGCATACTCGCTCATACTCGGCCAAGTCCACCGAAACACGTCCAAAATGTTGGACAATTATACCGGGAAATCTATTCGTGGCTGGCTACGTCTAACAAAGGACACCTCGATCAGCTACGTCAACGCTAGAAAACAACATGGGACACTTGGTATCCCAAGTCTGAGTGCAACAATCTCGATGCAGCAGGCAGTGCGTATGGAAAAGCTCCTTTCTACTCAGTGCCGTGTACTACGCAATGTGGTCACGATTCCTGCGTTTGGTAAGATTGTTTGGGATCTCAGCCTTCCGATCCGAGGCTTTGGTGCATGCGTAAACACCAGGGAAGTGCTGAAGGCTGCTTGGGGTGATAGTCTGTTTAGCAGCGCTAATGGTCTCGGTCTTCCACTCTTTATAACCGATGGCCTGTATTTCCAGAACGAGTGTTTCCCCGGATATTTATCCGCAATATCCAGCTCCGATAACCTGCTCATGCGTTTGGTAAGATTGTTTGGGATCTCAGCCTTCCGATCCGAGGCTTTGGTGCATGCGTAAACACCAGGGAAGTGCTGAAGGCTGCTTGGGGTGATAGTCTGTTTAGCAGCGCTAATGGTCTCGGTCTTCCACTCTTTATAACCGATGGCCTGTATTTCCAGAACGAGTGTTTCCCCGGATATTTATCCGCAATATCCAGCTCCGATAACCTGCTCAGGATGAGAGTTGGAATCGCTCGGCATGGTTATGGTGGCCAGACGATCTTCTGTCGTAGAAACTGTGACCAACCGGAGAATTTGGTGCATATTTTGCTGTCCTGCTGGATCATGCACGACGTCAGATGTGCTCTTAATAATCGGGTCGAAAGAGAACTCGCAGAAGGTCTGTTTCTGCTGGGATACACTGTCGTCGAGGGGTTGAGGGCACCTACTTCGACGCGTTTCATCAAGCTTGACCTAATCGCTGATCTGGAATGCCGAGCAACTGTAATAGACGTCAGCATAGTTTCGGATGGAAGCGGAGTGACTGCGTGGAATGAAAAAAAGCAGAGGTATGGTGTTGATGAATTTTCCCTCGCTATAATCTCAGCCCTAGGTGCGATTGTTTGTGATGTCGACTTTTTGGTCCACCAACCGATGATCATCTCTTGTCGAGGGATCTGCTTTCCTCAATCCGCCAAGGCTGTTACTGGACTGGAACGTCCCAAGATCACAAAGCTATTGCTCGCAATTGCGGGCCCTCCGCGTGTTTACGGCACTTTTATGCGTGGTATATGGCGTTGTGTGTACATTCCTGCCATTGAATCTCACACCAGACCCAGTATGACGGACACATTGTGACTGATGTGCGAGTCTTGACCGTGCTAGCGCTTACCGTGCCTTGAAGAGCATTCAGCACTGCGGCGAATACACTAAGTTGAAAATCAATTTGGTTTTCACGGAAGACTCAAGTGAATAGCTCGTTTATGATGTTCTTCAACTGAATGTGCTGCTCACAAAGTTGCTGAAAACTTCTCTCACGAAAACGTACTACGAAATCTTGAATATCGTACCAACTGAAACATGGAGCGGTCTGTGTGCAACATATTCAGTTGAAGAACATCATAAACGAGCTATTCACTTGAGTCTTCCGTGGAAAACCGAACTGATTTGCAAATTAATGTAGTCGTCGCAATCAGTCCAGTTTGGGTTCAAGTAGAACATAAGGGTTGACGGAAAATTTGGGACTGCGCCTACCTGATGAGCCCCAAGAAGGGTTAAACCGGTCGTGGGCTGTCAGAGAGTTTTCAGCAACCTTGTGAGTAGTTTCCTTTATGAAAATTCATTCAGCGTTGTTTGTCCTTTCCTCGGCTCTTGGTCTTTTCCGCATGCTTCCAAAACTTATTAAATACCTTGGGATTCATCTTGTCTGATTGGAACTGTTGGTGGCGCGACTTCGAATAAGGCGCTTCTCTCTTTTTATCTAATATTCTCCTATAATTCTCGTGTAAACCTTTTCCATTCATCGTTTGCATTTACTTTTTATGTCTGTGACCGTGTTCTTCAAAAATATACGATGGTAATTGAAGGAAACTCCGATTCAGAACTGTCCAGTTCTAATTGTTCTAATAGATTAAGCGTCCGGGTGAGGTCGGGTCAAAATGTATTGTTAAACTGAGGAAAAACGTAAACCTCAGGATTCAGGGGAGCAGTTGAAGCAAACAGAAGAGATATGTATACATTGCAGTGTGTGTGGCATTTAAATCAGTCTATATGGGTATGATTCCGTCACCAAAATGGTAGATTCTATTAATCTGAGAATCCAGTGTCCGTTCACCACGTATCCTATTATTCCTATTATTCCTGTCAGGCTTAGTTCGCTCTCCGGTGATCTAAGATAAACATCACTTTTAGGGATATCAGTTGATTTCCGTTGACTAATCCGGAGTGCAGGGTCCATTTGGCGCCAAATTGCATACAACGACTTGCTGCTCTCGTCAGAGATCAAAAGCTCATGATCCATGTGAGGTCAGAAGTATAAATGAGAAAATTCAAAGTGAGGTACTGAGATCACTGGCGTGTGATACTGTGGATTTTTGTCAGTATATTAGGTTGTGCCTAGTGATCAAAGTGATTTAATAGCTGTGTAACTGAATAAAGTATATTTGTTGAGAAGCTTTGAACTTTTGGCAAATACCTTGAGTCATAACGGTTTCCTGTTTTGACCAATGAGGTCTACACAACGTAACTGGGTTAGTTATCATAGACCAAAGTGATTTGTGACAAACACCGTTGTTAAAACAACGGTCACACTGTGAGGTGAGTTTTGGTTTACACTGGCAACCTGGTTGGATTAAGTGTCATTATTAAAATAGCTCCCAAGGTTTGGCGAAACTCGAAATTGGAGACCGTCAACAACCTAGTTAGGAACAGGCAAATTCATTCGGGTTGTCGATACTTTGCGTCGCTGCTAACCAATCTTTTTAAAGCCGCATAACAGAATTGTCTTTCAGGTAGCCCACTGAAGATTCAGGTTAGCTGATTTGGATAAGATCATCATGGATTTCTACAAAAACCTGACTCTTTGAAGAAGCTGTTCACTTTGGTACTAGGCCTTAATAAACAACTGGAATGTGGTATCGTCAAAAGTGCGGTCTATCTCGCCGAAGTTCAGAATTTGGAGGAATACCAGACGAAAACAATCGGTGGGCTGTTAACTTTGATGGCAGTTCGTGTAGAAATAAATATCTTTGATTTGTTTATGGTTAGAAAATTCCATTGGACCTACACAGGCCTTCCGAAGATCACTTAACCTGATCTACACTCAGTCTATGAAATGACAGTTGCCCGCCTCGTTAGGATCATGAGGTTGGAATCTAAGGAGCTGTGAGCAGTTTTGGGCAATTCATTTGAAGAGTATTAGTCCCCCATATTCAATTTGACGAGATGGCCCAGTAGGAATACGTTATTTGTTCTCATTCTTTTACAATAAATGTTGAGTTTACTTCCAGTTCTAATTACTCATCACACAGTAGAGACTGTTCTTAATAAACGCAAACTGTCATTAACCTGAAGGATACACTTGGAATATGCATGTGCACTGTATATTCAGCCCCACATCTCACACTTGTTGATGACATCAAGATTATGCTGTCATATAAAATCAAATTACATTATATGTGCTGCTGCGAACCCATATAAGTTAGTGCTCGTACAATGTTGTTGCTTGAACACCACAACATGTGAATGTAGCGAAAACCGAATTGGGGCGATTTTATTTTACTCAGTAGTAAGGATTGCTTAGGATTGCTTACGATGTCGAAAAGGAAACCAAACTTTTGGGGCTAACTTGGAAGATTTCTGTGAAGCAGTAGCCCTTTAAACTCTGTCATTGACTTTTCAACTAATCTGTTCACTAATCTGTCCGACTCCCCACATATCAAACATAGTGCGGTGATTGGAAAACCTAATTGAGCAAATGAATTACAGTTTTAGTCGCCTAATCTTGATGTATTGGTTCGCCACCTAAAATCCGTATGGATTTTCGGTACGTCCAAAAGAACTTTGTTGATATTAACTTGGTATATTTAGTCAGAAATATTACTTAATTTATTGGCCGTGTCATCTGAAACACAACTAGCAGTGTTCTGATCAGATTTAACATTCTTCCGCCGACTAAGCACAACCAACCAACCGACGCTAAGTTAGGACGTGGGACAAGTGTATCATCTGTGAGTCAACCAAATTATGAAGCATGACATAAAGTGTTCGTAGTCCTGTGGTAAGCAACCGAACTCAGCATATAGCAGTATAGTCCATTTTCACATCCGACTCATTTCAGCTGGTCACTACAATATGACTTCCCTAAAACGGAATGCTTCAGCATGGTTCATCCGTTTCACGATTGGAAGTTGGTACATCAAGTCAAGTTTATACAGGCACTAACTATCAACATTCAATTATTAATTCATTATTAGTTCATACATAAGCGACCGTCAGATAAAGTGAACCGGCAGACTGAGCTTTTAGGTGCATGTGTGTGTCCACGCGTAAGCTGCGGCATATACTAGGCTTCGAATGCTTGCACGGAAAGAGGCATAAAACCCTATATACAATGACCATAAGAGACGTTATTTCGCAAGTACGGAAATAGGAATCCAAACGATACCAGGTATCTGGTAAATGGGTACATGCACACATTTAACAACCTCAGGGTTTTAATAAATATCTCATTCAGCATATTATTTCAGTCCATCCCGGCTCTTTGCATCCAGGGCTGATTTATTTTGGGGAAATGTAAACTTGTGATTCTTCCATGTGTCCACCCATCAATAAACAATTTACCTTGACTGTCATTGGAATCGGCGGCCTGTTCCCCTTGCAGCCTGACATATTTCCCAGTTAAGGAAAACTCGCTGCAGCTGTTTTTCGTCTTCCTGACAACAGTGTCCAGTGGCACGTTCAAAAGTTCAAGGTGTCTCGAGCAAAAGTCAAGTGGACGCGCCACCGAAGCCATAGATGTCGCGATTTCTACCACAACCTACTAGATGACCCTACGGGGTGGCACAAACAATCCAAGTGACGAAATGTGTTGATGTTCGCAGATCATGTTTAGTACACGATTTCGAAATAAATGAAAAATCTAAGCTGACCTGGAAATGGGATGGTGTCATAGATGCTTACAAGCATGGACTTAACTGGAGGAATCCCATTTTTGCACAGAGCAGAAAAGAGGTAACATAGTGTCAAATAAAATGAGAACTCTCCGAATTCGTTTATCAGTACACTGACTGTTTAGGAAGAGCGACAGGACTTGGTTGCGTCAACACAAATAAGCCGTTTTGAGAGCAAAAAGGTGAAAATTTCTTCAAAATGCTGTCATTCCTGCTCTGTGGAGGACACCAATTAATATGAGTTCTGAGAGGAACGATGGAAACATATGACCGCAATCCCACCTGCTCTAAACTTGGCCTAGTACAGTCCAGTAATTTTGTCAAGATTATTCTTCACATTTTGCTGTTTTTGCGAAATCTCCCTCTACTAAAACAGATAGTTATCACCTATTCACCAAACATCATTCTGTTTTATGCAGTGGAATTGAAGTGGTTTTTGCAACATTGCCGTGTCGTCGAGGTTGTCGTCCAGGTCCTGTGAAAACACGTTTGAAGTTAATTAGGTGTCACCCTTTCCCTAGGCATTTTGTTCTAGAGTATACCCTTTCTGAGACCAGCCTTGGTCATTACCCTTAATTTGTCTGTTGTAATCCACATGTTTTCACTTCGTACAATTTTACTACCTGTCAGTAGATTTTGGCGATATTCCTTAAGTGCCAGCATGCTCATCCAAGCTCATGTGCTGAAAACAGACGAACAAATGTTCAGCCTTTTTTTCGTCAATGCAAATATGCAATTTGCTGTACTGTATACCAGATGGAGACTCTACAAAGGCATTGTGTTCTCCGACTTAAGTGCTGCTCACCAGATACGTCCAACCCACCTTGTGCCCGTTTGCATAACACAAGTTTACATTGTGCTCAGTGGCCAAGTAGAGCTATTAAAACAGTAACATAGGCACGCAATAGGCACTATTACATTCTTCTGCGAAGTGGTTTGCTCGTTTTGTAATTATGATTCCGAGCTCTAAGTCGGAAACGTCGGGTATTTAGTACGTCCACCTTTAAGGTCAAAAAATTTAAGAATGTCACTTGGTCACTCTTTTGCAGCCAAATTTTCCGACCAAGTTCGTCTAATGAGATGCATCTGGAAATAACTTCAAGTTATTTTGGACTTTAGGTAACAACGTCTATTTACGTATTTGCCTTTGAATGAAGGTGAAATTGTGCAATTTTCTGCAGTTGCCACCGGTAAAATGCCACTAATATTGCAATTCTTACTAAGTGCACATCACCCATGGGTACTCAACACTCTCGCTCTCCTAATATCAGACAGGCGATACCCGAAATTTAAAGTTCAGTTATTCTCAAGCGAAAAATGTTACTTCCAAAATATTTACCCTCATTCAATTTGGAATGATGTTGGCCGTCAGGCTAGCTCTGTGACTAGTTAGTATGATTTATCATCATCCGAACAATATTTCTTCTTTTCCCAGGCCACTTGTGCAGTATGCTACCTGTCAAAATGGTGGTAGGTCTTGCTCAAAGTATCCTGAAAAGCAAGTCAGTTCTAGTTGGGTTTTTAATGAGCCCACAAACAGGCAGGGACAATATGCATATATAGCTGCAGTTCTTGATAGTAGGTCGAATGGCCATTAGATGGCATTAGCAGAACACCGAATATTTAACCGTTATTTTGAGGGGAGAAACCATCGGAGGAATAGCAGTTATGCCTTCAATGCAAAACTTGGATTGTTTGCCACCCAAGCGAGTGTTCAATACGCCTATCACCATTAGGCATTTAACTAGATACCTCATAAGGGCAAACTGCCAGTTCTAGACGATAAAGTTATTTATGGTCGCGTTAGTTTTATTGATTTTGGTGCGAAGTCACTTTTATTAAGTTTAATACTTACCAAACCTTATATTCACTCTGCCTACAGACCACGCCGTGCCAGAATATTAAGCGTTGTGTAACAAACCATAAGCCATACCCATTTTATTAGTTCGTACATACTGCTTCGTTAAAAAGAACCAAAAATGGAAACTGCCTCGCATTCGCATTTATGTATCGCGTTTGAGGAGAAATCGGCGGTGCCTGTCATCACTGGTTTCGGATATTATTACTTTTTTAATTCTTGTTTAATTGTAAGCAAGACTCAAACCTAGCAGGTAATTGATTCACACCCACCATATTATGTTTGCAGAATTTCTACTCAATAAGTGTGCTAGTTCGTGTTTTACTCTGGCGTACACTGTAACATAGCAAAAGGACTACTGGTTTCTCTCATATTAGGTAGCCCCTCTTCAGCACGTGAGACGCATTCGGGAGGGTACTAAGCAAGATTTCGACCTGGCAGAGGGTGTATTGTTCATATCTTTACATTAGGTCAAGGAACTGAAGAGTGTCATGTATACCAGCAATCGCGGTTTACCTTGATCTTAGGTAAGCCCTCGACTCTGAGGATGCATTAGCTTCACTAAATATGATTGACTCTGAAGTCCGTAAAAATTCTTCGTGCCCTTTGTTCCCATACGTTCCGTATGGTTATGGTGTTCATTGGGCTATACAGATGCTTTTTGAAAACTAGTGTTTTCTATAAGAGGCGTCACCTCTCTTCATTTTTGTTCCCGTTCATCACCGGTAGCATTGGGTACACATTCGAAGGTACCACGAGTCTAGCTGTCAAAATCAGGTCTGCAGAGAGATTATTGGACACAAATTATGCGGATAACATCGTTCTGTTGTTTGCTGATTAATTGTCTCTACAAATTAAGTGCAACTTGTTGTACCACTTACTTTGGTGGATTCATAGAATCATTTATTTAGGTGTGGGTTTTCAAATCCAGCGTAGCATGTTTTCTTGGATTGAGGGTTGCTTTAATGCGGTTATATTTTCGGGAAAATGTTAGCAAAATCCTCATGCACTGTGCTTTTAAGAAACAATTCCCACTTTCTGAAATATGTGCGGTCACGCGATTATTATTGTGCCATGATAACTTCTTGATTTTCGAGGAGTTGACTCTTGTGATTTCGCGCGCCACGCAAGCTGATTCCTCGGATACTCGTCCCATACTATCCTGGTTGCATCGTTGTTCTCTGAGACTTATCTCACCTCATCTATCACCGCATCTAGTATATCCGTTACTTTTGTTTCTCTAGCAGTTCTACAGTTCCCATGAAAACTTCGTTGCGATTCAGGTAAAAAATTCTCATCCCGCATTACAGCTATTCTTATCCTTTAGTCCCAAGAAATATGTTCATTAGCAGGTAAAGTTAAAAAAGATCACTCGATTGATTGTTAACTTAATGCTTTAACACGCCAGCTGCTTAAAGATTTAAAATTTTGACCAGCCAAATTTTTTGAACCCACATTGTTCCGTAGCACCTTTTATTATTCACAAGAGCACAGCTTTTGTTCACATGACCCCGGTTAACCGTTACCAAATGCTCACCACTAAAAGCAAGTGCAGAAGATAACACTGGCTTATACTTTCATGCGAACAATGTTGATAACATAAGACAGACTTTAACTTAACCGGGAAAGTTATTTTTTTTGGCCATCAACATAATTTTGTGTTTTAATGAGACGAAAATAACCGTCTACCTTCCAACGATCTCTGTTAATTAGGACATTTTTGAGGAGTCCATTGCATTCCTGTCCTGAATGCTACCTTAATCTTACTAAGCGGCTTCTCAATGCAACCTGGGAGATCCATTCAACCTACTACAGCCGGAATTATCTTTTCTTCGAACGCATCTTGTATGTTCGAAAATCATCCTTCACCTTGGGATGTGTAACTGTTGAATACTGATAGAGGAGCATAATGGAAAGGTTTGACATATCCAATTGTACGTGTGTCAGGCGATAGAGAATCGGTCATAATCCTAGCCACAATCAATAATACCGAAGCACAATTCCTCCGTATTCAAGAATTCATTGGATTCAAAGCTATATCTGATGCATCCAGTCTGAGGAAAACGCACACCCTGATCTCAGCTGATCGTTCCAGGTGATTCTCAACTTTCGGCAGAATTATGTACAAAATTTTAGCCTGTATTCATTGTCTTTGCAAAATACATGACTGACAAATGGAACTACACTTAAAACAATACAAGACTTACCTAGAAGTTGTGTCCCGGTTACATGTTGAGAATGTTTGACCTCTTTTTGTCAGCGAATTAATTTATTCTCTGGGCTTTATCCTACTGTAATGCATCTTCAACAGGATAGTTGATTGCATTAACTCATAGAAGGGCATCATTTTAAGGTAGCCGAACCAGCTGGCAGTGGCTTGTTTATTATTATGAATAAATTGTAATTTAAGTTCATTGCGTGCATCTGATCTGTTAAATTTCTAGCAAAATATACGCAAGACGAGTTTTACGTACATGTTATCCAATGATAGGCGAAGTTTTATTTCACACTGAACCGAATAGCTGTGCATCACAGAAAACACTATGACTCAGAGTGGTATATATTCTAGGTTTTACGAAAAGATGACTTGAATAGATGACACAACAGTTTTGCATCTGTTCCTGATGACAAGCACTTTATCTACACACCATTTGAAAATGTTAAATGAGCCCGCTGTGTTAAAGTTTAACTCGTCAATCCACTCTTTCATCACTCTTTCAAAAGAATTGGGAAGCCCATAAATTGAACGAGAGAACTTTACTTATTTCCGTAAGGCAAGGAGAGAGGTATTTAAAAAATTTACTATAATTGTTAAGTATTTGCGTTCAGTTCACTTTGTGGAATGTTTTGAATGTCTATAAATTACTCATTAAAATAGCTCTTTTCTCATCTGGGACTAATGCTTCCAATATTGAGTTTGTTCATATAAACTTAGAAGTGGGGCAAAATTCCAAAGTTGTCCAGGAGAACGCAACGAACACGGCATGTCTTTGAAAAATAATTTATCATCAGATAATGTTCATTTTGTTGGATGAACGGACACTGCTTCCAAGCGTGTAATTGACAAGCCACTTTTCGTTCCCTTAAACGGTGATAAATATCTACGTCGAAGGAATTTCCAGACTAAAAAACATGACAACGATTAAGTGGAATAGAACGGCGGTTGGCAAACTTAAAGCAAGTGGAATATTGGTTTTTTATATGGAGAAAATGGCATACGCTTAGTGTGAAGAAGGTAGTACGGTTTGGGTTGAATGTTTGCATCCGGGAGAAACAGGACACGCTTCCTTGAGGTTGGCAGTGACACACAAATGAGGTTCACTTAGTTGTCGCTGAACAAAAATGTGCGATGTTGCTTCGCCATAACTTATTGAAGCCGCAATATCCGTTTTAATGGCTAACGCTGGCGAACAATGTTGCAAGGCCTAATCAATCCACTTATATCGTAGACACATATCATATCATATCATATATCGTATCATATCATGTTTGTGTCATGGGTTTATTATTGAAATTTTAACTCAGCTTTCGCTCCTTTGTTGCAGCTAACTACCTAAGATCTATACCTTGACGACCCGCGGTCCACTTTTGCGAAGGTCTCGACAAAACACTTGCATGTTGGTGGCCATAGAATCGCGGTAGTAAATCGGTGCTGTACGTCGCAATGGTTTACTTTGGGTTTGTCGAAAAACACAGAAAATTTTGAAAAGAACCTTATTTCCCCCCACGTAGTTTGTTCTCTGTATGTAACAATCTGCCCTTAATATTATTGTAAAGACAACCGAACACATATCAGCCTTTGGTGAATTGGTAGTCTACCCAGCTGATCTCAGACACGTGATGGATTCTTTGTCATGCACGTCCAACTTTGTATCTATACCACTAAAGCACCAGCTTGTTTTACTGAATTACTGCTGTCAATGATGTGACGATGAATTTTGTGCCTAAAATATCCGACAGCATTTCATTGTAGTGAGTGAGCTCAAGAGAGACAAGGACAGACTGTTCTTCTTCCAGGCCTTTGAGAATCGTTCGTGAACCAACCAGCAATCGGACCCCAATGGATCTGAACTTGACATGCACTCCTCACTTACACTTTCAAACTATATGCACTTCACTCTTCGTAGAACTTCAGCCATGTGTCGATAGTTGTACTTCCATGAACTTCACACATGGATTCCTCTATATGCATACCGTACAATTTAAGATACCGCCATGCTCAAGTAAAATTTTGAATTGATTCTTGTTCTTAAGTTCGCAGCTCACACATAAAGTCTTTTTTCTATCCGCTCTGAATTTAAAGTCTGATAAGCTTTAAACAACAGAATTTCGACTCGAAATAATTAATTCCTCCTGAGCGGATTGTTTGGCTTAAGTTATCTGACTGGTTTAGAATATTTTAGAAAGTCCGCTCAGATATGACAGAGAATAATACAAGTGAAGCGCGCTTCTTGCGTTGACCCACTTCTCCTGGCTGCATCAAAGTATGCATAGATTTATGTGGAATGTGGACTGAAAGTGACCCCCCTTACAAAGGCCCATTACCCAGGGTTGGAGCTGATTGCACCGTTCCCTTACACATTTCCTATTGCAATTTCTATCCGAATGACAACGCGCGTGACCTCACGCTTTACCAGCTGATCCTCCCACCTGCTGAGGCTATATAAGACATCACTAGGATTAATTTTACCAGTTGCTTATATCCGAACAAAATTGAGGGATCTATCTTCCATCGCCCACTTAATTGTTTTGATTCCTTTTTAGATGTCTTTTTATAATTCGTTTTGGACTGATAGCTCATTCATTATTAATTACGATTGTTTGAGTGCGATATCTTCAAGTCATCCACTATCATTTGCATCAGATGGAATCCAAAGTAACATCATTATAATATCCCCATTCGTTCGATTGCTCCGCCCATGTACTTTTGAACTCCGCTTGTTTCGCTCTTCCCTACCCAAATTTCGCCGACTCGTCCGACACTGGTATGTTTGCATGTGTGACCTACTTAACCGAGTTTTCGTGCCCCGTCTCTTGAGCCTGCACAGACCTGCTCTGCCGTGATTTCCGTGTGATCACACCGCCAAGTGCAATCACGATGTGGTCTCGGAAGGCATGACGCAATCCACACTACCAAGCCAACATTCCACCCGACGTTGTCCGGTGTTCAGACATTGACGCTAAGCCGCGCCGGTGGGTGACATACTTGCGCACTTGTTGACGCCACACATGTGGACAATGGAGGTTTACTGTGTAATTTTGCTTCCCACTGTGTGAACAGTACTGTTGATTTTCGGACCCAATACTCCCTTTTGATATTTGACATCGTCAAACCTACGCGTGACTCAAAGTTCCGTATCGTGAACCTCATCATTGGAAATAAATATATGACCCGATCACTTCAAATGAGCCAAAGTGAGCTCTCTATTTCAAGACCTCGCGCTAACCAAACTGTACATTTGTTTGTGGAATCTTGTGCATTCCCTGGAAGATTGTACTTACTGTCGATCAACTCTTGAAAGACATAGTTCGCCTTTTCCGATAGCTGTAGGATGTTTCACGCACAGGTCTCATCTGCATTTACACGTCACCATGTGGCCGTCTCAAATTATCCTCTTATGCTAGTTCAAATATACTGATTGAAGGACCTCATCCTATCACTAATATTCCCATATCTCCAGACCCCAGTTACACTGGAAAGTTACGGACCTAATTCACAACAAATTGTTTCCCTAACTCTCTTTTTTCTGTTCCGTTTTTGCTATATTTCAACTATAAGGCCAATATAGAAACAGTGATCTATTAAGTAACTTATCTATCTAATAGGCTATCGAAGTACAAGGAGACGACTCGGAATTTTAATGTTTACCACCTATTAATGCTCAAAAAACAAGTTTGCTGGTCGCCAAACGCCAGCTAGCCAATCTATATTTACATCACTCACGCACAAGGACAACGCACATTTCTGGTGAACGTTGCCACGTTAGGTGAGTACCATACTGGCCAATTCCCCACACTACATAGGATTCTTCGTTTTGAATATACACGGGTACGAGACTATGGGAACGCTTACGTTTTCCTGATTTATCGGCTCCTAACAGACCGTGAGCTGGTCATTACGTAATGCACACAACTGGAAAACAACCGTTAGATAATTAAGACTTATTCGGTGGATTTACCTACACAAAGGTGAGAAGAAAAATGATGCGGCAAAATAATGCGAGGTAGTGTTAAAACGGTATGGTAGCTTTGAAATCCTTGTTCCTGATACCATAGATGAAAGAGGGTAGGAATGACATTCTGAACAACTACTCCGGTTTAAGAACATTACTGCCAACATTTCATGTTCACATGCCTCGGGAATGTCGCAAAATTGGCGTTCGAGAATGCCACAAGTGATCTCAGTTTTTGTGTTGAAATCCGTACGTTCCCAATAAGTTGACCATAAGTTAGCCTAATCTGCATGCTATCATTGTTTTATTGGAACCTCCATCCTCCCGTTTAGTCCTGACATTAAAAGGAGAAATTATCCGATCAGTGGCGCACAGGAATTACCTTGAATGCTATCTGTGGTTGCTAAGTCAACTTATTTTGCAGACTGAAAAGCATAAATACTCGAGGTGTGTCAATTAGTTCTGTGAATAAGATGATTGATTCTCTGCGGATACCGTGTCAGTAGCGAACTTGAGCATCACGTTTATCCTAATCAAACTTCTTTTCATCATTACAAGGGGCGGACATAACTCCACCAGTGACTATATGTAGCAGATGGCTCCGCTGAGACAAGTGGCGTTTAATCTGACTATGTTCGGTGTAATTCTTCACCTACCTAGTCTCGTGCAGTATGTTCCTCAGTAGCGTTCTACGATAACCATTGCTACTAAATATTGTTGCCCGTCCCAGTGCAATGAAGGTTTAAGTTGATGCGGCACTTATCGGTGTTTCTTATCTCAGAGAGCCGTCGGGCAGTTTAACCAACAGTGACGTGGAGATGGTGTTGGGAGACAACCCAGTTCACATGTTTCTTCGACAACGCAATCCGATTATTGCCAAGGCTTGGAAGTTCTTCGAGCCAAAACCAACTCGGATGGCGTTGAAAAATTGGGCATCATGTGGTTTATAATACGGAAACTCTTGAAATCAAAACACAGTGAGGGAAAGTACTTGTTTGTTTCGTGTCCGACAATAGCCTGAGTCTTCTTTTGATGGTTCACGTGAACGTAGAAGCTGTGTGTCGAAAGTGTTAGGAACCGAGGTTATTAGCGCATGAAATTATCTTGGCGTAGTTGGGAATTTTCCCTGGTGCTCATCGCCTTGAAATAGCAGTTGAAGAAGTCACCTTATAATTCCTGGTTACGCTCTATCATTTTAAATAATCATTTATCGAGTTAATAATTGACGTATCAATAGACGCTGACAAGAAGCCATGATATTCTGGTTCAGTTCGCGATGGAAACATGTTTAGCTATTTACGAACGGTCTGTAGTTTCTCATCGGAAAGGATTTTTGCTACCTTCTACCTACAGCTTGATGGCCGGAACATTGTTGATGATTCCTGAGAAGAGTTTAATTCCTGGACACAAAACTTCAAGAATGAACGGTGTTCCGAATTCGATTCAGGTAGATTCGAACGCTGATTATCGCTGGCTAAGAATGCAGTCCTTTCAAGTTGTGTACATTTCGGATATATTCAGTCCTCATGTGATGCATACTTATGTGGACTACGTCGGAACTTTGTAGTAAATGGCCATAACTGTAAGAAGTAAAAAAGGGTTCCAACGTGCCCGACATGTACGTTAGCAAAGTTTGTTAGCGCATGTGCCACCAGTTTCATTCTTACTATTGACCGTTTTCGTATCCACTAGGGCAGGATTTATTCTCAGCAAACAGTAATACTTCTCGTCCACCAGTCCAATATGCGGGTACCATAACTTCTCAAATATATATATATATATATCAGTCATTCAAAACCGAAGGTTGGACGAAAACTAAGCCAGGATTTTATGAGCGCGCAATAGAGTCGAGCCAGCTAGAAGAAAGTCGACGCAGAAATTTTTAACTTTCCTGAATGTTCCACAATGATCACAGCGCCTCACGCAGGTTGATTCCAACTTCAGCATTCTGTTTGAACTAGTTATCAAATTAGCATACAAATTTGCAATGAATTAATTTTTTTAATTTTTATCAGGCGAGCTGCTTAAACAAATTTGCATCACAGAAAATAAAAAAAGTTATAAGGGATTCCAGCAGTTGCTGTGCAGCATAAAACAAATACTAATTTTAACTGACACTTGAAAAGAATGCCCACTCTCCCAAAATAGTCCTTGTGACCAGCCAGTAGTAAGTAGTACTGGTTGTGTGATTGAACTGTTTCCACTTCAAATCGGATGAATAATAAATTTTGAAAATGCAGCTCATCCAGCTGGAAACCCTATTTCTCGAGATTTAACGTGATCCCCATAAACTGGAAGTAATCCTTCAGAAAGGTGCGGAAATACACTGCAGTCACATGTAGATAAAAATTATCTAGACAAGTATATGGGTGTTTCTCATTCGGACCTTATTGCAAGTCAAGACTCTTAACGCGTGACAACTGTGCATAAAAGCTTGCTCTCCTATGCAGACCACAACTAAGACGTGTGTCCATTGGCGGTTGGTTTGTTCGCTGAGCTAAGCATCCTTTATAGAAAACGTGTGCCAATTATTATCCAAAATAAAGTACCCAAGTCCAAGCCATCACACAAGAAAATGGACAGCCAATTCTTGAGACCCAGAACATGCCGCAAACATCCCGGCGGTTTTGAAAATCACTCTCACGGATGTCTAATTATGTAAACATCTTCACAACCAGAACCGGTTCCTTTATGCGTCCTCCCTTTATAGGATTTATGCACCCTAAATATCTGTTTGAACGTAGGACCACAGTGGACAGCCCGTATCAGAGGCTGAGCACAAGTACCTGGCAGTCAGCAGAAAATTCATGATGCAATCAGATATCTGTACTGACAGTGTTTGCAAAACACGATAAGGCAACGGGTTTTATTTATCTATTCCGAGGTCCTCAAAATGCACATCGCACTTCTCCCCATAAGACCTATGGGAATTTTCGCCTATTGTGATCAAACGTTTAGTTATAGAGTGAATTAAATTCGATGAGGCATGAAACCTACGTCGGTGAAGTCTACCGTTACATGTGGATTGAACTGTTCGCAACTGTTTGTATTAATTTTGCATACCTGTATCTCGAGCGGCCGTCACTGGTTTAATAGTGGCCCCATACTCCTATTATGACATTGCACAAGCTTCCAAAATCATCTGGGAGTAAATTAAGTCAATATGTTGATGATTTGCCAGAAAATCCATAAACTACTTCCCTTGTTGAAGAGTGTTACCGTCAATCGTCGCCCTTATCAACCGTGTTGATAAAAACTGTTTGTCGCTCGTTAGCCTTATGATTTACCCAACATTTAAGCTATACGCACTGAGCTGTTGCATGTTAAAGTAATACAAACCTTTTATTCGCCAAATGCTCGTCAGAAACGTTCCAGCAGTGCAATGATTTAGGAGTAAGTCATAGTGTTGATCAGCCGCTCGAGAAGATTCTTTAAACAGGCAGAAACATACATGCAAGGACCCTCAGCTCCTCAAGAGAAATCTATAATCCTTGCAGGAAAAGTCTCCTCATCTGCTCATACTACCAAGCAACTAACTCAGTAGCTTGAGTAATTCACATGACAGCTGAGTTCGGCACTCAAGGATTTAGGTAATATATAATCGCGTGACAGATGATTGAATTGTCTAAGTGTGTCTTGTTCACCCTGCTGCCCAGCCGCTTATAGACGACAATCGTGAAACGGGGATTCATGAACATTTCGAATATGGGTAAAACAGCTGTGTGTGACATTTGGGCTTAGTTTTAATAACTCGCAGAGTAAATGTGGATGGAATACATGAAGCATTATCAAGGATAATGCTATGGGACGCGGACAATGTTGAGGCTATTATCACGCGGATTGGCAATCCATGAAGAAATCCTTCTTCCTCCAGAAACCAACGGCCTGTAGGAAATGCCTTATTACCTTATATTTAGTTACTAACTTTTTGACATACTACTCGTTAAACCTACAATTCGTTGGCCTGTATTTCTACTGATTTGTTTTCCAGTAAAATTCGTTTTGTCGAAAACTGCATTCATCACCTTGAATTCAGCTAAATGCATTCAATCACGTGACGTGCAAGTCTGATAAACTCAGCCTACAGAATCTAATCCAATTACTACTGTAAAACGAATAGCCATTGTCGAATCCAATGGTGTGCCACATCAGATACGTAGGTTGAAATACGAAAACGCCAGACGGAAGTATGTGCTCCAAGAAAATGCAGAAAGTATAAATGACGACTTTTCACAAATTTAAATAGAGCGTTGCAGACCTACAGATAGTCATAAGACAATCGACTTTGTGTCCTGGCTGCTTTCTGCGTTTCTTTTTATTCTATTTTCCGGGACGCACAAATCGTGTCCTACAACTAGAATCTCCTATCCAATATACTGAGTCCAGCATTTCTATGGTTTTCATCTTGGCATGCGCAATTGGATTTTCATCTGACTTTGTGAAGTTATGCCTACGCAGCCTCCTACGTGGTTGCAGTCCGTAGCGTTTCTATCAACATGGATTCTGTTGCAATTAATCAGTGTTTCGCCGCCTATACAATTTGGACCTCAAGATCAAGACCAAATCAGTTGCTTGAAAGAAAGTGCGTTGTAATGGCGAGATGATCCCCCCACCGCCGTCTCTAGGCCAACTGTCCCGTCGAAACGTGAAAAAAGAGATTTAGCGGGGTTCCAGGCGGGTCATTCGTCACTTAAGTATCTTTACTCGTCCAACTCACGCCTAAGATATTCGTTTGGCTAAGCAACATGATTGCATCACTAATGGCTTATGTCGACACTTGCACACTCATCACTACTATTTTACCAGGCTTCGGTATATTGGATATCTCATTAACCTGCCCATAAATTTCCACTGAAACGACTTCGATTTTATTTACCTACCTGCTGTCAGTGAACAGGCTGCTAAGGTTTACGCTGTAAAGTTGCCCGATTTTTTGTTACAACAACATATAATTTTGTTCCCTGATAAACAGAGTAGAAAAAAACACCATGCACCGCGCACTATATGTCATCCCACCTTAGCTCAAACACCTCCTACCGCACGTCACTGTAACTTACAGCTTGCCGTTAAACAAATCGCTTACATTCGCCTTCTACTGTCACATCAAAAATAGCTCTTAAACTTTAAAAAACCCTATTCTTTAACCGAAAAGAGCTACTGAACTGGTGGTTTGTGGACTACACTTTCGTTATCACTGAATAGAGCAGTTCCACTCTCCCCTAGCTACCCCTAATTCCGTCCTAACCCCTGCGTTTCCTGGTAGCCTAATTTTCCTGGATATACTTATTTGTAAAGGTACCGACGGGTGCCTGAGGTGTTGTATCTACGACAAAAACGCATGGAACGGTAGATAGTTACAGTTCTTCAGTTACATCCCAATTGCTCATAAGCGCTAACTGATAAAAAATGTTATTCCACACTTGAGGATATTATGCGAGTGTTTGCGTTATGGAGTGCAAGGACAATTACTTTGGGTTTGAGTGAATCTTACTATTACTATTACTACTATTTGAATTCACCTGGGTTCCAGTTGGGTCCCCGAGCAAAACCAAATTGATATGCAAATGAGGGCAATTGTGAAAATCTTTCCAATTTTGGTTCAATTAGAGCATAATGCTGACGAAAATTGACGTCTGCTCTTACCAGATGAGCCCCAAGGAGGACAAAATCGGTCGTGCGCTTTCGAAGAGTTTTCAACAACCTTATGAGTAGTGTGTTACGTCTCTACTTTATTTTGGTACTTCCAGACCCACACAATGCTTTTGGTAACCACATACCGCCGGCAGACTTAAAATCGCTCTCTACACGCCTGCCACTTCTACGTCCTCTATTCTATTCACACTGGGATGCATGGCGATTCTCACCGCCTCGGCCACCAGTAGCTATGGTGTGAATCTTGATCCTCATTTCAAAAATTCTACATTTTCCAAATATATTATGCACACATTTCCGGTGCATCCCATACCATTGCTGAGGCCTTGACTACCGCCTAATAGTCACCCTTTCTGGGTCGTTTGATTATGCTTATACTTACCAGTTCTGGTTGCAACTCCCTGGCCGTTAGACGTATATAAATCTTCGCGCGGTCGCTACATATTATTTTGTATACATAGCCCCAATCTTATCAACCGGATGGCAATCCCTTAACTGCACCAATGCCGAGTTTGAGGTTTTCCCCTTCTGGAGTGCTATTCTAATGTTTGTTATATTCAGTACCCTGATAGTGAATTCAGATATCCCTATTTCGTATAAGATAACCGTCGTTTCGACGCACTTGTTTATTCTTGGTTTTGGGACCAATACTCGTCTTAGTTGCCGGCTAGTTAAACCGACAGGGTATCTGGTGTCTTGAAGCCATTTTTTTACCTCAAGATTTGCTGCTGTTCGGTAGACCTACTCTATACACGGTGCTGTTACTCTAATAAACATTGCTGCAACTATATTGCCTACACTCTCTTGAGTGCATTGATGAGCTGTTTAGGAATGCACCGCTGTCTATTGATTTCCGGTAAACAATAGTTTTTACCACCCCACCACTCTTGTGGGGGTACATTCGAATTCGGCTTGAGGTTTCCGTTCAAATTATTCCATGTACAGCTTGATCAAATTCGGGGATATTGCACATATCATCGCTACGCCATGTTGTCGGGAGTATATAACTGACTAAAAACAAAGTGACCGAGGTGTAAGCAGATTTCTATGCTTTGAAAAATCTCGTCTACAGAGATGTGCTTACTTCCTTCAGCGTTGCGGCTGTTAGTGAAAACCGCCTTGTTACTTCCAGAGCATCCTTTTTTGGAGCATTCGTATAAATCAAGGTGTTATTTAAACTAAGGAAAATTTCATATAGCTGTCACAAACTCAGCTACGTTTTTAGCAATCGTATCACTTTCGGATGCATGTGGGTTGCTTAACGTTAAATGGTTTATAGATAACTGGCAGATATCTGCCAAGCCCTTGTGATGGTGAACCGACGCCATCCACCATTGGTCTTATGTTTACACACTGTGAATTTTATGTGGCCCATAAATTGTTGTTTGGACTGCACATTTTGGGTACAACTGATACCGCTTGATCTCTCCCGGATGATTATCACTGATTTTATATGCCTTCCAGCTTCCAACTTAGTCATATTCATAATTGACGTAATCGCTCCGTCGCTAATGTGTCGGTATGTCCCGTCCTCCCGGTGTTCTATAACTTTCGGCTGATAGTCACTTTTATTCAAAACGACCGTGGATTTACCCTTATTTGCTCTTGTGCTTACTATACTGTCTACGTGTTTTAAAGTGTCTGAGCCTCAGCTTTACTGGAGCTATACTTGGAGCCTCTGGTTGTTTGGACTTAGGGCTCTGACCAACTGTACATCTAGTGTCTCCGCTTCCGTTGGAGGAAGCTCCTGAAACACGGACTCAGCACTCGGAATTATCCTTTTTGCTCCTATAGTTCTTTCCCGCACACAGAAATCTAATCCTTTTTTTAACAGACAACGTTCTTCCTCACTCAGTGGTCTACCTGGTAATTGAATTATGCTGCAATAGCTAGCAGTTGTCTTACTAGTTTTATCGGGCGACTAGAGCAGCGGGTAATGGAATGCAATTTGTCGAACTTGTGTATCTATTCAACTTTAAACCGTTTACCTTGAGCTGATTTCACTTGCATAGGTTTGCTATTAGGTAACTCGAAATTTGTAGATGAAATAGCGAACTGAGGGTCTTGGTTGAGACGACGTGCGCGGTGACGGATATCAGATAAACTTTGACTGGTTAAATTGGCCCCCGGTTTCAGTAAAACCTTGGCTAAACTAACGACTCATTCGCTCAAAAGAAACTTTTATATCACAAGCAGAGCGTGGCCTACCGATTGAACCTTTCTGAAACGGGTACTGCGCAATCGCTTCCAAACAAACACCTGTTTACTCAGTCAGGAGGCGGCGTCTGTAACATCGATATAAGAGGCTAACTCAGGTGTGTGAGTAAATATGTTTTTACTGCAGCCGGGCTACGTCTCCCACCTACCACCAGAGAATATCCTCTACACAAACATGAGGCTAGGCCGCCTCATCATTCTGTCTCTCGTGAAATACGGTACTTCCCCAACACGTACGTTGGCATGATAGACAGACGCCTAACATGTAATCCAAATTCTGTCAGAAAAAATCCCCCGGGCATGGTTAGTCCTTGGCAAATTTGCTCACAGTTCCGAAGGTCGTGCGATTTATAGACTTGAGTCATTTGTACGGGAAGCTCAGTGTTAGAACAGAGCAGCAGAATAAAACAAGTTACAGCAGGAAACCCGACGGACGTCTGTTGAAGGACATATATTACCACTTGTATACGGCGAGTTACAGCGATTTTGGCTTTGTTACCTTACCACTTCACTTGTGTATTCCTGAGGACAGCTATTTCACGTTCGTTTTCTTGCTAGTTGGCTTTGTGTGCCTGTGCATGTGAGTCCCTCTGCCCCTTGGCTGCGATGCTGCTGTGATGTTGTCGTGGTAACGGAGACCACCTACAGGTCACCGTTCAGATCCATCTTCCACCTTCGGTTTGTGTTCTGTTGAGTTGGAATAGAGCGTGGCGCCTCCACTACGGTTGACAGAATTTGGATGAATGCTGACCTCTTCAACTTTGGCGTTTCAGGCTACGTGTGTGTATGTGCGTATGTCTGTGTATACGCACTCGTATGCGAAGAATAATCCACGCCAACAAAACTAGAGTCTGGATTTATGGTGAACATCAGGCCTTCCACTATCTCAGGAGAATCATATCAAACTAGACGACTCCTCCAATGGTCAAACAAGAGAGTGACAGATCAGCAAATATCGGAAAACCGGTAGGTGGTCGCGGCTAAAAAAAGGTTAACCCAAAGACACGAGATATGAGAAGGCCCGTGTTTTAAAGCCCGATACATGCAAGACGAAGGTCTATCATTGTGAACTAATGGGGCTGTTTAGTCCGGTCTTAGGGGTTCTCGCGTATTTAGTTGCTATTACAAACTTATCTTGCGTCAGGACAGATCCGTTATCATCAACTCTATTCTCTAAACTTCTGAAGTTTTGTTTGAACCCTCTGTATTTCCCCTCGGGAGACATGGCTTTTAGTAAATGCAGGTCACCTTATTGTTGTGAACATATGACTGCCAGTTCCCCGTCGTATGACGTAGTTCAGTTACCTGGCTAATTTCGGCATGTGTTTTTCGGATATAGCATTGGCTAACTGCTGACCAGCTCCGGTTTTACAGTGATAAGATGTACCATACATATGTGCATGCCACACAACCCAGCATTTGTTGGATACAGACGGTACGTCTAGAAATAGGTTTATACAGTCTCGAAATCTCAGATCAATTTTATAACCAATAAAATTATACCGTTCGTGACAACCATGTGTTTCTCGGACTTAAATTAAGTTCAATATATTTGCAATATATGCATATGAATATAAAAAGGAAAATATTTTATCCATATGGATTTCAGGGTCTTGGCTTACTTGGTCGGGTAGTATGCAGCCTTCCTTTGTGTGCTTCTTAGGATGTTTTTGTGTGCGCATAGGTTTTGCAAATGCTACTATCGTCTCCAGTTTCCGTAAACAAAACTCGTTTTCACGATCTGATCCTTCTGATTCACGTCGTATATTTATTTTTGCGTAATTTACCGCGGAGTTAGGAATTACTAAGTTAAGTCCAACGCAGGAGAGCATGGCGCCAACCGCAGCAGTTGGGTTCTGGTAAACGGTTCTCGCACAAGAACGCTTTAAATTTTACAGTGAGAGCAAATAGTACCACATTTCTTGCGTCCTTCAGCAAGCGGCTTCAGTTAATACTTGCGGCAACGCAACTGATTTGCCATAGCGGACGGAGGCATCCTCAGTGTACCCAGTATGAAATCTGCATAAACGATACCTCGATATGGCATTAAGTCTACTTCGTAACCAGTCAGAATTTGGCGTCAGGCCGAACCACACCATCTCTGGTGCCCTCCCAAGTACGTCAGGTTACTCCGAACGCCTGCTGTAGCGAATCTCGCTTTCTGCTTCACTGCCAACTAATCCCTGTCCTTTGAGGGTGAACTGTAAGATTTCTTTTGAAAGGGGTTATTTGGAACCTTTGGATCAAACTTCATTTTACCCAAGCAGTAGCCTCTCGAGACAGACGATGATGTAGATCTGACGAACATGTCAGCAAAGTGCTACTTGTTCACGATTTATTGCAAAAGAATAGGTAGAAGTGTTTACGGTTCTATGCCGAATGCGTTCTAAATTTAGTAGACCGAAAAGGCTATGCTCGGCACTGAACGAAAAAGGACTGTTTCTGTGCTGGATCATTTATCAATCATTTGTCCAATGTTGTGTTTCTTGTAATTCCTTGAACTTACGTGACAGGCTTGAGCAAAACCATTGGGTGCATTAGCGTTAGCCTCCGAAAAATTGATCCAACAATGGCAATAGTGTCCAACCTGTTAAAGCTCATGCATATGCTTTTACTATTTCACTGGACGTATATCTCGTTACCTCTAAGCCATGTGTCTGTTTCATCTACGTTTACGTCCGGACAAGCGATAAAGTCAAAATACGGATGTTCAGAGGAATTGTTGTGAACTAAAACCCAATAACGCAAAGCAATTTGGTAGATTCACCTATGAGGGGTGCAATTTTCGTCCACAAGATGGAAACATTGTTGTTCATCAATTGCTGAGATATTCACCTCAAAACGATTCGTGGTGTAAAATAGTGTATTGGAGAAAATAAAGCTATACATATCAGCGACGTCATTCTGTCGCTTAGGTTCAATTACATCAAGACAGGAAATCTTATTAAATGTCCAATTGATGGACGGAAGCTCGGAACCGAACCCTGTCTTTTTTCAATCCTCAGTCAGATTTTCATACCATATTCTGTGTGCTGGTAAGTTAGTTTCAGCCAAAATTTGGGAAGCGCAGCTTGGTGAGCTTTATTGGCGAAAGAGCGGTATATCTAGTGTTTCCTCGCAACGCGCAGAAATCAGCGCCTAACAAAGTTCGGATTTATTGACCGCGGATTTAATACACAAGGCGCAATATGCAACCGGGAGACCGCCACTGACGTGACCACACCACATCAAAGTTAGTTAAAGATGGTACGTTTTAAATGGTTCACCTTACATGTAACATGGTGGCTAAAAGTAGGATGCTGAGAGAAGGCATTTAATACCGATGCAAAAGGGCGAGATACGATGGCAAGCACAGAGGCCGTCGTCGACCGGCATTCACCGCAAACATATTAACACTGCAGTGTACACTAACACTACTCTAATAAGCTTTGCAGTTTTCTTTGCACTGACGTCTGATATGTATTCTGTCATAATTTAGAGTAACCTGTACATCAGAGTCAAGTGGAATCTGTCGAATACCCATAGAAGTCATCTGTATAGTGTGCAGGTTTTGTAGTTTGAAAGCACTTGAAAGTGCATAGGAACTGGATACATCGTTTGGGTAGTTGTTAGTTCATACGCCTTTCACAAGACATCTGAATACTATAAAACTCATGCGTTTATTTAGTGACAAGTGCTACGTCCGTAGAAGCTTTGCTGATTAAGTTATACAAATACAAAAATGAGATGATCTTGAGAGATATCCGTTTCTCCAGAATTCTACTTTACTTCATCAGTATTCACAACTAAATATGTCAGTAAGACAAGTGGTTTTTAGAATGCACCGCATTCTCAAAAAAAATCATCGCATTAATTTGATGTGCTTTCGGATCCAAATACTAAAGAATTTCGCTTTGGAGGTAAAAAGTCCCTCAGGAATGTCAATGCGTTTTCTGGACTGGGCCAAAAATTTACTTAAACGTAACTTTGGAACAAGCGTTACTTGCAGATCTTACTACCAAATATGTCTGAAAAATCAGTGGACAGTTCTAATGATGGATTGGGTAACTTCCTTGCGAAAAATGCTGACAAGAGATCATCAGTTGTATTGGACCGGAAGCAAGCTGTCTACACTCCTAAAATATTTTGGAATTATCGCCTCTTGAGTGGAAGTCGTTCTTGCACGAGAAATGAGGAATTTTGTGGACCACCCACTTGTAAGAAAATCGTGTTTTGTCTGTCCACTTCATTAGTTTTCCAAGGCACGTCTCTACAATATTTGTGACATAAAAGTGAAACTCATTTGTTGATATCCCCTGGAAACGTGCAAAAATACGTTTATCTTGTGATGATCCTTACAAGTAACTTCTGCAAGTACATCATTAAAAGAAATTAGGTATAAAACAATCGGTAGACATTTGGGTCTGGTACCTCACAAAGTAATGATCTTGCAAAACGGCAATTAAGCGGGTTTAAAAAGGAGAAATGTTCATTCATTAAAAAAACGGTTGAAACCGACTAAGTAATCATCTTTTTTGTGACAATCAGTAGATTTATTGCCGGGAAACCTTTCGCTATTGATACACAAAGGCCAAGTGATTGGGTTACTAGGTTGGTCGAGAATTAAGGCGGAAGCAGAAGCAATCAGCTAAGTCACGCTATACTCTGGTAGGTATGGGCTAAAGGGAATTCGTGTTACGGTGAGTCAAAGTGTTAAGCCATTGGGTTTGAGACCAGCTTGGAGTCTTGTTCTTCCGGTGATGATCCCTCTTGCACTTTCCGTCCGTCCATGTGCTACGATAGTTGTGTAAGCAACAAAGTTCCTGTGAACTTTGATCGGGTTGGGATTTCCACCCTCCTGATTTGCTAATGATTCTACGTGCATTGACAACCACAGTCACGTGTCAACTTGGCTTATCTGAGACTGCCAGTGCCACACCCTCAATTCTTTTCACGCTGTGATGCTTGGCTATTCCCCCCACCTCTGCTATCAGCCGCTATGATGTAAATCGCAGTGTCCGTCTTAAAACCTTCCCATTCTCCAGATCTATTCCATGTCCTGTGCCTCAAGAATGTACCGCCGTCGCTGAGACTTGTGCGTCTAGTGGTTTGTTTATTTGCTTTTTATGCTCAACAAGTCTGGTGCGCAATTCCCTTGCATTGTGTCCCATGTACACCTTAGTGCGATCGTTGAGCTAATTTTGTACACGCAGTCCCTAGTCCTCTCAACTGGAAAGGATCTTTTAATTGCACCAACACTGAGCGTAGCGTTTTTTCCTTCTGGAAAACTACTGGAATGTTGGCTAAGTTCATCAGTCTCCGAATAACCTCCGACGTGTCTGCTTCATATGGAATGACTGCTGTGCCAACGCATTCCTTACCGGGTTTCGTTTTCATCTAGCTTCACCCAAGTTTCCAAAAAAATGTCACGAACGTAGGTTAAATGGTTCGGCGTTTGCATTCAGCGTGTCAAGAACAAATAATCACCAAGTGTCACGAAGTCAGTTTGAAGCTACATGTTGTGAGCAATGTCGCGGACTGCTTTGTTGTGTAAGAAACCTTGTTTAAGATCTGCCTGAGGGAGACGATCTCCACATAGCAACCATGCTTAACCTCTGTATTTTTTATAACGACACCAAAGTAATCTCCCCTAATGGAGCCCAGTCCGCGACGTGAACCGTCACACTGCCTCTAAGTTTCCTATCTTAGCAAATGTAAGATAACGATTACCTGTGTCCAACGCATGTACCATCTTAAGTCTCGACCAACCTGGTAACCTAGACTCGGCTTGACGAAGCATTTATGTCAATAGTGGAACATTGCCCAGCAATAGATTTATTGACTGTTTCCAAACTTCTCCGGAAACGATGGATACTCATGGTTACGGAAAACAGTTTTAGATTGGTAAAACTTTTATTTCGATTTCTACTGCATTGCAGACGTACATCATAACAGACGCTCAAGAGGACTACGGAGAAAAATGAATGGTTTTCTGTGCTATAATCTTTTGGGTTCAAATACACAGCAATTTTATCCTCCCAAATTTAGATGGTTAAATGTTGCCGAGTCCGCAAACAGTGAAACTGAAGCACCGTTGAATTAGCGTGTAGTTAAGCAGAAATGCGTATCGATTTAACCGACGCTTCCATATTAGCCAAAATGCTCAACGTCTCATTTATTTCAAAAAGCAGCCACCTGCAGTTAGCAGCAATACCTAATCAGTTTCTATCTACTAGTAGAATTCACACAAAGTTCTGAGTGTGCCTTGAGTTGTTCTCGGTGGTTATATCCATCTCAAACATTTGAATCTTTTCTAATATTTCGGATACTTCAAAGATTAGGGGCACTTCCTAAAGGTATTTGTTATGGTTTGTAATTAACCAACTGCTGTTTAAGCAGTGGTATGAGGGAGGATAATTATTTGTTGGGAAAGACAAGCGGCGAGGTTTAAAACTAAATAATTAATTCCCCTGACTTAAAAAAGCTGTTACTTTCGGCCTTTATAAGAATTCTGAAGAGATACGTTTGTGCACCCTCACCGGGACAGTCCAGTGGGATTGAGGAATGTAATTGCGACTGAAAAACCTCAAAATCTTAGCAAACAGCATATCATTTGACACACAATGTTGTGTCTAGTCGTATATTTAAGCTGGTACTGGACAGTTTATTTAAATATTCTGGTTACCTGAAACATTCATTTATTTGCGGCTAGAAGAATATAAACCAGTGTGTTCCATGCAGTAAGTCACCGAAGGAGCTACAATTTCTCTACTAGGTAATTAGGATAATTGCGTTGCGGACATCAGCAATTCCCTAATATATCATAGACAGACAACTCATTTCGCGGATTTTGTGTAACTGAATAGTCTGAAGTATGTGACCGTAAATTAGCTGAAAACACATTTTTTACACCAAGTATTACCTAATAAAGCGCACATTTTCCAGAAATATTCCTTCATTTACTAACATATGCTGCATTTTTAATTAGATCCACTGAAAGGAAAATAACACAATGAGTTGAATAAGTTTGTACAACGAAAAATTGTTTTCATTCATTTAAAAATATATTAGCGCAGTTAGTGTGATACATCTGACTTCTGGAAGCATAAGTAGTGTATCTGTTGACTAACTTGCCGTCTTTCAGCTTGGAAGAGGTATTTGTTTAAATCCGAACAAGCCTTCCAAAACGATGTATGTCGAAGCTCAACAGATTCATTAATTAATCGTGCAAACGCGTGAGTAATTCTTTGTGTCCTTCTCCTATAGAAATGCACGTCCTACTCAACTTATCTCAGAAATCGACGCTGGCTCAAACCGTAGCCGTTACCAAAGGAAATAAGCAGAATTGAACGTAAAGAAGTCGGAGTCTGACTTATCACACATGTTGGTTGTCTACCACTCATTCCATAATGTCGTTGGTTGTCTGCGTATCCGTTGCTAAAACATGTTTGTCAAATACCCGAGGATTAGAGTGTAAGGAAAAGAAAAGCTAACAGTCCTTTTACTCGTCTTCCGCTGAGTCCATGTCAAAGGTAGTTAGCCCCGACTCGAGTCTTGCTCTCATTATGGCTCATTGATGGCACATAAATTTGGCTGCCCGGGTTTAAACTCCAAGTGATGAACATGCTAGACAAAAGTTTTGGCAACTCACCACACTCGTATTAAGGGAGTAGAGAAAACTGTTACATCCAAACAGGATAATTGGTCCCAACGAGAGCTGTCTGACTGGTCTTTCCGATGCTTCAAACGACAGCCCGGTGAAGGTTCTGTTTGGATCAATCGATCAAGCCACTTCTAGGGTATTCCCGTCCAGACAGCGTCACAGATTCCTGAAACTTGCTAAATGATTTGGAGTTTTAAATATCCTACACCTACTGACAAACAAAAGAAACAAAAGTACAAAGGAATTCAAACGCCAGGTTCTTTGAGAAAACCGGGCCAGATTTTGCACTAAAGTTATTTGTGTGTGCGAGTGGGAAACCGGTATACTTCACTCCACTAGAGCGGATAGTCATCAGACAACGACTATTCGTTATTGTGATACGATATGGTCCAATAAACCGCAGAATAAATTACGTGGATAAAGTAACTTCCAGTGGAGTACCTTGGCACCTTAAAGTCGACCTTTTGAATACCAGAATGCTCCTCTTACAAATTCCTTTAATTACAGGTTGACGAAGTTAGCCTGTAAGACAGTTTCCAAGATGCCTGTTAATTTGTGGATTTGTCACACAAGGTCAACATCCAGAAAGGCTTCATTAATTATTTTGGTGCCCAAATTCTTTCTAGCAGTGGTAGCTTCAGTGCAACTACAGAAGTTGTTCCTATCGTTGTTAGGTAACGTAGCTGGTATTTTTGACTTCCGTCAAAACCTGTACACATGCGTAGGTACAATTTGCAAGATACACCCCAGCCAAGAGTAAACGGTTCCACCGTGAACACCTATTGGAAGGACGATTGTAGACACGTATGAGCCACTTGCAAAATAAAATCGACAAATGGATCATCAAATCCGGTGGTAGAAAGACCATAGTTTGCCACCACAACGATCACAACCATCATATTTAAAAATTTCACATAAAGCTGGAATAAAACTGGCTCCAATAAAGCGTTAAGGCTTACGCTTTGCCCTATCGCAACGTTGACAAAATCAAGGATGAAATGTAGTTGATCAAGAAGACCGTCGGTGGGAAAGCTGCTCCGTTCAAATGTCCAACGCAGTGCTGTAGCCCTCAACCTATATGAAAAGCTACCCCAATTTTCCACAATTACGGGTGTATCCAAAAATTACGAGATTTAAGAACACAAAGAAGCGGGCGCGCCATAATATAACTTGTTCACGTAAAGTAGAATAGTCAGCAACCCTTTTGAACTATGGTATAGTTTTCATGTGGTGTGGAGAATTGCACTCCACCCCAGCTTCTCCCACAACTTAGCTCTCGTAGACAAAAGCGTTTCTGTTATTAAATCGGAGATGAATCAATGCAAAATATAAATTTATTAATCTAGGAAGACCTGTTGTTATACAACACCAAAGAACAGGTGGGATAACAATTGATCAAACAACATGTCTCGCTAACGGCCCTGGGGTAACTTGGACAGCCTACGTATCCTGTGAAAAAAGTCGAGAATACATCAGGCTACGATCATTCGTTTTCCACCCGGTATCATTATGTAGATACGTCTGTGTAGCACTAATATGCTATACTGCCTTACATAATACTGACTATTTCAGGATATCAGCAGAAAGCTATTTTGAGACTTTTTCCTGGTTAAGTATTTCGGTTTGCCGTTACTTCAACTAAACGACATTTTTCTGTCTGGATGGTTCTGTCAGACATTTTACTGTTGGTTGTTGAAATATTAAGAACAATGTCAGCGGGTAAAATGTTATACTTTAAGCACCGTATCTGCTTCACATTTGGTTCTGTTTTCCTCACAATAAGAACTTTACATTTTAACTCTCTTCCAAAACTTCCAACTCTATCTTAGGCACAGTAAAGCTGTTTCCAGTAAAGGGTTCTTTCATGGTAAAACGGTATTGATTAGAATGCTTTGTCGAAATTTAGTGGATGGTCGTCTCTTAGGTTTAGTTAGAACTCATTCAGAACCGTTAAGTTAGTTTCGAACGCTCAGGAGGATCAATCTTACTTTGAGTGTTACGTCTCACCAGACAAACCTTCATAGGAAAAGCAACATTATCACTCCACAATCCTTACCCTTTAGTCGAAGGCATAACAAAATGGTCAGACCCAAGATTTTACTTTACGCAGCATCATTCGCGACCTTATATTTATCTGTTCTATCTCGAATTCTCTTAGTTCATGTAACGCCATATCCAACTTCTACGCTATCCTCGATAGGGAGTTCCGAAAGTGTGAACTCTTGAAAACAGTCTGCGTTCGACGGTTTGGTAATGCTAGCGCCAGTTTCGTTATCCTTAGGTTAGCGGAAATCACCACTGATTTACGGAATCAAAGATAAAAATAGGTTCTCATTCGGTTACATTATGAAAAAAGTACTCAGTTCTCAAGTGAATACTTGACGATAGAAACACAGTGGGGAAGACAAATTTTTCGTTACGCCATTATCTAGTTTTATCTAACCTGTGTGCACACAAAATTTGCCGGTAAACTTTTGATGGAGAAAGAAGCTTAAAACTACCCCCTGGAATTAACAATAAACAAAAGTATACCCAAAGGTTTTAGGCCGAAAGTAGATCAGTAGTCTGCTTCACACCTGATAAGCGTTTTTTCGCTCAGCTGGTAAGATCAGATTAAACACCCAAATTTGTAAGGAACCATACATTGCTTAAAATATCACCAGCCAGTGAATTGTAGGTGTACTGTCAGGTCAGTGATCGAAAGCAAGTTTTCTCTCGCTGATCGAGGCTCTGATCTTGGATTCCTAGTTAGCAGACATTCTGGACAGTCACTTCGGCTGTTAAACCAAGGGAAAAAGTGTGACGCATAGCCGACAAGTTGACCCAGGAGCAGAAACATCGATTACTTCGAACACATTCAAAGATCCTGTCAAAATAAACGTATATGACTTCTCAGCTTATACAACGTGCAACTCTTTACGCCGTTTATAATAAAGACCCATAAGTCAAGCGATGGTGAATTTTCAAAATGCTTGGTAGTGTTTTTCATTCAATGCAGGAAAATGTTTCAAACTGCATTTTAGGAGAGCCAACCTGCTAACATATCTCCATCTGGGGTTAACCTCAATTCTTTTGTGGAATATAGCGGCTGACAGGATTCAGCTGTTGACTAGTGCACCTAGCAAAAACTGCTGGAGTGTTATAGACGCTTTTGAATTCCTAATTTATCTTGCAATGATGTTGATTTACCCACATGTGTAAAGCTGGATTGTTTGAATACTGTTTGTTCCAACTAAACCGTCTGTAAAGAGCGTTTTGATTGATGAATGGCCTCAGGCAATAGAAATTTGATGTTGGCTTTGCGCGCACCCCGATCAATTGGCTTGATTTCCGTGGCTTGAATGCATGCTTTCTCACAAGCTACATATTCCTGGTGCATTTTATCATTCAAATCCTCGGTTTTGATACTCGGAGGGGATCGTTGAATGCTATTTATGTTCACATGCGTAACTGGAATTCTGTGGGATACCAAACAAACGTGATATGTCCGCAGTCAAGAGTATTTATTATCTTCAAATTCTGAAGGGCATCTTAGTTAATCCTGGAAGTGTCTAACGTTCGTTCTGTAATTTTGGGGATTCGCCAGACTAATTTGTTTGTGTCTGTTAGCTGGAAATGGTTGAAAAGGAGTGATTGACTGGTCAAGGGGGCATCAACATCTTTACGTGACGTTTCTGCTGGCATAATGATACTTGACAACCATTGCTTTGACCGTTTTGACAGAAGACCTTAGAGCGGTTGAGTTGCACTCAATACGTCCCATCGAACCACTTGATTCTCATTAATCGGAGCTTATGTACGGATACGGTTTTCCACATCAAACCGGCCAACTTGTCTTCTGTGATTTACCGGGTGCTGTCCAACCGCTGGACGCTCATCTATCAAAATGCATCCTCAGAGTTCGATGCGATTGATGCTAAATCAAGTAAACCTATTCTTGTGTCCGCAGAAACGTCACACGAATGCACTGGTGTTGCCTCTGCCACACAATCAGTTACTTGTGGCCAAATCTAATTAAATAAACACCGATTTCAAAAGCATCAAACGGCACTTTATACCCTGTATGACTATACTAGCTCACTGAGACGTTTTCGTAAATCACTGTCTGAAAAGCATGGGCAATTTTAACCGAGCCTTTTATCTGATGGCAGTTTATATGAACAAATGTGTGTACACTATAAGATTAAAAAAGTTGACTGCGGTGCAACAAACTCGTCCGGATGGTGTAAACGAGAACTAGTTCTACTGCTAGAGATGGGTATTTAGTGAAATCAGCACAGGCGCGGTTTGAACTTGAGAGGTAACGTGTTATGCCTCCTCACTAGTAACTCAAATATCCCATAATATCAGCTGAAAATTGATTGGTGAATGGAGCTTCAAAATTAGTAATCATAATATATTCCCAGAATATTTTGGTGTGTCGCCTATTTCCTAGTAAAGGTTATTTTAGTAATCGCATCATTCCGTGGAAGAACACTGAGGATCATTACGGAAATGTTGATCCAATCGCAACTTTTAGTCGTGCACTGACGCTCAACAAAAGTAACAAGCTGAGCTAATCTACTACAGTTTGCTATATGATGGCAGGCCGAACATCATACCACCAATTTTAGCTTTTATCATGTTGATTAGAGTACAGCACGATTTTATCAGACAAAGCAAACTCCTTCCGAAAAAAATCTCTTCAGACAAACCGACTGAATGCGAAAAACAACATATTGGCTTTGAGTGAGTGAATTCTCTCGGGAAATGAAAACCAATTAGTTCGGTTGAAGTAACAAGATTATTTGAGCCTTGATTATCCCGGTTAACTTAACTTTCAAAAAAATAAACCGATTAAACTATCTGTTTGCAGTCCTCCCAGGGTGTGGTTAGATTTATTTAAGACTGTAGTGGAGTATGGAATCAAATACTAACACTCTAGAAACAACCCTCACGGTGTCAAAATCTGACCAGCATGTCCGCAGCTTGAACGCCTCAATTTGATCCGAAACATCTGCTAAATCGGTGACTGAACGGAAGAAGTCGGGGGTCAGTACGTCATCTTTGAAGACAGTAATTAACGAGGATCCCAATACAATTTTGAATACTTCCTTAGTCAAGAATAATTTAACCCGGTCTCGAAAGATTTGGCACGAACTAGCTACATTTTGACACACCTCCGCCCAACTCCTTAGAAGAAGTACATTTCCTTCTTAATAATGACTTGTCCGGTAAAGTCTCGTTTTGCGTTTCCGTACGCCAAGAAATCACATGACCACTCGCTGTACATGCAGGTTCATTTCTGGCGTGATTAAATATTTCACAAATGAATTTAAGCTACAAGAACCTTTAGTACTACAGTGAAACTGGACAGGAACAATCGGCTACCATTCCTGGACGTTTAAGTGAGAAGGAAGGTGGGCGGGACTCTGGAAACCTGTGCATAACGGAAAGATACACACAGATCAAATACTGAAATACGAAAGTAATCACCCAGGGAACCACAAGAAAAGCTACGTTCAAACCCTGTTCAGGAAAGCGGAGATATACTGCAGCACCGCAGGATTACAGAAGAAGGAAGAACAATATCTATTAAGGATATTCCAGAACAATGGACTTCCAGGGAATTTAATCATGAAAAGCGTGAAGAAGAAAACATGTCAGCGACAACCACAATGGGAACAAACAACTAGAGGGATAGTCCTACCTTACATCAAGAATACATCTGAACTCACAACCAGATTATTAGCCCAAAGAGAACCGTCGTGGCCCACCAGCCAAATGCTACGTTGAGGAAACTGATCTCCGGACCGAAGGGCAACCAAGACAAAACGAACACGAGCACTTTGATGTGGCAAAGCAACTGCAACAACTGCAACAAATTCCACCTCGGACAAACTGGCAGGAAATTATGTACAGGAACAAGGGAATCTAATGCGGCCGTCAGGAGACATAACCCTCTATCCGTGGTACCAACATGCAAAAATTAAGAATGTCGCATATTCAATTTAGAAAACGTGAAACCTTTGCCATACGGAGACACCAAAGGCGGAAGGAATTTCCGAGAGCATGGTGCTAGAGTCGGATCAACAAAGTTCACAAAACGGAACCCAGAGGGGTAAAAAAGAGGTCACTCTAGAATCGATCAGATACGAGGGTAGGGTAGGCCAGGCTCAAAGTTCACTTGGCCATTAATTAATCAGGACACAGGATAACAAACCAGCCAATAAAACCATCGGACCGAACAACTAATCGTGATCGAAGGTCAGTCTAGTCTAGCAACATGTAGATTAACACGCACACATCACTACCCAAAGCGCAATCACCAACCCCTCGATACACTCCACTACGCTCCCCAACGACACAGCGATGATGTCATCTCGATTGGTGATGAAACGTTTGCAACCAAATCGCCCAGCTCAGCGAACAACCAAAGATCACATGTGGCTGATTCCTTCCGGGTTCTTTGATTAGAAAATTTCTCCTAAAAGGAATTTATTATCGTGAGTTCACTTTTGGTGTCATTGTGAGGGCCTTAGCTCAGTTCCAGGTCTGATCCTCCAAAACTACCATTTTCAGCAAATGAATCAGCAACACTACAGACAGTGTGTTAAACGCCTAAAACCAGATGATCAGTATATGTACGGCGCGTCATATTTAAATTGTATGAGGCGACAACCCTCTGGGAATTCGGATGTCTTCTCGACGCGAAATAGGCGGATACGGAGTTGTGATTTGCTGTTGAGTTCGGCTGGATGCTGGGCCAGCAAGTGGCCCGATCTTCTAGCCAGTTATGTGCGGGCTAGGCCTCTTGGCCGTAGCAACGCGTAAATGCGGACGCTCAAACGACTTTGGTGCGTGATTTCGAGATTTTACGGCTTTTACAGTTACGCGACTCCATCTTTGATTTATTTTGATATACCCTTTTCGGAAGACCACTTCAAAGCGGAATATTCGGTGATTTGAGGAAACGTCATGTACGCAAACGCGCCTCGTAAGCCGCACAAAGTGTTTTACATTTTGGCATTACTTTGGGCTAAACAGCCACAGACGTTTTGTGGTAAGTCAAATGAGGTTCTGGCGGTGATCTCGTGACCTCGAGTACGAGGAATTAGGGTGGTGGGATATAGATGTTCAAGCCAATAGACCTAAATATTGTGGTATAACAACGGACTTTCGCGCCAGTGACATGCACAGCACTGAAGTTCCATCAGGTCCATTAGCTTTTGGCCTAATTCCGCGCACCCCATACAATAGCACCATAGAGATGCTCATGTGAATTCCCCTTTGCTCATCGCCTAGGTGACAAAGGATTAAACACAATGTAAACTATAATTTTGTCTCAAGGATGATGATATGGGGTATCCAAGTATTTGGAAATAGAAATTAACTCACCCCACTCGCAGGTGGCTATTTTTAGTATGTGGACCGATGAGCTCGCTGGAGGCGCGCAACGTTCGTTTTACTGAGGAATACACACCTGCACGTAGCAAAGCTCAGTATGGTCGAGGTAGTACGCGGAAAGCTGGGTTGTTTTGCATCACTCAGACGCGTCGCGCTTGTAAGGTTATCGCGCCTCTGTGAATACTCCTCTTCTAGAAGCTTCTGACGAATGCCAGGTGCTGCTTTTATTTCCCCTACGCGGTAGGCTTTCAGAGTTACTCAAAAGCCCTTTAAACACCTAAATTTTGGACTTTTTGGAAAGCAAGCTAAATTATTACGATGACCATAGACGATTTGCTTTGAAGTGAGATGTCCGCTTAATCAGTCCAAATGAGAGAACCAGTAGAGCTAGGCCCAAAATTACTTGACTTCCGGATCAACTGGTATCTATTGTTCGCAGTTATAAGCACCCTCTCTCCGTTTGATCGTGAACGTCTGTGAAGAGGCGGCAAATAATAACTTAAATGGAGCTTATCAAACTTAATATGTTGTCCATACTGTACACAGGTTTTGCCGCTGTACAGTACTGGAAAAACTATTCAATATAGACTGCCCAGCATAATTACGCTAAGATGTGAGGACGGCTGGTCAATTAATGAATTGATAGAAAATGCATCAATGCACCAACCAGTGTGAAACTAACATAATTTGCACCCAGTGATGCTTATTAGTTAGTGAATACGGCTAAGTGCTACTTATAAGTACGTACAAAATCATATACTGCCTCTTAGTACGTCGGGTTATACGTACATTAAGTTGTATCCCTTCACCTGCCAATTGCACAGTTATCCAATGAAGTTTGAGGCTATTATACCTAAAGTTATGATGGAAAAAAATTAAGGCAGTGGCTTTGAAGTGTGCCAGGTTTTGTTGTGAGAATTTCATCCTCCGGACAAGATTCATCAGTGCTACTGGCGGTTTCATCAGAAAGTAACGCAGAAGCCAAATTAGGCGTACTGTACAGGTGTGAAAGATTGTACAGTGCTCACACCAGAGAGCACTGTGATGGATGTATCAGATGAAACATTTTATCGGTTTTGCTTGGTAGTATATTCGAGATATTTGTTATAGTTTTATAATAGGGTCAGTTGTTTTTACCAAAAACTTCCTCCGTACAGTTCACTTTATTCAACTCCGTAAAGGTGAAGACATTTATGCGAAATTTACGCGGAACTGGAAGAAACCAAAGTAGGATGGGTATATGTGATATATTTTATTGTATTTCACACAACACCACCTCACGGCGAGTTCTTCCTAGTTGTGCATTCCTGGACAGCTTTAGAAATTCAACGGCTTGGCAACCGTATTTTTGACGTCCATTGATTGGAAAATGAAGCCGCTTTCTTGGCGTTAAACACACGTTCCCTTAATGGCCACCATACCTGGGTGAGTGAATCCTGATTACGTTGACTCGCCCTGAATGACAGATTCGGAAATTTACTTACTGACAGCAACACGTTTTTACTTTGTAATAAGTTTCGATGCCTCTTCATACTGAAGACTCAAAGCCCGGAGAAAAATAATATGCCACCTCGTTGTTTATACAATAATATTACTATGTATTATGAATTATGAATTATGAATTAGCAGAGTTCTTACTTTGTACAGCGCGCTGGCAATTTGAGATTAAGTACCAGTATTTAATATCGCTAATATTCTAAAAGAGATGCAAATTGTTTCAGTGAGCAGCTCGAATGCATTACCTACCACTTTCATTGAGTATTCCTTTGATTATGACCAGTGATATTGAAGTAAATCTAATATACTCTTAGGTGCGTGTAAAATTTCACCAAGGTTTCCAACGAAATCATTGAGATCGTGTATAGAACAGCCAGAGATTTCTATGAAACCAAATTGTAACATTTTTAGTTCACGTTGGGATACAAGCAAATATATGACGGATAAGACCAAATCTGATTGACCAGCAATTGGATGTTGTCTAGATAGTTTCGCATTGTCAAAATTACACAATAAATGGTATTCCGTGGGCGGAGGCTGCATTTGAAACATTAGATGTCTAAGTGTATCGTCGAGGCATAAATAAATACAGCATTAGCTTCGACTCAAAGATGCATGAATCTGAATCAGACAATATTATAAAGCGTAGAATGTAGATGGGGACGAGGGAGGTTCTGCGTACTTAGGGTGTAAAATTTACATAATTTGTTTGGAAAACTGGTAATTGCCTTCACCTCTCATGACGGCAGCTTCGTAGACCTTGACCATTATTATCCACTACGGGGTTTGTTTTTGCCGTCTTATCTGAATATACTCATGCGCGTATTTAATAAATATTGTTAACTTATATGGTAATGCCGTTGTTGACCTTGCGAAAAGTTGGGATTCCGCAAGAAAATAAGAAAACAGGAGTTTAAAAACAGCCGGCTTAGTCATCCAATATTTCTACTAGCTCGCTTGCGTGTTATCTCTGGAGCTCAGATCTTGCCGAGCATTGTTGGAATGATATAGCTCCCATACTACTGGTTACTCAACGATGGCGTACGAGTGTCCTTCAGCCTTGAGGCACACTGTTAGAAAATATGTTATTGTATTCTGAAAACTTCTGGCAAATGGTAGACCGCTTATTTCCCCCAGGATTTTAAACCTACGTTCTATGTCCTACTTATTATCTAGCAAGTGTCCGTCAAACAGTCCGGTGTTTTTCCTTATTCAGCCAATGCAAAGTACAATGAGTGTGCAGTTTGCAATTGTGTTTGATATATCCTTCCATGACAGTTTGGCGGGAAACGTAACATGAGTTAACTGTGCTTTGTATCCTAGAATGCCATGGAAAACTTATAATGCACTTAAATTTCGAGCCATTATTTTTTCATCAATTCCCGGGAAACGTCTGCCCCCCAGCACAGTTGAATGGGCATGACATTAGCAAGCTTAGATGAAGCAATAGGTATTTCCTGCGATATCTGAGTTAAACCGAACGTTTTGTGTCATCATTTCCAACAATGGCCCTTGAAAGCATAACTAAACACTTCCTAAATTACATGTTCACGTCAACTGTACTCAATAGTGTGTTCCAGTAGAACATATCGAAATATCGCACATGTTTCTGAAACTGAAGTTCGCCTATCTTAGCCGAAGATATAAGAGTAAGTAAACTAATAATGTTCGAGTAACCTTTAATGAAGTTTCAAAATATGAGACAAGCGGTGTATAATCGTACTGCCAAACATGGCCAATATCATTCTAAAAAAGCCAAAGTGTTTTATCTATTTATTTTTACCACATGAATTTCATAATTTTTCCTCTTATCCGGAACATCATGTCCTACTTCTCATAGCTGAAATTTAAATCCAAGCAGGGCAGTGATATATAACACAAATGTGTTTCTATGAGGAAAATGCTTGATTTTAGTGCATCATGTTAGTTTGAACTATCCGGAGAGACCTAGATTTGGGAGAGCAGAGATTTTTGTGAAGGCAACACGAAAGCCACTTGAAAAAAATCGTCACAAGAACATTTCGCCCCTCGAAGCAGAATGAGAAATCCATTTATATAAACAAGCTAGGCACTCAAAATAAGGACCATACGTAAAAACGTTCTGTCTATTTTGGGCAATGCAAACAAAAGTTTGGATTTTTATGGTAAGTTTTATATACTGGCATACTATGTGTAACAGCGTAAGCGCAATAAAAAACCCAAATTACACAAAGGGCTCAACTCCTATCCAAAGAGATTATACTACCGCGTTTTACCTTGCGTACGGGAAAGTGAACCGTCAAGTACAATTACAATGCATTCATGATCCAAAAGGACCGGAATGAGAAAACTGGTGTAGACAGTACAGTTACCGAACATAATGGAAGGCATGGAAATTGAATACCGAAACGGAAAGATATGGTAGTTACAGCTCGAACTCAATCACATCAGGCAGCGCTGTACATATAGTCTTTTGTGGATAAGACATGTCGTTTTGTTTCCACGCGGAATTTGTCCTTGTGATCGTCACCGGTCGTTACCTTTACCGTTACTATTTTTGGAAGTGTAACCGCTTTGGAAGTTCGTGTTTAGACTATAGTTGTTTTTTACTCCTCATCTTCACTTCCCACAATGGATTTTATTCACTTTCGGATGGGATTACCATTAATACGGAAGCATTGTGTCACTTAAAAGAACTCGACCTCAGTTCTTTGGGATTTCGAATTTCTTCTAAGCTATGACCTAAAATATTTGTTCGACTTTAACATTATCACACTTGGTGAACGAAGCAAAAGCTCACCCATAATGTTGAGGTGAGTAGAAGATATGTATTACTATCAACAGGCAAACATTTCGTATAAAGTGGGATTCAGGTGAGCGTTCCGGTTATTATTCACTCCAAACAGGAGTAGTCTACTGGTAGTGAGAGGTGAGTTGTGAATTTGTTTGTATAGGTCTTAGATAATCAAACCACTAAGTAGTCACTATTGGCGCATCGTTTGAATCTTTAGACTACTAGGTGCTGATTCCCCGATTTGACACTCCAAAGATTGTTGGGGTACGTGTTTCTGATGTCTCTCCCTAAGAATCGGACAGCTGTATAGTGTTTTAACTTCACGTACGCTTTCTTAGTGCAGCTTTACCTGTTGTATCGGAGTGCCGTAAATTTGATGAGGTGTTAGGTCTAGGGTAGAATATTTTGACGCTCGGTGTTTCTAATGATGTATATGCTGTGTTACGTTTGTGTTATGGGCATTGGATGTGGTACTGTGAGTATATGTACCGTCATCTGACACTCATGTTATTGCTCGTTACTTTCATTTCCCATTCATTGTCTCCTGCCCAAAAGCTTTCCGCAATTATCCTTAAACTTATTCTGTGAACTGCCACATCTCTACAGCACTATAAAACCCGCGGAACGGCTTCAGTTTCTTTTGAAACTAGGGATTTCGGAGAATACCACTGTAGCGTAAGGTTCTGTCTTATTATCTGTGATGGTCCCTTGCCGTCAACAATCTTTTCTTTGGCACAGTCTACTTTGCCCCTCGGTTTTGAGTATTTTAAGTTGTTTTCTTTGCTGTATACACATACAAAGTCTTACATCCACACTTCAATCCCCTGATTCTTCCGACTGAATCTTATTGCACGTGAGGATTAATTGTTTTCCAGGTGTCGTGAATCCTATTCTTACATTATTTCATCAAAATTATCCTGAAAGCACTACCGTCCATTTTCGCTATTCCCTAACCATTAGTGCCAAGTTTCAATTTAAGCACGATTGTTGATTAATTACACGATGGCTTGGATGTGATTGTGCAGTTGTGAGCTTTATTCAGATCTCCACCTAAATGTCGCCGGCCCACTTACGTGAGTACGTTCACTAACTCCTGAAATTTGCAATTGTTTCACTTCCGTGAATCACAGATTGAGCTTGTTTGAACTGCTCACGTAGCTGACATTGACTATTGAGTTCTTATCAAGGGTAAACTGAGATATGTCAGTCAACTAAGCCCACGGTTAATTCGCTTTTTTCTGCTTCATTTACCGTCGTACACCGTTTACGTATTTGCGTCCGCTATGTTGTCTACAACTGTTACTGCGTTATAACCCGACCCACTCATTCAACCCGGGGTCATCCATGTCCACTTGAAGAAGCTGGAAGTATTAACCATACTGAGTGTAATGTAAGTAGCTGGAATACAATACACTGTGTAAAGTATTGCGTGCAGAATACAGCCTTGCTCTTGGATAAAGATATAAAGGGTGGAACACTAATACTGTCGGCTCACTTAGATGAAGTCATTTTGTGCTTGCCAATGCGTGTGTGGTTAGAAGCTGCGTGAATTGTTCTGGCAGCTCAACTTGGCTACATTGTGGATGTTATTTGAAATTCACTAACAGAACACAAAGTATTGTAAGGAGTGGTAGAATAACCGATTCGGGAATGGTCACTCTTGGAAGATGGTTTTGGTACCAAGGTATGAGAGAGTAATTTTGGAAGCTCGGTTAGTCTTGCTGTCAGTAGAGCCATAGTGACAAGAGACTAATTCACCTATAAGAAAATATCACCATTTGTGCAACATTAAAACACGCAGTACCATTCCGTATGGGAAACCAATCTATCAAATATTCACTGCTACTATATCTTGTTTAGACGTGAGCTAATCATTGCTTCCATCAGATTTTTCGTTATTCATGCTTGTGGCCAGTTTGAATCTCCATGAAAGCTTACAGAATGCGCACTGATGGTGAGTACCAGAAGGACGTCCTAATGCTTTTTTTTGAAGAGTTCAGTTTAGGCTGTGTGACGAGTCTCATCAAATAGATATGACAGAATCGTCCTTGTATCAAAAAGATTCCTCGTTTACCGTTCTGTGTTCTCCTTTTGCCGCAAGGACAAGCAACCACTAGGCACACACTATTTACTTGAGTTCTTGTATCAGGTCTTGTGAGTCAGATGATATGAAATCGGACTGTTTTAGACCAGTCAACTAGACGTTCCTAAATTCCACGAACCTCAAGCTATTACTGCAATTCGTACTTGCCATAGGTTCAAATGTGTTACTTCACCATATGTCTTGAATTAAACGGCAAAAATACCAAACAATATGCCAAGAAACCGGTTTTGCAGGCTCCGCCTGGTAGGCCAAAAATGCAGCGGGTTAAAAAACACTTTATGTTTCTAACATAGTGAAGTGTATCCTAATGACTGTTGTTGCATTAACTTTTCGACAGATTTAATAAGCTTTGTAAATCATCAGAGGAGCAGTCTGCGTGATGTCAAGAGCTGTTCACCTGCTCCTAGTGATAGCCGACGGAAAATGAATGAACAGAGATAATCACACTAGGAATTATTTCCGTGAATGATGGACACGTTACGTTTATGCCTTCTATGCACAGATTGTCAGATGCTGGTTTGTAACCAGTATTTATTTAAAAAAATGCTAGCAGTGTGGTATTGTGCTTGCAAGTCAGATCTTGAAATCTAAGAATCCACAATCATGTTAAATGTTTTGCTGCACAGTCAACCATCTACATTTGCCAGTATTTTGAGCATTTTACATTTGCAATTGAGAAAAATAGTCTTAAAATTTCGTGCTTCACAATTTTTTTAACGTTCTAGTGAAATTTATAGTGACCCAATTCCTTAGGAAGTTATGCAGCTCCAAATGAAACTTAGCACTTCGTCTAGAACACCACCGATGAGCCTAACAGCATTGCTGAGTTATATTGCGAAAATATTTTGATAACATCCTTATTGATAAAGGAATTGACTTCCGTTTAACCGTTACTGAAAAATCGCTAACTTTATTACTACACTGAGTGTATATCCATCAGATTGCTTTCTGCGATGCTGAGCTGTAAGCCGTTATCAGCAACAGAATGAACACACGTTGTACAACACAAGAATATACCTAAAATGCTTCGTGAAATCAAAAATGCAGGAATCGTCAGCCTTCTTCGTCTTTGAGAAATGTGAAGAGAAATTGTTTTTTTCATAATAGTTCGGAAGTTTGGGGGCTGTTTTTGCATGATAATTGGACCACTTATTTAGCGTTACATTTGGGGCTATCCAACAGCTGACAAAGTATGAGTTTTGTTCTACAAGTGCAATCAAGTTACGCTAAAAAGACCAGGTGCACCGTAGGAATCCTGGAGTCCTCGTTAATGCGCACCTCAAAAACTGCTTGGGAGGCTCGAAACCAAAATATTGTGACTGATGGTTGACCGCTGAATAGTGGGGAGAGCAACTTACACCCGTCTGTCTCAGATCTCATGTCAAGTGGAGGAACACTACAGGCGTCTTACGTAGTAAATGATCAAAAGTGGGACGTATGGAACTCATGGAATCTTCTTGACATATCTTGGGAGATTACCTACATACATGTAAATGGGTACCGATAACATTTGATATCATATAGATTATATATATTTAGGCATTCCAATTCGTCCTGTCTCTCACTAGGTTATCAGCCAATGTTGTAAGCGAAGGAACGTTTCTTGACCAGTAACCAGTAATGATTGGATGTCCAGCAAGTTATCCATCACCTACGGACTGCATAATGATTGGATGACGGTGCTATTTGCCAAACCCTTTGCGGGTAAAGTATCTGGTTTATAGAATGCACGTTTCAGAGTTGTATTGAGAGGAAACATAACCACGTGTACTGATGAAACCTGTATAGACGATTTACAGCATGTCGGGGAATATAATCATGCACTTTGAACACGTAAACACGCTAATCGTGATCAATGTGTTCATGTATTGTGGGCAACAATTTGCTTCAGGTCTGCCCACCATCAAAACCAGTGCCGGCAATGATCGTGCGAATTCACCATTCGAAAGACAAAATAACTACCTCAATAAAAGTGAGTTGCATTTTAATGCGTCCAGTAGATAATATGTAGTTAAAAGTAAAAATAATGCCCCCCCTCGGCACTGTAAGCAATAAAGACAGATCGCTTCAACAGTATCCAAATCTAAAAGACAGCTTTAACGCAGTTCCTGTAGATCCCGAATTGCATAAATAATCTCGCATGAGAAGATGCGGGCATTGTTCAAAAAAAGTAAAGTAAAGAAGGAATACATTGAGTACATTAGGATTGAGCAATTTTTTCAGAAATCGATTGCCTATACAATAACAGTTGGTTTTAAATGAATAAAAATTCAATAGTTAGTGATTTCACATTCTAATGGATATTTTAGCCAGTTTATTTAGAGTTTAAGTCGGGTATTTTAGTCACATACAAGCCATTTACCCTGAGCTAATTAGTCGGATTTCAAAATTGTATTCTCAGTTGATTTCAAAAGTCTTTGTCTAATCTGTGCAATCAAAAAAGTTTAAAACTTTGCCAAGCAAGCCAGTGGGGCTTTAGAAGTAAATATTGAGCAACTTTTCAAATTGTGACTATGAGAAATTTCATAACAACGGTCGTTTAATCTAGCCTGGTACGACCCATAGTTTCGATGCTGTTGCACACCGATCAAAGATTTACCACGGCATTTGTAAGGAGAAACGAAAAAACAATGGAAAACTTCACCAGAGTTTGGAAGTGTTTTAAAATTAAAGCTTTCAAGATAGCGGCAGGTGTTATGTGTCTCGTGCAATCAATAATTTCAATAAACAAACGAGGAAAAATATGGTGGAACCACCAATAGCCATGCCAACAGCCCCAAACATAATGGAACTAATGGCAGTATGATTGGTAACTTGATGACGGGTACTTTAAAACATATAAAAAATTACCAGGCTTCAAGTAAGAAAGAATGAAGTGCTCAGGGATAATTTAAGCATTTATACATGCATATATATATATATATATGTATATTTATGGGTACATAGTTTAGCAAACATTGTGTCTAAATGGTGTGATTGAACTGTATTTTTAAGCGCTTCTTAAACATTCCGACATATTATATCGCTTGTAGCTGTTTGAAGGGACATTCATTATTTTTCTTCATTATTTCTCAACGGTACTGAAGATTTATTAAACAAGTTTTAGACAAATTAAAATTTTAGACGTTAAAGAATGTCTGAACAGGCTTTGAAGATTCATATGTATAATGTAATAATAGGCCATCTAATGACGTAAGGCATGATAAAACATGTGAAAAAGTGTAGGCTCTGAGTTGACCTCTAATCATGGATATCCCCATCCTGGTCATTCTCAAACGATCCGCACTTCTTTGACATGTGATGCAGACCAGCCATTTATTTATATCACGTAAAAGTCTATACTGCCGAGGTGTGCTAAATAACCAAATGGCAAATTGTTGCATGATTTTTCTTGGATCACTTAGGTCACTTTTTATACTTTAAAACGAATTTTCAGGAAAACTACCTGTCTCTGCGCATTGTCACAAATCTCTTAAGTTCGATACCCAAGCTAGCATCAATTATGTTTTTAACCACATATATGCAAAAGCCAAAAATCGGTAATGTTTTACAACATCTTAAGCTGCTTTTATGACTTTGTCATTTCAGCGAAAGATATGTAAAAAATATGTAAATGTAAATGTAATATGTAAATGTAATATGTACGAAAAATATGTAAAATTTTTGCTATTGATATACATTCGAGGCGAATTTGGCTGGCTTAAATAATATTAATTACAGAACGTTTATAATCCTTTGCGCAGATGCTCGTTCTTATGCACTTCTCAACCCGTTTTTTTCACAAGCCGAAATTTTGAGGAATTTCGCATTTAACTAAAGGTTATCCTAATTGGAACCCTAAAGTATTTTTGATTTCTGCTGAGTAACTTTCCACTTGTTTCCAGAGCCTTGTCGGAAATCAGAAGTGCTCTTCTAATAGCTAAATCTTTATCAGAGATATTTATTGTCACAAGAGAATGGAAGTGGATTGTTGGAATAATTTTAGCACAATCCCGTATTCAGCTCTTATCCCTTTGAACAACATTCCATTGACGAACATCATTGTTTTCGTTGTCGTCAGGTCAGTATATATATAATGGTTAAAATATGCCTGATAAAAAGCAAGTCAAAACTTTAGTTCAGGACGGGACAACCGAAATAACATAAGGAGGTAAAAGGGATAACCATTTAGATTAGTGTTGTTTCAAAAATAACTGTAAGAAGTTTCCATTCGCCCGAAGAGACATAGAAGATCAAAATTGTTCTAAAAATAGCCCCGAAGCTTGACATTATAACTCACACTACTCTGCGGCAAAACGAGCTAAAGCGAAGTAGTTTATCGCGAAATTATCACTAAACTTTAAACATTTCTACGGTTAACAAACTGCAACTTTAACCACCAAGACAATGCAATTCAATGCAGGAACCTTGCATCATTTGAAGTGTTAACCTGAGAATGTAATCTTCCAAAAAATTGGTTGTCCAATTGCTTGCCAGTATGGATGGGGAGTTTCACTGATATGCAGTACAATACGAAAGGCCCATCGCTTTTGCCTGGTGAAATGCGTTGTTTTATTACTGACACACTTTTGCGTTTTGTAATATAACATTGCATACGTAGCGGCGCTAAGTATCTACAGTTGAATCACGGGCTTTTCAGTGAGTAGAAGTATAGTATAAGTCTGAGTCCTGGTCCTTGGGTCCAGGGAACGATACTTCGGATTTCATGTGATTACAATGAATTGATTGAAACAACAGGCGTTCGTTGTCTCACAATGTGCACATGCACTACGCTGTACACACAGTTTGTGTATCGTCTGTTGAAAAGCCTTCTGAGGTGCGCAACAACTTATGTAAGAACTGGCAAGAAGTTGGTTTAGCGCAGCGGAAAGACAGAACAGCGGGATATTAGACGAAATGGTATTGACTTTCCCACATAAGAAGTTCAGTGTTTAGGTTTTTCGAGAGATTCAAGCAACATCAGCAAGCTAACAGTGAGATACAGACACAAACATCCGTATTCATACACATTAAACCAGTCCTAAAAATGATAAATCGTATTTTGTAATCTAAGTGGAAATGAAGCGAAATACTCCGGTCTCCATTGCCTGAGTTTTTTGGGGAAATATTCGCAGCCAAGGGAAGTGGCCAAACGTTTGGTAAGCTGCGTTTTGGCAAGCTGGCTTTCCACAGACCTTGTTGTCACTGAAATCATGTGGAAGCGGTAAACATCTTGGTGTGTCTGAAATTTCGTTTAGCGTCCAGGGTAGTGTGGTTTCCGTGAATTACGCAAACTACCGCTTAGATGGTTTTGCTTTCCATGGGTGCGATGTTCAACAAAACTGAGTTAACAGTTAGAATTTAGTGTAAAAAGTTGTGTGCCCGTGCTTCTTTAAAACGTTTGTCTAGTTCTTCATCGATTGGTCGGATTCTGTCAGTTTTATCCCTCCGCATGACCAACTTACTGACTGGTCGTGATGTTATGCGGGATGCATGAAAGTTCATCAATGTAAGTACTGTACATTACTAGTGATTTTCATTTACATAAGAAGGCCACGGATAACAACGGATAATATTGCGTTTGGTCGCTAGGATTTACACTATAACCCAGCACCTATTCATTAAAATAAAAAAACCGTTCAGCTGTAACACCCTTTTGGTGCCTAGCTGCCCGATGGAAGCGCGAGGGCTAGGATACTGCCGGGCTGCTCAAGCTAGCCAGGGGAAGTCCAAATACAGAGGCCGAAGTCGAACCAGTCCTTCCGGTCAGTAAATCCACGCTCTCCCCACTGCTCCACCCCACTTTTCTGAATCCAACGGCTTCTTCGGCATGGTTTGATAAGTGTGCCGCAAGAAATTAAACCTTCGCGTGGTTTTTGTTCACACGCTTCTATCTTGTTATACAGAAAATGGAGTGACGTTTGCTTTTTACTTTTCTATTAATCTGTCAATAAGCCTGTCTTTCTGATTTTTCTATTTTTTTCTACTTATATATTTATCAATCTGCTCAACCTTCTGTATTCGAGTATCCGTTTGTCTATCCTACTACCCATCTATAAACCCAGATGTGATGTGCACAATCCGCTAGTATTATAATTATTTTATTTTGCTTTACATCGCTGTTGTTTTAAAACAGTTTTGTCTGTAACTATGCCCGATGTCTCGCCCTAGAAGATATTCCGAATGGCATAAATCATACGTAGTTGTGAGCAATCGACATTATCTATTTTTTATGTCAGGCAGACTTCTGCTTATGTAACACAGATGATACACGTAATAAATGCCAATTTCAGGGGCTCGTTTTGTCCCATGTTTTATCCCTTAGGCACAATCTTTCCTGGTAGTTGTCCGGATCAATTTTATTTGTGTGACAAACCGTGATTTGAAAGGAAATTTATTTAGACTGCTCGTTTTTTGTTTGCGCAGTTGACATTGAGAATTAAAGCACTGAAGCCATGCGAGTTTCAGTGTACTTGCCTCTGTCCCATATTTCTATCATGTTCTATTCTTACAAGTGTTACTTTATGAGATGCGTGTTTGATTTAAAGCATAATTTTGTCTTAACCGGTTTAAGTGCAATAATGTGAGAGTCTCCGTGCAGTTGATAGGTAGATTGAACGGTTGATTCATCAGCCGAATAACTTTGGAGAAAAGGATATCCCCGTTTTTCTAGGTCTTATATCAGTGAGTGTTCTACACCAGTACTTTGCTACTTTGCATTTCTCTCACTTTTATAAGATATATAAATGTGTTTGCAATCCAATGGCCATGCAGATCGAAGTATACTGTTTACCATGAAACGCATTTTTCGACCTAGAATCATTTCAGACGCCAGTAGAAGTTTCATTTGTCCGGTAACAGGTCAGTGATATTATTATATATAATGATAGACCATATTTCCTCTGTGAAAGTGATGTTTACATCAGTTAAATTGCTGTCAGTAACTGCACTTGTCACGTGACGGTGAAGGGTGGTCACAAGACACGGCTGTCACATAAAATTCACCAAATATTGACGCCTTAAAGTGTATGTTACGTTTCGAGGAAAACATGTTGCCAATGAAATCTCGAAATGCTACATTTCAGGGTGGCATTAGCTTTTTCCTACAACTTCGTTTCTCTTCATCTTTTGATAAGTACAAAAAGAGAAACTAACCCAGTTCATATAGGGAAAACCTTTTACAAATTGCAAACAAAAAGGGATGTTTAACAAATGTGCGTTTTCACATGCATGAACAAAGTTTCCACATCTATTCCAGCCAACAAATGTGCGTTTTCACAGGCATGAACAAAGTTTCCACATCTATTCCAGATCACCGGTCGCAGCATTTGCAACTTTATAACTACAATAAAAACTAGGAATTTCTGGGCCCATTTATTTGTGTAACAAAAGTTGTGTCCGAGGTATATTTGCATTCCTATCCATCCTGCAAAAAATTGTCGGTCTGAAAAAGCTCTCTTGACTAGACCTACCAAAGTAAGACGCGCCATCGAGTTATCCTCACGTCAAGCGTGGCAGTTACTGAAGTCAATCTGGACAGTCTATCATGTTCTCCAGAACTACTGTACCGGATGCCGATTTGAATAAAAGTCCCAGTCATAAACAATGGGAATAACGAACGTTTCTGGGATAAGTTTGAAAAAAAGGAGACTGCTGCAGGACCAAAGCAATTTAACTCCCAAATATTTATTGCACTTTCCCGAAATAAACCATAAGACAAATGGTGCAAACATGTTGGAAACACGGAGGTTTCACTTTTATAAGTGGGTATATTTTCTCATGTTATATTTCAGATTCTTTGAATTCGCAAATTAACCTTTACTTTTTTTCTACATTAGTAGCACACCCGTAATAAGATGTTTTCCCTGGAGGATGACATTTAAAACTTTTTTTCTAAACCCAAGAAAGCGCACTTCTGAGAATCGTATGAGGATCGTAGAGCTAATCTCTGGGCTTCTGAAACATGCATGAGTCGCACTGCTTCTATCTGTGACCGTCAAGGGTTTTATTTGGAGTATTAATATCCTGGACCAGTGACGTAAACCCGGATTAACTCGTCATTTTAATGTTTCAAAAACACTGTTTCCTTTAGAACAGAAAACCATCATTTCAAAATCTGTTGATGGGGTTCTTTCTACCTTTTGTAGACTCGCACAAAATAATTTCTTCCCCTTGATTATCACTCGTCCCACTTAGTACGGTTAAATGCAATGTGTCAGCCAACATGTCAGCCAACATGTTGCGTGGCGTTAGAACGCCACGATACTCCGATAGCTCAGACTCCATTCATTCCTGGCCTAAAAGTGTGATTTGTGCTGGTAAAGTTAAGGTGGTGTTGATTCTCCATTTGATTCCCTCTTTGCACAGAAAAAGACGACCAATATCGTCAGGTCTAATGTGTGCACCAACTAAGCATAGTCCAGTCCCCCACAGGTCATGCTGATCATTCAACATAGCAGATCACACGGTACAGTTCATTTTGTTTGGTTGTATAATATACAGCATTATGATGGAATACTCGATGATTCTGAGCATCTGTCCGGAACAACTGCGAAAGCAATGCGGACCTCGTTCACAATCTACCAATTTAAATAAATCTGGGCTCAAAGCCAAATATGCGTTTAGCCGTATTGGACACTGTCGGAAAATATCACCTTGATAGGCTTTCGATCCAACGTGTTTATAGGCTTCGTTTTAGCAGGATAAACAACAGTGTATACAAATGCGTTCTGCGTAAAGGACTAAGGATGGCAAACTAACTGGTAAAATCCTGTCAACCGGGTCCTCTCACCGTTTTGAATCGGTGCACTGGGCGGATCGAGTGTTTTACGTCTCTACTGAACCAAGTATGAAGGGCTTCGCAATTTGTCTATTAAGCTTGCAAACAGTTACCAATGAGATCCAGGCATTGTTTCAGAAGGGCTTGGTAAATATTATTAGATTTTTATTTGGACACCGTTTCGCTTTTGACACAAAAGCTTCATCAGACCGAGTGAACAGGTCACCAAGTTGGTTTTAAGGCAGAAGGAGAACCAATCAGTAAGACCTCTTCATATTAGCGCACTAGATCAGTTTCGAGTGTCAATTAACGGCTCTTGTCGGTTAGCATGGTTGGTGGACTGGGGGAGTTTCAAATTAATTCTGATCGGGTTTGGTTCCTTTATCTTCCACTTCAATGTGCTTTAATTGGTGATTCATCGTGGTCGTCGCTGATAGATTTCGTTGCTCTTTGTTGGCTTGCGAGTGCTGCGACAACTTAATTGGTGTGTGGAGTGAGGTTAAGTGGAATACAGACGATGATTACTCCTTCTAATGACCGCACACCAACACGTGTCAGCTCGATTGTTCCAAAACCGTTCTGCACATGCTTGCCAGTTCCACGCCTTCTATTCTGTTAACACTGGGATGCTTGGCGATCTCTATCGCGTCGGCCATCCGACTGATGTCCGACTGACGTGGACCGTAGTCCTCGCCACAAAACCCCAACATGTTCTAAATATATTTTGTGTGCCCTGCCCAGTGCATGTTCTGCAATTGCTGAGTCTTTCACTATCGCTTGATATTCATCTGCGTTTCTCGGTGGCCTGTTTTATTTTCTTATACTCTTCGATTTGGTGTGAACTCCCCTGGCCGTGTGTCCTATATAGACCTTACTACAGTCGATACACTTAAATTTATAGACACAGTCCCTGGTTCTGTTTGCTGGGAGGCGATCCTTCAACTGCACACGTGCAGAGCGCAGAGTGTTTCCCCAGTGGGAAGCTATTCTTATGTTGGCCGTGTTTAGAATCCTTCGAGTGTTCTCCGGTGTCCCTGGTTTATATGGAATAACGGCCTTCCTAAGACATTCTCTTTTGGGTTTCACCGATTGTTTACCGAACCCTTCTGAAACGATAACTTCCCAATCGGCGTCAAACTTTTTCTAAGAGATTGACGCAGCTCTAAGCTAGCTGAACATTATTGAACGTGAATGTAAACATCCTGAGTAGGAATTTTTTCTGACTACTCCAAAAGGCGTATATTCTCCCGCACACTTCCGCATTCACCAGAACCGTATCACCCACACTATCCTTCATTGAGCTAGCGCTCTTAATTTGTATGTAGGAAAAACAATATCTAAGTGTGCACATATATGACAAAACGCCAAGCACTTTCGCGTGAACTGTTTACGACAGGGCGGTCAAAAGTAATTATCAATTTTACTTTGGCAACATCTATAAAACCCGTCTTCCGTTGGGATGCAAAACCACACAGTTTTCAATTTGCCGAGCCGTCTCAAAAACTTTCTCCGGGCGAACTATTCAACGTAAATATTATTGTTATTTTTCCAGGTAAATCCAACTACTTCAGACGAATGGCCTTACAAAACGTGTCTCCAGTTATAAATAGTTTATTTATCGGTAAAATTTCTGAGCCCAAAAAAATTAGCACTTAAAATTCATGAGATGGTGCCTCATTTGTCTCCACAGGTGACCTATTTCCGAGAATATCTCCATCTTGACTGACCGTCTAGAAGGATATGCTAGAATCCACGACTGCATACGAACTATTTTACCATTGATAAATGCGTGGTAATAGGTAGGTAGGATGATGGGACGCCACAGTTGTTGCCAGAAGACATAACACATGTGGTTTTACTACAGACAAGTACAAAGGAGAGAAAATTGGCTGTGCATGCCAAGATGGAAATGTTACACACGCCACGTTATCGTTGATATTTTGAGGTTCTATGAGCGGTGAATGTGTGTCCAATCGATCAGTTATCCGGGCGAGCTTCTAAAATTTTGTCTTACAGTTTTGTCCTTGAATAATCGACCTTCAAAGAATATAACACGGTCTGGGTTGTTGGTCTTTCCAGCAAACTTGGAATTAAATTAGCATCGGCGAGCTAATCAAAATAGATCAAATATTGAAATAATTAATTACTATTATGAGCTGACAATTTTTTCTGTTTTGCAAATCATTTTTTCATGTAAAGAATACAGAGAACTCGATTTCTTTTAAGGTGTCATTCATGGTGTTTACTCGTGATCTGTGCTGTCGAATGGTTTATCGTGCCATTGAGCGATGTCGTTGAAGTTCCAGATCACAGGAGGTTCATACAATCGAGCTACATTGACGCATCAAATGATATGAAAAATACAGACCAGAAGATCACTGCGATTTCCGACGTAATTGACAGGGCAAATCAATTGATAGCGATCAGTGTCAATTAATCTTGTACAGCAGATCCTCATGTGAGATCCACAGACCTCTCGAAAATAAAATCTAGTGTCTTACTATGAATTTCAATATGTTGTTCATAATTACCTAAGATACCGCTGAATGTTTACAAGTGATATTTATTTATATGGTTCAGCTGCACGGGCTCAACCATGTTGGAATCACTGACGGAGAAGTTCATCTCAAACTGGACAGCATCACTATTGGCGGTTTTAGTCGTGGAATTATTAATATTACTAATTATGCCGAAGTTTGGCTGGATTTGGAAACAAGGTCATCACTTTCATTTTGGATGCTTACCCAAGTAACGCTACATTCTCACTCTTAAACGGAATCAGGTAATCTATCGGCAGATAAGAAAAGTAATAATGTACATTTATTCTCTTAGGAGGGTTAGATGGAATGAGTTGAAAATTAAAAGCTTTTCTGAACATTTTGTCTTGGAAAAAAAGGATTTTCTACGACCGCATAGTGGGCTAAACTTCTGTATGATTACGTCAACTAAGGGTAGCATCTTGTACTGCTAAATAGACTCTCCAAAATGAGTTACATTCAAAAGTTTTTTTCCATCAGCTGAAGGATCCTTTACATAGTTAAGTAAATCGATAGCACTAATAAACTACCCACCTTAAAATCAAAAGAACCAAACTCTATTTGGAAAAATGGCATGCAACAAAATAGGATGCTGTTTAAGGTTAAGTGGTATCTGAAATATTTGCGGTTTCATCATCCGAGTTTACCCCTCGTCCTGTCATTATACTCGAATACCTTCTTCAATTAACGGTATTTCGTGTTCTAAAAGACATGCCCACCCTAACGAAATTTGCCTATCCCAACTTATTTCAGAGACCATACCATGGACAGGATGACGCCACCTCAGATTGTCTTCAAATCTATCATTTTTCGTATTTAAATTGTAACAGAATACACTAGGTTTGTATTTCAGGCGGTGTCTTATCTGCGTCCAGATGTATCAACAATTTCTTAAAAACCTGGATGCGTAGTCCCCAACATACGCAGGAATTTTCAAAGCAGAAAAAGTATGGTCGCAAAATCACGACAACCTCCAATGATTACGGCACTACCAACTAGTCCTAATATTGACCACAACTTATATAATAGGCCCACATCACTCTTTCTGTTGAATACTCAGTTCTCACTTCACAAATGAGCATCAGCGGTATATCCTAGAGAACTTATACATACTAGTAGATTTTCGGCATTGCTCGTTCATTCTTTTTTACACTACTATAAATTCTCGTGCAAAATGCTAGATATTTACACAGTCTAGAAAAATACTGGCCTACAGTGAGATGCAGTTAGGCCAACACTGTTTTTCGGGAGTTCAATGTTCCCGTTTTCAATCAATTGAATGGTTAACAGGAGCAGGACCAAATGAACACATGGAGGGTGTTTGTCACTAATGAAAACCAATTAGGGGATCACCATATTCAGGAAAATATGCGTTCTCATGGGGGAACAAACACAAAACTGGACAGCGAATACTTACGATTAGATTCAGCTTGTACATCACACTTAGAGAGTGGGGCCTATTTAAACATTTATGCATTCCTCAGCCTTTTTTGCAGGTGGCCCGAAGAGAACAAAAACTTGGTTTTGTTAACAGGAGTCCAATATTTCAATCACCACACTTTGCACAATGCCTTGGGCTTTTCGTCGATAACAAAAGGATGTGGTAATCTAGTTTTAGCCAACAGTAAATATTTCCTGAATTTCTTGGGGCTTCCTAATCAGCAGCCTCTTGCTTACGCATTATCTAACAAAACTACCATGTGATGCACTTGATCAACTGACACTGTATACTCCGTGCATATTAAACGAGAAATTTTCAGTGGTCATGTGCTCGAGTGACCCTTCATTAAAGACTTAGTATATGGGGCTCGAGATGGCGACTAGAAATCACTTTTTGTAAGTTATAAAAGGAAACCACTTACGAAGTGACATTAAGTGACCCTGCACGGGCAAGAAGTAGTTTTTCATAGTAGTTACTAGAAGCGCACGTACCACGAATTTCAGGCAGCATTGCGAACAGAAACCTCTCCGAATGTTACTGAGAAGTGCACGTCTGAGCTACGGAGACCCAAATTAATACCGACAATAAATAGACGTCCGCCTTCGAAACCACCCCCAGGAAAGAGTCAGTCCCGGATTAAATTATGCGAATCTAACTGAGGTGCATTTTTATTATACAGGTGCTAATTAACACTGGTCTGAATAGTCAGTTCATAACCTTATATATACACGCATGAAAATACTCAACCGTTGATTTGCCCATTTAATTAGAGTACCCAGGTTTGTTTTCATAGAGCTAAGGCTTGAACTCATAGCTTCACATGGTTTTGTTGTCCATCGACTTCCCGTTTATATGGATTACGCGCATCTAAGCACTATAAACAGAACTCAACTTCATGGTCGAATTCCATAGTTCAAACTAATAAATCCGCTCTACACCTGAGCCCTTTGACTGACATGGACGAAGAAATCCTCCCGGACATCAACTATGTTCGTCAGGAAGAGACTGGACCTTACCGTGGTGTGAGGGGTTCCGTACCTCAGCGACCCATTGAGCTATACCGGAGGGTTTCTACGCGACACTCACAGAGTCTCTCATACCAGGTTGGTCAATGGTTAGAGGTCTGACAAAAACAGTCTCCTGGCCCTCCCGGTTGGGGGTTGGAACATGTGGCGACTTGTTCCGTAGAAATGGCAATGCTTTTTTTTATTTCCCACCAAACCTTGCTGCCTTGCGGTCAAGCTTTTGAGCCAAGAGCATTGGTTGAGGAACCCAATCGTCCTTCCGTCTAGATGTGGGTGTCACGACAGTATCCCAGCCCACGTGCACCGTCTAACAATAAACTCATGCAAAATCGGCCATCGCATGGTACCATCAGAAGGATCGACTTCCCCGCTTCATACACAGGGTGAATAAGCGAAAACTTCCTACTTCTGACGGCTCCCTTCTTTTTCCTCACTTAAGACTGATGGCGCCGTTCATCATGCATCGGTTATGCGTGCAGCGTTGTTCGTCACATGGCACAGATTTCGTCAGCTATCTCCAAATCAATCTTCAAACCTCGACGCCCAGTCTATCTGGCCGCCTTCAATGTCTGCACCCTGAAACAAGCTGCTCTTGCTCTCACACTGGACTCGCTTGGCATTGATGTGTGCTGTTTCTCAGAAACAAAAAATCAAGATGCAAGCACTATGATTGAGCTGACCGCCCCATAAGTCTCCACTCACTTTCGGATGCGCACCTCTGGTGAACCACAGGCTTCTGTGACGAGGTGTGCGGGGGTCGGTATCATTCTGAGTCACCGAACGAAAGTATCCTTTCTTGACTGGATATTCAATGATAGTCGCCTCTGTGCGGTTCATCAGGTGACTTCTGTGAAGGAGTCTCACAAGTGGGAAGTTGACCGATACCTGTTTATCGTGTCTAATTACGCCCAAACTGACTGTGGCTCCGACGCCGTCAAAGGTTTTTCGGCGCCCTGAATGCTCTGTTACCAAAAGTGCAGAAGTCGTGATGGTTGCTGGAGATTTGAATACACACTTGGGCAGGCTTAGCATGTCTGGAACTCAGTTAGGAGGTCGACATGGATTGTACTCGGTACGTGCGGACAATGTGGAACGATTGCTTCAGATGTGTGCTCATCACAGGCTGTTTTTTGCAGTACCAGCTTCAAACTTGCCGAAGTCGTCTGGCATCAGGTGTCCTCCAACGGCATGTCGGCCGCAAACTTAAATCGATCACATTGCCATCAGTTACCGATGGTGCGGATCAGTAACTGACTGCCGGTCTTTTTGGAACACACTTGCAGAATCCGACCACGCGCTTGTCCGCAGTCGCATCTCCCTGCGTTTTCCATGCGTTGACCAAATCTCCACACCTTGCAAGATACTAAAAAACCGTCATACGTATAATCGACCCACAATTCTAGTACTCCTGGATGATTTTCAAGTGGCATTCGACTCGATTAACCAATCTGTTCTGCTTGACATACTTACAAATCAAGGAATGCCCCGGAAGTTCGTGAACATAATAAGCTCTTTGTATTTCCAGACTTCCGGACGTGTGAGAGTATACGGCGAGCTCTCCAAAAGCTTCCGTACACAAAGTGGCGTCCTTCAGGGATGCCCACTCTCTCCATTCCTGTTTAACTTCGTGATCGATGAAATAATGAGACGAACGCTGGAAGGTCTCCAAAACCCCGGTGTTCAAATAGCCTCTGACGAAAACCTTGTCGATCTGGAATATGCAGACGACATCGATCCTACCTTTGAAGAGGAGGAGAAGGCGCAGGTGTTTTTAGATGAACTGACCAAAGTCACCCCGTCCTTTGGTATGCACTTTGCACCCACAAAGTGTAAGGTCATGGTCCTGGACATGGAGCCACTGAACATGCCATTTACAATACAGGGAGAGGCACTGGGTGTTGTGGATTTTTTAGGTACCATGGAAGTTGCATTCATTCAGGTTGTAGTGTGACAGATTGGGACAATGCACGAAACTCCATGGCTCATTTGATATGCCTACGGCTTTAAAGTGTATCTCTGAGTCCGAAGGAACATGTGTATCAGGCTACAGAGTGGGCTGTTTTGTTGTATGGCTGTGAGACTTGGCCCGTTCGAGAAGCGCAACTCAGACGTCTTCGGGTGTTCGACAATTGTTGTCTCAGAACCAAAGCTCGTGTGGGTTGGCATGGGAGAATCCTTAACGAGGCAAATAGAAAAAGGGTCTTCGCTTGTACAACGGGTACTTCCATTGAATAATGGGCCCAGCACCAGAAGCGGCGTTGGCTGCGGCATGTGTTGCGTATTCCCAAGAGAGTGCTCACTTTAGAGTGGCGGAAGCAGAGAGGTGGCCAACCCTAGACCTGACAGAGAAGTATGAAGTAGATTACGAAACGCTTGGGTGCTGTCGGTGCTACGCGCCTTCCAGGATGGGGATTGCGTGATCCCCACTGCGCCTGGTTGGGTACGCATCAAAATATGGCTGCCAACCGATGTCAGTGACGATCGTGTTTCAGTTTCTATCAAGATTGCCTGAATGAGTGTCTAGAGGTGTAAGCCCTCGGAATGACTGTTGTAAGTTAGCACACAATCCCTTCCTCTTCCAAATTTATCCAATCTTTACAATAAGGCCTTCAAATAGATCACGGTTGTATGGCAGTGAAACATCAGCGATGAACACTGATTTTATGCTTTCGATGATGACGATGTTCAACTGTGTCACTATTAGCCCCATAGTTGCCCCCACTAAAATGAACACACGCCTAACGGTGCAAGAAACTACATTTTAGGCAAAATAACTAACATTGTCTGAGGTCCAGCATGCTCAGCGGGTTACTGGTGAACGAGTGTTTTGCTGCTAGTCTCAAAAGACATCGTGAGACGTGAAAGCAAACACTGTAATAGTTGGCGAAATGCTGAATTGAATGCTAATACGTGTTCCTTGGGAGCTTTTGCCACCTCAATGTTTTTGATAGTGTTTGGATCATGAGGACTTTGCCTGGATGTGGGTGACGTGTCGATTCTTCAAAGGGGAAGGCTGCACCTTCAAGTGCTACTAAACTATATCATTTAGGCGCCTGTCTAGCTACCATCTTTTGCAAAGGGTTGATGATGCATTCCATTTGAAACTGATAATGAAGTTTGGATGGAAAAATTTAATTAAATGAGTTGTGACCATACTCTCAAACTACTTTACCGTCCGTTGCAATGTTGTCATGTTTTTCAGTTGCTTCCAAGCAACTGATGCTCCGTTAGGTAAAAACAACGTTCGCGAGCATAATAAGGTTAACTCGTGTGTGGATAAATATGTTCAACATTCGTATGTGTGGACCTATTGAAATGCAAGAGACCCTTTGTCAGTTGGTCTCACAAATGAAAGTGTCCCAACTTTATTCACCTGCAATTTAAGAGGACAGTGATGATCCACCTATTCCCTTAGCCGTCCAAATTATTTGCCGACCTTTCGGTATCAGTCAAAGTGAAGACATCAGAGCCTTGTAGACGGAACTCCGCTGCGGATGAAATTCTGTGGTTTGGTGCCTGTATGGGTTTATGGATTAGTCACCCAGACCAATCTTGCCTAATCGGTACCCTTCCATGTGGGTTTTTCCACCAACTCTTTTGGTTTTAAGTTGGATTTTTAAGTGTAGTTTGCCTCTCACCTGACCTCCGTGGATTCATTGCCGTGAACTTGGTACAGCTGCCTCTAAAACCGGGTTTGTTTCTTGGTTTCTTCGTCTTATAGGCGCTGGCTGTAGATTGGGCTGTCCGTCGATCTTCAACTTCTGTAGATATGGTAGGTCTTAATGTCACGGGATCAACTTATCAAAGTGCCATAAGTTAAGAGATTTCCCCTACCGTGCTAGATACCAACGTACCGCTACGTAAGGTCTGGAGATTGAAATGAAAATGATATATCGTGGGCCGTAGGTTCGATGGCTGCATTGTGTTCTTTTTCCTTGTTGAAAGTTGCCTACCGGTCTGCTCTTACAGCACCTTGAGGCGCATCAATAAAGAATGCTTACTGAGAAAGCAAGTGGAAAAATATGGCTGCGGGAAGCCGAATCCCGGAGCCAAGCAGACATCAGTCAGTCCGGAAACAGACCAATCAACAAGCCAGCAAGCATGCTCACCCGGACGATTTATGATAAACCAAGTTGGACCGGGGCGGATAAACCTGAGCACACACAATTTCAAAAACAAACTTCTACCTGCAAGGCACTTCCGGTTACTAGGCACGAACCATATCAGGTGAAAATATTGCAACCTGAGTGGACAGCCCTGCAGACAATTAAGTGGTAACACGTTGCACTATTCTGAGTGGTCAGTTTCTTGCCTGGAAGTGTGGTTTGTGTTGACGCCGAGAGTAACATTTGTAAGTTCACGTTTTCTGCTGTTGATCAACCATGTCCACCTAGCACGTAACTGTTGAAGTTTGAATAGACAGACACATAAGTGTTGAGATTTGCTGGATATTTCGCAAAACGACATTTACCATACTTTTGAATCATCCACCTCGATGGTTTGCACGGCTCCACACCTACCGATTATCATGTAAGTGGGAGCTCCAAATGTCACAATGATTTCCGAATTCTCTTGTGTTACCAGACTGTTTTTAGCAACTTCAGTGAACTGTGCGGAGGTTTGCAATGAAGCAGAAAACGGTCCCTAAGTAGATCTTGCTTGGTTGAGCATGTGATTCGAAATTTGTTGTGTTGCACAAGATATGAATGATCGAAAAGGTCTCAGTCTTTAAGATCCTCAAGGACAGTTTATTGGGTGCAGATACAAGAACTTGAAGTTTTACGCAGGTAACAAATTTAAAACACAAAATGGTCGGCCCTGGGGACAAGTTTCATTACGTGCATTATTCTATTTAAAACGTATCATTTACTTGTAGGGTGCCTCTAGGAATTCAAGTGTTGGATGCTAAATTACAAAGGTACGCGCAATTACACCTTTGAATTTATTTACCTACTTTGTTCTAACAAAAGGACTTTTGGTGCCATGCAAACGTACCCAACCAGAAGTGAAATACCCACCGCTGAACACGCACTATTGAACCGTGTATGAGAGGAACAGGTGGTTACATCAAGAGAGGAAACCTCATTGTCCATTCTCATGCTTAGAGGAAACGAGATAAACATCCTACAGGTTAGATAGATTTATCCAAGAGAATTATGGCAGATTGTGGCAGAAGCAATGCCTAGAACTACAACCTAGACCGATGATAGCGACAAACGTTGCAACTTCATAAACTCACCATAGGTTACTGTAAAGTCTTTTCTATTAGACCAATTTGAAAGTGTGCCTTTACTGCGTAGGCCAAGTGTAACGCTGTTAGTGGGAAGCTGACAGAGTTTTCGGCAATGTTTGAACATATCTGTTGCTTTAGAGTAACTTATGGGGGCAATCCGATGCACAGAAGGTAAACGTGCGCAATCCCCAGATGATCAGCAACGCGCAGACAGCGTCACCCAATAGGTTTCTTACCGATTAGTTCAACAAGTGGCCTCAAATAATGGATCTTCTGAAGTCGATGTCCAATGTAAAATGGCACCCTGATGTTTATGTGAGATTCGTGAGTGAGCCGAGTTTTGTTATGGATTCACGGAAATCATTAAAACATAAAATACAAGTACTTGTATGTCTCAAGATAATGCTTAGCTTTTCAGCCATAAAACAGCACTCTTTGTTCAGCCCACTGAGACACTGAAATTTAGGATTGTCCATCGTGTGAAATGAATGAATGAGTGGAGATTTCTAATGAATCACCAAAGTTGTGCGCTGCTTGGTACTAGCATTAATCAAAGAACGTTTCTTGCTTTGTGTCGAAGAATAAATTTACTAGCCCCAAAACAGTAACTTAACTTTCGCAACAATATGTGGTATGTATGCATGTTCTACAGACCCACTGACCATTCATCAGCAGCTCGTCCTAATAATAGTGCGTGGTTGCGGGGAATAAGCGCTCACTCTCGTTTGAACAGTCACACTTCTGGCCCACCGCGATCATTCTGGTGCATCCATACGAAATGGAGGATGCACTTAATAGAGGTCATTAGCGGCGCATAACCTTGACTCTGGCGGGATTTGGTCTCCGCACATCTGACGTGCGAGGCGAACGTGTTACTATCACTCCATCACAGCACGCTGTACACATCTAATGTGAGTATTAAGCCAGACGGCTCGAAAGATGGCACAGAAGCATACCTTAGCTATATCGATCGATTGGCCTGCCTGTTAGGACTTCCCACATAGCGCCACAGACGCTTAAAACCTGCTGGACACATTACTTAGTCGTAGGTGGCTGCAATCTATACTTATCACGACTTGTCCTGTATGTCAAACGCGACATATATCCCAACGTTCCAACTATTTTCAACCCAATTTTATGGTCATTTATCCAAACAATGACATAAGGAGGAGAAGAACTCGTCTAGACCCCACATTAAAAGTATGTTTGACGTGCTTTTCATTAGCTTCATTACTATGACCTGTTAATTTATGTGAACGTGATTTTACAGCAAAGCGCAATGTTCATAGCAAGGTCATGAAGGTTTATTAGCGAAATAAAAATTTTCAATTTAGATGTCTAATTGGGGACCAAATACACCTGAAGCAGACTACACGGATGCCAAGTAGTAACTGGAGATTAGACCCCAATACGCGAATCCACTTGGACTGGTGAAAATAAACAAATAAATAAATAAATAAATAATAACTAAATAAATAACCTTCAGGTGAAAGAAGAGGCAATGTCTCATAGCTATTATTATAAATTCTTTACCCGTTTAGTACATTTGTAGTGTGCACACAGTCACTATTGTATTGTGTCTGAAAAAATCGGAAATCCACCTATCAGTGGTGATTTGCAGTTTTTGCTTTAAGCTTCGCTTACGTAGGAGCATGCTCGTATACCTACATTGTAGCCCCACCTTGATCAGGGACACTTACGGATATCCCGTCTGTGGAAGATATTTGAGCACAATGATTGCAAGTCACCTGACCATTTATTGGGTTGATTCTGTCCCATGTTGTCAGGGTGCATGAAATAAAACAAGGCCTGCGCCGAATTCTAGGTCACTGTTATCGACTTGCAGACTGCTCGCAGCAAATAGCCGGATTAGGCGTTATTGCCAAATGATTGTAAGCGTCCGTCAAGGTATTTCCATCTTAAACATGTCATTTGCTTGACTTTCAGTTTGAAGCAAATATGAAATAAATGACACGGATTATTTAGTCACCTTTCAACGATTTAGAAATCCAAATATTCAAATCCCTCACTTGAGGCAAAAAATGTTTATTAGAAGGACTTTGCAAATACGGCAGTCTACGTTTTTCCAATTTACATTCACCATTTTCCACAGGTTATAATTCGCCTTCAGTGAAAACTTCAAATATTTTGATAAGTGGCAACGTACAGACTATCGGGAATTCGGTTGCAGTAGATGGTCAAACCTCCACTAAAGAAAAACCTACAAGGAGCAGTGTTCGAAACAAACCGAAGGACCCAAAGAAGACAGAGGAAAATTCACCGAGATTTGTCAAGTTCGATACTGGTGAAACGATTCGCCTACGATGTCGCATTTTGAGGGGGCCCTATCTGGTAAGAGAGACCGAATGAATTACTAAAACAGTGTAAGATAGAGCGTAGGTATAGAAATATCCAAAAGTTGGTGCCACAGTTCTGCAGTTAATGTCTGAATTCCCCGACAATGACTACCGTCTTCTTTTCACTGTGACCAATATACCGCAAGGGTTTGAGAGGCAGAATTTTCTATCTGAAACGGCGTTTCTTTCCAATAGTCAAGATAACGACGACGATGCGGGTACAAATTTTAATGTATTATGTGCCCAGAAGTTAAGAACTGCTTTTGAAGACATCATGTATAGACAATCGGTGTGGCAATGCGCTCGATAAATGCAAAAGCTTCCAGTAACTAACCAACTGAAACGCATTTCAAACAGACGCCCCACCAACTTCCGCACATTTCCAAATCCGAGATTTGTCCGCTTATGAAGTAAAGTAATTAGGAATTTCTGATGTAGACTAATTGGCTTGACTGAACGAATGCAGCAGTGTTCCAGTCAGTACCGCAGTTTGTCATTTGTGATCCAGTCTGTTGTCTGTTGAACGTGGTCACGAATCATCCAAAGATCCAGCTTTATTTTCATGAGTTTTGAGTGTGGGTCGTAATCTATTAGTTGCAATGTGCGCCACAACTCCAAACCTAAGCCCATTTATCTCGTTTCTTACTGCTTTAGAAATCTTTACAGCACTCCTAGCCATTACCTCGGTATACATCGAGTTTATCGATTAAAATATTGATGATAACTTTGCTTGATCTTTTCAGAAGTTCAGCAGTCAAACGAAGTCAAATCACATCGAGATTGTTTGTACTACAAATATATAATAAACTGTGATATCCGTTAACTTTTTAACTGCGTTTTCCAAGAATCAGTCTTGCAAGATTATATCACCATGGGGCTGTTGCAAAGAAGCTATTCATTAGTGTAGCTTTGGGGCTGGTCTTGAAAATACGGTAATTGAAAGTTACAGCTGGCAGTAATTTGAAGCCGGAATAAGTGCGTTATGTAGACGTGGTTTTAGTAGGTGTCTGACGAAGTGTGGTGAAGAATGAAGTTTTGGCGAATGTGGATTGACTGTCAAAATGCTTGCTTGCTAAAACATCAACCAATATATTTATGGAAGATACTATCGCTCCTAATCAGGTGTCTTAAGGAACTGGCAGTAAAAAGGTTATCTTCCACCTCAGCGTGGAAACAGGCAATAAAAAGCATAGAATAAGCTAGGAATGAACCGAAGGTTTTCAAGATCTCAGTCTATAAAGGTCACAAGCACTATAAAAGTACGTCTCGAAAACCTGAGAATGTGCAAAATCCACCACCAGATGGGTCGCATTAGAATTCATGATAAGAAGAACACGGAACACTGAAGAAACTAGCGAAGGGTTGGCTGCTACCAGGTGCGTCACTGTAATGCTGACCTGAGGTAATGCAGCATAAATTTCTAGCAATTTCGAGACAATATAAAAGGAAAGCATTCGTGTGAACAGCTAGCAACATCACTCACTCCTGTTCATAATTGTTGGTGTTGCTCACAGGTGAGATCTAGTGCCGGTAGTTTGATCATCAGCGTATTTTCGGTGGGTGAGATGGGTCTGTCCCAAACTCACAGGCCGGACATGAAGGTTCAGCATTTGAACGCAGTACGTCCTCGCCAAGTTGCTTGCGTAATTTGAAACACGCGAGTTGCTTTTTTAATCTGTACTTTGGTGTGTAGTGTGTACTAAAGTCCACTGCATGTAAAATGCTTAGTATCTTGGCGCTTCCTCATTGCTACTGCAAAAATTATTTCCAGACAACAACCTTCGTCCAATGTAACACCATATGTAAAAATTTAGTTAAAGCAATGTCTCTGGGAAAGGTTGTTATCATCACGTTTAACTCTTTCTCGAGAAGCAGCCGATGTCTGTGATCTTTCCGTTTTGTGATTTCCTATTGCTACAAGGTAATGTGGAATAAACTTGGCCTTGACTATCCTCTGACAATTGGTACCCGGCGATTTTCACCCGATGAACGTATTCGGATACAATATAAAGCCCCAGACAAATGGGTGCTTACCATTGCTCAGGCAAAACTCACTGACAGCGGTGTTTATACTTGCACAACCAGCACCAATTCCGCTCCAAGTGATCAGTTTCAACACCCGTGTCCAGTCGAATCCAAAGACGGTGCTGTCGCACAAGCCGAATATCCCAACACATCTTGCCAAGAAAACAGTGGTTCAGTGCAAGATATCCAGTCACACAAGAAAGGATCCAACGAATACTACGTTACAGTGGGTAAGCAGATGAGGAATTTTACGATAGATTCGTGAAATATTTCACCACAGTTGATCATAAATAATGTGTTTGTTCTAATGTAGCGCAACCAAACATCTTGATCCGGTTGTGTTTCACCGATTCTCACTCGGCTTAAAGCGTATTACGCTTTGTGTCATTGTTCTTTGGAGTTTAAACTTGGGACATTCTGTGACAGACAAATGCATGTCCAGGTCCTAATTGGTATGGTCCAAACGGCGCAGGCTGTCTTCTGAGTTGGTAGTTGGTGGAGTGTTCAGGAATCTTCAGCTAGAATCCCGAAGTCGAAATGACTTCATTCTATGGTGAAGAGACAAACCTTAGTGTGCACCGTTATATCCTTAAATCATCAGTAGTATATATCACAAGAAGCCCACAGACGATTCAACAAAGTAACCCCCAGCTATTAGTTAAACAATTAGCAATTCGGCCACGGAAAAATGATCAGCAGTCTGAGTAGAGACAGACCATTTTACTGGTCATCTCCTGTCACGAAGAGACTGGGCCTTATCGTGGTGTGGCGGTTTGTGTACCTCGGCGACCCACTGAGCTATACTCGGGGGTGTCCTAGTGACACTCACAGAGTCTCTCATACCAGGTATTTCCGAGTGTAGAGGTCCGAGGAACACAGTCTCCTGGCTCTCCAGGTTGGGGGTTGGAACATGTGTGGAGACGTGCTCCGTAAAAATGGTACTGTACGTGCATTTCCAGCCCAACACCGCTGCCTTGCGTTTAGGCTTTTGGGGCAAAGGCCTTGGCTGTGCATCCTAATCGTCCTTCTGTCTATGGGTGGGCGGCCTGGCAGTGTCCCAGCCCTCATGCAACCATTACATTTACAGATAACAATACTCCCATGCCACATCGGCCGTCGCGTGTTGCCATCAGCCGGGTCGCCTTACTCACTGCATACAGCAAGGCGCGTAAGCAAAAACATGCTACTGCTAACGCCTCTCTTCTTACACTTTCACGTTTTCCGTCTTCCCCCCTCCCCCGCCCAAACATGAATACTTTCTCCCCAGGTCCCTGTTCTAGGACTGACCGTTTTACTCGCCCAGCTTCACACTTAGCTGCAGCTTCTGTAAGTCCGAGTTCAGTTAAAACCCCAAACACTGTGAAGTCTGTTTTCAAACCCCGAAAGCCTGCCTACTTAGCCACCTTTAATTTTCGCTCATTGAAGCAAGCAGGTCAACAGATGACTCTTGCACGTACGCTGGATTCCCTGTGCATTTACTGTCAGAAACAACGTGATACCCACCAACAAACCAGTGCCGAGTCCAAATAGATGATATTGTCGTCAGTTATCGGTGGCGAGGGTCAATCACCGCCCGCCGCTCCTTCTGGAACACCAGCGTGAATTCCGACCATGCACCTGTACGTTGCTGCTTTTCATTGCGCTTTTCAGGTGTACGCAAAACGCGCACACCTCGCTTAGCCATTGAGGGCCTAACAGACCCAGAAGCCAAACGAAACTATCAGAAACTATCAAACTATCGGAAGATGCCAACAATCCTGGAAACGTCCGCAAGCTGTTCCACTTGGTTCGTTCGACCGGTCCCTTGAAACCTCTTGCCAGCGAAATAATCAGAGACTAAAATGGCTCCCTAATCTGCAGCAAAGCAGAACGTCTGGACCGCTTGGCACAGTACTTCGAACAGCAATTCGGCTGGCCACCTGCTACCTCCAATCCAGAATTCTGGCCTTCAACAGAAAGGTGGACCGTAAATATGGAGCCGCCTTCGGTGTCAGAAGTGTCCGAGTGTATTTCCCTACTCAAGGGTCGTCGCACTGCTGGTCCTGACGACCTTCCACCTGCCCTTTTCAGGGATGGCGGTCGGCTCCTCAGCCAGTGCCTGTTTAGCCTATTTGGGTCTATCTGGGAGAAAGAGTCCGTCCCAGACAACTGGGGTGAATCGATAGTAGTGCCCATTTTCAAAAAGGGTACTCGCAGTGAATGTAGCAACCACAGAGGTGTTAGTTTGACTCCTGTTGTGACGAGGCTTCTGGCGTCATTGATTCTTCGTCGTCTTACGATGGCACGCGAAACCTTGACTCGTGAGAATCAAGCGGGATTTCGACCGGGTAGAGGCTGCATTGACCACATCTTCACACTCCGTCAGGTGTTAGAGCAACGCCACATGTACAGACGACCCACAATCTTGGTGTTCCTTGACTTCAAGGGTGCGTTTGATTCTGTCGATCGGTCAGTGCTGTTAAATATACTTGCTCAACAGGGTATGCCCCAGAAGTTTGTAAACATAATCCGATCCCTATATTCACATACTTCTGGGCGGGTGAGAGTGTATGGCGAGCTCTCCAAAAGCTTCCCTACAAAAAGTGGTGTCAGACAAGGATGTCCACTCTCTCCATTCTTGTTCAACTTCGTCATTGATGAAATAATGAGGCGAACGCTGGAAGGTCTTCAAAACCCCGGTGTTCAAATCGTTGCTGGTGAGAGCCTTGTCGATCTGGAGTACGCAGATGATATCGCCCTCATCTTTGAAGACGAAAGTGAAGCACAAGCCCTGTTGAACAGACTGACCACCATCATACCATCTTTTGGCATGCGCCTTGCACCTTCAAAGTGCAAAGTCATGCTTCAGAACGTGCAGTCTCCGGACATATCCCTTAAAATTCAAGGAGAATCACTGGAGATTGTGGAAAACTTTACATACCTCGGTAGTTGTATTAGCTCTGACGGAAGTGTGTCTGGTGAAGTCAGTGCAAGAATCTCAAAGGCTCGAATCACGTTTGCTAATTTGCGTCACTTGTGGCGTCAAAAAGGCATCTCACTAGATCTTAAGGGTCGTGTGTACCAGGCTACAGTAAGGGCTGTATTGTTGTATGGGTGCGAGACATGGCCTCTACGGACAGATGATGTGAGGCGTCTCCAGGTTTTCGACCACCGATGCCTCAGAAGCGTGGCTGGTTTAGGATGGCGTCAGCGTGTTAGTAACGAGGTGATTAGAAAATGGGTATTTGATTGTGCTGCAGGTACTTCAATCCAGGGAAACATCCAGCACCACTGACTTCGATGGTTCGGTCACGTGCTACGCATGCCGAAACACCGGCTACGGAAATGAGTGTTGTTCTCCGTGTCTCCCTCAGAATGGCGCAAACCGCGAGGTGGATAGCGCATGACTTGGTAGAAAGGCGTGAAGGAGCTCACGAAGAGTTTGGGTGTTGTTGGTGTTGTACGCCTCTCAGCATGGAGTCCCGTGACCCCGCCTGTGCTTGGCTGGAGACATTGCAAGAAATGGCGGCTAGTCGATGTCAGTGGCTTTTGTGCTGTCAGTTTCGTTCCAGATTGTCCAGTTGAGCGGTTGAAGGTGTAGGCACCTCGACCACCTTTGTTGTAGCATCCCGGTTAGTTGAATATAGCATTAACAAATCTGCAACAAGGCCACTAGAAACCTAGTTTTCGTTTGTGCTACGGGATTTAAATCAAGGAATGTGTCCAGCATAAAAGTTGTGGCGGTTGGATAATGTATTGTACATGCTGAACCGTCGTTTTTCAAATAGAATGTTTCAGAGTTACACAAGACGAGAAGTGGTCCACTTTTGATCTATAATGAATGGATGAAAATACGGAAAGTCCGGGCGTTTTCGTTGTGGTTCGCTTTCTAGGATGGGGATCGTGCGATCCCAGATTTGCCTAGTTTGTAGACGCAGAAATATATGACTGCTAATCGTTTTCAGTGACGGTGTTGTTGCCAGGTTCTATCTAGGATGCGTTAATGAGTCCGTGGACTCATAAGCACTTTGAAGTGATTGTGATAGACTGGCACCAATTCCCCTTTCCATCCACTATTTTCACAATAAATCCTTCAAATACATTGTGCCTATAGGGCAGCGAAGGATCAATTCTTGAGACTTTTTTAATATTGTCGATAATGATGATGGAACAAACGTAAACATGGTTTGTGAATATTTGATGAAAACAGTCGTTTTATACATTTGTGTATTCCGATAAATATTTCGGGCCAATTCCTCTTTAGAATATGACGATTAACAAAATGGCCACAAACCAGTTACATTACACCTTACCTACAAGTAGTATATTGTTAGGCTTCAATTTTCCAGTGGGTTTTAATTGGCACTACGCAAATGCTTATTACACGAAAACTATTTTCTTACGCATTTTGATTAAATACGTGTGAACTACATACAAAGTGCTTTCTAACTTGATGTTCCACAGTCAATATCCTAAAAATTCTCAAACCAATCACACTGAAATGTGCTGCAGATCACGGTGTTCTTTGAACGGTCTGTTGATCAGTGCGCAAAGCTGATGCTGTACAAGATTTTCTGAGAAATAGATTGTTTCATGACGAATGATGCAAACGGGATATCATATATGTAAAGTCAGACGGTTTGGCTTTTGCTTCTTAAACGTGGCCAGCTCATGGCTTTTCTCGGTCCGACTATTCTTTATTCTGGAATGTGCGCGGGAAAGGCTAATCTCAACCTGCCTTGATGCAACTCTTATCTACAAGCTCAACTGCAAGGCAAATCCAAAGAACTAAAACTTGTGAGTATATGTAAGCTCTTTGATATATTCACTGGAGTACGTTATTCACCAAATAGACCTCAATATTCAGCCTTGAGTACGAACCATCTTCCAGAAACATCGGGCACTCGTTAGGAAACATAGGTACACTACCGAACTAAGAATGTCGCCTGCCGACAGGGTGACCATCGCACCACAAGGATTACATTATACTATGTGAAAACAATATCCAAGTGTGGTTCAACCAATAAATTCTGTCAATGAATTTCAATGAATATAATGAAATAATTGAAACAAAATGAGTTGGCATATATAAGTGGGCAGCAAAGTTGTTCACTTTCACAATGGAGGGAAATCGAATTCCCGTGAGGATGGTGTATGTGTGCAAAATAAGCCAGACAAATGAGTCCATGCCAAAATGTAATGATGCGTCCGGTAACTAAACAGTGAATGCCACTGTGAATTTCACAATACATATGCCGTTCAACAAAATAGCAGGAAAGTATGAATGGTCAGTGCACAGCGCCTTCTCGCATATTAATTTATGTTCCGCCTGAATGCCTACTTAAAATGTAACGGATATATTCAGAGACCTGATTTAAAATGCATTTAAAATCTTCTTTTGTTCAGGGAACGCTCCACAATAAGGCCTGTAAATCACATCAAAATGTCTTTTCCAAAATACCAGGTTAACTCCGGAAACCTTGAGTATCTTACTGACTGAAGGTCAGTGTTTTTGCCTGATGTGTTGCGTTCAACAAAAACCTTGGAGCGATTGCAACAAGTCCTAATTAGGGCGTGTACAATGGTGATCAGTACAACATGGGAAGACGGAACCTGAAACATCCCAAGTTTTTCTGGTAGGATTTAGGACGAACTCCTCTGATGTCACTTGGGATAGTGCATTCTAAACACACCAACTTTCTGGGGAATGGTTTTTTATCATTTCGTTTATACTAAAGATATAAATTTGATGGTATGATACACCAATCCTCTAATAGCAGTATTGCGCGCCAATTTACACTCCTCATTCGTGAAATCTGAAGGAACTTCAGAAAAGTGAACACTCTATCGGGTTTGATGGCAATATAAATTTTGTTAACGCTGCTGAGACGGCTATTGGAGTGGTTTCTCTTCTAGAATGTTAATACTTTCGAGTGGTGCTGTAACACACATCATTCCATGTATTGTACTGAAATGGGACCCTACGTTCAGGAGTCATCTGTATGGAGCAGATATTTCAGATTTTTCTCTGTGCCGCGATTTTTTAAAAGCTCTGTTTCACTACGTTTTCTGCCTAAGTTGAAGCTGATGCGTGAAAAATCAAGTACTTTACGTCCACTCAATATAGTTTTAATACGGTATGCAACCTTTTCATAATGTAAGTGACACTGGGTACAGTTAGGTCATTGTGAGTGTTGCATTTATGTTAATGAAGACAGGACAACGAGCTACCCAGATTAAAGTTCTTCAGTCTGCGATTGTCCCACACAAATAGACTGAAGTTCACATAGACCATAATTCCTTTCCCACTTCTGTAGTGTAATCTTATTGGGCCCGAGAAATCAAGGTTGCGAGTGGGTGCTGTTCTGCGGTGACAGCACAGCATAACAAATGTACATTTAGACGAATCTGCCGACCAAACATACTCTACTAGGTGGCAACCACTTTTCGGTTGGACGGTTCTAATTTTTCTCCAAATTCGTCCTTTACCCAAAACATACTACATACATCAAACATACAAATAAAAAAGCAAGCACAATTACTCTACTTGATTTTCGTCGTCATTTATATGTTCCTCTGATCAGCGACAATCGGTCATACGTGAAACAAATGCTAGCTTCTTAGAATTCACGCAGTCCTTCCATTAGCGTTTACCGTTCATCAGTTGTCTTTGGAATGTTACCGCCTTTTGTCTGGAAACCGTCTCTACCCGGAAAACCTCCAAATGAACTTAATGGTGGGTGATCAATGACAAGATGCTTAAACGAATGGGTGGTTTGTGGAACAGAGCGCTTGTAGCCAGATAAGATGTGAATGCCCACCATTAATCCGAGCATGCATACCCTATGGCCGTGGGTCTTACAAAGAGTTGAAGCAAACTGTAAATCTCATTCTGGACCCTAAGTGCAAAGCAACATTCATCTTAACAGCTAAAAGCCTTTAGCTAGTGTGCGCGACGGAGAGAACAACATGTGCATTGGCGTTGTGTTGCCTCCATTTAAAATGTTATCAATCAATATGGCGTTGGGAAACTCCTTCATTATCTGTCCAAAGAGAGTTTCTTACAAAAGCCAAAATTTGGATACAGTCGTCATAGTTAATTTCACAGTTGTTGAGAGTTGGTCCTTTGTTTCTGATGAGGACCTTCTGCGTCCAGTCTAACGAAGGGCCTAGTCATACTCAGGATCTTGCTCCATACTTCCAGTTTTGGCATTCCACAATCCGGAAGAAGGTTTTGAATTAATTTAGGGGCTTAATGTAAGCTGATGAAAGAAGCGCTCACTTCTGCTTCTAGCCGCCACCAAGTCATTATCCAAGTTCCGTGTTTTATCTGTCTAGTCCTCTACTCTGTTAGCAATTGTAGCGTGTAATGATACACTTATGTAACACCTTACCTTGCTGCAGCTGGAAGCTGATGTGATTACAGATTGCTAGTTGACCGTATCATAATTACTTTGGTTGAATATGCCTGTGAGCGCACCGCTGGCCGAGGAATCCTACTATTTTATAGGGGTAGTTTTGGGACTTCCAACTACTACACAACTTGACATCTTTGGATCGATCAAGGACAAGACTAACGACCATGATATAAAAGGTTTAAACGACAGCTTTGCTCACAGCTAGCTCGTTTACGTGCAGAATTTTGCCGCCAGAAATTCCTCACTCGGGTGCAACGTTGTGGTCCTTGTTTTTATTTTGACTGACCTTAGTAATTCTTCTACAACCCTTGCACCGAAGCAAGGGTGGTTGGGAAAACTGTTCACTGTTCTCGATGAAGTACTGTCATTTGTCACATGGCGTGTATCTACTGACTGAATGAAATGAAGCTGACGGAAAACTTTTTCCGAAAAAGACCAATCTGACTATTTTCAGACTAGCACCTGTGTGACCTAGGAAGATAGCACTCTATCGAGCTTCACTGACTGCTCTTCAGAAACCGGCAAATGGAGTGCGCATTTTAATTTAATGCTAAACTGTGGTGTACTATGGCTTTCATGGGAACTGAATAACAAGGTTTCCCACCGGAACCAACCAGTTCTGTATGGATTTTGCCTCGTTGTGAATTGACCTCAAAAATCATACTTGTTCACTTTGTTGCCAGTGTTTCCATACACCTGCTGGTGTTGCGCTCAGTTCCGACACACAAGTAACCCAATTCCGACCAACTAAATGAAGCGTCCAAAAATAACGAATCTTCAGAATTTCGGCAAAATAACCCGTAAGCAATTATATGGTCACCTTAGAGCTACTGGGTAAAAACAAGCAATTTTTAGGCAGAAGCCGTGGCATACTTTCTTATACAAATCTGAGAAATTACAACACTATGCCATAGATCTGTGCCAGTGGATTGATAAGAGAGAGAATGTTTTTCAGATGTTTACATCAGAGCTAGATAAGTGGTTGAATTACGTACGTGTTAATACACCAGTAGGGTAGCGAACTGCGACATGATTGCCTTCAGAGTCAAAACATTTTAGTCTTGGTGCGCCTGATCCCTCTTGCGGCGGCTTTACTGGGGGGCGAATCCCATGAGAAAGATGGACAGTCTCCACCCGATCCGATGAGAAATGCAAGGCCTGCTTCGTTGTATGGAACCAATTTTCTCGTCACCTTTCTGGATCAGTAAGTGGCAATGTTGATCGTTTAGATGCACAGATTTCCCCACTCAATTACGCTCTCCAAATTTTAGAAAACAAATTAATATGATGGTTTCAAATCTCATTGCTCTTCATTCGCAGAAGTCTTAAACATTAGTGAAGATTGTCCTTGTCATTCAAAGTGATCGCACAACTCGTCCAGTTTCTCAACACACAAGCAAAACGTTAGAAGTTGTCACTTCTTCCCCAAGTCTGCCTCGCAGAGGCTTTGAAAAAAACCCTTTATATGAAGGGGGCAGGTTCTCCCACTGACTACCCTGGCTAAGCAAGAGAGAATGCCAGAAGAACTGAAACCTTTATATTGGTAATTCATAATTGGAGCCATTATGTCAATTCTTTTTAAAATGGCAAATTTAACAACGACATCTTACAGTTGCTCTCCATCTCTTATTTTATAAAAGAAAGCCCAGAATATTAACATTTTTTGCGATAAGTTTGACAGCCTGTGGTGAAATTTCCATTGGGCTAACTTGATCGGATGCTTAACTCTTGATGTTAAAAAAGCGTATTGTTGTGTAGGTACAAATCAGCAGTGTAATTGTGCCCCACGTTTTGTAAAAATACAAGAGATATGGCTACTTCCAGAACGAACATTCGGGAAAATTTATTCGTGTTATAATTTGAAGCCCCAAACGATTCATAAGTGTCAGTCATAAGCAAAATTGCGTGATGTACATGATGTTCATACAGTCTAGCGAGATTGTTCAGCTTGTCTTTGCATGCGGAACCTACATAAGAAAAGTTCTGCAGCGTCATGTTCTTGGGTGTTCACGTTAGCTTTCGTTGTGTCCCGTAGTTAATTAAATGACAGTTTCAAATTTTCTGTTCGGAGCAAGGTTGAAACTATGTGTTATGCACCAAATTTCAAACTAATTTCACGTAAACAAAATGCATTTCGCACTGGCATTAAACTCACTAACTAAATACGCGACAAAGAGACTGCTTAATATCACAACTGACATGAAAAGAAGTTACCGAATTTCGGAAAACGCTTGGAACCGATTCAGTAGTCATCGTCTTCGGAAACGTTTGGTAATGATCGGTAGATTTCTTGATGGCCAAAGTTTCGCTTTTGACACAACAGCTTCGTCAGGTCAAGTGACTAGGTTAGGATGTTGGTCGCGATTTAAGGTGGAAGTAGGACCAATCATCTCAGTCAAGCTAAATCTCTCTTAGGTGTTGGCCGAGGGATCGTGTGTTAGGGTGGATCATTAAGTGTTGGGCCGATGAGAAAACCTACATAGATTCGGGTGCAGCCTAAGGTTCAGTTCACTTAATGATCCCTCTTGAACGTCGTTGACACTTTCCGTCCATCTCTGCATGAGCTAGTGCTACGCTAGTTGTGTAAGCAAGAGGGAGTTTGTGAACTGTGGTCGGGTTGAATTATCGCCCTCCTGTTTTTGCTAATGATTCTACGTGCATTGACAGGGTCGAATGTCGACTTGGCTTATCTAAGACCGTTTTCCCTACGCCCTCACTTCTTTTCACGCTGTGATGCTTGCTTGGTAATTTCCACCGCCTCGGCTATCAACCGTTGTGATGTGAATCGCAGTCCCCGTCTTAAAACCTTCCCACTCTTCAGGTCTATTCATGTCCTGTGTCTCAGGAATGTACCGTCGTCTCTGAGACTTTTACAAGCATTTGGTGTTCCTCCGCATTCTTTTGTGCTCACCGATTTTGGTGCGCAATTCCCTGGCATTTTGTTTTATGTACACCTTAGTGCAATCGTTGCATTTAATTTTATACACCTCTTTAGTCCTTGCAGCTGAAATGGATCTTTCAACTGTACCGAAACTGAGCGTAGCGTTTTTTTCTTTCTGAAGAGTTGTCCGAATGTTGGCTAACTTTATAAGTCTCCAAGTAACCTGCTTTATATGGAATGACTGTCGTGCCAATGCATTTTTTGAGGGGTTCTAGATAACGGGTGTCGTTTTCATCTAGTGTCACCCAAGTTCCAAAAAAATGTCACAGGTGTATGTTAAATGGTTCGGCATTTGCATTCAGCGTGTCAAGAACAAGTAATCATCAAGTGTCGCGACGTTAATTTGAAGCTACAGGTTGTGAGTAATGTCGCGGACTGCTTTGTTGTGTAAGAAACCTTGTTTAAGATCCGCCTCCACGTGACAACTATGCTTAACCCCTTCATTTTTTATAGCGGCACCAAAGATAATCTCCCTTAATGAGGCTCAATCCGTGACGGGAACCGTGATACTATGTGTCTCACTTAGCTATCTTTGCAAATTTGAGGTCATGATCCCCACGAATCATCGTTCACTATACTAAGTGGCAAGTACATTGCACATTTTGAGACGCATTGGGCATCGAATTCGTGCATGGAGGACGTGGAGTACGATTGATAGTGAGGAAGAATCTTTTGATTTTCCTATGAGTTAAAACCCAATAAGAGGGAAGAACAGAAATTTAGGGATAGATATAAGTGTCCGGAATAAAAAAATCTAATTTTGTTGGCCAGATCAAAGTGACTGGGATGAATTTTAAAAAGTGACGTAATGGCCCGAAAGCCGTTCGTGCTAAACGAGATTCAAATGGATAGGGTTACAATATAATGAGTTGAGTAGAGGAAAATGCAGGTTGTGATAATATAAGTTTGGTTTTTATCTCATTTGCGGTCAGTGAAAAGTACTGGTTGGTTGTGGAAATTCGGTTGCCATAATAATAGTTTTGTTTGCTGCTGTATCCCTCCCGTCAATTTTGGCCTCCTGCAGTTGCCTTTATGGTAGACTGAGGTGTCTGGATACTTCATGCCTCTCTGAAATTACTCCGTGCTTATTCAATATACCTATACTTGGTGGTGTTGCAAGTAGCGTGCTTCCATTGCTGTCAAAGATACAGGAACTTAGCATCATGACGAATGACAGACTGAGCTGCTAATGCGAGAAAATATGTCGTAGTGGTTTTTCCTATATTAAAAGTAGGGAAATTTAAGCGGATTTTACATAAGTATTATCACATTTGAATATATGCATCGTGCTGTGGTTTTGCTTGACAAGTAAATCACTGTTCGTAATGAAGCATAAAACTTTCCCGGACCTAAGTAGCCTAACGTATGTTATTTGAAAACGGATAACAGTTCTTTTGCAACCTTTTTGGAGGGGCTAAATTGTCGTATGATAAATCCATAGGAAAGCTAATAAAAGTTACTTTGTTTTGACGCTAAATAACCAGCGACAAAATGAGACAAGATGGAATCAGGCAAATGCAAATGCGGATGCCAACTGCTTCACACCGATGAATCCCAGACAAGGACTCCTTTTTGTATTTTCGAGGGATTATAAACGAGACAGATTTGTTCGCACCCTTTTTCAAATGAGAAATTTGACGAAGGTATAAAACTGAAGTGCAAATTAGGGGAAGAAATGTCCGGTATATTTCGTTGGGCAACTGCTCAGAGTCGCAAGAAGAAAGAAACGCTGAAGAGGAACCTCCTCGTCAACCGTGCACAAACTGTTAAGGAGATCTGTGAGCTTTCATCGAAGTTAAAGATAAGCACAGTTCTAAATTATCAGATACTTCTGCTACACCCGATACATCCTAAGAGCTGTTGATATCGAGGTGGTCCCTATCTAAAAGCCTTGAAAACCACAGAATTCTATCTGCTCAGGCCCAGCCAACTCCCGAAGGACTGATAACACGCGTATAATAGTACCCCTTGGAAAATAGGGTAAATAGCTTGGAATCCGCCTGCGTCATTTGAAAAGGCGGTTGGAACATGCTCGCTAAATGGTTATACACCAATGAATAAGGTAACTAGCTGCCCTCATTTGCAACCCACATAGATGTCCAATCAAACAGTCTCCCGAAGGTTGATCGCATACCAGTCAACATATATACAACTGTCTATTTCCAAGAAGGTAACGCACAGTGATAGAACCGTTAAGTTACTAAAGGAATCCGCCAGTTATCCGCCAGTTATGTCCGAAACACATGGTCCACAGAACCCCAAGAATGATCTAAACAGCACAGATTTGGCCTAGGCAAATGATGTGTGGGAATGGGTGCTAATGGCTTTAGAGCGTGTATATTATCAAATATGATGTCTTACGATTTTGTGGTATCCATGAGGCAAACGTGCATTATTTTCGCCTTCTGCCGTTGGGCTGCGCTACTCGCGCCAATGCGGTTCCCGATTGTGCCAACACTCACAAGGTATCACGTACTTCAAAGCCTTTTAAAACTTCACTCGATTAACAAGGCTATATCAGAAGTGTTGTTCGCAACCAGCGTTTTCGGATTTCTCTCACTTACAACATCTAACAAGCCGTCGAACGTGAGAACTGTTGAGGGGCTGGCATTCCTGAGTACGACTGTGTACAGCTAACAACATATTACATGTCGAATAATATCAGAAGAAAACTAATGTAGTATGTTGTTACAAGTAGAGTGTACCCGCCGTTGAGTTGTTCATAATACAGAAGTGAAATGATCACCTGTAATTCACTGTTAGCTCGATTATAAAGCTAAAAGAATATATTCTAGACTTCCCTCTTATCTGCCTTTTACCAACGTGTTAGCAAACAAACCAATATTGTACACCATTCGTGCACAATCGTTTTTGTTTTCTGGGAGAACGTGGGTGCACACGCGTACGAATATAACCATCATTCACAGCGACACTCTCACCAAGTAGTATTTGAATACTGGATCACCTGATTAAGGTTGCTTGAATCAGATCCGTAAGATTGTTTAATGCGAAGAAATGAAAACATTTTTCCATTGACTTGAATGGACATTTTTACACACGAGGCTGAGATCATGCATTGTTGCCATCCGAATAGCAGACAGATTCATAGCATGTCGTCACATGTTGTCACATCAGCAGGGTTGTAGAAACCCTCATCATATTACAGCTATACTTGCACTTGGTGTACTGTAAAACCAAGGGGAATATCCCTATGTTCTTGACCATCTAACAGTGCCACACAAGTTGGGACTTTGTTGATTTCCATGCAAATGTACCTCGTTACATAACGTAGGCTAATGCACGCAGTGTTTGAACTAATGTCAGTCTCATTTTTAAAACTTCGCTTACATTCCTGCGTAAATTATAGGCCCATATAAGCAGTGAAATAGTATACAGATCATCGATGAACAAAATATTTGTACTAACTACTGCGATTAGGGCGGCTGCACAACACTGAGACATAATGAAGAAGAGGAGGATAGTTTGCCAAAATCGCAATGATGAAGCTTAGTTTTAACAGTGAGCGATCACCGCAATCTCGACTCTAATGTCCTTGCGTGAATCAAATCATCTGTCAGGAATACTCACGTTTTCAAGTACAGGCCCATGTTTAAATTTGCACTGCACGAAACGTGACTGAAGTTTGTAGCTAAAGCTATTTTTCCCGTTTCATTGACCCAAAGCGCTTCAAAGGATAGTTTGTTTTTACTTTCTAAAGTTGGCTGCGGTGGCTGAAGATCGGTCATGTAAATTTAAACGGTAGTAAATTGGAGAAAGAGGCAAAGATGTCAAGTCACTTCGCCTCGTATTCAAACTGACTAATTATAGTTATAATTGCCTTGAAAAGTGTGTAAATTCCCTTTGAGTTTAACCGTGCTCATGTGCACTCAGGTCGTTTTCCATATCAGCACAAAATATTCTCTTGGAAAACGACAGTGGCGGTTGAAAATTCATTCATCTAATATCTGTGTTATTGGTTGGAACCAGGGCATACTGCATGTGGCCTTGGTTTTGAAAATGAAAATGCTCAGTTCATTCATTAGTCTGAGGATATTCTTCTAAACTCAAATGGAAACATTCTTATTATCCTGTTTCGAATAAAAGGCAAAGTACTTAACTCGACATGCGTCGTGGTTAATGCCCCTAATGTGTGTACCGTTACGATGTGCCTTTACGCTCAAACAAGAAGAGCGTGGTCTGTTGTCGTACAAAGTTGGAAATGGGAGTACTCGGATATAATCTATGGCACATTTAAAACGCAGTGAATGAAAAATGAGTAACTGGTTCCTCACCATTTGTTTTATTTGTCATTACTATCGCCAACGCTTTGGTAAACAACACGATGTTCATTCATTTTTATTAATAAACTGTCGGGTAGAAGCCCTGAACTGTAGATTTTATTGCTTCTAACGAAGACAATTTTATTCATGGAGATTTCTTCATATTTCAAGGAGCATCTGTGTTTTAAAGTTTTGATTCTTTACTGGATGGCTGCATCAGCTTACCAAAACTGTTTCCGTTTTCAGCCGAACCTGAACTGAGAGACAGATACCAAGTTGATGTTCCTGCGAAAGACAAATTACTTGGACGAAAACAAAGTGAGGTCACCTTTTGTATTGATTTACTTACTTGATTACCCCATTTTTCTGACGGACAACAGGTATCAACTGGTCTTCTTTACATAGTGGTGATGACAAGGGTAAAGATTTTGGAATAGAGCCAAAAGCAATAAGGCATTTAGTAGAAAGTCCGGTTTACACTTCTCGCCTAAAAAAGAATGCAGGAACTAAATGTATCCACTACTTCAAACTGACTAGCTCAGTAACCACATCCATCATTATATGACTCACGATGATATTTCACCTTATTGTCACACATGGAGAGCACCTGATGTGTTCCGGGAGAATTTACCTACTTTCAAGACATTACTTGCCTCCAGAAATCCTTTATCGTACGGGAGTATTGCAAGTTTAACGTTTCCATTTTCTGCAATTCATATTCCAATCACAAATAAAACCGTTCTACTTTTTTCTGCTCACCAGAGATATCAACGCGATTAATTTAGTCAAGGTGAAAAGTAAAATCTTTCCATGAATGATTCCAGGGTTCTTGTTTCGCCAGTTCTGTGAACATTCTATGAATGAAGCTATGTAAAATCAGCATAGATTCACGCAATTTATTTATGAGACTAGACTATGCCACAGATCAGGACTAAATACTTTTACTGTGCCCTCACGGTCTTGGAATTCTTCTCTATCGGAGTGACAGTCACAACACTACAGTATAAACAAGCTTGTCTGATCAAACGGGATAATTCCGACCTATGCGGCGCACGCTAATGAAAAGTGTAACATGCCAGTCTGCCGTATCCTATGCTACTGCTGGCATTGCCAGCAATAACACGCATTGTCACCAGCAAAATTCGAATCCGGCGATTTTCCTATCTGTAAGGGACTCACCGGAATAACTACGCTGGGAGGAAGAATGGGCTGTTCAGTTGGGTAAATTTAATCGGGCTTCTTGGGTTGGTCGCAGAATTCACTGGCTTTCAGGATTGAATTGGATTTTTAATTACCTGGATTTAAATAAAAATACCTTGTGAAGAAGACAGCGTTACTACACGAGATTTGCCAAGTTTTGATTCTGTCAGAACATAAGACTGAGGAAAACACACGGACTGCATCTACTTGATTACCTTAAAAATGGCAAAATCGGTCGTCAGCTGTCGAGGGTTTCCCAGTAACCTTATGATTTGCCTGTAGTGTTTGGACAATATTCAACTCAGACTGCTCATTGTCACTGAGTTCAAGTACACTTTACTACTGACAGGCTGAAATGCCGGTTTACTTCATCCACTTGTGGTTTGTCTGGTTATGCAACTGAGATAGCGGATAATGTTTATCCTGTGCATTTTACCCAATACTTCTGATGCGTCAGCAGAATTCGACGACGAAGAATTTTCCTCAATCGTTTTGTATTATTCAACACACTAAGCTTTGTGTAAAAAACCTTTTCAATGCCGAGGCTGAGTAAATAAGCTTTCACGCATATTTAATGAAACAAGCAGTTGAGTGCGATATTTTGTACTTTTATTATTTGGTGTTCACGTATGCCCGAGCAGTTCGCCAAATAATGATGCTGACATATTGATTCCCATGTATTTCTAGATGCATTGTGCCATGTGTTCGCTGTTCACATCATTTTGGTTGAAGGCAATATGAAACATTCCTAATCTTCTTTGGGTAAAGGAAAATATACACGTAGATGACCTGAGTCTCTGTCCATATTGTTAGGCGGTAATTTTTCTAGACCTTTGAATCCGTCATAACCGACCGAGTAAATACCGTGGCTGAGGAACCCTCCGGGGGAGTATCTGGGCTACAAAGCTGTAATCAAGAGCGTAGTGACCTCGGTTACAAGAACTGATGAATGTCTATCTAATAAAACACGTAACGTTGGCATCCATAAAGACATACCCAGCAGCCGATTTGCAATTCTGCACGTGTAAATGTAACAATTGCGTCAGATTATTAGTAAATCATGATTCTTATATAAGCCGCATTTTTCGCGTTATGTACAGACAAAACAGAATAGTCAACTTTCTACACAGAAGGTCTCAAGTTAAGCACTAACTAATTCTGGTCTGCCGAGGGGTATATTCCAATTTTGAAACACATTGGAACACCGCCTAACTCTGTAAGGTGAAGCATTCGACCATGCCACATTTTCAGCCTTTGTTGCGAGTCTATTTTTACATCCTACGCGCCGCATACTTCCACAACATTTTTATGATGGTTTATTTTGGGTTGCGTTTCTTAAAATACATCGTTTTAAATACCCACTGTTTAACTAAAAAGAAGAACCGTTTTTCGCACAAGACGAGCATCAAAATCTGAGACTTTAATGTACACTGTATCATATGACAAGCAGAGCTTCGTTACAGGCATCCTTCTATCGTTATTAGAGCCCAATGCTTTATCCCGACATATTACTAACTGGTGGTCACCTCTTCGTAATGTTGCATGGATTTATTATGCTAAGCCTAGTGGAACGAAAAGTGTGTTTCTTGGTCAGTTCGACATTGGGCCTCCTTTTTTACTGGAAACGAGCACGGGCAGTGAGAGCTGCCGCACATGTGGCGTAAACTTTGATTCTCAGATGCTTAATGGCCAGAGACAAGGGGAAACCTGCAAAAGCAAACACAACTCTGAGGATGAACAGGTTCTTATGTAGATCACTAGCAGGATGAGAACAAAACACACAAGGAGAAATCTCGATTTAAAATTACCAAATCTCACATCAGAAGCAATCCATAAGCACCTCAGAAGAAGTACGATTCCCCAACTTGGGCAGAGCTTCAACATAAGAACTTGTCACCCGAGGAACCCGTCGATACGTTATCACTTGTTTGGTTTCCAAGATTGACGGATTAGTGGCGATGTGTACTGTGCAAGTTGGATCTAGTCATATTTTGATCAGCTGCTCATGTTTGAAGATTAAGTGTTTAACCACTGACAGGAAAACTACGGGTTTGAGACTCACTGCACTTCGCCAGAGGCGCGCTGCTGAGTATTTTCAGTAAGGGTGAAAAAGCTGCACAGTGCTTTTCGGCTTTCCAGCATAGAGTGGCTTCAATGACGGCGATATCTTGGATGAAATTCACCCAAATTTCCTCACCGTACATCAAACGATAGAGTGCATAGAAATCCACTGTACATCTTTTTATTGACAACCTGCTATATTTTGACCAAGGTCAAGGACGATTGAACCAATTTAGGAACTCGTTTAAGTGAATTGAATTTAGCTTTTAAATAACTACAGTTCATTTGACGACTTGGTTTTGAGCTTTCGTACAGGTTAACTGACGCACCTTTTACTTTAATTAACGAAGTGATGACCTCCAAAATCAACTGACCCAAGTATCTTCACAAATGGAGTTTTCGCCTCATATTTGCATGGAAAACATCAAACATGTCCGCCAAGGTGACCTATCCTGGATTAGAGTTACCTGAACTAACTAAAGACCGAAGATATGCCCAGAGACTTAATTCAACGGCGGATGCTCAGGTAGAGCTAACCGCATGTTAGTTTTTTATTCCTTATAAAAGGGCGATTTCTAACCACTTAAATGGAGAATGTACATCAGATTTCACAATGCAATAAGCATTGATTTGTACCCGATATATAAAATACGATTTGTTCGCGTAATCTGTTAGTTGAGGCCGTCTTAGTTGCGTACAGGATAAAACGTTTCATACAGTAAAACTGCCGCAAAGTCAAAAGCACTTCGCATTAACAACTGGCTTGCTAGGAGACCAAATTTTAGTCAGACAAGTATGGTGAAATTTGAATAAAAACAGAGCCTATTGTTTCTGTTATACTGCCATTTCAGCAGGTCATACTACAATATTTTTTTTCTGAAAATGTCAAAGTTGCAGGCGTTCACTACAAGCAAATGTTTTCCAGATATTTTTATATGAATAAGATGATCACTTTTGGTGGAAAAAAATGGATCTGGCTCCAGCTACCCGTTGGCGCCGTTTTTCATTTTTTTCTCTCAGAAAATCAATAATGCATAACCAAATGACCTAGCGGTAGATAGTTCTGCAGAAAGCCCTCATATATAGGTGCATTATGTTTTCATCAGGTTTCAAAGTGTGCTGAAGGACAGAGATGTTTTGGTAGAATGATTGATGAACCTATGTATATGGAACCGCTTAAAAATGGGTTATGCAGTACGCAGCTATGTAGAGGGATTGCAAAACATTCTATAAGCACGCAAATGCAAGGGCGCCATCACTATACTTACGATGAAGATGGTTTTAGGGGGCATTTGCAGATCTAGGATGCATTTCGTCCGTCGGAATATCAGTCACCTAATATCCACGATTTTTTAAAAGTAAACCTTGACCCTACAGAAGCAGCAACCCTTGGTTGAACTTGTGCTAGCTTCATTAAAGCAGTCTTGGGGGCAAGATTTCATGTAAGCCGGTTTTCTCTCTAGACAACCCGCGCTCTTTTTCAGTAGCTCATTTTATGCTTCATTGCATTGGCTGAAATCTGCTGTTGCTACTTTTGAAAATTAAAAATAACACTTAGAAGGACCAGAGCGAGTAACGTGCTCGTAATTCTGGGTTTCTTTCTGTTCGCTCACTGTGACGTAAGAATATTCGGTTTACGAATTTATACGTTGCGATGCGAACTTGACTGTTTCGGGCTCACGGGAAGCGTCTTTACTAGCAGTTGTTGTGTTGCGTGTTATATTTTTTCGTTTGAACAGTAGTACAACTGTCATTCATTTTAGAATTCGTGGGCGGTTTGCCCACACCCCGCCTTTGTGTGGCCACCTATTGTGAACCACTTAGCATGTCAATATCATTTCCATATGCATTCCCCCTAATGGCATTACGTAACTCCAGCAGAATTGAGACAAACAATGAACTTTTGCGCATTTTTGATTAAAAATATCTTGTTCAGCTATCAAATTCACCTTAATCACAAACTCCCTTGGAAAGCATTGGGAGAATTAAAATGCTCATTGTTACGTCCTCCTAAATATACGGTCCTTGTAGTCTAAAAGAGGTATCATGCGACATGTCGCTAAATTATTAGAATGATCAGTATGAACACATTTGTTATTTGCTCCTGATTTTGAACGTTATGTGAGATTTGGTCTTTCATTCCGGTTTTCGAGTGCCTGTTTTTCTACAGATGTATTTCGATCTGCGGATACAACGAGATTAGGAGGCTTAATTACATTTTGTTGCCAAACAAATGGGGTCCTTCATTGCGGATTTAGGGAGGCGCGTTAGGTCCTCAATCAACATCAATCTAGCATTGTCATAGGTCGCTTTGAGTGCCATATTAGGCCGCAGTTGGTAGGAGACGAAATGACATCTTTGGTCTTTAAGGTATTATACACGTCCCTGTGTGGAGCATAAAGCAGACCTGAACCCTTTGCTCGCGCCAGAAACACACTAAAGGATCCGGATGGATCGTAGTTGATTCTTTACTGTAGCAAATATACTTCGATATTTTGTTCTGGTTTATCCCGTCACAAAACTTGTAAAAGAAAACACTAAATCCTGCAAGTCTTTGTTCGCTTAGCCCATAGATTTTTGAGTGTAAATGACAAACTGACAACTTTTGACTTTTGGATGATGTCACCGTTCACGTAGCGGCCTTTTTTTATATTATGCCAGGTTGTTCCTCGAAAAATTTGACACACTGAAAACTCTTAATAGCCACAAAAACCTGTGGATGCTTGGATTAACGCACGGGTGTAGCTCCTAGTGTCTCATAAATGCATCAAGGCACTCCTAACGAAATGGTCTACCCATTAGAACTACGAAAGTTGAAAATAACAAAAACTATGGAGTTACTGCACAAAAAATCATAAGTTTACATTGGCTGCCATATAGCGACATTTGCCCATAAATTATTTGGATTTAGATTGATTTTGCGCCAAATAGTTTCCAAAAAATGGCCGGTTATTACCTGCTGTGAATTTTGTGCAGTTCGACGTTATTTGTGATACCGTGCCACCAAAACTGTCACGACCATCTACTGCGGATACGGAGACCTTATTCCTGTTTTGAACCAGGGGTAGTCTGTAGGTCTTACCCCCGTATATTTTTAGATGTCGTTGCATGTAACCTTAACGCCTACTTCGGAAGTAACGTACACGCTGAGTAGATTGACTAGTAGATACCTGCTCATACAAATATAGTATATCCACTGATTGGAGTTGAGGCGGACAGCCTGATTTTGGATCACTTCTTTGGGGAATGAGCATCACAGCACATGCATTTAAGCTAAGTTGGAAAGTTTATTGGTTCTGCTCGTTGTGATGGTATGCAGAAACGTACTCCAGAGGATAAAACATCGTAAAAAAGAGATTCAACTGGGTTCAAGATAAGTCCTCCGTCAAAAACAAATTACTGAGCAAATGAGTATATTTGTTAAAATTTGTCGAATTTCGGTTCAAGTAGAACATAAAGTTGACGGAAACTCTGGAGTGCTCTCAGCTGATGAGCCCCTAGCAGGGCAACACCGGTCGTAGACTGCAACGTTTCTGAGCAATGTATTAAGTCGATAAATACGCATGTTATATCTTGGGAGGCGTTAACTACATTGCTGTCAAAGGTTGCAGCAAGACGGTATTGCACTGTTTCTCCAACGCAACCAACTTTCAAATGGTCAGTGGTAGCAGGATTTGGTTGACCTTTGGGGTGACGGGCACGGGGTGAGAAAAACGTTCGTACGCTAGCATACGTCGTTGTGGATGTGTGGGAAATTATCAACGGGAAAAAGTCGGAGAAGCATTATTGAGGAGACTTGTGTATGCGTGTATAATGGAGTCTTTAGGCGTATTCCTGGATCTCACGTGTCATAACTGTGAGAAGAATACGGAATTTTCTGCATTAGATGCAGCTGTTTAGGTTCATCCTTCATGATAAATTGATGCCACTGGAAAGTAGTCTCACGGGAAAGTATCCCAGTTCCAGTTATGGATAACTGTCACATAGTTTGACTAATGTGAACTACGGGACGACGTAAGTTGAAGTGCTTCACAATGTAGTTTATCGAATGGCCTTGTAAAACAATAAATTTATGCCCATGACCTCCTAACAAGTGGGGATGATATAGAACTCTATCGGTGCTAGTTTACTATCCATACGTAATTCAGCGCCAAACTTGAAACTGCTAAGAATATTTGGTTTGAAATCTATCACCGACGTTGTTGCTTGGTCAATCCGTTATGCCTGGATTATGTTTGGACGAATATGGCTGGCAGACAAGCCCGAACTAACATTAAGCTTGTTTTGCTCGTTGAGTTGTTCCGTAGCTGTGTTCACCCCTCCAGTTGGTCGACTGCGATTAGATAAACTCCATCATCAGTTGTACGAACAGGTTCACCGTGAATAGTCGGTCGGTGAGTGCAGAAGTCTGCCGTTTTCTGGCCTAAGCTGCAAACGTAATCCTTCATCTTACTCGATTCGTTTCACAATGTCTTACCCGCATATTTGAGCTAACTGCCTAATCAGAACTCTTTGTATCTCTATATATTCTAGTTACATTTGTATGATCTTTTACAGATCTTGGTTGAGTTTACGAAATCCTACCGTGTATTTTTCTGGAAATGACTTTAGTATGGCATGGACTATCCATAACCAGTTTTCCTCTGACCTCGATTATACCAGTCTTTTCATTCTTTCTGCATTCTAGTAACGGTCACTGGGCCGTTACTTGTATTCTATGGCACACCCTTAGAACTAATATGTCGGGCCAGCTTTCCCACGGATGAGGCGAAAATGAACCCAAAAATTACCTTGGAATGGTACCACCGCGGAGTGCGGCGACGAACTCACCCGACACGTTCCGGCGGTATATTCATCACAGAGCGTTGGGTCGATTCTCACATATTAGAAAGCAGATTGCTGGTGACGTGGGCAAGTGAAGCAGATGCTGGGCAGTGGATCTGCCTCGATCGATCTGTACATTCAAATGGTCGTGGTATCATGGTCAAAGAACAAAATAATCCTGGTTTTGGACATGACCGAAGGGATGAAATTAATTTTTTGCCGATGAATCCTAATTTTTCCTTGACCAAAAACCAACTGTCCTCAGTTGCGCACTCCACCGCTGATATCGAGTTTGATCGGATCGACGTGATGGTTATCGGTAAGTCAAGTAATGCAAACAGGGATATAAATTTGCTACATCCTTCTACAGAAATATTACAAATAATCTTAGATATACCGGCCAGAATTGCTACTAGCAGCTGCTGGCCAAACAGACTGATGTAAGTGATGCATTAAAGCGTTTGATATATAATTATAAGAAATTGTAAGAGAGAAACACATGCAAAGCTTCACTTTTACAAAGGACAGAAAATGAAATAAAATCATATCTTATTTCCTCACACTTGAGGACGACTATTCCAACAAGCCTGTATACTTCTTCAGGCTGCTGAACGTTTCCTGTGTGTATTGGGCATGCCGCCTGTTGAATATGGATGTAAGCGATAATCTATGAAGCTGGTGCAAGCCCGAGGATATTGTGTGCCTACATTGCTCTACCAGACCTCAAGTGACGTAGCAAATAACCATGGAATTTAAGCTACATTTTGGGTATGCCACATTTAGACGAAGTTTGTTTAGGTATTTAGCATCCAGTATCGACAGTGGCACCGGTCTGCTTTTCTTCTCCTACGAAGAATTGGCTGCACGAAGTTGGTTAAGAAGCCGAAAGGGATAATTGGCGAACGTTTGCGCAAAATTCATGTTGTTAAAACGCAAACGCCCTTCGTAACCAAGTTAACTGATTACGATTTGTGCAGCTAATATCTACTGCCATCTCACTAACGGCTTCTGGAAAAACTTAAAACACACCTAAAAGATACAGAATAATCCTCTGTTGTCTAAACTTTGGAGTTTTATCTAATGCTTGCTAAATTATCTGAGTAGGGAGACACCAAATGACCGAAATTTATTTTGTTGAAGCAGTGTTAGAATTCCCAGCAGAAAATTGCTCGGTAAATCCGTGTTTTTTACAGTGTCCAGTTCCCAATTTGCACACTTTTATGTCATGTGGTCTGGTGGCACAGTGGGTAGCACGTTTTCCAGGATAAATGCTGAGCGCCAAGTGAACCAAGTGAACCACAACATGTGGGCATTATTGAGCAGTAACTGGCCCAGTGGACCTTGTTTACCCTGACCCAAATATTGAACGTCTGCGTTAGAAGGTTTACACACAATGTTTTTTTACTCAGCTTTCGTCGTTATTCGAGATATTTTAACTACAAAACAACAAATTGTTACAAAAGTCGTTTCCTCTAATGAAGCTGCATTGACTGGAGATTTTTAAAATTTCTAACAGACAAGAATTTCCATCGTGCTGAAAAATCAGCATGCTACAGTCTACTCACTTGGACCTACAGGTCTGCGTCCGGCTCCAACTGATTGTTCGCTGACCGGACGGGAAACCCTTCACGCAAACCCGATGCTGAACTTGAACACCACTGAATCAAACCCATCTGTTAATTACTACCACGCTCGATAAAACTAAAATGTAATTCCATTCGGAACTAGACAGACACTTGTGTTTGTTCTAGTGATGTATTTTGATTTTGGCGCCCCCCTGATCGAAAAATCACTATTAGCTAAACAATTCTTTGGCTGTATCTGTCGACATCGAAACTTCTTTGTTGTACTTTTGTTCGTGCATTGCATTGCTGGCAATGAGTTCTATTCATTATTCAAATATTGCGTATACTAGACCCGCATAGCAGATGAGAAATTTTGTCAACCTGACTACAGCCGAAAGCGCTACCATGAGGAGAACGCAAGTATACAGTCGATCTATAGTGGAAAATGTTGGAAGCTCAGGTAGCGTGGATGGTCGTTGGTTTCTTCGTTGGGTTAGGCAATTCGCTTGCAACCGTTTCGTCACTAATCGAAGGTGCTAAGCACCCTAACAACGTACTGATGATGATGCCTCGGTTGGTGCTGAAACGTTTGGAATCACATTTCCAGCTCAGCAAATAAACCAACGACCATAGAGTCGATCCCATAAAACAGTAAAACGCATATCATGGTATGATGTTATTTTGGAAAGGAGTCATTTGAGCACATATTCGCCTGCGTACGAACACATCTTTTACGACATTATTGGCAATCGCCAAAATAGCATTATATTGAAATTTCTGCATAAGTTTCACAGTCATCTGGAGGTTAGGTACCAATTAATAGGTTAAATTACCCCGTGCCTGCAACATCAATCTTTATCATATTGTCAATTTTTTTCACCCAGGCAGGCGTATCCGGTATCCGAAGCTTCTGTCGGAAACGGCTGTGAATTACACAGCCTACAGTGATATGTCTGAAATGCGTACAGCAGTAAATCAAGTCCGGTTAAGCTTACATTATCAGACTGAAAAATGCAACACCAAGTACGAAACTGACGAGCTGTCACTGTATGATAAGAATACAAATGTATGGTATGGCTAATTTGATATTACAACGCTGGCCAGGCAGCATGTTGTTTAGCCTAATGGCTTGAAGACAATCGACTGGGCATCAAAACCAGAGAAAATGGTCAGCCCGAACATAAAAAAATAACAGAAGGGGATGAAATGGTTGAAAGTCTTTACCATTGACGCAGCCTGGGATGTGAGAAGGTAGATACTTCTAAACAACATTGCTAAAATGCGTCTGTTTCTTCAAACTAAAGAGTTTATAAACACGTCAAAATTTGCTAATCTGTGATCTCCGAATGCACGGGCCTGCCATACCAGCCCGAACAAACTGGACCACAGAAGCATGCCAAAATTGCTAATCAATCGTAGTTGATGATGCCGGGCGAAATTATTTTGTTGGCACTTAACCTACAGGGCCTAGAGACCTACTGAAACAAAACAATTCATTCGTTTCGCTCCACATCAGACTTACCGGACCCAACAGAATCTTCATTGGCAGTCACCGCCAGTCCAGGTGAGTTTACATAGGGCATGTTGAACAAACTCAGCTGATTTAATTCATTGATGCAGCATGAACAGATATGGTTGCATGGGGGTCTATCACCTTCAGATTTCTCCTAACAAATTATTAAGAGTGCCAAGCCGAGTTAGCATGTCATATGCTTTTTATGTTTGCAAGATTTCCGAGCGGTATCTTATCATTTTATTTCAGTGCCGGCTTATATGCCCATGAATGATCAGGCGCCTCAGTCGACAAAACAAAATTTCACAGCTGTTGTAGCCAGGGCAGGCTCTTTAAGGGGATCTCCACGACTTTCTCTCCGTCCAGGAAATGCGGTCCATCGACGAGCATGTTTCGTACGTCTGATTTCCGTATGTACAATTTTCACTCTAACCAATCAGTTCCTTGTTCGAACCTAGACACAGCGTACTTAGTCCCCATCTACCACTAATGAATGTTTGACATGTACGTACAATCTAATCCCCCCCCCCACCAAACAGATGAGAGGAAATACACAATTCGCTTACTCATGCCTTTGTACAGTGAATCCAACAGAATTACACCTGTCACTATTTTACTTTCATCTTTGCCTACACTCTATATGAGCTTTTCAACAACATAGAAAAGCATCACATCTTATGTACATAAATATGTGGTGCGCATTTTGTCAGCAAATACAAAGTTCGGTAAAACTGTTGGATTATACACGAAATGGTGAATTATGGCTAGCTACTGGAGCATTCACAAGGACGAATTGCGGCGACTGAGAGTAAGACACTTTCATCCGTTTTGACAGCATAAGTAGCCAACCTGCAAGCCCCTAAAAATGGTATCTGGAAGTTGGGGTGCTTGACAAAGTACTTTTGAATTGTCATTGGGAATGTCAAAGAGGAAATGCGGTTACCGAAATGAAAAATAGGGATTGGCTTTGGCGTAGGACCATAAGTTATCAGTGTAAGGCAGCTAGCTTGAGTAAGTAAAATCAGCGTGTGCTCTAGTGCATGGGGCGTCTAAAGACCAAATTAAGAACTACAACCCAGTCATAAGATTACAGTGGTTGAAATTTAAAATCCTGTTAACCAGAGCGAAATACGTTGCCCTACTTTATACTTGTTCCACGTTGATAGGAACTCCTAAGGAGCGAAGGATTTCCAGCTCATCGAGAAACACAACTTCAGCCGGCAATGAGAAGAACGAAACAGACGACAGGTTCACTGCTTTTACTAACCATGTCCTTACCATTTAACTCCAAAAGGCCATGTTGAAAGTTCGTCCGGGAATAGAACAATCAGAACACTGTTTAGAGCCCTGAATGCCCATGCGCACAGCAGATCTTGAGTGAGGTAACTCTCCTCTAAGAAGACACTACAAAAACTCGTGCACATGACTACCCGAAACATAGGAATACAACGCTAAAAGTTGCTACAGATGTACACCTTCATGGTGTCACATATGGAGCGAAATCGTCAAACGTAGTCAGCGACCACATCACTGAAAGTATTTCCGTAAGCCTACCATGTCATTGGCATCATATTCGCCCACCCTTGTCTGAACCGTGGGTGCCGTTACTTTCCACTTGCGTTTTTTTCAGGACAGTTCGCACAGCCTACTTACAGAAACACTACGTGTCGCTGGTTATCAATAAGGCTGGCATAGTTCAAAATTATGACAATTATGTGGCTTGTATGAAATTATTTTAGACACCTGAATGTCGACACATTGCTGTTTGGCAACAATTGTCTCAAAAGTGGAATATCGCGAATTGCGAGGCTGCAGAATTATGAAGAAAGTGAGGAGATTCATTAGGGCTGTTCATATCTAACTAGCTTTGGAATCATATCTTTTGTCGCCAAGTAAAGAACACCGGTAAATCTCCCTTCGCAAGGCGGAAAAATAATCTTTTTTAGAAAAATATGCGCCTCTTAAGATTTCACTTGAGGTAACCGAAGGTATTTTGCAGTCCGGCGCTAAATGCGCTCAAGGGCTCAAGGAGAACCCGTTGGAATCAACCTTCCCTGCGTGTGACAAAGTGGTTGCTAATTATGTGTCCAGCTAAATTCCGGTCATTAATACGTGATATCTGCACAAAAACCCGTCATTTTCAGACGGGCAGTGCTCACGCTATGAGAAAGGCCTATCATCATGTACCGGTAATTTTCAGACTTTGTGTTTCCTTCAGATATGTCACCTAGGCTACAGTGCAATGGAGATCTGTCAGCCTGTCATGTTTTAAGACTAAATGTCTGGATTTGTAGAGCAGTCACAGCGAACGCGCATTACAGATATACATTGTTAAATTGCTCTACATCTGGCTATCATTCACAGAATGACCTGGTAGTTCTGTATATACATTCATGAGAAAACAACAGTTGGTCGACAAAAATGGTGCTCACCAGCTTCAAAATATTCTGATCAGTTCAGTATTCCTGATATGAAGCCAGTTATCCATAATGCAGAAAATAAATGAAAAAAGGTTCTTTCCCAGGGCCGAAACCTACTGGCTGTAGAAAATATTCTCCTTGGAAGAACAGCGAAAGCTTTTTCGTGCTGCGCGTACGAAGCTGGATTCGTTTCACTTTGTCACTACTTAGGCGGTGTCTCAAAACCAAGATATATCGGCTTATTGGTGTTCGAGCTGTTACAAGACGGGTGGAAACATGCTCCGCACTTTTGCAATAAGCGGCTTGGAAATCTTTGAAATGAACAGGCAAAATGCTTAAGCCTAGTGATTGAATATACTTTTTGAAGAGAACAAAAGACGGCAGTTACTCAAAGTTGCGGTAAGCTGCTATTGTCGCAAAAATCTCGACTTTGGACGGTGGGATTACCGGTGAAATTCCTCAGAACGAAAAGCACGACAAGCAATGTTTGGTTTCGCTGATCTTCATCAAACGGAGAATTTTGTTAGCAGTTTTTTATATTCATGACGAAATGGTTTGCCAGCGGATTAAGCATATCTGTCCCTCACTCTTCAAGCAGACATTGGTATGTTTTAAGCACTTGTCAAAGACAAGTGATTGCAACGCAGATGACCGAAACGTTTAACTAAGTAGAAAAGCGAGCTGAAGCCTACGGGTGACGCTAATAGGGTGAGCTTACTAGGTAGAATGAGAAAGTGGATATGTGTGTTCTAGTGTTCGAAATCCTCTATAGTTTAGTTGCGAAACAACGAATGATAGATCAAACCAGAACTTTCGAGATATAACTTTGACTGCACGTGAACAACCTTCTGGACGTGCAACTAGGGCCCTTCGATTTACACACCGGAAAACCGAATGCATTTATGATGGCGCAGTATGTCCATGAATACTGCTTTCGTCTACAGAGATACCTGCATGAAATTAGTCACTCAGGCAATAAGCACTGACTAGTACAGCAAAAGAACTCTTCCTACGATACAGAGCCGAAATGATGTAGTTCATAACCGAGTGGAAGAATGTCCTTGGAATGATACGCTAGTGCTAGTCTGAAATCTTCTAACAGTGCAAAACCATATTGAATGATATGACATTTATAGACACACATGTGCATGTATTTTATAAAATGCTGACAATGGAACAGTGAGAACAAGCACCTTAGAGTGTAAAAACATTGGAGTTATTGGTGCTTGCAAGGATTTCGAAATGATACAATTTGGGTGAGCTGAATGGCAAATGAGTCAGCTCCATCCCACAACTTACTGACTAATCAGCCAAATCAACCGAATCAACCAGTAGGAGAAGGACAATCCCAACAAAGTCACCTGCTTTATTATATAGGTTATCAGTAGTAGCGTACAAGGACATTCTTTTTATTTGTTCTTTACTATTATTATTATTTACTTATCCAACTCGCCGGAGTAAATGAGTGAAAAAAATTTTCGAACGCTGACTGAGCATTTGAAGCTGCAAGCAATACTGAGCTATTAATTACCGTCGCAAGAGTACTGAAACAGCAATCAAATTCCCTGTCTGAGTAGATATAATCAACAGAACCTGCCGAAACTTCTGCCCTTTGATACAGAATAGTGTTAAAAGCAGTTGTACGGAAAGTGTGGGTTCAGCTTGGACCATTAGCACGCATTTATGGCACAGACTTTTCATCAGCAGGAACAACCAGAAATCCTCCTCCCAGTGAAGCATAGCCAGACGTAGACAGATGACCTGATACGTAGAGATAAATTCTTTCACCACTGCAATCAATTTAGACGTTTGAAAGAGAGCAACATTTGTCTAGAAAATCATGTCCACGTTTGGTGCAGTGAGACAAAAGTTCCAGAACGACCACGCTATGAGGGAAAAGCATCACAGGCTAGATGCTAAATTGCCAATAATCTGAATGCGATCAAAATACAAAAACCAATTCAAAGTATGTGCTTGGCGTTAGATCTTTCTCGCCTAGTGGGCAACCTGCAAGAACAAATGTTCTACCTGGTTTCACATCGGACGGAAGTGTCACCTATCCCCTGAAATATTCGTTTTGAAAGATCTCGCCTAATATTAACAGGACGCAAAATAGCGGAAAGCCATCTTTTTTTAACTGTCGCGCTTGAACTCAAGTGAAGGCAGGAGAGAAATTTTCAAACAAACCTTAGGCAAGCTTTGATGTGATGCAGTCAAACGTTGAATTGTTCAAGCCTGACTTGTGTTAACAGACATGTGACTACTTTATAGACAACGGCAAACTGTATTTCCTGCGCTAGGTAAACCGACCGGTCCGAAAATTTATGCCTTTCCGGATCCTACCACACACTGCAAACTGGGTTGACCGTAAACTGCGTCGCTCCCGTTACGTCAGGCAGATTTCACACAAGGTGGATCGTTCAAGGACGCTGCATTGCGGGCATGTAGCAGCAAGTCCACAGTTGGGACTGCCCACAAACTCAGTGTTTTTTCTGGAGTTTCCTGAGTCTTCACTGATATCACCGAAAGCATTCAGAGTATCAGAATATTATATATATATATTTGAAGGCAGGTTCGGACGCACAAGAATCAGTGTACCACTATCAAGTGATAGTACAAACTGTGAGGACGGGGTGATATGCATTTAACTCTTTTGGTTTCCACAAAATAGCGCGTCACGCCTTGCAACTTCAGATCTACGATTCTGAGGAAAGTAATTAATCACACTGGATTGGTCAGCTTACCACACAAAGTTCGACGCACCCACGGTTAAATGATCATACTGTTGTAGATGGTAACTTTACTGTAAATTTCAATCTGCCTTATGTGCTAGACAGAAAGTAAAATACAAATATCCGCTTCTGATAGCTGAGGAGCACTTGCTGAAAACCCCTGTTCTTCTGCATCTGATTTCAGAGCCATTTATTAGCCATAATTTCACAAGTCACTTGTTTGCTCTTAAATTTACTTTGTGGTGCAATAGATCCACAACCAATAGAAAACAAAAAAGCGGTTTGTTCCCTGCCAGGGGGTGAAGCGGAAGTGATAGTATATATACATATATATATATATTAGTTTTCTAGCCATGGATGGAAAGCTTCTATTCACTTGTTTAATCTAGAATTTGTTTTCCATCCATAAAACGGATTGGTTTTCGAGCCTTTGGAAATTTCTTTTGGACAGTGGTGTACTTGTTTTCGTTGGCATAATCAGTGTTTTTGCATAGTTAACCAGCCGCAGAAATCGCATCGACAGATTTAGATACTTCTCCTCGTAGGCATACTGAATGCAACTAAACGAAGTAAGTGCGAAACATTCGTCTTCCCGCACTAGTAAGAAAACTGAAGAAGTGGTACTCAAGTATCAATGAGAAATCGCCGCCCTTCAAAGCTTCGACTAGTTCAGTCGGTCTTTTGAGATGCACCACCTTCTCATAGAGAAATCATGGAACCTAAGCGATCAACTTTTATGTACTGGAAATGTAGGCGGTGGCATCTTTCGATAACCAAAACTCGGTTTAAGTAAGGACGAATATAAAATCTGGAAACAAGTAATAAACCAGCTTAAAGAATTGCGAAGACTGAAGATTGCGAAACCTTCGAATGGTGCCGTAGAAGTCATAAATATCCCTTAAAACGCCTGCCGCGTCCTAAAGGGAGTGGTTTCACATCTTAACACTACGTACAGCTTGCATTGCTTTGGGTCAAACATTACCAAATATCAGTAAGAACTCAAGGTTTTGGAAAGAAATTACTTTTGCCTTCGGCCATATTCAGCTGCGTCTGACTTGTTAAGTACAGTCGGAAATGCAATCTTCATACAAGCATTTCAGGCATAGCAATTTGCCGTCTGGCCTTTGAAAATTGCAATATCGATCTGTTGAAGACATGAAAAACAAGGTTTACCCTACGTCTGTCGACACAAGATCAATCAGGTATCTACTGGAATGAACATTTTTAACCAGTGCTACAGGTACGCGCGACCACAGTAACTTCGGACGCCCACAGTCTGCTTTACATCGTTTTCAGTGTATGAAAAAGAACAGTTCAATTCACGTAAAATTGTCGACCAGTTGGATTTTCGATCCACAGTGTGCTTTTCACCTATAGGAAAAAACGGGAAGTGCAAGTAAATGACATTTCATATATGGGCGCTATGACATGCAGCTTTTTCTGAACGGCGAAGTGAAATACTTTTGGCAGATCACGCGGTCGCACATAGCTCGCAGGCGGTCATTTTTGTCGAAAAACTTTTCATGAAGATTGGAGTAAATTCTTCGTATGAAGTGCATTAGTTTTAAGCTTTCTGGACAAAAATCTATAAATGCCTACATACCAGTGTAAGAATCGATTATGCCTACTCCCCTTGTGAAAGGCTATGCCTTGATGTCATTTGATGGCTGTCCTACACGAACGGAAAACAAAGGATTTTTTTCTGATATGCCCCATTAGTCGTCACGTTTTACTCACATTATGGAGTCGCCTAAAGTTTTGTCACACGTTCTTATGCAGGTTTTCCGTCCCGGTTGATCTTGGCTCTTTCTCACTCCAGTATCTGGTAAGATGCCAATTCAGCAGCTTACTAGTCAACCAAGAAATGAAATGACACCTCGGTATGTAGGACTTTGAAGTGGATTGAGTACTTCCACAAGGAGTTTGAATAAGCTGGGCTGGAGTCGCATGCAGTGAACTGGCCAGTTTGAGTTCTCCTGGTAAAAAATGAGGCCTGTTCCGGCCACACCAAGCAACAAGTACTGTACACGTTCACTACGAACACCAAAAACATCAAAATGATGCTGAACAAATTTATACGCAGCAAACTACTCAGTAAGGTCAAAGAAGCTAGGACGACCCTTATCGGTCAAGCAAATAAAACCTACAATTGCCAACCCCAACCAAGAACGCAACTGTCTTTAGCAAACTCAAAGTCAATTAAAATTGGTATCCGATGAGTTCATCTAAGTTAGGCCACAAATACTCACTCCAGATGCAGCGCTCAGATGGCGTACCGACCGAAATAAAAAGCACCGACATGATGGTAAAAGTCAACAATGTTTTGTCCACATTTCGAAAATAGTAATAATTGTGGTTACAAGGATGACTACAACGATGGTAGTTGTGTCATTATTGACCAAACCTCCAGAAATCATTTGGTACGGCAACAGTATTTGGACCCTCCGAGTGATTGCAGTGAGTAAACCCCAACTTGACTTGACAACCAAGCTGCGCGCGGTAGCTGATGACCCCACGTATAACAATGATGCAGAGGACATCCTGCGACAGAGTCCAAACTTCTACGCACAATTCTCTATGCTGGGTCAGGGACATACACCGAACGTAACCTGCACACACAGGCAATTTCTAGGTTAGCAATGACCTGTACATTGATCATAAAGCAGAAGGCCTATATTGCCAAGATCATATTAGCTGTGCATAATCGCAAGTAATCTCCACCTACCACAATAAGGTTTCGCCTCGAGTGGTCATCCAACGGTAGTCACGTACAAGCAAATTTCATTAAAGCTACTCTTGAAATCGCGCGACTATCTTAATGTGTTCTGAAATATCTGGAATTTTGAACGCGGTTGTACAGCCACATTAAATAAGTGCTTCGGATCACCAAGTTGAATGTCTCAGGCAACGCGCAAGTGATAACAGGAAGCTAGAAGGCTTGCACATCCACATGCTCTCACCAAATTTTGCTAGAAAATATATAGTTGACCAAAATCCATTTTCCTGTTAAGAGTTTATCTCTTCAACAATCGCATCTCCTTTTTTGTGGAGAGCAACCAGAAAGTCGAGCTTTTTGCCTTAAAATTGATCGTTAGCCTTTCAAAATAGAAAGGTCTTCTGTCAGCCACTCAAGAAGAATAGCTCACAAAATTCCGTGACCTTGATACATTTTTGAGTTTGGCTTCCGTGGTTAGGTATGTTACGGTAACTAGAGTACTCTGGTAAAGCGAGTTAATTAGTGTCTTGGTTGCTGGATAAACTGCGGAAGGCATTCGGTGGCCATAAACAATGTCTGATACGGCGACTGCCAGTAAGAGACAAGCACACTTTCACCTCACTTTCACACCTTTCACCTATTTAGTAAAAGTGCCTGGCGAATCCACTGCCTTTTAAGATTCATTTAAGCATGTATATAGAATAAGTTCCTGAAACCGGGTGTGTGGTGTTATGCCTAAGTTAAGTTTTATCAACCTTTGGCCAAGCTATATTTCAGTGTTGATGGAGGTTAGCGCGCTCCGCTCTTCACAGAGATTTGTGAAACGCGCAATGATAATGACTCTTAAACCGGGTAAAGGCACTAAACACTGATTCAGGGCTTTTCAAAATAGACCTTAGTTTATCGACTTGGAGGACCTTCAGTGAATTTTTGGCCGTGGAAAGTCTACAATTTTGGTGACAAGGTACACGGTTCTTCATAGGTTATAGTTGCTGGGTTATTCCGTGAGATGCTCGCAGCCACAAGGTATAGCATCAAAGATAGTGCTTAAATGATTGTCAAAAATCTACAAATGTAAAAACATTGACAGACAAGTTGACATTCGTTTGCTCGAGGAGTTTTTCTCCATGATTCACCGGACTTTTGTCCATTTAAACCGCTTTCTTCTACCGTGGATTTGTTTTTTTTCCATCGTCATTGAGCCTACAACCAACGGTTGATCATTCTGAGCCGCTAGATAACTGCTAGTTTTTAGTTCATGTCCAAGAAATCAAACAAGAATGAAGGCTAAAAGGAACTGCCGATTTCATTGTGCGCCCCAAGCTCAATCATTCTGGTGTACGAATGCTCTACTTAAAGCATTGCTGCAAATGTTACACGGTGGATAACTTAATAACTATCAACCTAAAGAGACACGGCCACTGGCACAGAATGGAGACTAAACGACGTATCATACATACTGTTTAATATCAACTCATATGTAGAAACTTGGCGATTTTGCAACCATAACTTTCGTATGAGGCCTTATATGATATTCAAGGAACTATGTTATAAAAGAATACGTTTCTTTAAACACGTCTAAATACGCACTTTAGGAGCGATCGACGCTTTCATTTTTTTATCTCATTATTTTCATTCATACTATAAAGTTCGTGAATCATACTGTTATACGTTCAAAAACCAACTTACTTCCAACCTTTTATCTACTGCTTACTGGCATGGGGAGTAATGTTACCTAAAATAAGTTTGCGGATTACAACATTCGTGAAAGTTTACTTTTTTGTCGCCTCCGTCTCAGCATTTGTGCCCATTTTGTTCCACACTGTATAAAAATGCACCGTATTTTTTTTGTCGGACGCCTTAAACGTGAACCCCGGAAAATTGGACATGGCGGACAGGCGTGTCGCCAGCAAGTCACAAATAAGAACTTTTCAGTTATCTGGCACTGACCATAACCGGAACGTAAAAGGTATCCAAACGCCTACATGTACCTTTTATTTCTAAGGCTGCAATGAGTACTCATGTTTGATCCATAGTTAAGAAGTGACTTTGATGGCCAAAAAACAAATCAACGTGTCACTCAACATCGATAAACGCCCGTCAAACATCACCCATGGGGTATTTGCCTCTGTGAGCATACCCTTACTGCCTAAAAGTAACGATATATAGATTCAGATAATAGAGCTGAAAAAGAATTATTCTCGGATAAAATTTTGACCCATTATATTATCGCGGTTTTTAATGTGCATCACTTTGTCCTAGGTAATCTAAGGGTGGCACAGTCTGTCAAAGAAACTATAAAACAAGTGATCTTTCACATGCCTGACGATAAATGACTTGGAACCGAGTAGAATATTTCGTTGTCATGACATAGCACTCCAGTATTGGCTACAAAAAAGGAATAACAACTTTAACGGGGCCACAAAACGCTTGCAAGCAAGATGCACGCTTGAACTCACATAAGCTGGGAAACATGGAAGGAACGTTTAGCTCCAAGCGATGTTCACCTATCTGTGAGGGTACCAGGAGCTGCCTACAATAAGCATAACATTAAGTCCCGTGTTATAAAGTCGATTAATAGCGATTCTTTTACATTTGGGGTTTTGCGGGATAGGTATTTTGTTCATATTCACACCACTCTCGTTTGAACGGTCGCCCTCCTGTTCTGGCGTAATTATTCCGATGAGTCCATGAGTTCCGATGAGCTGTAATAAGAGCGAAACTCGAGTCCAGTGCTTCCCTTTGGTGTGGACTCATCGGAATAATTACGCCAGAATAGGAGGACGACCGTTCAAACGAGAGTGGTGTGAATAGGAATTTTGTTACAGTTTAAGGACGTTTTAATGATGTATCCCTATTATATGTTCTGACCGCATTTGTAACAACTGTTCAGGCTGATCGGGCTTGCCCAACCAAAGCTTTTACACCAAACTATTCGCATTACAGATTGAGCCTGGTTTTCTTGCGTATCCTGAGAAAAAATACTAACGAACTCATGAATTCACCACCGTATCGTGTTCAACAGTAACTTCTGTGGAGCTTCTGAGAGTTTGTTGCCTCAAGAAACCTACTCTAAATTTATGTTCAGTCGCCTAGTTATTCAACAGGCGTAAGGGGTTCAGTATCGGTGGGGTGGACGATGACATATAATTACACCTTGTAAGATAAACGATGATATTTTATAAACTCTCCCAGATGGTCCCAGTGAGATGGCGTTTCTGAGGGTTAATGTGGATAAAAGACATCTACAAAATGGTATATAACATACTGTTATCAAACACTGTAATCGTCTTCGTGGAGCCACCAGACCTTAGTAAATTACTTACTAAGTTTACAACTTCGCAAAATTTCCATCATTATCTGGAATAAAATCAATAATAAGGTTTATCGGCTGGAACATTGAGAGTTTACTAGGTTCCACCACCCGTGCAAAGTGTTGAAAGAAACCCACGGATAAACCTCACATATTTCAATTTCATTCGCTTTTGAGGGTCCAAAAATCTGCTCTTTATAGTCGCTTTCTCGTGACGCATGATTTTATTCATTATAGCGCAGTGCACTTTGTGAAAAAGTGTATGATTTTTTCTCAAAAATTCATAGAAGTCAATAACACTTGATACTGAGCTTACTGTTCCACCGTGAGAAACTGCTTTTTCGACTAATCATATCAGCGATTTTTGAATTCTGCCTTCGTCTCCATAAATGACAGACCAAATGTCTTCCTAGGTACCATTCATATTTGATGCGCGATGCACACTGGAAATTGTTAAATAATTAGGTTTCCCCAACTGCATAACTTGAAGGAAACTGGACAAATGACAGACAAAAACATTTTTCATCGCGCAAGGCAAGCAACTCGGCAGTCCTGCGCTGGACAGCTTTCCGTTTGATGAGAGCTAGGCTGGGTCTAACCTATTACCTTAAAGCCTAAGAGCCTTTCTAAATTGAAATCACATTACCTTGTTTGGGTCTTGTCTCTTTGGAACATGTTTTTGCGCAAGCCAGTGAGACGAGCGAAAAAGTATACCGAAGTGGTGTTCATATTTTGCCAGATTTTATCGGTTACAGTGTTCCCTTTACGCTTACTGGGCTGAAACACGCAAGTGATAACAAAACCCTAAGATTACAAATGCATCCATACGAATACTGTGTATAACTTAAGCTTAAAAACTCAAAGATTGGAGGAATAAGCGAAAATTGCTTGCTGTTTAGCCGTAACACTCTATCGTTCACCCCTTTGCGATATGTCCAGAAATGTGTGCGTAATTGGTTGGGTTTTTTTTGCATTTTTTTGCATTTTGTAAGAACCCATTAAATACTGTGTCCAGGTTGCCCTGGTGAAAGTCGCATCTATCCATAAAACCCAAAATAGAAGTACTGCTCATAATCTTCATCAGCATCACAGCCCAAAAATAGCAGTATGACTGCGTATGCACTTTGACCGTCAGGGGAGCACCAGAGGACTACCTCAGAGCGTACGGAAAATTTACGTGTACTTGTTGATATTTCACGAACAACATTCACCTTTAAACGAAAGAAGCAGATGGCAAAGGAAAACCGTAAGCAATCATACCGAATTGCACTTGTTACATAGCTTTTAAAACCAGCGTGAAAAAGCAGGGGAACTGTACATATACGAACAGATTTAGATTTTTTAAAGCCTTTTGATGATTTCGCGACACGGGAAAAACGAACACACTCTCACTCAGACTTACAGATCACCTTAGAGGAACAGTGTGTAAAGACATCAATCAAAATGATCGAGAAAAGGTTTCTAAGGCACATTCATTCTGAGGATAGCTCTGGTCGTGCGGTATATTTGCGTACACTTGCACCGTTGCTCATGTTGATGCTTTAACGGGTCTGATTTTTACGGGTATCCGCTCGACGCTCACAAAAATGTGTTCAACTGAATTGATTACTATTGCATTTATGGCAAATATAGGGAAAGTAAGATTCTAATCGATGTGAACATTAAATTTCACTAAATCTGAGACCACTCACCCTCTACACGAATGGTAAATGCATGGAAATTTTTATTTCACCAACAGGCCTTGAATAAAGACCTTGATGAGTGGGTTATCTTAGGATTCGGATCGTAATAACGAAAGTGACTACGGGTTACCTTAACTTTTGCTAAACTCAAAAGACTTCGGCACATATATCAAACAGGGAGCTTATCAGCAACGCTTATTAGATGCGTGTTTCTTGACAATCACATGAATCAAAACGTGGGCGTCCCTAACAGTGGTAAGCGTCAAAGTACCACTGGTTCTATATACTGAGAAATGCTGATTGTCGGTTCTGAGAAAGTGAAGATACTAAAATGCACTTGTAGATAGTGACTTGTGAAACAAAGCCAGCATTCATCTTACACGTGCATTTTTATTTGCAATACGCTCCAATTATTTTTTGAAATCACGAAAAACAACGCCCCAATATGCTTTAACCTGGTTATCTGGTGATTCGCAACTTTCGAAAATGGATTCCTGGACCGAAAAATGTTTACACGCATGCAGTTTTGCACAGACGGACCGGAACAAAAGCTGTCTCGTGTTAGAAAGCATATAGTTTGCACATCAAGTTAAGGCTAGAAGAATGAGCTACTTTGAAGGACAACTTTCACATAAGTGCAGCATCATATTACCGTTTTAGTATGTTTTATGGATAATCGCCAGGCACCACGCAATCTGATGAGCATGTATGTTCTCTCATAAATAGCAGGGTTCCCTTCGGTTGCCTAAGCCACGTCATTGTCAATAAAGCAGACTTTAGTGGACAACTAGTGGATAACTTTGGTGGATAAATAGACTTACTGGGTGTTCAGTACTCATACGTTTTGTTGTACGCAGAGAACGGCGTTTTCGTTATTTTAATCTTAAATCCATGAACGCGGCTGACGTTCCCATCACGGAAGCTGAATGATTGACGTTTTGTTTACACTACCTAAATGATTCAACACAGTGGGCATTGCGCACGTTCCGCCGTGAACCTAAAATTTAATGCAGGAAAACAAGTTTAAAACTATAAAGATCTATTAAACTAACATCTAATAAATTTCTGCCGTTCTTGACTATAATTCATTACGGCGCACGTCAAACTCAATGAGCTGAGAAATCCTTATAGAAGAACATATTTGACACAAAGACTATTTTTCTCCTTGAATTCTTATCACCAAGAACAAACTCAAAATTAAGAGAGAGATTTTGTTTCAATATAGGCCAGCAAACCATAAGAATACGTTTGAGTTGGGATGAAATTAGGCGAATCTCTAGGCTTTATACTCTACACTGCACTCAACAGGCCAGCTGCAACAAGGTGTAAGTAACAATGAAGTTACCAAACTTTCTTTCCACGTTTTAATATAGGCCATTAACGTTATGAATCTTCGGTAAAAGTAGTACTTTCGAGCTTGTTATAACTAGGGATATATGCAACACTGTCTTTACCAGTCCACAGAAAGCTTACCAGGATTACGGTATGGATGGATTTTACAAGTTTTGCAACAGTCTTTCGCTCAACGAAACCCCTGTTCTGGGGAGTGACAACAAATCCATGGCAAGTTTAAATCTTTTTTACCAGGGTGCACTTCTGAAATAAACAAAATATTTCTGTGAGACAGTGCATTTCCACGGAGAGCGAGGCTAATTTGGTCCACATTCAAGGTTTTCTGTATCTCGTTTTTTTCTAAATAGATTTATCATATGCTACTAAAATATATCAGCCTAGCGGCGCTATATTAAGCTGAATGCATGTAACTCGCATTTACTCATTGCCTGGAACCATATCGTCTGAGTCGTCACAAGCTAGAAGTTGTTCACAGAAACCTAAGGGAAAAGGTCTTAAACTTGTATGAACTGAATTATCTAATGTTGCTTAGGGCTAACATAATAAATTTCAGTCTTTACTGCAGATGTGTGGCGCGTTTCAAATAAGCATATTCAAAACTAGAAAATATGTCAAGCCAAATAATATTCAGATTGGCCAGATACTGTCATGATACACCTTGCAGCCCATTTGGGAGTGACAATCCGCTCGCACCTGATCTTCACTAACAGCTGAACCTGCTGGAGTGATATTTACTCCTATGTCATAAATCAGGCGTTTCCGGAGGCACGAAATTTGAGCTGACCGTTTGGCACCCCCGAGATCGTATGTAACTGCCGTGTAGTAAAAACATTTTTCTCAGAGCATCTAACTCTGTCGGCAATTCGTTTTTGATGGCTGATTCAGGAAATGTTGATGGAAATGAGACTCCAGCAGTGGAATATAATAAGCAGCAGATAACCGCGTCCGTCATTCTGTTGTCCGATCGTTCCTGGAGTGGTGAAGGAGATTTTCTGCTTGTTATATGATAAAGTCTCGAATAGAACAAGCAGCACATAGAAAGACGCTACACCCAAAAAGATTTATGTCCCAACCCCAATGATCAGATTATGCAGAAACATTCCCATTCGTGGCAACCGTCGACACACCTTAATGGAGTATATGAAATGCTGATGTTTTCGCACTGTTACTGCGCTACTTTCCTAGAGTCTATCTTCAGACTGGGGATATCAACATTATGTGTTATCCAGAAACAGAGTTTATCATTCTGGTGTTGCTACCATCAAACCACTGAGCACTGAATGACATGATAGATGCTCCTTGTGGTTTGTTGATGCCTGATGGATGGTTCTCAGAATGACAACCTTTCCCTGCATACGCAAAGTATTCGTCTAAGTGAACACTTTATAAACGAATATATGCAAATTAGTATTAGCCGTATACTCGCTCAACAAGAACGAATACGAATGCACCACTCTGAACAATACTGTCGATTTTGCCTACTAAGTTTTGGGAACAATTATGTACGGTGCATAATCGAAATGAAGGTATCTACCAAACACTCCCGACGTGTCTGACTATTTGTTTAATGATTAATAAAATTGAGGTGATCTGCATTCTCTAGCCGAGCTCACCACTCATCTTGGAAAACGAAAAATAAAGTCTTTGGATAATGGTTTGCACGACACTGGAAGATGTCGGTCTTCAATACCAACGCAAAATTAACTCAAAATAAATTGCAATCACAACAAGCTCTACTTATGAGTTTGTGCTCCATGACAGATAAACATGACAAACGAGAAAGGTCGAACTGTTTCTCTCATAACTCCAATGACACAAAGATAATGTAGTGGGTTTGCTTGTGAAACCGGACATTTTGTGTGATCACAAAATGATGATGAAATGCATCCGTGTGATTTTTAAGTCTGTCCTCCAGCCAGACATGATCGGCTACGTTCGGAAGCAATGAAGACAATAATATCATTTTTGGGTGTGGAAATCGTACGTTTCTGATTTGTTAGTGTTTACTGGTTATTACTATTGAAGATGCCAAACAGTGATTTTGAAAGTAAGCCTCCGTCTTTTTTCAGTGTAAAATAAAATCACTGTGTCGCTAGTGGTGATCAACTGACTAGGCAGAAGGACTCAAATCTTTTGAAAGTTGAGTCAAGCAGCGATCTCCTGACGCCAGCGTCTGATCCTGCTTTTACTGCATTTCCAAAAAAATTGATTTTAATGTGGTGCGGAAAGCTTAGGGAAGCACGACATATTAAACAGTGCACCACACTACGGAAATTCAGTCTCTGCATTCTTTTAGATGCCTGCTCATGGAATGCGGTACTGTCATCTCCGGAAATTCATTTGAAGCACTGCATTTTTGGTCCGCACCAAAACTAGGAGCCCATAAGTCGGCCTAACTGAATATTGGTGTTTAACATTTTAACTCAGTGAAATTACGATAACGTGGACCGATTGTTGAAACCTGTCCGTGTGATTTTGTCCATTCGTCTGTCAATGCTAGGATGTAGCTCAGAGCATATGTTTAACTACTCATGTGTTTGATGCGTTCTTTATCGTACACAACGGCAAAACGCCACCCGTTTGACAACGTGTTATTTTCTAAACCACATTCGTTTTATTTATAATACAAATAAGAAGAGATTGCATCCAATCAATTAATTTAGACCGCATGCATCCATCTTAACAAACCAGTGCAACATTAGTTTTTACGTAAAAATCCTGTTCTATCCACTCACTTCGTTTACTTGTATTGCTCTTCGTCGGAAAATAATCAGGTTTGACACTCAAAACGCTTTCGGTAGGAAGTTTGTGCCTGCAGGGATTAAACCTGCAAATCATACGTCAATTTTCCTTTCGAAACAAAACCAAACTTTTAGCTTCGCACAAACTTTTATTTGAGCTCGTGCAGCGGAACAAATAGGAGGAATACAACCAGGTTGGCCATTACTCAGATATAATCTGGAGTAAGCGATGAGCATAATAATGCAGTTTTTAGATTGATAACGAGGAGGAAGTACCTTGGTCATTTCTTGGAACAGTAAATTTGGTTAACCAACTGTCGTTTAAACTTCAGTGTTGGAAAACCAGTTGTGTTGCATCTTCTGCCTACTACACAGCCACTGTACTAAACGACTTATTATCTATCCAGCTATAAGGTTTAACTATTTGTTCAGGTGGATAGGCTTAAACTCAGATGGTGATTAGTTCCTATGCATAACTATCCATAGTTTAAATGAATGCGAAATCAACAGTCGAGCATTCAACATTTTGCTCCCATTTGAGTCTGGGAGGTATTCAGAGACGTAAACGGAAATTCCACTGGGCTTTACTGAATTATGCACATAGATGCGTAATGTAATTATGATGTGCGAATTTATCTGAGCGTCACAAAATGGTTTACGGTTTAAGAAAGTGCAACTTGCATTCGCACTATCGTGTTGTAAACAGGCCCTCTCGTATGCAAACACATCAATTCTGGTGAGTCTGTTACAAATACCGGAGAACATACGCTTCAGTTTTGCTGCTAATGTAGCTTAGCAAAGTGGAAATGTTTGGACGTGTCAGGATTCGACCTCCGGACATCCTACATGAATTGCCAACATGTTATCATGAAGCACCACACGTTCACCTTTGAGTGGTTTTCTTGTTTGTCAGTGAAGATGCTGTAATTCCATCTGACAATCTTAACTGTACATATTTCGTCGGGGAACGGATTGTCTGAAAAGTCGTCAAAGCGTTGCCATGTTTTTTAATTGTACATATTTCGTCGGGGAACGGATCGTCTGAAAAGTCGTCAAAGCGTTGCCATGTGAGTGGCGCTATATCTTGCCCAATTGTCAGCGAGACTAACTACAATCAACCACTCTTGGCTGAACGGTTTACTTTTCAACCACTAGCTGCCAAAGTGCGAGTTCCAATGCGCCTTTAGTTTTTTAGATGCCCACTGTTGGTAATACTCAATAAGCATAAAACGACATTGTAGTGTTTCTCGAATTCTCAGCTTAGACTGACTCTGCGTGCTGGGAGGATCTATCTTGTAATCAAACGTTTATCCAGCAAATTTCAAGCCTAAAATGTGCCACTCAGGTTCTCACTGGCTTTCAAATGATCCATAGAAATATGAAAATTATTGGGTAATTTTGGATAGCCATTCACACCGCTTAAGCACGATTACGTTCACAGGTTCAAATATATTAACTCAGTGGCATTCAGCATTCCTTATTTCAGTTGTATAGTGTTCACCTCATATGTCAGATATGTGGTTATTAAAATTTGGAGCTGCGAAGTATATGATCTAGTGACAGGCTTGCCAGCGCCGAAACTCAGGCTCATTGCAAAAAGCCGCGTAAGCTTTAAAACTGTTTTGCCTACAATGTGCTAGCAAACCTGTTGTGTTTAATTAATTTTGGGACGATTTTGCATACCAAGGTCCAAGCGTCCCAAAAATCAGCATTCCCGCACACTCAAGCAAAATGGCATGCTCGTAATCACAATGAATAAATTTCCAACAACTAAATTTTTATTAAAATTTTCAAAATGTTAAGGTGACCAAATGGGGAAAATCATGCGTCCACGCCACGTTGTCTATTTGCATTTCATTGACAAATTTACTGGGATGCTCCTAATAAAATCGCTAGCTTACTCACTGGAAGTTTTTCCGTAAGAGGATAGCAACAGAGCCCAATTGGTCGTAACGGAACCACTAGTGGTTTATATACCAGAGTAAATTTCTTGTTTATCTTATCACTTAAAAGACTGTATATACACGTTAAACAAATATGTGGCTGTAAAAGCTTAGTACATTGAGAATTAGCATTATTGTCGTAAAATTGGAGCGATCGGGCTGGGTTCTGATATTCGCGATGTAACCATGTTTTGGATACCGAAGACACCTCAAGAGAATCCCAATCACTTGCAAGATGTCACACTGAGTAAAATATAATAATATGTTGGTACAACAAATAAAAGCCTCTTGCTGTAGAAATGTTGCTCACATAATTTCTCCTGCAGCTTATTTTTCGAAGCTTTAAGTGTATGTGTGAATGGTCTCCAAACGGTTCAAGAACACGACTGTTAGAACATAGTGTCAATTAGATTGCAACGTCGAAAACTAGCAATTGGCGTATTCGTTCTAAACATACACAATACGTATGCCTAATTCATTCTAGCTGGGGTTTATTCTCTGAATTGGAATCCTACAAAAACTGGATGACACATCGGTTTAGATACGTTGACTCTGTGAGAACCAACACTGATATGAACATGGAACTTACTGCTGCCATTTTTGTGCACTTTCTGCGCAACTTCATTTTAATCATTTAGTACTGAAAGTCAGGAGTTTTGTGTCATTGTAGCCTTATGACCACTAATTCGATGGTGTCATGGTTAGCCTAAACGATCCGCATGCTTGTAGCGTTGTCTTTACCACCATTTGGAAAATCAACACCCATAGTACCGTTTCACGAACTTAAACGATTCCTATTATTGATGCAGTATGGTCTATAGAAGACCAAAATTCTCTCCCAGTCAATAGTTTGCGGGTATTTTTAGTGTGAACGATATTCTTTCTTCTTTATCTCATGACCGCTTGCAAACAAAGGGACTGCCCAAAGCAGTGTAAGGATAAACCATGACAAGCATAACATTCTGAACTGCCGCAATCCCCCCAATGGGAGTAAACAAACCCATGTCACAACATTCCATTTGGTTGGAAACAGAAGGTTTCAACACGTTGCTTGCCTTTGAACCAACATATTGGTCATTTGTTCTGCCTGCCCATAGGTTACCTGCAAGTGGTCAGTTGCCTCTTGGTCTTATCTAATTCCTGACACGCCTCCGGTGATTAACTATCCAGGTGTAAATAGCTAAACAAAATGTTATAGGAATTGGAATTTTCCTCCTTTGTTTCCGCCTAGAGGATTAATTCTTTCATACCAGAACGTACCCAGTATTATGTTGTCGTTATGCAAAAGACGTGCAACCTCCTCGTGTATGACGCAAACACAAAGGTTGATTATCATTAGGACCTGCTCATGCATGACCCACGAAAATCTTGAGGCAAACCAGGCCATTTTAATATTTGCATTGATGTGCTTTTTGTATAATTGATATGTTTAATTTTCTCATCGCAGAAATATTTCACATAATGAATTGGAAAAACCAACGTTAATCAAGGTCGTCATTGATGGGCTGTAAACTGTAGAGTGAGTTCTTCAGAAAAGTAACTCCAACTTATTTGATTATTGCTCAATCATTATTATAATGCATATTATCTTCCTGGAAAGGCGAATGCTGATAGCCTCAATATATATAGACCTTCCAGTTTTATTGCAGTTAGTGAAGTTCACGTCTTGATATAGTTTTGGCGAACTGTTTAAATTTGTTAGGCCTACGGGAGAATATCGCCTGTTGCAGTCGCCGATTAAGATGTCTCTCAGGAGATCCAATGATTGTCAGCCTTTGCGCTGGTATGACTCCTGCACTTACTTCACAAATATTAGTAGGACGCTGTTGCGAAACTGGAATCAATGGGACACCACTTCGCAAAAGTTTCACGCTAACCCGCGTGCATGTAGGTCCACCTAAAACGCACCCCAAACCGTCTTCTTGGGTTGGGTGAGTGAAGTGATCTGATTCTACCTATTCGCCGTCAACACTGTCTGCACCGTGTGTAGGCTACACAAATTTGCTGACAACCTGTTTTGAGGTTTTCAGTGGGTTATCTCGGACGCTATGCACCAATGTGCCATCTAACGTGGTCGTAAAGTCTGGCCGGCTGCGCTTGCACTTAGTTTGGTTTTCTAAGCTACCTCTTGTTTATCCATCACCAAGTCTTCAACTGTATCACAAACAATAAAAGTGTACTGTTCGTCACCATCGTTAAGCTTCTAGGTTTGTGTCCCCAATATTTCAGTCCCATTGTATCTCATCTAAATGATACCTGTCTTCCAAGTCCAATGTAATCAATTGGAAAGTGTGCGCCTCCGCTGCGGCGATGACAGCGCACGGTAAGCACACGATAAAAATTATTCCACCTACTAGAGAAATCAGTTTGAAGAATCCCACGGTAGAACCAGTGTACACTCGGACATTGTAATAGATACAGTGAGGCTAAAATCTGAACACCAGTCTCATACCAGAAGGAAATCGTTTGGATCTTGAATCTCCGACCTACTGGTGACCTCTGTTTACTTCTAACTTTCGGAATGATTTCGTGCAAGAAATATATTCATGGCATAACACGGTCGGGTAACATGCGAAAATAACCACCACTTTGCCCAAATGTCTCTGTGGATCTAAGAAATTAACACAATAAATTATATGAACCAAAAGTCTACGCTAGGTATTGTGTGAGGCCTAATAATGTACGAACTGTTTGATCAAACTGCCACGTACGTAGCTTCATTAATAATTCTGTTATTAAACATTTCGTCCGGGTTCCTCACTGAAATAATTTGGTGAGAAATAAAGGCTGTTTTGCGTACGGGAAAACATCCTTGTCCTAAGCTTCAGCAAGTTAGATAAAATAAAATAATGTAACGCATTCTAGTTCAGTTCTTAAGGCACAGCTCGCTATTGATGTTACAAAAATCACGCTTGTAGTAAATACTGAAACACCTCACCCTCTCAACTCGTGGAAATTCCAACATATTGGTCCTTGATATGGCCTTTTTTATTTCAATATGAGGAAATCCGAAAGGTAAATAAACCGGCGATCAACATCTCAAGGGTGAAAGTGATAAATTTTAATAGAATTATAAGCTACGCACCGCAGTATATATATATTTAAACATAGCACGACCTATAACTGGAGGAGGGCGGAAATTATTTCGAAGACTTTTTTGTTTGAGTCATCCTACATAGTGAGAAAATGGCAGTGTCACGGTAGACGTACACCGTTTAAACATCGAAACTTTCATGTATGAGACTAACAGATACCGAAAACATAACGAAACATTGTGAAACATGTATATTGCAATTTGAGATACTTCGTAGTTTGAGATGCAAACATACCAGTGAAAGGAAGAAGGCCTTCGCTGCGGAGTTGTTTATTTGAGAACGCCAACTTAACAGTTACAGACTATTGAACAGGGGAGCAAAGCTCTCATATGCATCTCGTTTACAAAACTGAATATCCACCTTCTCCTTGAACGCGTCTTCCTGAACTTTTTCTGGATATTCATTGACTGTTACTCAAATGCAGGCAAATGCTACAAAGAGACTCCACAAATTCCGTGACAGATCTCATTTTTCAAGAGGCGCAAAGCGGATTTGCGAGAAGACGTGCTACTCACATGCCTCATCAGTAGTATCCACCGTTACACCAGTATAGAGAAGACGGTCAATTGAGCTTTGGAATCGGTGTCAAAATGAGCATTATACGCACTGTTTGTCCTGATGCATCCAACAACCGAACGAACAAGAATTAGAGGGTTTTTTTCAGAAATTAAATTTACACTCAGTAGACATGTACTTTTGCTGTATGTTATATGTCGCCTGCCAGATTGTTTCTCCATTCTACTCACTACTAAGCACCAGATTCTGGAACTCTTCATAAGTTGGGTGGCAATATAATTCCTCTCAATAATTCTGCTCTACGGCAGAAACAGTGAGGCAAGCGTGCCGCCACATGATGCTCAACTGGAGTATTAGACTGGAAATTTCAGGTATATATATGGTAAAACTGAAAGCCCAAAATGAGGAAAGAATCGATAGGCCGCCCAGAGGATTAATTATTCCCATAAAATAACTGATTGCTTCATCACTACTGACGTAACTGGCTGAAAATCAGCGCTATTCAACGTAAGACTGGCCTCTACATGAAACTGTCCGGGATTTCAGTTGAACATGATTATTACGGCTGAATTTTCCAAAAGTATTTTGGTGTGTGCATAAAAATCCACCCGCATTTAATGAGAAATAATTCTGATAGCCCTCAGCAAATTATTGTAGTTATTTTCCAAGAGACTTTGTTCTAATGAAGAGATAGATTATTCCTAAAGACGGAATTTACTGGCATCGAGGTTGCGTCACCTAAACTTTTAATGGTCATTCACGGTGGGATTTTCCAGATTACACAGATGCAGACACACTGGCAGATAACTATAACTTTCTTCTGGCGATACTTTGGTGTGATTTCCGTTCAGTACCACTCTACTAGCACACAGTTAACCAATTCGTTTGAAACTATGGTAAAATCTACCACAAAGTCATTCGCTTCCTATTTTTCACAAAGCAGGCGCTATCCATGTGCATTCCTTATGTTTTTGGTCTTAATGCGCAGCTCCGGCGTCCAAATAAACAGCGACAGTAATCTGTTACGTGGACCCAAAATTGCACCCACCATTCACAAATAATCCGTATACACGTAAACAATTGTATTATGTTCTCGTGTACAGAATAAATTTACCGGACCTATCCACCTAAAACATTCAGCAATCCAAGGTGAATATTCACTTCCATCAGCTATCACGAATTTGGTTGATATAATTCCATCTATCACAATAAATGCTAGGCAGCGTGTGTTAAATTGGCACCTTGAGTTGAACGTGAAGGCATTTCATTCCACTTTGGTTACAATCAATGGATGTCATAACACTTTCACGTATATTTTCTGCCACTCACAACGAAATTATCACTGCGACTTTCGAGGTGTAGGGAAAATAAAACTGCTACATCCACCTGATGAGTCAAAACCAGAAGTAATCGTGCAGGAGTAGGTTCTCCCAGAAATAGCCGGGCCAAGCCACTTTGATTGACGCATATAGTTGCCCAGAGTTGTTCATTTAAGATGACACAAAAACCACTCTATCTGAAATAAGATCACCCTGTGACCCACTGAATATGCCAGTGAGCAAACTACTGACTAATCTCAGTAGTGTGAAAAAGAAACAATTCGATGGTAGGGGAAAATTCACGCCGGCTTACCAATTTCATTCCATCGCAGCCGTTTCACAAACTAGATTCTGTTTCCTGTATATCACTGATTTTCACCACGATTATTGTTAGATTTGGTAATTCTACGATTGGCACTCTATATCAAGTTGATGGGGTGCGGTGAGAGAAAAAAATCCATAATTGCTTTGTATGAATGTATCTGAATGTATCAGAATGTTTCGGAATATGACGGAGATTGTCTGAGGGGACTGCAAGGGCGACTCATCCACTATCGACCACCAAAACTCACGTCTGAATATCGCATTGTCTACGTTTGGCAGATCATCATAAATACGTTCTTTGCCGACAAAACCACTCCCTAGGGAAGAAGATTATGAACTGTTCAAAGAAGGGCTTCCCCATATCCTGGAAGACATTTTAAAATCCGGGGGAATATTTTCAGTATCAAGAAGTGGCCCTCCCTCTGGAAAATTCTACTTTCGTAGATAAGTGCTACAACTCCAACAAAATTTCTCTCTTACGTTAATGCCAAATAGCATACATTGAACTGCAGCAAACGTCAAATTCCTACGATGCAGGCAAGCCCAAAAAATTAAGGCCACAAAATGGTGGGAATTTTCTCAGTTGCTTGAAGTGTAAACTAATATTTCCGAAACTCGGCGCCTTCTACAAACGTATTTAATAATGAATTGACGCACATCAAATGTTGAGTCATCCCCACTTCACTTAATATGTTAGGAGGTGAGCACTTTTTGGTTTCGGAACTGTTTTCTGCCATTTACTCCATGTTCTCGGTCCCTCAGATAACACTGAGTAAGAGGTTTTCTGGTGAGTGTAAATGCCTCATGGCGTAAACCCTATTAAACATTATATACTACACACCCGAATGCATTAGTTTGGTCGATTGTAAAAAGCAAATCCAGATTTGAATGTCAGGTTTCAATAACTTCACTGATGAATGAGGCAAAACAAGTTCATATAGTCTCACAGTGAGAATAATTTGCTGATTCCTTGTAGCCCACTGATTAGCGGCGCTGAACTACTTCACGGAAACTGCACGACGCCCTATATGAGCACCATAAAATTAGCTCAGAAAGCTTGGCCTAAGCATTGTTTTCGGATTGATTGCTGGTCAACGTTTCGCGTTTGACACAAAAGCTTCGTCAGGATAAGTGACTAGGTTACAAGGCTGGTCGCGGTTTAAGTCGAAAAGAGAACCAATCAGCTAGTTCCAGCTACATCTCTATTAGGTGTCGGCCGAGGGATTTTATGTGTTAGGGTGGGTCACAGCATCACGCTGTGATGCTTGGTAATTTAAGTATGTTCTGTGAAAGGTTATCCTCCTTCCTCTTCACCTAAAGTTAGAACTCAGGTTGGGGGACCATATCTGCTGGGAACCAGTGTTTGATCGCAAAGTACAATTATCCAAGGAGTAGATTGTATTGACTATTACTGCGGACGATAGAAACTCTGATTCAATTTTAGTTTGTGTGGCAACAATCTTTCGTTTACTGGTATATATTGAATCATTATTTGACACAGGTCTTTCACAAGTATCCGCTTAGAATACCCGTGGTTCCGTTTCACGTATCTCAAAGTCCTAAATCATAGCGTGCTTTACAAAAACGGAGAGGGTGCAATTTGCTTGCAAAAAATCTCGACTGGCTTTATGCTAGGATTACATTGCCCCATCCAAATGTCTCACCAGCAAAATATAAACTAGAAACCATTCCTTATAGTGTACTTTTCAAAAATTGGTTTTCTACCACAAAGTGAAACCCTATTGTACGCCCTCAAAATATTTCTCCCATTGTATGTGGAAATACCATCAACTCAACGGATCTGAAACAGACACATTCATATTCCGTCTGACTTGAAATGAGTATGGGTTGGTTAGTTACCTGGCTTGAGTTAATTAATAAAGTCTTCTATGTCTCAGTAAAACATCTGAAATTTTCTCAGTGTTAGGCCACCGACAGTTTTTGACTCCTCTCGGTGATATACATTTTCTAACTCAGTTCGCTAATGGGGCGAACTGGAATTTCACAAAGTTCTGCAAGATAATTAGTACTAGGAGGAATTTTCTGTGCTAAAATTTGGTCACTCGTCTTGTGTGTTAACCAAAATGAATTAAATTGGCTTGTCGTGGCCTCACAAGCGTATATCCTCAAACTAAGGAGCTCGGTGCAACGAAAATCTAACTTGATTTCAATTGAGCATATGTACACAATATACAAAAGTATGAGTATGCCAGCGTGGGACAGTCCGTATCTTTTCTGCAATTTTCTTCAATAATATTCTACTCCTGGTTGCATCGTCATTTCCAAAGTTGTTTTATTTAAGTATGTACAAAACATCAGTCTGAAAATAATAGTCATTTTTGCTCAATTGAGAAGATTCGTCTTAATGACAATCAAACATATTGCTAGTATGACGAAGGAAGATATGTAAATATTATGCGGAGTTTATAATAATGATAATTTATATGTATTTATATTGGACGGCGTAGAAAATACAAGTTACAGTATTTTGGTCTGCCAACTACCGCAGTGTACTCATCAGTTAAGCTACTTACTGTATCCTGAAAGGATATATTTGTTGAAGAGTCAGTTGTGTTTCAGTTCAATTTGTTACCAGCTGGCTTTTTAAGTCGTTTATTTACTATCTAAAAGCAACAGAATTGTAATTCTGTAAATGGCAAATATCGTCTGGTTACTGATATGGCAATACACTTAGTTTGCGACTTCGAATTTGCGTGCACTGACTTCAATAAAAAGGTACTATTCTCCTATGCGACACATCCATTGGCTTTGGTAGAACGTTTTGTGCGTATTTGTTAAACGCGAATGCTTCAAATGTTAACTACAAAATAGCTATCAAAATTTGGCTTCGTGAATAGGTAAGCTTGTTTCCAGGTCACTTAAAGATTAGGGAATACTTACTTGGATCAATGCGAGGAGTATGCAATTTTGGAGTCTGCCGTCAATAGCGTATTCGTATTCTTTTGCTTAATCCGCAGCACCTTTCGCTGTGAATATGTACTCTGAAGCTAGTTCCCTTAGACTACGCTTAGATGGTTTTAATTTGCTCCAAATTGCTAAAAATACAACAGAAAGCTCACAGTATCAAATTTAATCGGTAGAAATGAAAATGACCACAAGAATCACATCTGAAAAGGCAAGGTAATCAAGTTTAGTCGTGTGAGCTTGAAAATGCACGCATTCTTCAGCTGCTGGCTAGGCACTGAACACACAGTATGGCATAATATTATGATCTGTCGCTTGGTATAATGTTGAGTAATTGACTGATGATTGACTAACTTAAAAACCGTCGGTGAGTAGCTGTCTTAGAGCAGTTTGACTATTCCATGATCATGTGAAATAATCTACCGCAAAATTTCGTGCCACAATCAATAATTGGTACTCAACCAATAGGTAAATCTTATGTCATGGTAACCATCACTTAATGAGGTCATTTATGTGTAAGAAAACGCTTCCAGTTGTGCATCCAGATTCCCATCGGTACCACAAGCATTAACTCGGAAAAAGTGCAGACATTTCCCTTTATCTTCTACTCGATTAAAGAGCTCAAAGATCCCAGTGAATTTAAATCACTAGGGATGTTGTTTCGGTTCCGGTGATCACGCTCAAACATCCATACCGTGCAAGTAAGTGCATCATCAATAGGCAAATTTTACTGTCCCTAATTTGCCTTCTAAGCTATATGAGTAGCTATCCACTTCAGGCTTCTGCGCCGGATCATTCTGGTTGTCAAAGCTAATTAGGTTCAGCCCTCAAAAGTACTATATTTGTTCCCCAAAAATATTTGTGCCTCTGACAGTTTACCAAAGGAAGTAAAAAACGTCAGCTTTAATCTATTTATGTCTGAATTTTGTCCTTTAAGAGAGTGTGGACGATTGGTCATAAAAGTATGAGTCTAGCAGACAATTTCCAGATATGGACATTTTCTATAGGTTATTGGTTGACTTCAGTCGATTTAAAATTCAGACTTATTTCATTTTTAATTGTTCAAACTCCTACTGATTTGAAATGATGCTAATAGCTCAACTTTGTGTGCTCCTCAGGTGTCAGTTTTCTTGCCATTTGGAAAGCATTAATTCACGTTATCTTCGTTTGTAGCCCAAGCCGAGGATTCTCACTCTTTTTTTAAGTTGTAATTACACTTAAATTAAGCGAGTGAATTTAAGCGGGAATTTAATAAGTTCGCGTTTACATATTAAAAATCGTCCGCTAGGTCTTTTAAGCTGCATCAGATATTATGAACTGGAAGTTACTTATTGCAAGGAATCATTTAAAATATTCTGCAGGTTAATTCGCTTTTTGAGCTAACCTGAAAGCCTATATTCAGACAGTTTTCATCTTCTGGACGATTTCAGGTCAAAAAGCGATCCCCATGTTATGTAGGATGCTTTCCGGCGCAATGTGGGAAGTGAATTTTAGATAGGTAACTTCTTTCCGCACAGTTGTTCCCAATAGGTGTTTGCTTAAAATCATTCATTTAACTCGGCATTTCAGTCATAGTTTAATAGGTTGTACATTTTAGCTGAGGCACTCGCCAATGGTGAACCGCAGCTGCAGACGTACTAACCCTGTCCCACAAGTCACGATTCTTATTGGCTCAACTCACGGTTCATAAGTACACGGCAGGGTATATGCAGGTGAAAATCACATAAACCGGAGCTGGTTCAAAATGAACACTGTTAAAATTCTCGCTTTCACCATAAGCACTGTGGCTGTTTTTGGCGAGCAACAACAATACTTAAGTAAGTGTCCTGGGTAATGGTTTCTTTAACACGCAAAAACGAAAAACATCTTTTCATTCAGGCCCCGGCAATTTCATTTTTTAGGAACAGCTTTCAACTCCTATGCCAATACTCAAGGCAAGAATGTGGAATTGTTTAATGAACGTCAAAACGAGCAGCATTTTGAAGATATCTCACATCATTTGTTTCTTGTGCAATGTTCTTTCGGGATATATTTCCTTTGTAGCGTGTCCGCACCTCAAAATGTTAGCTGCCATTTATTTCAACCTGTTGGAGCTCAATGTTTTCTAGCCCTTGAAATCCATGTTGAGAGCTTGGTAGTTGTGTTACATGCCAACACAGGAAGCCCCTTAGTCAACCTAAATTACCTCTTTGAAGTGAGCCAGTTTATATTGAAAAACCACTTGATTATGATGCCGCTTTGAGTTCGCAGCATAACCGGCAAAAATGCTTTGTAATCTACTAGCTGTCTAATCAGTGGCAAGCACTGCGTCCTAGACAGCTCACAGCAGGGAATGCCGACAGGTCTATCTAAGACATTTTTAAAAAAAAGTCCACCTTAGTACAATCTTCAATCGTCTGGTGAGTTCGTTTGTTCACGTAAACGAAAGCCGAACAGCCATTTGCACATTTTTTTCATAATATAATAGGACAAGTGATCAAAGATGCGGGTGACAAAACAGATTTTTTGAGCTGTGAACAAAATGTACAAACCAAGTTTAGATTCAAATGAGCATGAGCCAGTGTCAAATCTAAAAATGCCACAGGTATATAAAGGAACATATTGTTTGTGTGTATGGTTTTTTGGCAGTCAGATACGTCCGTATTCACTTTGCTTGTGTTATCCATGAGATGAAAACTTTTATCACTGATGATCAGTACTATTATTTTTGTGAAAGGCAATAACGCTGTTTCACCTTGCTGGGAAGAAAACATCAGCCAAAGTGTTAACATCCACTTTGTGAGTAGGGGGTATTGTGAAGAAAGCCATCATTATTTTTTCGCTTCTATCCCACATCAGCCTTAGGATATGAGCTTGGCGTTATTTTTCATTTTGCCTCATCTACCAGGTGTTTTGTTTCCCTCCAGATGATCCATAATGAAACTAATACACTTCCTAAAGAGCTCATACAAAAGCTTGTCATAGTTCAGCAAGAGCTGAACATGAAATACAACTGAGCTTTTCAGCATCACACAATGACGAACAAGTTTGGATTTCCTGTCGAAATAAAGATCACTTTCAAGACATCGAGGGTCTAACATGAAGAGGGCTCTAACCGACGTCTGATACTGCTTCTGCTTGTAGTAATCTTGTAGTTGCGTTAGCAATTTGTTTCTTAAGAAACGGACTGTTACCGGTTGTGCCGGTTGTTTGCGATCAAAACATTCAACAATTTATCGATCACATATTTAACATGCCCTCAAATAAAAATATCTAGACTAGCCCGAAACTTCAAATAAACAACTTTTTTGAAAGACACAAACAGTTCAATGTATGGTGCACAAGTGGTTTTTTTTCTATTATTCGTCTAAAGACAAGACGGTATCCCACTGTTAATTAAATATGACAACTTATTGCAAGCTTCATTAGATGGTGACGAATGCCATCTCACACGTCCTTTCTGGATTATCGCAACAACGATAATTTTACTCTCACCGGGTAACTCAAGATCGTTGCATGGTGCGCAAAGCGCAATTAGGACCGTCCATTTGACATGCTTTCCTTCGATCCGCCTTAAAACATTGCGACCACGATTCTATCAGTTATTCGTTCAATAATCGTTCCATCGGTTCGGATTTCATACAAACATGACCGTTGTCAAAGCATATTCTATGCTCTGTACTAGTGTAAAAGCCAGTTCAAATTGTGCGCAAACGAACTGGCGTTTTTATTGAGAGCTGTATCATTTCATGTTGTATTATGCCCACTGTGTCAATCACTTTTTTGCTCTTAACTTTCACGTTCCCATTTTATACCTCAGTTTAGCCATTTTACTGATGAGCCTGGTTCATATGTACTACTGCATTGTTACAAAAATCCGAAAGCATTCTGAATTATTTCGCTTTATATTTACTTACTACGTAATTAAAAAGTTTAGCATTCATCCTGGGACTCCTTTTCCCCTAAGCATAGTGAGTTAGTTTGCAGATCTGCTACTCCGCAGTTTAGTCGTGCCGGTTTACTAGGAGCAATCGTGGAAAAATGTGTTCCTTCATCAAAACCTACAAAAACCGCTTGACTTCATAAATATTGTTGATTTCATGCGCTTCTTACACGATATTTTGGACGGGTTTCTGCCACAAAATTATGCTGTTTGGGGATTTTTCTACCCTCCGCTGAACAAAAATAGAGAAACGTCTGCACTTCAAATTCAAAGAGATGATACACAGATGTGATTTGGTGGAGTTACACGCTTTCCGAACGTTGTTGTGCAGACCGGGTACTCGATGTTCTTGGCTTCGTGAAAACTTTCGGTTAAAATGATACTTGTAGTAAACTCGGAACCTGATACTTTTTGAATTTATTTTTCCGAACCAAGAAACATTCGCGAGGTTTTAGGTTTAAATGAGCATCCGCGGGCATGCCTAAACTATCCCAGAGGCCCCCACTTCAAGATTATTTGAGAACTTTACGGCTTTCTGGTTCTCCTCTGTTTTATGCTAGATTTACAACAGTAATTAACCCTGTCCTTCTTCTTACAGTCCCAAAATTTAGTATTGTGCTTGGGGGTCTAGTTGTTTGGAGGGATAGTGATGTGGTATGGTCGCCGATCTTTGACGACAAAACATCCTCCGAGCGAATGGATTTAACCAGAAGTCTATGCTACAACGTGAGTCATTTGTTTTATTTGCAAATGCTTGCTAACTGAATTCCTTAATCAAAGACTTCGGAAAACTGGTCCGGTTAATTCGAGTTTCCAATGTATCATAAATTCGAACTATATTGGGTTCAGAATACAACTTAAGCATTCTGTAAACCGCACGAAAGTAACGCGCTTCAAAGCTGACATGGTTGGTGTTCAAAACATCTTTTCAATAGTCTACCTTATGACACACCAGATGTTTACTTTGAAAATGATCCATTACGGGACATTGCGTAACAAAAAGCGGTGAACCCAAATCAGCTACTCGTGCATACAGTTGGCTACAAGCGTAACAACCAGTAGTGAGTGTGAAACCCTAAGGCTAGGATTGTACCCATTTTTAAAGGTAGAGTTTAAACATGCTTTCAGCATGCTTTCACCATGGAAACTGTACAACAAAAGCACTATGTATCAAGCTTTAAATTAATTTTTTCCAGTTACAGCTAAAAATGTGGAAAGATGCAATACTCTTGTGCTTCACAAGAGGTTTCAATGCAAAACGTACACGCATCGTGTAGGATACCTCACACTAAGCAGTTAACTTATGAGACAGTTTGGTGAGACCACAATCCAAGAACTAGTTGTACGAGGACAAAACGCTCCATGATCAGACTGGAATATTTCTTTGTAGGAGAGAAAATGCTACCGTAGGATGGTTGATAGGCTGGCTGACCACAGAAGGCTCTTTTTCACACGAAATGCGGATAATGTGAGGATTGGAATTTACGTTCTTTATAGAGCTATTTTTATTTGATTTGTACTTTGTGTTGAACGCCACGGCAACATTGAAAATTACACTTGGTAAATATACACATGTTCAAAGTTTATGACTTAAGGGTATTTAGGAAAAAATGAAAAAGTTGCAAAAGTGTGTATAGAAGTGCATATCAAAATGAAAAAATGCCTCAATATAAAGTTAAAAACAACTAGTTTTTTCGTCAGGTAAAATAATCTTGACGGTATTTAATGAAGTTTGAAAAGGAAATACTCTTGTGAAGACGAACAATTGTACAAAGGACGAAGATTGTTTAATTTTCTTCAAGATGCGGTTGGCAACAAGACAAGCAGGCCTAGCAAACCGAGCATATGTATTCGGCGTACAAAGTCACGTGTGGAAGTCATCGGCAAGAAAAAAATTGACGTCATGTGGTGTGGGTAAGTTCGGAAGTACGAAGACAGCTGTGGATGGTGGGGGACCCCCAGTCCAAACGTATACTTGGCGTATTGTAAAAATAAATAAACGTGCAGCTGTAACATCCTTTCGGTGTCTGACTGTCATACTACCAGAAGGAAGCACGAGGTTTGGGATACTGCCAGGTTTCCCAAGCCTAGACAGAGGAAGTCGAGAGGCAGGGGTCGAGTTCAAACCACGATCACCCAGTCGATACGTTCGCGCTCTAACTACTGAGCCATCTCATCCCGCTGGCTTAGTGAGGAATGTAATTATCCTCACATGAAATGATCTTGGATTCTAAACCCAGAAATCAATGGCGCGACTGATGTTAACAAAAAAGATCATCAGTACTATAATTACGCTTTTTCATCCTTTTTTATTCTTTTTTTATTTTATTTTTATTTACATGTATTTTATTTATTTTATTTCCTTAAATGTCACAGATGCCCAAAGATTCTGGAGCTGTTGGGGTTGCTCCGATTTCATGACGGCAGACTGTACCGCATGCCGATAGGCCAAAAGACCAAAACTAGCAAGTGAAATTTTTAGCTGGCTCCGATAATCGCACAACGCAATCCTGACTTAACCGAACCAGGTGATGCCACCTAAGTGTCGGAAGAATGTGGAGCTGTTTGATCGAGTTGTCCGGGGACCCTAAGTTACAATTTGTCCGGGTCTGGTTTACAGTTAAGTACGCAAAAGCACGTTTTGATACTGATAGCCGTTCGACCATTCTCGCGGACAGTGTGTGTTGCGGATCATAGACTGCAGCTAAATTTTCATGGAGGCAAGATTGTGACTGTGAATCTTGATGGAGTTGGTGGGCACTGGAATTCTTTACGAAGGCACTCTATCTGCATTGTGCTATATGCGTTGCTGACCCGGGCCGATTTTCCGGGGATAACACGCAGTAAAAGACAGCTAAAGGATCAAGTTCGTGCCAAAGAATTTCATACAAATTCAGTTCACCTGGGCTCATTAAGGCGGTTTTGATTCGAATTGCTTCCACGGTTCCTACTCCAGAAAGTTTTGTGTTCATCTTGTGTACCTTTGGAATTAATGAAGTAGCGCTGGTCTCGGTTGTTTTTCTTCATCGGGAGTAACCCCTAAGCTAGGATCAAACATGGTTGTCCTCCCCGTCTGGAGTTTGTGTTCGGGCTACTCAGTCGGCATCACGACTAAAGATCAGTCTGTTTTATTGATTGGAATCCACATATGTCCAATGCACTTGAACAAGCTTTACTCAAAATTGCAGAATTACAATTCATTAAACTAACAATTCTGTAAGCTCTCCGTTGAGACAAACCGACCGGTTGATTTGATTGATATATATTTTTCCTTGACGTATTGTTTGCACATCATTATAACAGCCGCATTTTCCTTTGGTATTCTAGGAGCTACCCGGAACGGTGCCACCTTACCTCCATATACTATGTTTTGACACTATTCAAGTTTGGTTGTTTCCAGCGTAGAAGAACACACTGTGTAACATGTATGAACAAAACGCACTCCCGAATTAGACACAACTATGTAATTACTCAAATAAACCAAATAGGTTATCCTGCTGTTGGTTCAAGTCAGCTACTCAAGGGATTATGAGAAGAAAAAACGTCAGCCAAGTTGCTTGACTTGTTCTGGAAAACAACGATTGTTGATACAATGATTTGCAAAGACGTAGCCGTGTGTCATACAAAACCCAGGAAAAGTAGTTTTCGGCGTTCTCCTTTTTGGCCGTACGTAGAACTCCACTTTCAAGTGAACAATGGTATTATGCCTGCTTAATGCAGCCTGATCAGGATCAGACCCATAGTGAATTGATTTCTGGGAATGTGTTTATCTTTGTTCCTGTTAATTCGTCAAAATAGGGGCTGATGAGTCCGAATTCCGGATGGACTAACGTCTGTAGAGTTGTTTGTCAAATTTGACGCATGAAGCCTCATGAAATGCGTTGAAAAATTTCTTATGCTTTGTCTATTTTAAGCTTAAAGACCAGATGCTCCAAAGATCAAATGTAACTGCCACTCCAACCAGCTGTGAAATTTTATGGATCAGCCAAGAGGATAACAGTGCCATTAGTTACATAGAATACGACCAGAAATTACCACTGGTTTTGGAGGATTTGTACAAAATATTTCTACCGAGTGAAGAGACAGATGATGCGCATTACAAAACGATTACACACTATCAACGTGAGTTAAACATTTTCGTTAGATTGAGCTAAGTTTACATGAATAATTGACCCAGTTTAAGGTTAAAAATCAACTTGCAGATACCCTGTGAGTTTTCGGCCACAGATTTCCCAATATTCTGTTTATTTTTGATGCGTTTTTATATACCAGAATCCATATGGTTCATTTCACGAAACAGTGGATTTAAGGGAAAGACAATTGACGAAGAAAAGGGGGGAAATAAACAAACGTACAATGCAACCTTAAGATAAATTTAGAAAGTCGCGTGTTTTCCTGATTATGCGGACGTTAAAATTGCCACACAGTCATAAAACGCGTTCAACAAATAATTAGTGAATTAAAAGGATATCGTGGATATAATTCATGGGGCCAAATGCCACCCTCAGATTAGAAAGGCCAATCTTCGCTTGCGAAACCTAACCCGATTAATTCTTTCGTCTATAGACGCAGTCCTTGTAAATCATTGAAATGCACTCTGACGCCAAGGATGTCGTTTTTTACTATCGTGTGTCCAATGCCAAAGTGAACTGAACTCATCTGTTGCAGAACGATGGCTTTATTAACACCAAAGTTGCCCAAACGTACGACGACTCCCAGTACATTCAAGGGACTGTAACTAACGCGTCTTGCGGTCCACTTTTTGGTAAAAATTTGTATGGAAAATTCTTGTTTGAGTACTGTTTTGCTACATCCAAATTTCAGTCAAGTAGCCACTGTGAGTGGACTAGAATCCTGTACCCAGCTGAACTTGAGCATCTACAATTAACATTGGGAGCGTTGTCACTCAATCACTGCTTAGTCGTACTTATGAATAGTTGCATCCGGCAAACTCTGCCTGGACTATATATATATATATATGTATGTATGTATGCGTGATGATAGCTACGTACGTAAGACGTGTTTGATCTGTATTTGTCACCTCAGTATGTCAGTTATTGTTCCCTGTGGAAATCGGATTCTTGTTTCTGCCTGGAGCCCATATATTGAAACTGGACAACCAACGAATCTCCATAGTCATTGTCAAAAGTTCCAAACAACTACAAAGACTCGTTTAATGGTCTTATATAGACGTGACAAATAACCCAAATTAGAATTATATGTGATTATAGAATGAAGATTAATCGGAATATCATTAGTGTTAGGAGATCAGGATAGTTCCGTAGTTTAGGGGCAGACCAGACCTCACGAAGGCTCTTGTCTAAGCTTGAACAACGTGATGTGCTCAGAGCCCAAGTGCTCCCCATGAGTGGCATATCACCTGACCACCGGAATGTTGTTACGGAAGAACGCTTAGTTACTTACTAACTTACTGAAGTTTGATATACTGTTTACCGAATTGTCCAACTACACAATCACAGTCATCTGTAACTTAAGATTTCTGTGGCGTTTATAAGTTTGAACCCGGCCTTTCCAAAGAAGATAAAGTGACTAGGAAAACAAAGTGAGGGGTGACATCCTCTAATTAACTTACCAGAATGTTGGATTGTATCTAAGTGACTCGTGGCTCGCCATTTAGGTTACTGGAAAAGGTTCTTTATTAGTTTCCTCCAGTTTCGGTAACTTAATTGTAATGAATTATTATGATGAGCATTCCAACAAGGGACTATGGCTTGACCGTCCAACTCAGTTGTCTCCAAGCGTTCCTTTCAAGTTTGGTCATGCCAAGAATAACATCAGTGTTTTTTGATTGCTCCTCAACTCCCTTGACTTTTACTCGCAAAGCAACATATGCTTTTTTGCTTGTTTTTCAGTTGGAGCCGAGGTGGCAACTTCGGAATGTAAGAAATGTTTATAACTGGCCCGGTTTACCAGTATTCTGAGATATCTAAGGCCTGATCTAAACCAGCTATTATGAGATCAAAATCAGGCTATGGATCCACGAAGGGGTCGCAACCACGAAAACAAAAGCCATACGGTAGCGAGAACTCTCATAGGATGCAAACATTTTCTATTTTATGGCGGCTACTTATTTTCCCTCTCAAATAACCATGCTTTAATTTCACCCCTTTGCACAGAACCATCGCTTCTAAAGATGACAGTTGGCGTACCTCAACTTGAAACGCAGCAGCAAGAATTCCCTGCAACTACAGATTAACGGGTGCTGTTTTTATTTGACCTTGAGTTCTTTACACTCCAAATCTGTCAATAAACATGTTTTTCTGCACTCGCCAGCACCCCCAAATTTGTTTTACTTATTTGAGCCACCAGGATTTAGTATTCTTCGTAAGATCAATCAGATCACGTAATTATCTATACAAAACTTAGGTGTGTGGTTGGTATAGGCGCGATGATCCAGGCGTTTTTAGTTTGTAATCGAGTGCATAAAATATTCCGCATTAAATAGAGTATATGGAGTTTGACAAACTAACTTACAGGGCAGAACTGGAATAAGCAATAACGTCTGCTTTCAAACAGCTTAAATAAGTTGTAGGACTGTGTGGTAACTGAGTTCAGCACGTCTATCAGCATAATCAAACGAACTGGAAAATCGGAATTCTGTGCGGCGTCACAAATAGCACGTACGCTTTCAAAATGATATGCACATAAACTTGGAATATTAAAACAATATAATAATAAGCATCATAATGAGCATCAACCATGTTCGTCAGATCCGCCTGTGAACGTTTATATTTCATTCGTGGTCCTGATAGTAATCTTTCAGATCTACTCGGATTGGAAAATGCAGGTTCTTCGCAGGTAGAACGCTTTGTAAAGATACAATAAGAGCGCCTGCAGAGGATTTATTGGAATTTGAAACAGCAGGAGTGCCGCTAAGAGTCTGATCTCTGATATTGACCTCAACCTGATCGATGACCATATTTTTGCCATTTAATAAAAGTATTCTTCTTCTACTCGTTACTCTTAGAAAACGTAATATCAGCCGGTTTGGCACAGTCAAGACTTGTACGCAACGAACGAGATTTTTAAAAAAATCGCGGGACTCTTCTCATTAACTGAATGAACGGCATTCCTGTTTTTCGTTGGAACATTATTAATTCCGCGGTCTAATTCCGCAAAAGAATTAGGAGAGAATGTATTATGGGGATATTTATGTGTTCGCACAAAATTCCCAGCAAGCCCGTTCGACTGAGGACGTTGTGGAGCAGTAAACAGATGTCGACATCTAAGGCCTTTTATCCATTTCTTGGGGGAGTTTGCAGTGAAGTGTGTGCCATTGTCACTGAGCAAAGCAGTTAGTATACATTCATGGCCGAATACGTTCCTCAGTGCTTGTTATGTGAATTCATCACTCGGAGAAGTAGTTAGAAAAACTTCAGGCTAAAGTGAATATGTATGAATAATAGTAAAAGTATAGCATTTACAGAAAAACAGAGCACAGCAGTCCACATGAGTTCGTTGAGATGTGTCACAAGTAACTGGCTATCCACACCGCTGTGAAGATTTGCTATGAAGCCTGTATGCACATTTAACACAAGTTTTATCAGTACACCCAATGCCAGCATCTAGTTCCGGCCATCATCATAAGGGGACTGCAAGAGATTTTATTTTATCAACATCCACATGACCAGAGTGAAAATCTGCAAGAACAATCGCTCGCTCAGTAGGTGGAACAATAACTCTATCTCCAAACACAACGAACCATCCAAAGTAATGGATGAAGTTTCGCGGCGACAGTAAAAAGCAGGAAATCGACATCGCTCTTGCTGTGTCCAGCCACGTCGCCGCGCAGAAAAAAATGGGAGCAAAATATCTTCCAGTATAAGCAACAAGCGCATCCCGCTTAACGGGTAATGGTTGAATCAACGAGCAGTCTCAATTGGTTGAATCGGAGTCGCGTAATAGAGTTCTGGATAAGAAATCGGCATGGGGAGTCATGGAAAGTTTCAAGGATTACACTTCTTTGCATACCAATATGGTTTTCTCGGAATCCTCAGCTACATCTCTCTTTCGTTTAGGATACTCATCAACCAAATTTTCAGCATAACTACCGTCGCGTGTTTCAGTTGTTGTGATATGTTACGCGGGGGAATCGATTATACGTGAGCCAAAAAGAACAAAACTTGCCATGTGTTACCGGAAGGTGTTTAACAACCTAATGAGTAGTGTGCTGTCCCGCGCATTTATACTGCGAAATCTCGGAATCGCCCCCACTTTGACACAAGATGACAACGTATAGAGTTGAAAAATAGCTTAAACCAGGAACACAGTTTTGAGACGTGTTAGTGCCAGTGTGACTTTTAACTCGTTTTGAGTATTCTTTTTGTTTCAGGTAAATCAATGAGATCCTATCTAATTTTTTTCATCTACATTTCCAATACAAGCATGACTGTAGTCAGTTCGTGTGACATACACTCGTTAGGTCAATTTCTGTTCTGTCAAGATGAATAAAACCATCGCTCTGTACAACGAAAAAGCGAAAATGTAGTTGAAAGAGAGCGATTAAAATATTGCATGGTACGTGGGAAATTGCTCAACCTTAAGTATGAAAATGACCATAATTTTAAACCGTATTCAAACACCAAACTTCAGAACGTACACAATAGATCGTACTTTACTGGACTTTTGAGCAAGCCAGACTACTAGGCACACCGAATTACCAATTAAAAAGAATTCGTACATTTATATTAACCGACAGTACACGAGGAGTAAACGTCTTATGAAAGACGCTTTCCTTCTTAACGTTTCGCTGTATTACGCTTGTATTATGCCGCTGGTGTCCGCTACCTTTGCCTCGTTTCCGAAAGCTATATATAAGTGTCCATCGTCAAATTAGAATGCGAATGTTGCCGTACACACAACACTTTCATGAATACTTAATGAAAACGTTTATTGAACTTGACGTCTGAGCGAGGGCAACACCATGGCAATAGCTTCGACATTTCATGTACAGACAAACAAAAATTCCCCAACCTGTAATTCAGATCAAAGTAGAGAATGCGAAGACGCTGCTGAATGAGACGATTTACATGTGAGAAGAAGGTAGAAGGATTCTGAGTGATATTGAAAATATATGAAAGTTTGGAAAATAGTCAGACTTAGTGAAAGTATAAAATAAAAATAACTTCCAATGGTTTGTCAAATACCAGAATTGCGAAAATGGTATAATCAAACTAATTTGTGGCGTTTTTTTGAAAATAAACCAAGAATTGTCCAACATTGTTTTATTATCAGGAAGGAATCCAAAATATCTGAGCAAGAGGCAATTGAATGTGAATAAAATAAGAAACAATAATCGAACTACACACTACACCGAATCTTGGTAATTATTTATGCGTTGATCTCGGATATTGAACCCAGCGATATCGAAACAAAGATCGGTAGCAGCGGCGGGCAACAGAGTTTGGTAAAGATCTCACCTGCATCCGCGTATAGAGCAGGAGCAGGGTTTCCGAAAAAAAATTACATTTGACGAAACAAACATCTGAAGGACGGTGTCAACTAACTTTTTACAAATGTTGGTTAGTTACTTTGTGAAAAGTAAACATTTTCGGATGATGAATGTGTTTACGGTAAAAATGGGTCCGTAGGTCTGGATGCCTAAAAGATGTCTGAACTGGAAGCGGTTTCTTTTCAACAGAATACAGTGTAAGGAATAAGCAAATTTCCCGGAGTAAACGGACCCACATTTGTCAGTGGCGAAGTACCATATATAATGCAAACCATCTTATTTGTGCGCACAACTTAGGTGTAAAAGCTTATATACTCTCCTTGTTTTAAAGAAACTGCGTAAAAGCTTTATCCATCCAGGCGCAGGACCAATCATTCAGAAAATCCAATTGAAGACCTAGTTGGTGTCTCTTTGAGGTGGTCTCCTGTACGAGGATCAAACCAACCAACAAATCCCTATTTAGTCAACCTAAGGATGGTGCGGGCTGCATTCTGTTCTCTGACAATGACAAGTGACTTTTACACACCAATAGATTAACTTTCAGAATAAGAGCTCTGGGCTTCCCTTATCCGTTACAGGTATACTGAGGAGAGAACGACTTACGAAAAACACCTCCCACACCACACGCACGCCAAATATTTTTGGTTTGATATTCGCCCGAATAACTTATCAATAGAAAGTTATTTATCACAATTAGTTGAAAACAGCCTTAAAGGCGCCTTTTTCGCCGCTCGCTGCAAGGTGTTGGCAATCATATTTAACACCCTTAAATTTGTATTAATATTAAGCTATTAACTGGCATTCAAGAATCTTGACAGCATCGTTATTACTGTCGAAAGGTATATCAGTTTAGAAAACTGTCGCTTTACTGCCCTGACCATTATAATGGAAATAAAAATGCGAAAGGAATGCCCTAGGTCTAGCTTGTCACAAATATCCCAGGTTTCTGCTTTATTCTTATGATGCAGACCGTGCACTCCTCACCCGTCCCTTAAGCAGCTAATTACCAATTAACTGGCTTCAGCCAAAGCCAGGTACGGTTCGAAGACGCGGTCGGTCATACACCTGAAGCTGTCCCAGACCAAGTAGTGCAAATTGGCTAGCGCACTTTTGGCCTACGAAGTTCTTGCACAAACTACGTAGACCACGCTACCCTCAGAGCTTATGCGATCCGCGAGATAGATATGGCGTTTCAAAAGTTCCAGTGTCGCTTTAAGGCACGTTCGAAAAATGTATGTTCAGCAGCATGTCTTTAAACTTCGTGGGCACAAAGCACACAGTAAAAGAATAGGCAACCTTGATACGCGTTTTAGTATTGCTAGTGCTTCATGCTCTTCCTCTAAAATCAGATTAATGCCACCTGCATACTACTAGTTGACAAGAATCCCACTCAAAGAAATCTGAACATTAGGAATTTGAAGAGCTACCACTGTTTGCCTTATCACATCATAGATCGCAAAATTAAACAAAAATGAAGAGGGTGGACACACTTGCGGGACACCGCTGCTTATAGAAATTTTCCGGCGGCTTATTATACATTCTCACACACCCACAAATATGCAAATACAAACGTAGTATGATATTCACAAACTACTGGGGCCTAGCCTGTTGGCAATCATTGAAATAAGCCAGCCGGCCCGCAGAACTGAACTTTCCTTTGACATCAAATAAAATTAGATTGCAGCGAGCCTATGCCCATGGCTTTTCTATGACATTTGACGGAGGAATCCTGCGTTTTTCTATGGGTTCCATCTGCACCAGCCCGTGTGTGAAAATATGGGTCAATTTGATTAATGTGTGATTACCGCACTCACTGGGAGCACACCAAAAACGGCTCACCCCATTATGCTGACATGATCCGTTTTGCCAAAATAGAAGTAGACAAGTGAAATGAGCAATGACGGAGCTTTTTACCCCCATCTTTAAACAGAACGTGTCAAACATGTTCAACTCGATGGTTTAGGCGTTTTTGTTATTACAGATGAGCCAGTCATTGGTTTCATTAATTCTTGCGCACATCGGAAACTCGTTTGACACTATAGGAAATCGCTAATATTCACCCTCCCACAGGTACAACTTGCCTAGTTTCAAAAAAAACTGGAATAGTGTTTTCTGTTGCAAAACGTTCATTGACACTGCCTGAACCCGCGCCTATATAAAATACTTATAAACTCATACATAAAAGGAGCATTTGTCATCATTAACTTGTCGATTTCTAGTCTTGTACAAGTCTTTGAAGAATGAACGTCATATGGCTGGTTATACGGATCCGATTAGAACTGCTTCGAGTAGTTGGTTTAGCATGCAGTGTGTAGCTTGAGGTAAGATGATACTCAGTATACTTTTGAAATCGGATCACCGTGTTCCCGGTTTTGATTTATTGATCTGGCTGGAAACAGGTCAACAGGCGAAAGCGGTCAGCACGTACGACCATTCAAAGTAAAGCGTAAGGTTTGGCATAATCGCGGGTAGTGAGGTGTAATTTGGCGATTCTTCTATGTTCAAGTCGTAGCCAACCGCACTGTTGATCAGTGTTTGAATGATGTTCTTTGGGTATACAATGATAAGAGGCAGTTATATCTCCACTGCAATTTACACACCCGAGTGTTCCTCGTTAGGCGACGACCGTTGTGAAATCTCCAGCCGAGGACGTAATTTATAAAGGGTAAATAGAATGCCCAGCTTGATTAAGGCATTTGAGAATCCGTCGAACTCAACCACTAATCACCACCTCTAAAGGAGCGCCAGATAACTCGTTTTTGTAAAATAGCCCCCAACGATTATCCATATTATCTGGGGACGCAACCTAAACCTAGAGCAGTATTAGGTCAAATTATGGACAAATTTTAACCAAACAATCAAAGAACTTGACCTGCTTCAAACTATGACTGCTGCTGTAGCTCGAGTTGCGCCTCAGCGTAACGGGACCGTTGCCGACTATCATGTGATGTAAACGCACATTAATGTAAATTACCTTCATCAGACAATAATGTTTTTATTTTGGTCATGCCTGCAGCGTCCATCTAAATTATCCAACACCATTATTTTGCTGTACAACGGTTTGTCAAGCAGAAGAGGATTACGCAAATTGACCGGTGAATTTCGTCCTGATGGCTTCGAAATACAAGTGTATTTCACAAAGCGAGAAAATATAATTTTCACCGGGAAGTTCACTAATACTTGCTGCACTCTTACAACAAATTCGAAGGTGTTGAGAAGGAATGAATACCCTTCTTAAATCCCAAAACTTCGATTTCCATGGATCGCAGTGGACTTTGTGTGACACATACAAGTGTCTACTGATTTCTGAGTAGTGTGCAAAAATGCCCTTGGCAAAAAATTTTTTTCTTCTATGGTGTGTACTAATTTGTGCTTTTCAACGCGATCAAGGTAGCCGTAGACAGTTTCATTTTCAGGAATTGATCAGCTACCTTATAACTGGTATCCCTTAATGAATTGACGAGGACATTTGTTTATATTAGGGGGATAGGTTTGTTTTACATCTTTACGTATTCCACCACTACGGATATGGTTGTTTCACTTGCATGGGATTACGCCCCAGATAACCTGTCAATATCCTTAAACGCATGATACTGGTCGTATCAGTAACACGTCCTATCAGTCTTAGGAACTTTTATAGGTAAGGAAACCTCTGAGAATTCGGTACCATAATGAGAACGGAAAAAGAACACTCGTTAACTAACAAGCTCTGCTGACCTATAATTATCGTAACTTTTACATTCTCTACTCATTAGGTTGACCAAAGTTTCCAGCTTCATTAAGTAAATGAACGTACCAGATAGGTCTTTCACTAATAAAGTTAAGGTGCAGAGCTATGAAACGTAAAGACTGTTATTCTGAAATCATCTGCCCTAAGAAATTTCAAGTTAGCCGACGAACTACGAAAAAGGTGAGTTTTCCCTTTTTGATAGCCAAACCTCACGCAGCTGGACTACTACCTAAACCCATCTCGCCCAATAGCACAAGTAAAAACACGAGATTGAGTAAACAAGCCGATGGGTGCACAAAAAATCTTAGTGTTTATGCATATTCGTGATTAAAAAAGTCTCTGATCAAACGGTGGCCAAAGTTCCTCAATAGTAGACAGGGTTTTTTAAAGCCACACGTAATGCTCATTTTTATTCTGTGATTCGTTTGAAACAGTACTCCTATCCCCAAAAACAGCAACACAGATGGAAAACACCAAACCTATGCCAATCTTTCAAGAGCAGTTGTTGCTACTTCAGTGTTTTATATCATCTCTAAATGCAGCACAAAGCTACGAACATTACATTCCAACTAAATTGATGGTCTAGATGGCTGCTGAACAGGCCACATAAAGCTTCTTCTGAGAAGCTGTGAAAAGCAGACGGCATGGTGTTAGAATTCCCAACTACTTCCCTCAGTCCAAGAAACAAGAAAGACAAATTTAAACGGGGCTGCAAGAAAACGAAGTCCCCCACTCTCAGTCTGTTGCTTTTACTAGGTTAGTCAACTAATTGTAAACTGTCTGTTTCAGACATAAAACGAAACAAACATAATTGTGGACAGCGTCAAGCATTCACTAGTTGGGTCCGTTATTCAACCACCACATATATTTCTGTTCCCCGTTTTTAACAATGGTTATCACCATCCATCGCAGACCAAAAACACCATTCCAGGACTTAAGAAAGACATTTTTACTAGCTTTTATTCCAAAGAGGTGCATTTAGCTCCAGCAATAAAACGAATTCCGGGCTGTAGGGTCATGTTTATTGAGGTATAGAATTGAAACTTTTTTCAGCCAAAAAGGCAAGATAAAATGAACACGTCAAATGCTATATGTCTCGCGTCTCCTCCCCGCATTATTACTCGTGTATATAGGGCAGCATTTACCGCAGAAGACCCGACCGGAGCTCATGGGAAAATGTTTTTAAAATTTTGGCCCGCAATCTGAGCTATGTGGCTTCCAGCTGGAAGCAGGACAAAGTTAGTGTCTGAAAACCGCCTGTTAGTTTGAAAAACGGTATGCAAATTAGCGGAAATCACGAGTGAACCAATAACATTGTTTAGAGATTCACCCCCATATACCAATCCGAAACTACTAGTGTTAGGCGAAGCTGTGCTACAAATCTTCACGCTACAAATATGCGCTCAGAACTTTTGAATGTGTTACTAGTTGACAGCACCAAAATGATGTAAATCAGTGGTTATTTACTGACTGTTCGTTCGCCCAGTTACGTCACGTTAACTGCTTCTTGTAGCAGACATCTGGCGAGGTTGAAACGGAACCTTGAAAAGTCGCGAGATCTCTTTTGGTGATGGTACTAAAAAAGAACTAAATAAAAATTTTGCCCAACATCCACAATTTACTGGTAACGATCGTGTTCAAAATGTTGAAGTGTACATTGTTATATCTACTGGAATTCATTTAAATGACCAATGCTTTTCTGCATAATTTGTTGTTATGCTTTTGGCAATTTTACTTCGAAAAGAGTTAACACAAGTATATCCGTGAGGAAACCGTGACAGAAAGAGGCTGTTTTCAAAATTTAACAGTCACTATCAGTTACACGATTGTCGGGACTAAACAAGTAATCGTCGTCCCTCAGTGTCCATCAATACGACTTGCCATTTGTCACAAAGTTGGTCACAAAAAAACTGCGTCAGTTTTGTCAAAAGACGCACTTGGGTCCGTTCTTCATGATATTCTTCAGCGGTCTCAAAGGGTATCGTTAGTTAGAAAAATATACCTGGATACCTTGAGGATCCTGGACAGAAGGGCTCTTTTAAGAATACAACAGACGATAGATTCAGTTGAGTCTCTCTTCTTATCAACTTGGTGTGATAATGGGTGCAGTTCGTCAGTATTACATAATTTGATGTTCAAACACCAGATAAAGCTGATGGGAATTCTGGGGCAGCTTGGGCCAGCTAGAGGCCTGCGAGAAATAAAAACCGTCACTGGGCTTCAAGATAGTTTTTGGAAAACATATAAGTGTTGCAATAAATCATGACAGTTTCACAACCACTTAAGTCGTCTCTGAAAACTCAGGCAAATGGGCAAGGCAACGGAAGGCAACCACCTTTCGAGTCGTAACAGTAAGCTTCAGTTAACAAAAGCTCTGAAAAGACCGCAAAAGCTGCCATAGTACAAGTAATCATGCGGAAGCTTTGGCTAGCTTTTATACAAACAATAAAGCGATAGACCTGTTAGCGCCACGATAAAAGGAGTGGCTCACTGAAATACCTCCCAGTGCTGATGAAATCGCTTTATGGGAACCGTTAGAGTAACCTTTGCACAATAGGCAAAATGGACTTAATACTTCCGGAGAATACACTTAATTACCGCTCTGGACGAGATGACGCAGAACAGCATGCTGCTGTCTTTATCCTGTCTATAGGCGAAGAAGCAGAGATGCGCTTTAAACCGGTTAGTGAAAAACCCAGGTCTATACGCTAATCAAATTTTATCACCCTCAGGTATCAGTGCAAGGAACTGAAAGTTCATTAATAACCAACTGCGTTAAACCATTCTGCTTTAATTTTTTGATACTCTGTTCAGTTATGGTTTGCTTTAGCTCCTACTTAGCTAAATGACCCCTTGAACCCACTGATTTTTAAATACTGGTCTAATCCGTTTTGCAGCACTGCTTCAGAATGATACAAAACACGATTTCGTCGTGTGAGTTATACCCATTTATGAAAAGAGTGGGGAATCACTGTACAACTGTTGTGCAACTACTGAAAATCATCAGATGCGCGCGTCTTGAAAGACTTCATAGTCTCGAGCCCGTGATCTTCCGGCTAGTAGTTTAAAAACTTAACACTGAAAAGATGTCTGCGTAAAATACCAAATTTCAGCACGACAGACACAGAGAAGAATTTATCCCACAACTTCTCAAATTAGTTTTGATTTCACGTTAGACTAATCCCGTTTAAAAAAAGCAATCTGGTTCTTACGTATTAGAAAAAAATTTAATAATTCTAGCCCTCTCCAATCCGGCAAAGAGGTTGACGTCTTCGAGTTAACAGGAAACTCATAAAAATCAAGGTTTGTTTGGAAGGAACTCTCGTGACGGTAGATAAAGAAGACAATGCTATATGATTTACAGCTGTATCGCCGTATTGCCTGTTATGAGGGAAATGAAAATGTGAAAATGTGTGAAAATGTCCCACGGAAAATTTTCAGCTTCTACTCAAAACCGCTTTTATACTTTTCATGACTCCATAACTATATGACGCGTGCACCTTCTAAAATAGTGGAACGTACACCAAATATGATCGTTAAATATTAGCCCCTTTCGAACAATTATAATCCGATGCAGCATATCAGGATTCATGGAGTGAGCTTCTCTGGTTTTTTTATTTTGAATTTGGTTTCATCTCACGTAAGTGTGGATGATTGGTTTGTCTTGGGAGCAACCTAGGTCTGCTCATCGGACGTGCCTGTGCGACTTTGATTAAGATAATTACAGAAATAATGTTCGGTTGCGATATTGTGGACCGCTGTGTAAGCGAAGTCACTCGAAAGTAGGTGAATAGGCTGTGACACTCAGTGGTTATTTTGGGTCGCACGGTTGGCCAAATGGGAAATGTCATGGACAATCATTTCAAAGAACAGGAAGGAACCCCGTATGAATATCTTTAGAATGACTGTCGATGCTCTCCCCGGTGACTTATTGAGACACCTCTAGAAATGGAGACGAACACGGACCTCCACCTATAGATGGATAATTAGCATCTGCAGGGGAAAACGCTGCAGCTCCGGTGTCGGACTCCATAATAAACAAGAGTACTGTCGTCTTTAACAGTTACAATAAGAAAGGTTACACGGCTATTTACCTCTAGAAAGTGGGCTGAAAGGAGCAACCGACCACTCACAGTGATCAACCGATGGGCTCCTCAGTGAAATGTATTCTGGAGAGGAAGGAATGAAACCAAAGATTAAATAAGGGAACACGATAACGTGAAACAAAGCAAGATGTTATTTTATGCGGTGTTCGCATCACCACAAATATCTCAAACGCGCACCCCGGTATTTTTCTTTCGTTGGATGCAGTTAATAAAATCAGAGCAGACATGTAATCAAGTTAAAAAATACGAAATAAGTATAAATATAAAGCTCACAGTAGCAAGGAAATACGGAATCAGTTAATAGACCCGTCCGTGTCAGAGTATAAAACCAAAGGCTTTAAATGCCTACCGACAGTAAAACCACGATATTGAATAAATCTAGATCACCTAGTAATGAAACGAGTACAGTTAACAGGTTGGGAATCATAGTTGTCGAAAGTCATCCATTATGATGGTCTCATCTGTACAACATTCGTCCACCCAAAGACGATAGTGGTGTGTCACGTCACAGATCAGTGGCCATTGGAACAATAGTCCGTAATTTCATAAAAGATCTCAATCTAACCAGATATGTCCCGCAGTTACCGTCTTTTGTGTAAAGGCCAACTGACGAAAAATGGACCTAGAAAACGAACCCCATTTGCAGCTTAGTTGCAAAGTCGTAATCGTTTTCCCAGCAAGTTTGCTAACAGAAATCATTTTTGGCCCATTTTTGGCCCACTGTTTGGTTACCTGGAAAAAACTGGAAGATTGTTCACCGCAAAAGATCTTGATATCAGAGTCTTGGGATTGCTGTATGATTGAGTAGAACTTGGTTAGCGAATTGACTGAAATGTTCTTTCATACTATGACTAAGTACGTATAATAAATTGGACTATTTTGCACGTTGGTAAGTCAGGAATACTATGTCCAATTATTACACACGACTAGTAGTCTGCGCCACTGTTTACTGTGTTACACAAAATCACTCGACTGAAAAACAGTACGCGTTGTGAAATTGGTGACACTGACGGCACCATTGTCAAACAGTTGGGCGGTCCGCAATCCTCCAGAGGTTGTAGAATAACGAACATAACCGACCACGTCATCTATCTAGGTATCATACGCACAAAAGTGAGTAAGTCGAATCTCCAAACCAAAGTGGTTACCTTACGTTTCTTGCTTGCAACACCGTTTTTTTTATTTGTGAGAAAGACGAAACTGTTAGCAACAGTCCGAGTCATGAAGGACTATTCAAAGAATGATTAGTAGTGACTTCGTTCCCAAGAATTTTGGTAAACATTTTCCATTTGTTTTGGCTCTATGTATTCCAATTTTTAGTTGTTCTCAAGTTTTCTACGAATGCCCGTGTACCCTGGGGTTGTGAGAGGATGCGTACCATCTTAATAAAAACATCAACCATCTCCGTTAACGTAACTTCCATTCTACACAAATGCATTTTTTCCTAATGTTCTATAATGAAATATTACACCTCTAATTGGAAACAACAATGGGGTTTGGAGAGCAAACAGTAGTTTTTCAGTTATTTTTTGGCCACGTTGTTAAACAGTGTGCGACCCTTCAGATAGAGACGTTTTTGAAAATCATTGATGGTCCTAAGATCTACTGACCTACGAATTATGCCGCCTTCAGTCTCATGCTTAGTTCTGTGTGATTTGATAGGCCGTCTGTACGTGTGATGCTTCGGCACACTGTACGCTCATCCGATCGGCCCATTATCTACTGATCCATTAGGAGTCTGTGTGATAAATAAGTAAGAGGAACCAGACACCCAAAACAACCGTGAAACCACAGGATGAATGCAGACAGTTTTTTGGGAGTTGCAGTGTGTATTGGCCTAGCTATGGGTGAGTGCCTCTTGTTTTCAAATAAAAACATCTTTGACTAAAATCGGAAAAAATGGGAGCAAACACTGGTTTCATTTTAATCAGTTATTCTTGCAAGGAATCGGAAGAAAGCGAAAATTACTAGATAGCCGACAAAATGCAATGACGATTACCTAATTCCTCAGTATCACGTTTTCTAGGAAGCAGTCAGATGATAGCTTGGAATTAGCTTCCGAGATGCGAGGAGGATTTGAAACGCTTTGCGGTTGTGTTCGTTACAGCTCCAAATTATTCTTTAGCTAAACATGTGTGGATGCCAACGAAAAAATTGTCACCATATAGGGCAAACGCAAATGTGGCATAAGGTTTATCGTATTGCATTTAATCGTATTTATTTGCTTTTTGTGGAGGTTGCAGCTAACTCAGTTTTGTTTCATTTCATTATTGCATTTGGTGTCACTCTATCATTTATATGAAGGGAAACCAGAACCACCTATCCAGCAATGGTGACTTTGTGAAAACAGACGTATGCCTAGCGTGAAGCCATGGCTTTCAATACCCACTCTTTGTGGTTTTTTCCACACCAGGTTTTCGGTCTAGGATTATAGGCCTATGAACTGCACCCCCTTACGGCTCCCCAGAAGTAGTGATTTGTGGTCATCAGTATTAGCAAAGGAATTGTTGGATAGACCTGCACTGAGCACCAACCGGGTAAAACGCTGGAACTCAATCAAACTCTTGTGAAAATGCAAATCTACTCCGAAAAATTAAAGCAACGCAACTAAAGCAGCACATCAAGTTGGAAGAGCAGACACGGTAGCCATAATAATGACAATATGACGGGAGATCATATGAAAGTTTCCGACTGAACTCTGTAGGTGATGAAACTAATAGCTAGTGATAAAGGTAACACAATATATGGATTGGACAAGTCTTAGCTCACTTCTGTTCAGCCAGTAGGAAGCTAAACTTGGAGAAATCAAAATAAAATTGAGCTTCTCAAGTCAGCGTGTGTGCTAAAAATTCGTTGCGATCTGCTTGCAACAGTTCTGTCTCTCATAGTTGTGATTGTTATAGGTCGTCGTAAATTATCGTTTGTATGGTATGAATGGAAGATTTATGATGTATTTTTAGAAGAGCTGTCACAACAAACTGCTGCATAGTTTGTTGCTACGATAAATGTCGTTCGATGGTGGCATTATGAACTCTCCAGGTGTCGTCACTGTAACTCCAGTAAGAAAAGCAACAGAATGTTGGAAGCGTGGAGGCAGGGTATTTGCGGTATTATATTTCTTAGGTAGCGTTACTGATGCCTATTTTAATAAAAAGCCATGTTTTATGCAGTACTATCATTTTTACATTATTACCACCGCAAACGGGTAAGAGTTGGTTTACAGCTAGACAGAAGCCCCGCTGCTGAAACAAGAATTATCAGTAATATGGCAGAAGGCATGTCCGGAAGTTCCATAAAATTGGTAACAAAGCAATACTAAACACAGACTGAGATCAGTCATTAAGCAACGACCCGTTTTCACTGTGATATTACATCATTCAAGTGGGGTATGTTGTGACTAAAAACAGTAATTCGGATGTCCATTGTGGGCCACACAAGATGATGCCTCTAGAACATTGAAAAGCACCTGGTTTACATTGTCTGAAAATGTGAAAACATGATTGGATATAGAGGACTATCGGTTTTCACACTTCAATTTGACACAAGAAAAGTCACGTGACCTTATTCTGTTAACGTAGGCTAGACCAGTCAGAATGGATAATTAAAGATTCAATGGGTATACATCGGGCTTTCTTGGTTACGAGGTACTTAGACCACTACCATCCCTTGGCTGGCGTCAACCCGGGATTAGTCTTAAAATGTAGCATTCTTTTAAAGTTATAATTAGCACCGGAGTCTGAATTTTCATGCCCATAAAACCAGGTAGTTAGGTGCTGTTCACCTCGTGGACACGTTTAAAAACTTTCAACACCCCACTCTTTATTTTTGAAATTAAGGTCCAAGTAGAAGTTTTTAGTCCTGTGTAGTTCACACGTGATGTGCACGCAAATAAAAGGAGCCTGTCAAATACGACCATCCAGCAGAAATTATGGTACACCCAGAAGGGTGGCTGTTTTGAGATTCCAATTCGTGCCAGCATTCAATATGCTGAAGATACGGAGTTCAACAATATTGCAAAATATGGTAAATATTCGATAATAAGAGAGATGTAGCTCCCTTGTCTAAAGATTCAAATCAAGCTAAGTATAAAGGGCCTTCGGGCACGCCATTTATACCCTAGAGTTAATAAATATTAAAGAGCGATAAATACACTCATTTGCAAATCAATTTGCTTTTCACGGGAGACTCAAGTGAAAATTTCGTTTATTATGTTCTTTAAATGAATATGCTGCGCAAAGGCCTCCTCATGTTTCAGTTAGTACGATATTCGAGATGTCATAGTACATTTCCATGAAGGAAGAGTTTTCAGGAAGCTTGTGAGTAGTTTCCTCCATGAAAATATGCTGTGACATCTCGAATATCATACTAACTGAAACATGTAGCGGCCCTCGTGTAGCACATTCAGTTGAAGAACATCATAAACGAGAGATTCATTTGAGTCTCCCCTGAAAACCAAATTGATTTGCAAATGAGTGTATTTGTCGAAATCAGTGTAATTTGGGTTCAAGTAGGACACAAGGTTGACGGAAACTCAGGAACTGCACCTACCTGATGAAAAAAACTAGAGATTTATTTGTACACTGTGCATCTCTGATATTCTCATATGAACCCTTCTTCTCTCACCCTTACACAAAAATTCTGATCAGTTTAGCTCAAAAAGGGGGTACAGTAAACTCAGGTTTCCCTCTAGTTGATTCCCACGACTTGATTATTAATGGGTGAAATCCATTCCACTCAACAAATATAGGTCAGTTGTAACCATTGGCCTAAAGTCCGTTAGCCTAGTACTTTTATTAAGTGACTTCAGTTAATTCAGGGGTGAGCTGGACGTATCATCACAAGCAGGCCACAAACTCGCTTTAATGCATGCCTAAATGTCAAAACCTTCAAGTGAACAAGGAAAATGCAGTCTTCCATTCTGGACAGCATAACTCGTGTGTTAGTAGAGCCGTTGTCTCCCAGTGCTGGTCCTTTGAAATTCTACTTTCGGTTTGTCCTAAGCTGGTGGAATGTGAGATATAACTTGTCAACCTTATACAGGTCACTTGTATCATTATTTGCACGGTGAAGTCTTCCAGCGACTGAATCTTTTCATTTTTGTGACGTCGACTCTCGCCAGCCGTATTTGTCTGATTTTCAGCACAAATTGCCACATTGTTATTATTCGACGGGACATGCATTGATCCTCTTGTATGAATTCATAAATCCGGTTGATCTCGATATCTTTTAAATACAGAGAGATCTGAAAAAAGTGGAACTACATATAATGTACCTTAAACGTGTAAGTATGACCTAGAAAACACCAAAAGTTGGACTCGATGCAGCAACCTGCGGTATATCACATAGAATACTTAACGACTTAGCCGCGAGGTGGGCAAGCATTTAATCTTACTCACGCGAGCCAACATCCATGTGGTTTCTCGCTTGACGCTTTTACTTCAGCATCTATCACTACCCAAAAAATACTTCGTCCAAGCGAAAAAGGCTGTGGATGCTCAAGATGCACCGACCTCATCACAAGGTCCAGAGGTCATCAAGCTAGTTTATGGACTACGAGGTACATATCGTCGACAGATAAAACCGGTATCGTTCTTTGCTATTTGAATCAATATCCCAAAAAGTATTATCGAATCGGAGTAATCGACGAATCGGATCTGTTTTCCAACCCTTCCTCCAAACTACAGCTCTTTCCTAATTTTTATATTAATAGCACCCAAACATTTTGAAAACGAGAAAATAGTTGAGGATATTGTGTATCTTGTTTCTGTCCCATGTATATTGCACTGTGACTTGTTTTACTGTAGTTTCAACGAATATTTAAAAACGCCGTGAATTTTGCGTGATGAATCTCAAAGGCCGACGTAATGCGGAGGACACCGAGTTTCCCGGAAGTCTGCAGACAGTCACCATCATGCGAATCCGTTAGTATTCGTAAACGTTTTGTTCCGGCTTTGACATTCTGCTTGAGAAAGACTAAAATTAAGTGGGATGGTGATCATAAGATAATTTTCTTTCGTATGATATGTGCATCTCCGTGCTCTACCTGAAAAGATTAACAACAAAACAGATGTTAGCTGTAGAAACTATATTCTCTGCAGCTCAACTGACGTTAGTGCACACAAAAAATGTAGGAGACGCTGGCAAAATTTCAGCTGGTACTTGTCTGGTTTAGTTCCAAATTTAGTACCAGGGAAAGTGTTTAAAATTCAAAACCGTTAAACAACCTTTTAAACTAAATCCACCTTACTATTTTAAACAACTTCTTCGTCTATAAAACAGCACATCCAACTGGTAAGCCTTCCCGAGTTTCGCCTTTTCCATATGCATACGGAATGTGATTTGCTCTTTTCAACTTTTGGACCATATGAAATACAGTCAGTAATTCTGTGCATACAGTATAACTATCTGGTATAAACAAATAGTTGTTAAAGTAAATGGGAGCCAATTATAAATAACAACGTGGCAAATTAATGAAAACAAACGAAAGACAAATTATGTTGGCAGTTATCGTTTCCAAACCAAAAAATGGTTTCCTGGGACTTCCTGGACATTATTCATTGGTTTTTACTCAGAGGGGCTGCTATTAATTAGATTGCTATAATTCCTCATCATTCGAACGTTACCAACTTTCAAGTGCAACTGATTACGCTGGGAAATTTTTCTGTGCAGCACTCACCGCATCCGATGAGATTTGAAACTGTGGAACGATGAAATCTATTTGCGTTGTTTTCATTTGCCGTTGTTTGGTATTGAGTGAACGTCCAGAAGAGTTCAAGAGGCCGCCTGAGAATGCCCAATCTTCAGAAACACTGTGCGGTTGAGGGGGTTACTTTTGTGTCAAATAGTTTGCAAAATCTTTGTCAGTCTTTGCTAATAAACAGCCTCTCAGCGAAGAGCTCTCCTCCCTTCACAGACATTACTTGTGATATTAGGCAAATATGACTATGTTTCTTCTGCAATACCCGGTTAGTTTCGTTCAATTGTTTTCGTTTGCAAATCATAGGTTTGCTAGTTGTATCCAACTGTCCCAAACTATCCGATTTACCGTTCGAATTCTCACAATGATGCATTTGGGCGAGTGCCATTGGTGAATTCCAAATAATTGCCTTATAAATATCGGATGCTAGGATATTAAATCGCGACATGTTTCCGAACCACAACAGACATTATGTGGAACGTTCAGATTTATGTTTGCAGGAGACAACCGAGTTAACGTTGCTGCGCCAACTGCCATTTCTTCGGATTCATAATTCGCACAATTGCTGTCGACATCCGCAAACCTTAGTTTGTCTTACCTTATCGAACTGTCACCTAGAATATCCACTGAGCCTTGCACACATTTTATGTCTCCCTATATTCTGCATCATTTCATTTGTTTTTTTTTGTGATCCTACTACATCAGTTATTTCATCCCGTTGTTTGAGGCATTCAACTATCCATGTCCACTTATCCTATATTTTGGGAATTTCCACCAGTAAATTGCCAAGTTTACCAACACTTCTACTCACTCGTTAGAACGAGATTTATAAGTTACCGCCTATAATAAATAACATGTGTGCAGACTGTCCTGAAGATTCACATTCACAAACTGGTCGGCGTGAAGTGTAACAAAATCCAATGCAAACATCTGGCTCCCAGAACTTGCGACGGCTACGTCATTGCGTTTGCTCCGCAAGGAACATGAACCTCATGAATAGATAATGCAATAACTGCAAACAATCGACACTGCGCTGGCTGCGTGAAGTTCATGTAAATGCGGTCAGATCTGTTTGTTACCAGTCGAGGTGATGTTCTCAATACGAGGTGACAATCAAGTAAGTTCGATTTGTGCTCAAATGATAACAGAGTACATCCACACACTGAGCGAGCCACATTGATTGCGTACCATTCTCATCTACGGCGTGAGTGGGGAGGGTGTGAATAGAGAAATTCCCAACAAAATACGTGCGAACTACGTTCCTGAAGGTGGACAAATCGGCAACACCAAACATTCGTTTGTAAAGAGCTACTCCCCTCACATGTACGTGCATTTCGGATTTCCATAATAAAAGGTGTTCCAATATTCAAAAGATGTGTCATGTTTGCTCTATGCTTAATTCAAAAAATATTTCAATCTTGAGATACATTCACCTATCAGTCAACTGACACAGTACTTGCAAATAAACGTCACACCGACTAATACATTTCACCAATTTCTAATGTGAAATGAGCACAAGGGAGATTTCGAGAAATCTCCGACATGAGGAACCGGTGATAGTGATTCTTGCGGTTTCCACCAAAAGCAAACATAATCTCATATTAATTAGAAACCGATCAGACGTAAAGCAAATACTTAGTGTAGTTAAATGCGGCTTAAGATTTCCACGAAATGAAGCCGACCTAGTGCGAACGCCCGAATGAATGATTCTGTTACTCAATGCATGCGCAATTCGTCTTTGGCGGATAAACGTATGAATGTTGCCATAGCTTATTCTCGATACGTATCATGTCTAACATGCACACTGTATACGAGAGTAAAATCTTCCTTTGCACTTTATTTTTCCCTCGCTCGCCGAACGAAGATAACCTACCGTGTAAGTCATCATTGGCCACTTATACTCTCTTAGGGTGAATCGTTTCGTGATTCCAGCCAGGCTGGTCCGGCCAAAATTTATGTTTGGCTGAAGGTTACAGAAGCGGTCGCAAAACACATCCAACTTTAGTAGAAATTCTGTCATAGCCGTTAAACTCTATAAATCCGAGAAGTGCAATGTAGTTGTTTCATCCTTATTGGGAACCATCAGCAGTGCGTATCTTACGAGACTGCAAAATGTTTTCTTGAGATGTCCTCAGCTGAAGATTCCCTTATAAGGGTGAAAAGAATGTACAGTGCAACTCAGCTTTCAGCATCGAGTGCCTTCACTTACAGGGTAAAGTTTTCAGGTCTTCTCACAATATGAACACTGGTATCTGTTTCTAGATGATTTTCCTTCAGCAAAATAAATATAGGGAATCTTTGGGACCCGATAAGAACACGAGCATGCATATAATCTCGTTTCATTAAAAGACTTCGACATATTATGAAAAGATTGGATTACTCCACATTTGCAAACTCTGGTCATCGTCCACCGGCTTACTCAAATAAGTTTTCGATGCTTCTCAAGTTGTCTATTTAGAAATCGCATTAGTTCAACTATGAGCGACGTTCTGTTTGATAATATAATACTCACGTTCATATCACACTCGTACATAGAATATATGAGTAAAATTCTAAGAAAATTATTTTCGCTTCGAATCCACTACACAGTGAATGGGCAAGGTAAGTTATCTGCATTAAATTCACACTGTTGGAAGTGGTAACTTGGCGATTGCTGGCGATTTACGTAGTCCACTAACACGCTTTCATTTGCGTGCACTAACCAACGGATATATAAATGTCACGGGACAACATATTCGTCTACGTCATTCTCATACACTTTCACCAGGTTAAACGTTGAAACCCACGTGGAAAGAGGGTGTAACACAGGAAGATATTGTGGCGCGCGCAGAATCCACGTATGTTTTCAACAGAAAGTGTCTTGTCAAAGACTTAAACTCCTTGAAAAGGATGCAGGAACAGGAAGGCGCCGCAGCACACGGGACGAGATCGGGCTAGAGAAGACCAAGGCTGCGAGTGAAAGTTATTAGTAGCATTGGAAATAAGCTAACACAGCTAGTATAAATCGACTTCACACAAGAAGGCAAATTTTCATTCTCAATCAGACTGATCATCTCTAATCATCAACAGGGCAGTGTGCACAAAATAATCGTCATGAATATTTTCGATCATCGTCACCACGTTTCACTCCCGGGAAAATACAACCTGTCCACAACACTTATTGTCGAGATCTATAAACATGCATTTTTTCGGTTTTTGAAAAATTGCAAGTTACAGGGTGGGTATTTGTATTACTCGCAACTTGACCGCATTTCCAAGGGCTCGATAATGCAATACAGAAATCAGCAAGCAGCGTCTATGCCGCTCTGGTTCGTTAACAACCTACAGCACGCCCGCTAATTTGAAGATAACGAGGCCTTCTCATTGAATTGGACTTGCAGCAAAGAGATCTATATACCTTGATGGAAACTTCAATTTCATTCCCCCTTGTTTGATCCAAGTTTGTCGCCTCCATCGTCTACATGGAGGTAAATGGAAAGTGAAGTCCTTATTGCTTTCTGCTAGCTACTGCCTGAATTTCGCAGCACATAACTGGGTAACAGTTATATACACCAGTTATCGTGAAACTGAGAGGGATTACCCATTATAAAAATAGAAGGCTTTTTGAAGTGCTGTTGAATGACAGGATTTGTTAGGTTTGGACAGGTAAACATCGGCACCAGTTAGGCCTTCTTATGCCCCGCTAACTGATAAAGTAGAAATGCGAAGTGATTGCGGTTCCCGTCAGACCGAAGCTCACGCTTGTATACCGCCGTGTCACAAGGCCTGTTCTAAAGTGTAGTCAAGACCCTGGAATTTACCAAACTACGATAAGCGTTCTTGGATCAAGAAGTCGGTTCAACGCAACGACTACAATTCTTGATGAAAATATAATGATAGACAACTGCACACTTAATTGAGGAAGTTTTAAATTCACCACTAAATTTAGGTTATTTGTAGCTGGCTTATTAAGCGGCTTCGAAATTTACACTGACTTGTGATCGCAAACAGTAGCGAAGCGGTTCAAGGTTCCCCTATTGGAGAAGACAGAATAGGCCTTTCGACCATTTGATTTAATCGGCGGAGGGATGTCCACACTTGTAGCTCAATTTTGTCCCGAATTCGACGAATATTTTTCAGATGACTTCTCCGCTGATTTATCTAAGCGCCACAATTACGAAGTAACGAGGTTGCATCAAAGAATCCAAAACTTTCGAAGTGATGAGAGAGAACTTGGTAAGATCGGAGTTGATTTGGCCGTTTTTAAAGCGACTGCATTGCGAATATCACTTCAGATATTCCTCAAGCTACTGCATGACCATGGAAATTAAAATGCCAGTAGCGCACAACTGATATTGATGTGTAAATTGCGGAAGTCTGACTAATCCATTCGAACACGGTATCATAAGTGAACCTGGGAAGAAAAGACCGGGATTTTCGAAAATGCATCTGAGCCTGACGTATCATTTGGAAGCTGCATGCATCGCGGAAGAAGCTGGCAATTACAAATGTCCCGAGACTGCTCCAGATCTACCGTCAAACCGCATATACCGAACAACCTGGTAGTGGCACATGAGCTCTTGTCTTTTGTCGTAGAATTCTCAGCAACTCTTCGATTTTTATTGTAGTTATTCAGGTCAATCAAACTCCCTTTACTGATTTCTAAATCAACCAAGTTTGCTAAACTAAGCTGTGAGTTTACCAGAGGATACACGATTCCCTGATCCAGGTGGGAATTTGAGAAATACTTGAACATGAGGAATCCGGTGGTGGACAGTTTTAAAGCTCCATCAACATCCATTGTATTGTCATATCAATCAAATTAGAACAGAAAAATACTCAATGTTGCTTCATCTGATTGCGAATTCTGTGAAACGGGAACGAAATAGAGTCAGCAGCCGAATAAATCAGTGTCATCTACGATGTACAATTCTCCCATTAATTCTCCCAATTCTCCATTCTAGGCAATTGATTATAGGCTACCTTAACGGATCCCCGTTAAACGTTTAAATAATATACAAATGTAAAACACCACGTTTTGCTTCCCTAACACAGAGTTCGCTGAGGGTAAGTCATCACGGTTCGCATATTTGATGGTGCTCTCTGATTCCTGGGAATTCTGGCAATTTAGGAGATCTCTTAAATAATTTTTTTATATCTGGGCTAAGGGAGAATGCTATTGGATTGTTCCACCAAAACACTCTGATCTCTGTTATTCATGTTGATTTTATTTCGGCAAATGCATGAACACAACCGAGAACTGGGCGATGTTATAAAAGTATCTTTGTCGCAATCCGAATTCAGACAGACTGCTTCCGGGGAGGATGTTCACACTATCCTCTCACTACCAGAAAAGCTCTTTTGACTTGAATGCGTCCCAGTATGATGAAACAAACAGAGTGAAAAGGGAAAATCGTCCAAATACATAAGGTGTTTTATGATCATTGTGGAATGGAAGGAAATTTTGTAAGCACTTTGAAACAGAACGCAAAGCGCAGCAGTTTTTCAAGTCTCCTGTACTTTTTATTCGCAGATCTGGAATTCGAAGTGTTGCATTCTCGAAATCGCCCCTAAATTTCAGTGCAATCCATACACTCGGCTTTGTGCAATTAAAGCCAGAAGACAAGTAGTCTCCCACGCAGGAAAAACTTGAAGCATCGCGGGCACCTGGCAGTCATCCCACAAGCAGCATTTTGATTACTTCACACCTTTGTACGCAATGCTGGAAATCAATTAAAGACTGAAGGAATTCGCCCGGTGGTGGATTAATCACGAGTGTTCAATTAGCCAAATAAAATTTGATTGTGCGCATCCACATGGGAAGGAAAGACTCGAAGTTCCGAATGCGTAGCTGAGCCTGACGTACCACTTGCGAGCTATATGCACCCTGGAAACGGGCAATTATAAATGTTTGAGATTGCTCCAGACCCACCATTAATCCAGATAATCTTGACCTCGTATATAACAAACCTATTAGTGGCACATGGGAGAAATTTCAGCAAGTCATCGAATAGGCTTTGGAGATTTTCAGTATCATCAGACTCCATTATCAGCAGTTACTTTAATACTCTGTGGTGTTCCAGTTAGCTCCTGTCAACTTGCTACGACAGCGAAAATGTGAGCTTTCTCCGTCTCAGTTCGGTGGTATGCATAAATTTAATCAGTGTGGTCCGTGTGACGAATGGGTCTCTTAATATTCCATCACAATGTGCAAATAAAGTTTTCTGGCAGCTAAACTTTGAAGAGCTGGCACAGTCCACCTTCATGTTTTCTCACATTTGAATGTTATGGTGCTGTAGTATATCAAAAATATAATGATATGCACTTTTTGCATTCTCCATTTCACATTAGTTTCTGATATTGGTAAGTCGCTGTAGTCTGTCTTCACACTGTTAGACTGTATTCAATGATTACTGCTATGCAATTATCTTCATGGTCAATCATCTTCATGGCAGATAAGCACCAGTTTATTGTTGTCACTGATCTTGTTAATCAGTCCCTTCGACTGAAATGCGGTTTGTATGGGAGGTTTTCAGGTCAGTCAACCAAACAACGTCCATTCCGACGAAAACTCGAGAGAAATTTCAATCAAGAACATGTTGTGCCAAAGTACTTGCTTACTATCTTCCATAGACAATGTAATGGGTAGGTCACAAACAGGCCACCAGCGCAAAAACGGAGCCGTTCTATCGACTCTGTAGTTTGCTGTCTTTTCGCGAGCAAACTCGTGCAATTTAAGCAGAATTTAATGTGTATCTACTTTTCAGGAAAGATGATACAAATATGACGCTTCTTTTTCAAACTAAGTGTCCCAAGCACCAGATTATTAAACTGGGTACGCCGGCAACCTCGGGTTGTCGTTCAATGGCCGGCTGAAATAAGATTCCGATTATTCGAAAGTTGCCTATCAGGCAACTGCGTCAATCCGGCAGCCCGTTAGCTACGTGCTGTCAAGTGCTATGGAATGAAATCGTTTAACGAAAGGCTTGAATCTCTCGATCATAGTCGAATATAACATAAAAATCAAAATGAACTGATGCGGTTTTATCCGTTTTTCGGTTTCCCTAAAACGGAGCCACCCTATTGTCGACGTTCGGATTACGAATTCTGTTACTCAAATCAGCTGCAATTCATCATTTCAAGATAAATGCGCAAATCACCCGGTTGGTTATAAACGACAAACCTCACGTCACATCTGCAAATGTAATCTGAGAGTAAAATTTGCATGAAATGTTATTTTTGTTTTACTTTCCCGAAACACAGAAGAACCATCGAGTAAGCCGTGATGGTCAGCCTATACTTTGTTATACTCTATTACTTGGTGAATGCTGTTAGGCTAAACTTTGGAATAAGCTGGTTAGTCGTTTGGTTTCTATGTCTTTACCGATGAATTTACTGGAGCACTACTGCACAAATCCCTGCCATTTCTCTTGACTTCATTTCGGTCCGGATGTGAATCCCAAACATGAACAAGGCGGGAAAGAATAGAACATTTTTCGCAAACTGGGAACTTGCAAGTATGCCATTTACGGGGGGCGCATTATTAAAATATACGGCTCAATGGGAAATTAGGGTCTTGTCCAAAAGGTGTGAAACCATGTGCTGAAAAGACGACACGCTTATTCAAATGCCACTGTTATAACACCTGAAAGAGTGTGAAAATACGGTTGGTGCAGCTCCTACGCGGTCAAAATCCCGCCTAATGCTCACTGATTCGGGATTCACATGCCGCCGTAAGACGCCAGGAGACTTGTTACCACGGCAGCTAAACCAACACCTCTGTGATTATTACAGTCACTGCGGGAACATTTGAAAACTGCTCCTATCGTCCTCTCCCCCACTGATCTGTGACCGTCTCTTTGTCCCAGATACACGCAAATAGGCTAGATATACACTAACTTAGGAATTCAGCGCCGTCTTTGAACAGAAAGGCAGAAGTTTGTCAGGACCGTGGGCACGGATGTAGGTGTACAATTGAACACTTTTCAGGCACGACGGAGTTCCATGTTTTCAGTTCACCTTTGTGTTGTAGACCGGCATGCCAGATATGACGTGGCAGGCAGCCAAATGATTTGCTGTTCAAAAGACTGCCCCCACCTGCGCAAACGTTCTCACGAAGCCATCCTAGTCCCTGATAACTTTGGTGACAAGAAACTTCCGAGGACCAGTTGAACGAATCAAGGGAAACAAGCTGAGGACGCTTCCAGAACATTCCCTATCTTGCCTTTCGGAGTTACCAAGCTTCTCAGTCTGCAGGAACACTCAGTATTTCCTGGTGTTCAACGATGCCTTAGGTTGAGTTGTGAACTCGGCCAGGAGTTATCTGTCGCCGGGTCTCTAGCAAAACCATAGAAATAGCAGAGATCCTGTGTTTGGATGAGGTTGGCTAGACTGTACCGCAAAAGGAAGTTCCAACGTTGAGTAGCATTTTGGATGTCTTTTTTCAATGAGTGAATACACCTAGTGGAGATATGTGCGATTCACACATACCATAGTTCTGAACACGCAACATCTATCGACGCCAAACACAATTTAAAATCACATGAACCATGAATTTAAAGTAGGAAGTTGCATTGATGGCGGCTAATGGAATGCACCTAGGAAACGCGCTTCAGAAAAAATGAGGAACCAAATTGCCATGATGGTACGATCAAAAATATCCGGTGTCAACTTAAGGAATTCATTTTGGTCTATAAGACATCGTTCCAAATTTCAGGCGATTTGGTCTGTGTGCAGAATATTCACTCTGAAACACCATAGGAGACATAATTTCGCCTGAGTTAACTACGTTAGATTTTGCAAATAAACAGTGTACCAAATAAAGCCCGTTTCCCCTGTGCCAGTTCCAAATCTGTGGTATACCTGAGCATGAGAAAGCCGATGGTGAACAACTCAAACGTTTTCATCAACGTCACACGTCCAGTCTTATCGATCAAATTTGGGCAGATGTGAAGCACATTTGCATTTTGTCTTATCCGACTATCGACTTCCGTGAAATGAATGCGTAGCAGCGTCAGTATCGAGTGAATATTTCTTTCAATCTCGGCAACACAATTTATCGACCATTCGTTTCACCATTATCAGCTAAATGAGGTTGTTTAATATATCCTAACTTCAGCTGGCGTACTGCAGCACTTTGTGAGAGGATTCAAATGATGGTAATAATAATAATTCAAACAATAATAAAAATAATTTTTGTGTTGCTTCCACAACCCAGCTGATGAACCGAGTAAGCTAACATAGCTTGCTTTCATATTGTTAGAATTTTTACTGTGGTAATTTTCGTCAAGCAGACTGTTCATTTAGTATAGTCAATCAGATTGATTTATAAGCCCTAACGGATTTACCGTAGATATTGCAGCATGGGTACCCACATCCTTTGATGTCGGCTCTATCTGAATTCCATATAGTTTTGTCCAAGTATGACACAATGGCCGCCCACAGGAAAATAAAATATACGGAAAGGTCACATTGTTTTCTGCTGAAGCGCGCAAATCCTGTGTAGGCCATCGTACTTTAATCCTAAGTATGAAACGGAGTGGCAACAAGTGATAGATGTCTATGCTACGTTAATTGGTGATCCGCTTCTGAATAAGTTGAGGCTAGTCAGTACGAGCAACGGCTCCTGGATATCGATCACCTCAAATGCGACGATCCCTCCAAAAAGAGAACTATGTCCTACGTGATTTCGGAAACGTACACTGTGCCGTTTTTTGAACCAAAAACGGTACAGAAATACACGCTCTAAATGCTTCATACACAGACCAAATGCACCGGCACAGGTCCCAAAATCTGCAAAACACTTCCAGTCTTTGTACTGAAAGTGCCTTCAAATCTAAAAACACTCGGATAGTTGTTTTGAAAACCCCCTAAGTCGACTCCAGAATATCCCGGCCTATTGCAGGAACATAGCCTATTGGCTCTAAAATCACAAGAGAGAGTTAGCGAACAGCCTGACTAAACATTCCAACCAGACACCAGTTGTCAGATTATCGTCTAAAAAAGCTCAACAACCGTGGAACGGTTTGTACGAAACAATCGCATCAGGATAAACCGGAGATCTTACAGATTTGAATGCATCCTTTAAGCGAGAAGAATAGCTCGCATAGTGCTGTCTGATAAACTGGAAGTACATTGTCCGTGCAGGCCTCGTCAGCGGGAAGCCCTTGTGTCTGCCCCATATACCCGTAGCTGACCAGCTGCTTGACTGTTACGAAATGCCCAACATTTAATAAACAGTGATTTCCGTCCTTCGATCGAGATCAGTAATCATAACAAGCACTAATGCTTGAGTAAATATTGGTGCACTACTACACCCTTGGTTACAGGGTCCCAGTATTCACCGTTTTCAGTGTCCTTAATTTCACTCCAATTCTACCTTCAAACCAAGCAATCTCATATCTGAATATACCGAATCCGCGTTAATGCTTTTTATTTCTGGTCTCATGCATTCGACAGTTCAATAAGTCCTAAAAATGTCTTTCATATTGAGCTCCGAGTTCCGGGTTTAACTTTAGCGATTTCATTAAGTTTACACTATGAGCTAAACCTACGGATTTAGTCCATGTGGCACTGCCGGCACTGCAAACGGCCAACTAAGTTGTTGTTCGTTTTCAAACCACATGGATTACATCAAGCAATATATTTGCCAGCTTATAACCGCTTATTTTCATCGCACACAACCAGCACAGACTTCTTTGCTGATTCAAGGGAATGTCCTCAGTGCGTTTTGATTATTGTATGGCTTTCTACTGCTAGTCCGATGCGACGGTCCACATGGTCTTAAATGAACAGAGCTTCCACTGTCCGCGTTGGGGTTGAAAAAAGCTAGCAATAACAACCATCTCCAGGCTCGTGTGAGGCCACATGCAGGCTCCTATTTTGCTTTTTGCCAAATTTTCAAATCTGCCTGGAGCGAACGTGATGTACTCTCATTTGAGCCCGATTTCACGGATTTTTACTAGTTAACTACTCATCGAAACAGAACCAGCTTTGTGGTGAAGGAATGTATTTGTAATTAAACTTCCCAGTCGGAAAAGATTGATCGATTTTGACGTTAACGGTGATTTGAACGCAAATCCTGCTGCTCCCGCAACTTACTATTCTCCAACATCGCGTGTTTAAACTTCAGTACCTCTATGGGTAACTAGATGTGTGCAATGCAAAAAACGGCGGACATACATTTCTGCGTCATTACGATTCTCAAATGTGCACCAGGGTAGCCGGCCTTTCCTATGCACGCACTAACGAATTATCACGTGGTCTTCTTGGAGCAGACCCAACAACTTAAAGCAGAAAATTTGATACATGAAGGACAATGATGTTCGTAGTCTTTGGTGATTCACACCCATCCTCGCACCATCAAGCATAACGAATGTCTGCTATTGTCAGTTCTTTGGAAGGGAATAATCTAAGATCACCTCAAGCGGACATGTGAGTTGTTGAATAATGTCTAAAATGCGATCCAATCTAGACTTAACTCCAGTTACGCACCGCTCATGTAGCAGTATAACACCACTATCTCAGTCAACAGCTTACATCACTTAGTTTACTTTATCATGGATAATATTACAACAACCAGGGGAATAGAGTGCCGACGAATCTCATAAATTGGCTGCTTTATTTGTGAATTCGTCTGACTGAAGTTCCAGTGTAAGAAGTTTTGGTAGAGTGAACGTAAATTCGAATAGAAGACCTCAAAGTTCTGACACGTACATGCGCGCGATCACAAGCAAGGAGCCACTGTTCTACACAGAGGACGAGAGGTTTTTGGCGCGCAGACACGGTTAGAAAAAGTCTACCTAATCATGCTTTCTGGTTACTTTGTAGTGACGCAATTTTATGAGTAAAATTCGATGAATAGTCTATCCTGGTAAATGAGCATAGCATGCTCCAATATGCTGATTAACAGACGATAAGTTGCAAACATCTCAGTTAATATTCAAGAAACGCTATCAGAAGAGAATAGTAAGCTTGGCGTGCAGAATTGTTCGCCGTTCTCAAATGAAGATGTCCTATAACGGCTCTGTTGTTTTTAATTGTTCAGATAAGCTTTCGGATGAATCGTTCGCAATTCTACAGTTCCTTGGTAGCAGCGTGCATTACTCGTGTCAGCTTTCAGTTTCCTCATGGGCACGTCCTCCAGAGCATTGAATTCTAACTTCTGCACACACTTCTGGATTTCGGGTACATTTGCATTCTTTTCTTGCTTTCTTGTGATTCTTTGCATATCTAGTGACTAGAAATATTACAGCAAATCACGTAGTATCCCTCGATAATCACAGAGTAAGATGTACAGTAACTTACTTTGGTAAGAACTAATGCTTCGTTTTATGTCTTGTGATGCTTATGTTTGTCCGCTTCGAGTTGCGTCTCCCGGTTGTTGTCACATTAGTTGACAAAGCAGTGAAAATACGTAAACTACAGCACAATGAGATGAATGTTTTTTTCAACACAGTTGGTGGTGTGTTTGCCTGATTCTTCACCCATAGAGACACTGATTGGTTATATTTGAATTTCGTCAACATTTTTCGTTGTGAAACGTGCACGCGAACTTGCTAACCAGTACTAAATGTTTTTGGCACCTTATTCTTCATTCACCGCCATTTGTAGGGCAATTCGGTAAGCCTAATTTCTTTCTGGTCACCTTAAATTATTCGTGTTGTCTTTTGCTCACTATTCGTCGGTTAGGCAATATACATGCCCATCATTCAAACCTTTCCCGCGACAACATTTAATCACTATTGCACATTGATAATGATATTGATATTTATGTATTTTGTTTACTGATTATAAATTAAATGAATGCAAGTCTTTATTGGGATTTTTTATACCACATTCAAAATGGACTTACCATTTTACTTTGGTAGGCAATTTATTCTGGATATTTATCTTTGAGTTCAACATTCCAAAACACCTTAACACTATTAAGTTCTCTTTCACTCCGTCAATAAAGTTGGACCACCATACAACACACCATGTGCCCTTATTTAATTGCAGCACAAAAAACCCAGATTGTCCTCGGTGGATCAGTCATGTGGGAGGGCGCCAAAGTGACGTGGTCACCGGAATTAGACAACAGCGCGTCAGAAACGTACCAAAGACTATCAAAAAGTATATGCGCCAATGTAAGTTTCTGGACTCCAACCTGAATTCTCTGGCTGAGTACCGTTTAACATAACTCGAAGAATTTTGGAGGGGGCACATAACTTTCATGCTAGCATCCATTGCTTCCTCTGTCTTTGCCTTACTTTCGTGCGTTTGTACACGAATTTAAGCATTTGGCCAAACGAATTAACGAAAAACACAAGTCTGCTGTTACTTATTCGCTTTCGTTGTATGAATGATCACAATTAACTGGTTAGGTAGAAATGGAAAACTATTCTTCGTTTCACTTTTCCTAAAAAAATATCCTTTCATTCCATCACAATCCCCATAGGCAAAATATGCTAGCAAGTGTCATGTAATATACTTACCACTCAGTCATTAAAAGTCCCAGAATCTAATCCAACTGAAATATCAACCCTCCGGTTTTGTGTGTTAACAATTTAATAGCTAAGTGGGTCACTCGAATTTTAGATGGATGCCCTCATTCTGAAGATAATAAATGTTCGTCCAATATTTCCTTCGAATACATTCCTCCTGTACACCCTCTATCACTCTGCGCCTTTGCGATTTAACAAAACATTTACCGCTGTGGAAAGTTCAACTAGTGCTTACGAAATTCATGTTCCACCTGCTATCAAATATACCATGTATCTTTTTTACCTTCCTTCCAAGCTTCAAAGACAGCTTCTAGAACAACTGGAAAACCCTAAAGAACCAGCAACCTGCCAAATAATGTTTGTCAATGAGGAGGATAACAACGTCATAGTTGAAATCAATTTTGAGGAAAGAATACAAATTGAATTTGAGGAACTGTTCAGAATTTTCACGCCGAACGTGATATCGAATGATGCCTATTATGAGGAGATTACACATCACCAGCGTAAGTTTACCGGTACACCGTATTTGGAAAACACAAATCCAATTTGCGTGGACGTATGTTGCCCAGAATCCTGCTTATAATGCTTTATTGTAATGTGTAGTTTTTCGCTTGGTCGGCAGTTCACTTTCGGGATTAGCCTGCACAGATTTCCATACAATTTTCTGGTTGTTCCCTGTTGTTCTCTACACAGTGGCCACATGCACTGGAGACGTGGACCTACTAGATAAGAAACGAGGCCACACTTCCGTGCCACTTGAATAGGCAACATTAGCATTCTGCGAGAAAACAGGGAAATATCAAGTGAAATGTGCAACCCATTCAGTTGACGAACATCATAGGATTCAACTGAGTATTCCGTGAAAACCAAATTGATTTACAAATGAGCATTTTTGTCGGAATCAGTCCAATTTGGGTTCAAGCAGAACATAAGGTTTACAGAAACTGGGGGACTGCGCCCACTTGAAGAGCCCCATGAAGAGTAAAATCCATCGTGGGCTGTCGAACAGTTTTCAGAAAACTTGTATGTAGTTTCCTTTATAAAAAAAGGATTTCATGAACTTTGTCCCTGCTCAATATATACGGATTAGGCCCTTTGTTCACAGTAGGCTGCTTTGAAGTTTACGCGAATAAACGAACAGCCGAGTGGTTTGGACCAAAAATGAACGTATTTGGCTCTTTGTGGCAAAAGTTAACATTTATTAGGTTTTGTGCTCCAAAATGAACTATACTATTGGTTTCTGGGTTTATTCGTATCCATAGAATGTAATCAGTTATATGTACCCTGGGTAGCCCTCATGCGATGATTGTTCAAGTTTCGCAGTCCAGTTTGTGTGAAATCCACGCTTTCGTGAATTCACTCCGGGTAGCTAAGCTATCTTCAGAAAACTTTTTATTCCACCATGTCAGAACATCTGTCTAGTCGCTTTTGAACACGTTTGCCATCTTGATTTACTGGAAAAGAGTGATAAGCAAACACGCCAGTAAATGTGCGTGCGGTTCTGGATGAAACACGTATTTCCTCATACGCTGCCGATTGAGAGCACGAATAAGGGCCCTGTTTGTGCTATATAAGCTGGGTAGTTTTTTCAAGCAGATTCTAAGAGAAGTTTGCCATCCTAGCTCACATTAATGTCAAACAGTGCATTTACACCTGACATTATAAACATACTCTTCAACCAGAACTCATCTTCGTTTACTTGCAGTATTTTCCCCAAGAAAGTTTTAAAATTGGCAGTGTGGCGTACACTTCCCAACTATGGGCATGCGAAAATGCTCTAGAGATGGTTGGATGTGTTCGTGATAATAATCAGTAATCCATAAAGCTGCAATTCAGCTCAACAAAATCCCAGCAAATCTGCAGCGAGAGCATCTCCTGCATTTATAAAAGAACCAGGACAAATCCACACTCTTGCGAACAGTATCTGGTACAGTATCTGGTATCAGTATCTGATACATTTAATTGGAGTGAACTAGGCTTAAGTGCCTTTGTTATCTATTCCAGTCGGCCTTCACACTTTTGTCCCACAAGGTAAGCCAATAGCTGAAACAACACTTCTTTCATCAGTCATCATTTAAACTAGATATAACTAGGGATATAACTAGATATAAACTAGATATATATATAAACAGATATTACCTACAAAGACTTTCCATTCCGGTCACCCTACTTCAGAGCCTATTGTTTCACTCCCCAAGAATGGCCTGTGAATGCAGCCATAGCAGCGCAGCAGCATATCTCGAGCAATACCAACACATATTTAGTCCTTCATTGGTAGCCAACAAAAGTATGGATCGCACGAGGCTCTGAGGAAATTGGGGGAACTACTGTATCACTGCACGGCACAGCGCAATGTCAAGGTTTGCAGACCAGACAACCGCGAGAGGAATGTTGGCACTTTGGTGCCGGTTGCAACCGTCCCTTCCAAGACCAATCACGTGATTCTGATTGGCGGTGTGCTCACGCAAAAATCGCAGCAGAATAGGCCAGGGCAGCCCCATCGGACGTGCACGATCACTTATAGGTAATTGGGTCAATGGCACATAAGCACACATACTAGAATAACAGTGTCGGACCGGCCGGCCTTTGCGGCAAGGTGAATGATGGGTACTGGGGGGACAGGTGGAGATCAATATGTACACGTGTATGCATGATTTCAAGTTAATTTCAACACTCCTCACCATAATTCCACCATGACTTTAAATCCCGCCGGCAAAGGCAAAGGGAAACACTAGTCATGGGCGTCCCGAAGGCGTAGTACAATGCCACATAAAGTAAAATGCTATGGTAAAGTAAATGAGCGAAGTTAGTCGGAATAAAGGGTATTCCGTAAAAACAATAATACTCACCTGACAGATACCATAAATTGGAACGAGAAAACAGTCGTTTGTACGTGAGTACTGGTGGACAGAACTAATAGTTGGCATAATGTAAGCCCCGACTGAACACACAGGTTGAAAAAACCACCAATCCGCAGAGCCTTTTCGGGGCCATAAAACTCTGAGGAAACTTGTAGAAAGTTGATACACTAAGCGACTCCTTCAACGTTATTTACCACAGCGCACTCCGTATAGCAGTATTCTGATCGGCTGTCATCCTCTTCTGATGCACTTGCGAGAGCTTTTTCCTCCTCCATTCAAGAACTGAGAAACATGAGGACCTTTTGGCCTCGTGTCTCTGTCTCATCAACAACAAAACGAGGAAATCTTTTACTGCACTTGTTACTCAAACTGAACAGTACCATTCAGAGGAATGCCGGTACGTATCCACTCGTCATTCAGCCAGTCCAAAATTTAAGTGATTCTACTTTACTTTTAGTTGAAATGTGACTGTTGATGTCGAGGGTCAGAAGCCGGTAAAATGGATAGAGTCCTTAAAATGACTATCAAATTGACCATCAGTGAAAAGTCCTGTAACAGTAACACAGTGTTTTGGCGCTTGCTGCATGGAAAAGTACTAGCGAAAGTTTAAGATCAATAGCATGAATGCATTCACCTACTTTTGTGAACAGTTATTTTGAATAGATTGAAGCATCGGTGCAAGGAGTTACCAGTCATGTTTTTTTAGCCACATTTCTTCCACATTAGACTTTAAATCATATATCTGATGCCGAATTCCACACATCGGAATTCGTTTGTTCGCAAAACTATTCAGTTTAGAACACTCTCAAAGTACTTTTGAAAAACTGAAGTTCAGAGTAACTTTGTTCCTCTCTTTCCTGTGTAGAACTGGAATACTTGCTTGCAGACACTGCGGAAGGTCACCAAGATCACTCAAAGAAGTAAAGATCCAACGTTCCTCTCGGAGGGCCATCAGAGAATAACGCTGAATATCTACAACTGTTAAACTGATGTAACTTCTTTCGGTTACTTAATGCGTTACCTCATTGACCATTCACAACACAAGCACCACTACCAAGCATAGCCATTGGTGGATTTCTCATACTATCAGTGACTGCGTAGAGAACTGTTGTTTGCCTAGTGCCAGAAAGCTTCTACTGCTCTTAAGCACTTGCTGTTCCCTTTGCTTACGCTGTTGTTTGTCATCATGATTTGGTCTACAATATAACCTGCTGCTGTTGGTGACTTTTGCATCAATTCAGACAAGGCCAGCGGCAAATTATTGTTGTTTTCATGTATTCATTTTGCCCACACCACGTTTTGTAAACTTACATTTATCACTTCATCTCTTTGTACGTCATTAGGAATTTCTGATTATTTCGAGAGTAGGCTAGACTTCAGATAGGCTAATGAGTGCCACATTCTATAGGCTCTACAGATGGTTCGGATTGATTTAGTAATTTTCTTCGTATGGTCTCTCAAACTGACGCAACACCTTAGCTGAAAAGAACCAAGGTGCACCCTGTCCTCTTGTTTTCATTTTCTCAGCATAGCACCGAAGCCCAGTGACCATCACACTGAATCATGATGCCTTCTTGACTCGAAATTAGTCTCGCTGTGAATTCAGCGCATTAATACTTTGGAATTTTCTTAGCTTCTAGTCTCTTGAATATGCACATATTTGACGGGGTTTGTTCTTCTTGAGCTCTATTGGTCACTTGCGCTCGATGCATCTTAAATCGTTCACCACTAATTTTATATAAGTATGGAGCACAGAGGATCTGTCAACTCAGTCAGCCACTAACTTGCTGAACAACAGTCTATACATACCGCTAAATTTTACGAATGCTGGGAAAAGTGAAATATCTGTTTTTTTGTTGAAATACAAAAATTTCAAGGATACCGCCATCTATATTTCGGTTCCCTCGTTGCATCAAGTTTTACCATAAGTCATTCTGATTCTATTGCTGTATGATTCATTCATGACTTATTCGAACGTTTTTCCTCGTTATTAGATTATGGAAGCATCGTGTCAATCCATTACAAACCGCTCTGAGTAAACCAAGAAAAACAGGGAAAATTTCTTTCAAATGTTTTGCTAATCGCTTCTCCGCGTTTTACTGAGGCTGCAATGTTTGAAATATGATCCCACACAATCATAACCCAATATTTCGGTGTTAATCAGAATCTCGAGTGACGAAGTATATCATAGAACAAACTAACTACACGTGTGCTACGAGTGTAGAAGCTTGTGATCGCTGGAGTCACTTTTTGATCATTTTTCATCTGATTGCAAATGTGCATAGCCACCTTCGTCTTGCCCAAATTTGAAGCTCTCTTCACGGAGGTTACACTGCGCTACACATTCCTTGAGTGGTTGCCCTCTTGATTTCCCGAAATACTTGACTCCTGCGGTCGGGATGAATGATTGGTCAATGAAAACGCTATATTCCCTGTAGTCGAACGCGCAGACTTTTACGCTGATATCTGACGTTTCTAACCAGGCACGGCTCCAAACTTTCGGACGGACTGATTTTTGTTTCAAGTAAGCCGACAGCAGAGATTTCATCCGGTCATCGAGTCACTCAATGTTCACACTTTCTTCTATCGTTGAATGGAAGCGATATGTGGTTTGTACCATAGGTGGTAGGATAGATGGCTCTGTTTTCACAGGTCTTGGTAATGTTAGGAGGTGTTGGACAATAGTGCCATCTTTGTAAGAATGGACTGACCCGACTGCTAAGCAGCGCTGATTGACTGAGTATAGCACAATCATCACGTAGGTCGCAAATATCACGTGTTCATACCGTAAAAGAACTTCATTTACTAGATGTAATACACTACACATAAGGTTGCTGAAAGCTATTCGACAGCTCACAACAGCTTCCCCTTATTGGGACTCAACAGGTAGACGCAGCTCCCGCGTTTCCGTCAACCTTATGTTCTACTTGAATCCACATTGCAAACAATTAGCGAAGTACACTCATTTACAAAATTGGTTTTCGGGCGACTTGCCTGGCACCCAGCTAAATGTCTCGTTCGAGATGTTTTTAAGCGTTTTAAACTTTATTTTGCTTGAACCATGTAATTTTAGTTTGCCGAACATCCTACATTCGAGCGGACGTATGAGCGCCGTTAAGGCATCAGCCTTCGGCAGGTGGACAAAGAAGATTAAGTGTTGAAAAGGGGATAGCCTAGACCACGAAAGAAGAAAGCTTATCCAAGTATGATGGGGACACAAGGAAATTTAAGTTCTTCGAGAAATACACTCATCTGCAAATCAATTTGGTTTTTTGCGAGAGACTCACCTAGAACCCAGCTGAATCTCTCGTTTGTGATGATTTCAGGCAACTGAATGTGCTGCACCAGGCTGCCTCATGTTCCAGTTGTTACGATATTCGAGATATCGCGATACATGTATATTCGTAGTGGACTACTCATAAGGTTGCTGAAAACTCTTCGACAGCCAACGACCGGTTCCTCCTTCTTGGGGCTCATCAGGTAGGCGCAGTCCCCGAGTTTCCGTCAACCTCATGTTCTACTTGAACCCAAATTGGACCGTTTTTCGAGAAATACACTCATCTGCAAATCAATTTTGTTTGAGTCCATTAGGTTTGAGTAGTCCATTACGAATATACATGTGTTGCGATATCTCGAATATCGTAGCAACTGGAACATGAGGCAGCCTGGTGCAGCACATTCAGTTGCCTGAAAACATCGCAAACGGGAGATTCAGCTGGGTTCCAGGTGAGTCTCTCGCAAAAACCAAATTGATATGCAAATGAGTGTATTTCTCGAAAACAGTGCAATTTGGGTTCAAGTAGAACATAAGGTTGACGGAAACTCGGGGACTGCGCCTACCTGATGAGCCCCAAGAAGGGCGAAACCGGTCGTGGGCTGTCGAAGAGTTTTCAGCAACCTTATGAGTAGTCCATTACGAATATACATGTATCGCGATATCTCGAATATCGTAGCAACTGGAACATGAGGCAGCCTGGTGCAGCACATTCAGTTGCCTGAAATCATCACAAACGAGCGATTCAGCTGGGTTCCAGGTGAGTCTCTCGAAAAACCAAATTGATTTGCAGATGAGTGTATTTCTCAAAAAACGGTGCAATTTGGGTTCAAGTAGAACATAAGGTTGACGGAAACTCGGGGACTGCGCCTACCTGATGAGCCCCAAGAAGGGGGAAACCGGTCGTGGGTTGTCGAAGAGTTTTCAGCAACCTTATGAGTAGTCCATTACGAAATTTGAGTTGTTAATTGTAGTGGTTTTTCAGTATCCAATTTGAGAATTTCGATGAAGTCTGCGTTCACAAAGCTGGTTGTTTTATATGCTGTCCACCGGCATCTAGAGAGATTATGCATAATTATACCAACGGGAGATGAAGTGCTGAGTTGTGATGTTGTAATCAAAAATTGACGCAGTTGATTTATGAGAAAATTGGTTAAATGAAGCTCTGGAAACAGCTTCATCTACGAGCCCAAAGTCGATCGGTCGCTCTGGAGGCTTGCAATCCATTTGGCCATTATCCCACAGAATATAAGTTTGGATAAAGATTTAACGGGCCGAGCTGTTTAAACCTACTGACATTAATAGCACTAAACGTGCTCAGTGTAGAAGACCTCTAGCGGAATAAAGCTGAAGTCTTATTATTGATCAGCCAGTAGAATTTCTGGATTTCGTGGCACTTGATTTGCTACTCCATGGCAAAACGTTTGAGGAAAGTAAAGGGCACTCAGCAGGGTTTTAAAAGCATTTACATTTGAAACTAGAAAAAATATTGACAGTCTACAACTGAACAGGCAAATGCCAACACAATAGATAGGATGCAAACCTAAGGCATGTTTGGATGCAACTTTCTGTGGAAATTAGAGGAGACACCTGGGACCGGATCGTATCAAGTTCCGTAAAATGAAAGACATAGCTTGCAACTCGCGGCAAATCCTACCACTCTACATAAAACGTGATGAAATTTTCAGTGCTCCACGTAAATTCTTGTCAGTTATTTTTTTAGCTCGTTCATCGGAGGTTTATCGGAGTGCTTACGGTTTATGATGAGTAAATGAGTAAATGAGAGTAAATGATCAAGAAATACATGTTGGTCAGAGTATGCGTTCATGCTAATATGGGTAGTTTTAACAGAAAGCGCGCAATTGGTCGTGGTGCTTTGGAGAGTTTTCAGCAAACCGGCCGGTCGTATGTTTTCTCAACATCGTCTTTTTTTCTGTTCTGGGGTTGCGCCAAACAAGAATATGGCAAATTTAATCGGCTATTTTGATTGCATTCATAAAAATTGCTTCCAGAGCTTTAAACATAGGGCTTTGCTGCTGTCCAGTAAACTGCCCGCCATGCGCATCGACCTCCACCATTTGGAATGCTTCACCGAAGCTTTTACGTGCACACTACCTTACACAAAGCTAGTGGCAAACCAGTGTATCTGAAATAATGCCAGCTTCTAATAAGGATTGCATCTGTGAAATTAAGGTTACATATTTTGGACACACACCGAACTGAAATCACCTTGCTTCGGGTGCTGAGGTAGGACACTATCCTTCAAGTAGGCGGTAATTAAGCCGCTACTATAAGGACACTTAAAAATTGTGGGATATATTGATTCAACTTGGACGGCTCGGATTCAAAATATCAGCCACAAAGTCTAGATAAAAGTAATGCCTAGTGATGCAGTCAGCGGCAAACGTTTATTGTGTGTAAGCTAACGAGCTGCGTGAATATCAGGATTCCGGTTTGAAATACACGCAGAAATTAGCTAGTGAAATAAAGTAAAATTTATCCATGCAAACGAATTACGACACTTGATATACCAGACAGACTTAATCAGATTTGTTGCGCTTACCATACTGACTACATCTCTAATTATGTTCCATTTTTTAAGCTTCTGACCCGTCCCAACAGCTTGACTGTGCTCTTTTACCATTTTGGATATGCAGAAATATCTGAAATAAATATATCAGCGATTTTCAGAAGAAAATAGAGCAGACTGGTTTTGTGACCATGACATCATTCAACTGTGCATTCAATCGAAACAAAACTAAACCGGGTGACTGCATTTCTCTATCCTTAGAAAACCCGTGTTGCAACAGAATAATAAGTAATCCCCTGAAGAAATACATTTTAAATTTGCTTTAAAAGTTCAGCATTCTAATAGCCGAAAATGTACCACAATGATACGAAATTAGGTTATCAAAAGTGCGGTCATTTTCGAAGGATATCTTACAACATAAACGACAGTGAACTTCCCCAGTTTCGAACGTGTTTTTCGACAAACTTGTTACTTTACGTTTACCTGGCCTTCGAGAATTTGTGTAAGAAAGATACTAAGCCACGGATTTAACTTGCCGACCTAAAAAGTTTCCCAATACCTTTGATGGTATTCTCCTGCCGCGTTACAACATACATAATGCGATTGGAAAAATACTTTTTTTTATAAATTGTACAAATTTAGTTATTTTAGAACCAGAAACTTTCAGTTCTGATCGCCGGAAACGTGATTCTTCGAGAAACTTTCAAGACCCCTCACTCAGACTGAAGTTTGGAGAGTATATTGCAACAAAAATGAATAAAAAAAACTCGATTTTAGATAAAGCCATATAGTTTCAATGGTGGACAGTTTAAGCAGAAAATTGAAGCAAAATATTGTAATAATATTATGATATTATAATATATATTTTTTATATTACATGTACTATATATAGCATATTATTTTATTAAGTATTCTGTTCCCTAGCCAGCCAGCACCCATAAATAGCAGAGTAAAACAGTTTACGTGCACCATCAGTAAGCCTACTCAGGTCTCTGGAACAGCTGCACCAATGGGTACGATTTGTTGCCTAATGAATTAGAATAAGAGCCATGTACGATCCTGTGCTAAGGCCGTGATCTCAAGGCAAAAAATTGGTTACTTAGCCTAAACGCACGATCTAGGAGTCCTATCTGACAAGTAACGGGCAGTCTAATTCAACGTAGGACGGTCAGGAACAATTGCGGCGAAACTGAGTTCTACGAACTTCACCTGCGTTTGTTCGGTAATCGCAATTGGGCAGTCAAGCATTATATTGAATTCAGATGTGGGCAGACAGTACAGACAGGTAGACCGTGGTTGGCTAGGTTGAACCTTGGGCGGTTAGCAACACAGGAGGGTACAAAAAAGGGCAGTGTGCTATCGGACAAATTAAACGGGACAAATGTTGTTCAGTTCAAAGTTGAACAAATGTTCCACAACAAGCCCAGAAATGTGAGCAAATCGACTACAGAAAACAGTCAATATAAAATCGACTTTGTACAAATTAGAATAGTTCGGTCTTGAAACTGGAGCAGCCACCGGAAGGGTAATGAATTGGTCTGAGGAATACGGAAACAAATAATTACGTCAGGTAATTAACAAGCCACTTCATTAGCTGCTTCAGTTGACTACATTCTTGTTATATTCGGCAAGGAAAATACTGCAACTCCTGGCAATGGGAGCAGGTCAATTTAGGTAGAGCCTCGAAAACGGTAGAGGTTTTAATGTTTCATTGTCGGTGGTGCCGGCGAAATTAGTTCCAAACAAATGCTTATGCAAGCACTTCACGGATAAAACATCCGGTGAAGAAAGGCTCTGAGACAGTATCTGAACCAGAACACTATATCAAACGTTTCCTATTAAATATGCTCCTTTGGTCAGTTCAAGGAATTAAATTCCACGAAATTATTTGGAAGGGACAGTGTGCCAAAACGAAATTGAGATGGTATCATGGGTTTTTATCTTGAAACGCCCCCACAAATGATCGCCGCTGCTGCAATTTACACCGGTGCCTTCTATCTGACCACAAGATTTGCTCGTCAACAACACATTACTCAGAGGAAATTCCGTACTATGAACGAACCGTCTTCTGAATTCACAGTTACGAGGGTGGGCACACATTAGCTGGATAAATTTCTACACCGGTTGTTGCTTTCACAACTGATCCATTACCGGTCAAAAAAATATAAGACGAGCTATTCCACTAAACGTTAACAAGGCAGACTTACATAACAGCAGATATTACTCATTTAGACGTCTAGAGAGCCGAAAGGATTTTGCTCCCACACGCTTTCACAAGAGATTTGTGACAGGCTGACCGAGACCAAATGCGTCTTTTGAGGGTAATGTACGTAACTGAAATTAAAAGCACTTGGTCTATCCAGTTGAAAAAGCAGTTGGAGGAAAAAGACTGAGGATTGTCGACAATTTACTTCTATCTGTCAGGTCGGAGTTCTAAAAACCATCAATTCTGCACCATAAGTAGAAATACATAGCAATGAACATATATAGTGGGATCAATCACACCTTGAGGTACACAGGTCAAATTCTAAGTCTGGTAGCTTGTTCCAAAGTCTTTTATGCACACAACCTGGGTCATCAGTGATTAATTAACTTACCCCACTAGAAGTTAAGGGTGTTGATAAGACATTGTGAAGTGAGATTTTTATGGCCTATTTGAGTCAACCCTGTGACCAATGGATAAGATGTATACGGTGATCAATGAAAGAGGCTTTCCGGTTTCCGCTTGCAGGTTTTAGGTTGACCGATTAAACGCCTGATTTAAATAGATAGATAGAAGTTCTTGTACGCGTATGCACAAGCTCCCGTTTTGCCAGTGTATATTTCACCGCAGTTGCACTTGAATAAGGGCCTCACGTATGAGTGAGAGCGACTGGGTAAACCAGGTAGCGCGCATCGTCTCAAAATGGATGAAGGATTAATTCACTGCACGACTGAGCGTATCACTTAATTTCTGCTGTATGAATGTTGTTAGGTAACCTCCCTTAAACTGCAGTATGACTAAATCTTCTCTTTTATGCGGAAGAGTGGGGCCCTTGCTTATTTCGAGATGTGCCCTGGACATCAATAATATTCTATGGGTAGTCGTTAGAAGTCAGTAACTGTTTTACGAATCACTTTTCTTCCTGGAGAGTTAGAAGTTCAGTTGCGTCGATTGGTGTCAAAATGCGTAACAAGGCTCCCTTACAAGCTAAAGGGGTGAAACATAAAGTTGCAAATGATACCCAGGTTACGCTGGACCGAGCACAGACATTTTAAGGTGTCATCTGGACGCCCAAAAGTAAGAACTTCTATACATTCGGGGCTGTTGCTAATTTTCGCGCCAAACGTCACTGATAGACCTAGCCCTATATTTTGCATACTGTTGTATAGGTCCTCGAAATGATTACAGTTCACAAAAACTATGATTTCATCCTTATAAACCTTATAGAGTGTAGTATTTGAGAACTTTGTCTTTCACACTTCCCTGGAAAAAACCTCGGCTAATGATGGTACATATGGGCCACCCACTCGTGGTGAAAAACAAGTAGCACGTAACATTTCTGACTTTAGGGACACTGGGTTTGATTTTCCAAGTCAGCAATGGAAAAAGGTAATTACATTGGATGTAAGTATGACTAGTTTTATATCCTTAGTACTAACCGAAAAATTAAGTCATTCTTCGGGTGGAGTGCGGGTTTAGGTGCCGAAATTTTATTCCTTATGAAGCTAACTTCTGAATCCTTATTTTTGCCATTGTGTACCAAAAGAATGCCTGCCAACTGATCGCTGGCTTCAACTATTTTATCATCTCTCTGCTATAGTATTTCGCTTGGAAAACTGTTGACACCTAGCTTGTTGCCTTTAACACATAAGAGACAAAAAAATATTTTCTGCAGCAATAAAGTAGTTGAATGGTTATTCGAGTTCGACTAGCAACCTAACACCACCCGCTAATCCCAATTAATCCGTAAAGAGCAAGCTAACAGGATAATCAACTTGAGCACAAAGAAATTATAAACTATAGTGAAAATTTAAAAAAATTAGATTGAGATAACCTAGTGCGACAGAATGTGTCGCCCGATGCATTTTTGAGTATATTTGAACCCGCAAGAACTGATTTAAGTTTAGGTTTCATGTTCTGTTTTTCTGATCCCGCCGGTACCTGGATCGCAATAACTGTAATTTTGGTTAGGTGAGCATACATCTGTCATAATAACTAGACTGTCAGTCTTCGACCAAGAATCGGGCTGCTATGGAATATGAGATGTTTTTGCATGCTGGTAATAATGTCAGATACCACTAGGTTAAATTATACGGTTGGCAAGGAAAGTTGCTACATGCATGTAGGGTGCAAACTATTGCGCATGACGTAAGCATTGCATACAAAGGATACTTTAAAATGGCTGCTATTTATACGCATTTTAACCTTTGAAAACCAATGATCTTCCAGCGTGTTTTTGGATTTTAGTGTCGGCAACGTCTACAATGTTAGATGTCAAGTGATGTTTCTGAAGTGATATTTTCTTGCCAAATTAGACCAAAATCAACATATAGCCACCCTTTAAACTTATAGTTTGGCCTATAGTTACAGCTTGGAGTATCGCAACTTCCAGCTTGATATTTCGTTCCGTAATGAAATGTCATTCTATGATGAAATGCCAAAGAGCGCTGTGCCGTAGTTTCCTTCGTGATGAAATTATCATTGCGCATCCCATAAAATCCCAGGACCTTTCAAACCTGCAGTTTCCCGGGCTGGTTTCTGCCGGCTAATCCGTGTGGCTTCGAGCAGTTGGTAAGCATCATAATTAGCTCATATCTAGGTAGAATATGAAACCACTTGTAGTTCGGTTGCGGAATTCATATCAGGTAGTCACGTGGTAAAATGTTCGTGCAATTTATGGATTTTCATCCCACCTGAGCTATCCACAGCTCGTTTACAACACGAAATTTGATAACTATACTTGAGGCATTATTGAAGATTTCGTCCCGTAACTGAGACCAGTTCATGCGGAAAAGCCGGGAAGCATTTTGTTCTTATTTGTAATATTTAACAGAGAGTTTCGAAATAGGTTAGTTGTTTAAACAATTAACCGTTAGGCTAAGGGCGGCTGATGAGCATTATGATTAGAACCGTGCAGATCAATAATTATGGCAGTAGCATATTAATGATGTCAAGCAAGGCTAGTCACCGCTCAGGAAATGTTGCGTTGAGTCTGAGCCCGTATACACTCAGTGCGCTCCTTCACTCCATTTTGCTGAAGAAAGTATGCGGCGTTTAGCCCCTTCTGTATTATGGTAATAAATAGACTGTCCTAAATTATAACCGACAGCTCTAATGCAATCATAGCTTAATATGAAACACTGCGAATTTTCCGCAATTCGTATTGTCCTAACCGAGTCACAGTACGTAGATCTTCCTTTTAATGCTGTGTGCTTCTCACTTGCAGCTGACTTCCCTTAGATTTTATCGGTTGTTTTGATCTTCTCGTGACCTCGCGTATACCAAAATACATTTCACGCATGGCAAAAACTTCCCACTTCCGGTATCAAACACTTGATTTCCTTGATTGTTGGTCTGTTCGCCGAGCTTGGCAGTTGGATTGCAAACGTTTCATCACCAATCGAGGTGACATCATCAGTGCAGGGTTGAGTGGGACCCACCAACAATCAACCAGCGCACCCGAGCTACCTATATTCCACAACATTACTTGATTTCCTTGTGGCATCCTGCTTCTCAGCCCTACTTTCGTGGCCGGAAGTGCTGTACAACTGCGATGAGTTGCAGTCAACGTAGATATTGGTAAATAGATGATAGGGAATTATCATTTAAATTGTTTGTTGCTAAACCTGTACACATTTGAGGTTCTCAAAATGCTGATGCTCTGAATTAATTTGGAGTAGTATCAAAAGTTGTAAAGAACAGCTTTCTTTGTCGCTCCAGTACACACAAATAAACAAATCTCTCTATATGAGACCTTATGGCTTGGCAAATGTATCGATTTCACACAAAAAGCGTCGGTCACACTTCAGGCGCATCTGCCTTGTCCTAATAACTGAACTTTCATCAAACGTGTACTAGATTGGTGCGTTTTGCTTGTGCTTCATTTGTCATCGTATATGTGGCCGCTTAGATTTCTCACATAAAACACTGCATAACAATGGTGCTGTGGCGACTACACTAATGAGAGTGGCTACCGCATTATTCATCTGTTCAGCTTTTGTAGTCTACTCCATTTTGACTAATGGTAAGTCCGCTCTCTTTTGTTAAAGGTCATATAGTGTGACAAAATATTTAGGCTTCGAATCCCCCATAATTTTGAGCCTTCATTCATTCTAAATCCTCAAATTTAGAGCAATCTGATTAGATTTAATTTGGCTATACGCTGCAACTCTCATTTTAGATTCTTAATCAGGTCGAAGCAAGTCGATTAAACAACCATACAAACTGAGCCTGACCTAATCACTTGGGATACATTCTGTATAACATTTGAGGCGGCATTTTGTGTACGCTCATTCACTTAATACGTCTAAGGAGCCGGGTTTGAGTTATTGCCCAGGAGCTGAACTAGCCGCCGTTTAGCCAAACGTATAAAACAATTCGGCTACAGAGTAATGAGGTATTAATGTTAGTGAGAAGGTTACTGGGTAACGCTGGAACATTCACCGTGTTAGATGGTTCCGAAATAAATAAGCAAGGTACTTGTCATTGTTCAAATCACGCTGAGTACCAAGAGAAGATTATAATATAAATTTCCATGCACGTCACATTCTCCGCTTTCTGATACAGCGCAGCATATTTCCAGCCAATTGAAGACTGAAACATGAATTCCATAGAATTTGGCATCACCATAGGGATGTTGTCCAAGCTGCAAGAGAATAAACTGAAAGAAAATAGTCTTTGCCCACTGCAAGTATTGATCAAGAAATACTAAATCAATTGTTCTTTCAGAGTGAAGCGCCATGAACCAGTTCGACTCAGCGCACAAGTTTGCCATTTGGCGCTCAAATCTGTGCGCCAATTTGCGAGAATAACTGGATGCTTTCTATAAATTTCTTAAGGTTACAATTATAATTTATCCCCTTAAAAAACAACTAGTTCATCATCAATAATGTGCATACGAAAAATTGATCCAGGATTCTTGATTCTCGTTTAACTTTTCCATGTTCTGCGTGATTTTACTGCAATTCTAGGATTTTGAGTTTTGGCTCAGTCAGTTACAACGTCTAAATTATCTGCAGTCAACCCAGATATCTGTTTTCTGAAGCCAGATTTACGAGCTTATTTCCTGCATAGAAGACAGAAGCGACAGTTTTCTTCAGAGAACGCTAACAAATGTGATCATAAACAGGGTCAGTGTAGCCTGCAAGTTGTGTTTGATTTTACACAGAGCCCTTGAAAAATACAGAAGCTACCGAATGTTCGAAATGTTTTCATCTATTTACAAATGAACTTTGTTGGCATTTATAGACGGTTATTTTCAATATCAGCGTGCAGTCTCAAATACCATTTAAAATTGATAATAAACAACGCGGGGATTTCGTTCGAATGTCTTAAGTTACTGACTTCATTCTCGCCTCTAATGACGAACAAGATCAGTGTCATGTTTTGATAGCGATTTTGTGAGCTAAATCATAAAATTAGCAGGCTTTGTAATCATAATGAGCAGAATCTTTGGTGGTGTTGGGTTCCTCACATTAGAGTTTGCTAGTTCCCCTAAGCTGTTTTTAAGCTCTTAGAGTGTAAAAACCACCCACTCTGTGACATGTGGTATTTATCCAATCAACCTCGGTGAGAACATTTTCAACAATACAGAGCGTTGTGGAATATCGTTGTTCAAAAAATAATTGAGCACATGACGGTTGATCAGATGGCAGTTGGTCTGTTCGCCGAGCTTGGCAATTGGACTGTAAAATTGATTACTTGAGCACACCAAAGAAATCTTTAACTCCTTTATAAATGGTAATGGAAGACGTCTTGAGTCAAGTGTTTCCGTGACACACAAACACGTAATCCAGATGTTTTGCTTGATTCACCACATTAAGTATGAATTTCTACGCTAACCTAGAGGATAAATAACACAGAGCAGCGCAGACTGTTTCACAGTGGTGCTCTACTCATCTCCAGTTTTCTTCCACCAGTCCTTTCAGTTAAATCTACGAACGGTAAGTCTTTCACTCCAAGTTATTGTACTTTCTCATCTACGTCTGTAAAATCTAAATTCAGCTAATCTACTTTGATCCACAGCTTCCGTTCCTAAACATCGTTAGCAATCCCCTTGAGCGTTCTGCATAGCCTGTTCCAAAACGCTTTTAATGTTGAATTGTTTAGGTTTGATATATCAATATTATTTGAAATGTACGGCAGTGAACTCGGAAGTGTGTTAGAAAAAAGTCTACGTTTACCACAAAAGATGTTTTCCCGATAAAGCTTCATATTCCTAAAGTGCGCGAAAAAAGTTGGTTTAAACAATCTCTAGTGCGACTTCATTTATTTTGTCATACAAAGCTTACACATCTAATGCCTTCAGATTTATAAATTCAAAGCTGTAGCAAACACAAAACTATCGTGTACTATTTGCCATTTGCATTTTTAACACTACCCACCAGTCCGTTCTAGCGCAAATAATTACCCTAGAGGAATAGGAGTCTGATGAACGCCGATACAGAACTATGTGGATTAGGATACAGGAAAAATAAGCCTACCTACGACATTTGAATAACGCGGAGAACTAGTGATAAAACACACACTTTCAAAAGCTATTTCAGGCAAATTTCTAATCCTGTGAATATTTCGCGTGTTATTTGATCCTTCCTGAATTTTGCACACCTTATCATTCAGATGTTGCAAGTCCCAAAGCACACATTCGAGAACGTGGCATTCTCTGGTCAATCTATTCCTTGAGGATTTACTGAGTTATATTTCTTATCGCATACCCTTTGAGGTAAAATCCGTTTTTCTTGTTAAAGAGACCGTCATAACCCTTGGCGGGTATGTCGCTTGGGAAGGCACCGACGTGATGTGGAGACCCGAACTGGAAAACAAGGAGTCATCAGACTTCAAGGAGTTGAGTTCCAGTCTATGTGCAGACGTATGTTTAATCGCTGTGGATATAATAATTCTCAGCTTATCCAACCGATGGCTAACAAATGCTCCGTCTTTTAAATTAGAACGATTGGATAGAGTGCTCTAGTGCATGGATCCCAAGTTTGTTTTGTCTAGTTGTCATCAATTCCTTTCTGGCAGTGGTATTGAAATCTTCGAATGTACCACACCATGTCTTATCTCAGTCAGCACACAGCAACTACTACATTTTGCCATCATTCCTTTTAAGTATATGCTTCTATGTTGATCTAGTGATTTTCATTGCTAAACTAGCCACGTCTTGTTCAGTGGGTAATTGTAAAAATAAAAAATAAAAAAATTCTAGATGAACTAAAAGTAGTGGGAACAACAGTAAATGGCAATTGCCGGTTAATGGAGGCTTATCTGTAGAGTTGATCTCATCAACAAATCACATACTACTTCATGTAGATGCTCTCGGCGTTATGAAATTCCCAAAATAGCGGATTCTTATGTTGGATGTTCACCTTCGTTCATTGCGAACTAGCATTTGTAGACCATGTTATCTCTGCCTGCCTAAACCGTAGACAAATAAACACTATAACACCACTGGAACTAGATGAGAGTTTTTTCTGAACTCCTTGAAACTATGCTTGTGCGTGACCTAAAAACCTGCGCGCTAATTAAGGTGCAAAGTTTGTCGCAACAAGAACAATTCATTATATCCAGTCACATGACAGTAGAATATAAACACTGTTTTAGAATTGTTGAACTGCGGCCGCGGAACATATCAATTAAATACTGCAACAACACTTACTAGATGTCGCGATATCGAAGCCCGGATACAAAAATAGAGGACTCGATGAACGTTTTCCTATTTAAAACTGATAATTTTTTACTCTAATTTTCTACTAAACATAAGTGACGTATGAGTTCGGTGGAGACCCATGAATTAGGTAAAACCATGTTTTATTTGTCACTTCACCTTGCTTGACGTCTTAAAAATCCCAGGAATTTTTTCACAGTTAAACGATAGAACTTAGTTTTATAACACGAGAGTTTTCAACTAAATCACCTACTTGTAAGTTCACTGGTATCAGACTCTGTCCGAAAATCAGAAGACCAAAATATTTAGATTCGCTTCCATTGGAGAAGTCGCTTCTTAAACACCTGTTTTTCTTCCGGTAGGAGATTAATTTTTTTAATTAGTGGCGCTTTAAGCTTGGGGTAAAAAGGTCCTACCAATTATGATCCACCACTTTTACTCGCGAAAATTATATTGGTCTATCAATTCACTGGCGATGCTACTTTGACTTCGTAGAATGCACACAGAGTGAGACAAAACAAAAGGTTAACTGCGGGGAAATTTGGGTATAATTTACTGAATGTATTTAGGAGATGCCAAATGAACAATTTTAAATAATTAGTAATTTCTGCATGAGTGAAATGTGAGTGAAATGTAAGTGGAACACTATAAAGGAACGTGCGTTTGTTCATCCTTCAGAAACTATAAACATCTCAGCAATCTTACTGCGGATTGATAATTTACATATTTTGCCTAGCATCACCCAAAAGTTAAAAATTGTTTAACTTGTCTACTTGCATCAACTTTACTTTGGCCCTTTTTATTTATATATTGATGCTCTATGGCCCAAAATGTTTCAACTTGATTTGACGATCAGGGTTTCTAAATGTTTTTTTCACAGTTATCCCGTGTGGATATGAGGATCAATTGGCTATTGAATTGGTCTGTTTACTCGGAATAAGATAGCATAACTGCCCAGGTTTCGTATGTCAATTACTCTGAATTTCGTACCGAATTTAATAACAAACAGAAACGTTTTTCTAATTGTAGCGGGTTGTGATATTTGTGGAAGTTATCTAGCAGATGTACCGTAATTCCAAATCGCGGGCGCATTTTTCTGTTAAACTTGATCGTTCAAAAGAAAAGGGTGTGCCTCTGTTAGCGTTTCCACACACGCTTAGTTTATACATGTGACATCTAAGGAGCAAACTCTGCGAACTGCAGCACATGAAGTGCATATATACTTCGATTACAGGGGCGTTTGGGTCCAGATTTTCCTCGGTTTAGTGAATGATGGCGAAATACGGGACTGACCATTGGCAAAGAGTCTGCGTAAAGCAACATCACGTATAATCAGTCTTGCTGCAAGTTTGTAGGTGCAACCGATTTCTGTTGGGACCATTACAAACCAAAGTATTTAGAAACTGGTTTTATTGTTTTAAAAGTTTTGCTGAATAGTCGTTCTCTCTTCGTTATAACTGGACCTCTGCTAACAATTTAGGTGCATTTGACAAGTACATTCAACCTCGGGTCACATGATTGCTCATCTAGAGCAGTTTATTACACTTCCATTTGCGCAAGCATCCTCAATATAGAAATTTGAATACCAAAAAATGTGAGAACCAACCAAAAGAGCTCAAACTTTGGAAGACTTTCAAGAACGATTTAATTCAGTCTAATATGCGACAAATCTCTGCATGGGGCTACTCAGTTCTTTAGCTAGCGTGGAAAATTTATCCCTGCAATTCATAATTTTACTTCATTGTTTGTCTTTTTTAAGCTTGAGGAACAGTTTCGTCAGACAGTTTCCTTGGAAGATGTAAAAATGGAGTGTGAAATCAGCAGTATTTCATCCCAAAATTCTTTTGTTGTTACGACGTTAAAGTTCGCCGATTGGTTAAATCTAACCTCTGGGTCCCTTCGCGCGATATTTGTACCACACCAATCTGGATCGTATGCGCACTACAAAACAATTTCGCTTTTCCGAGTAAGTCCCCTAATTCAGTGCAGAGCTTATTAGTATCATGCTAGAGAATATTCCTCTGCAAATTTACGGAACATTTTATCCATGGGTAATGGTTCATTTAAGGAGCCAGTGCCGGTTTCATATTTGGATGTGATCAGGATATTTCAAGTGTATTTTAACACAAAGAGCTGTTAGTTTGCCTCCGAAAGACAGGATGTTGTCGTGCGTCATATTATACTGTCTGATGAGATTGGAAAAGTTATTCCAAATTGCGTTTGGTTAGTTGTTTGATTTACAAGAGAGCAAGCCTCAGTTGCAGGGACTTGTGTGAGTTTTGCTAGAAAACAGTGATATGTGTCTGTTGGATCTATGCCAGGTACACGGCTCCATATTCAATCGGTCTTCTGCTCATGAAAAGATCATTTTATAATAACAATCACTTGTAATTTTAGTTGCCATGAGCGAGACTAGGGTGAACTCAACCAGCTCTCTTGTTTACAACAATCTTTTACTAAATGCTCCTCAATCAGGCCGTTCTTTAATCTGTTAAACAATATAAACAAGACGCGGAAGTAATATCCTTGATAGGCTGCCATTTATAGGACGTGTAAAAGCTCCATAACATATCTGATGACCGAATATACCTGATTTATCCCAAACTTTCAAAACAGGCAGTGGGTTGTCCCGGAGATTTTATCCACTATCCTTTCTAGCATCACACTCAAAACCATCAAAACCATCAAAGCGTACCCACTCTCCTACGTTTTATGAACGAGCAAGTTGCTTGGTTTGGCTGGCCAGCTCAAGCATACATAATGCAAGCGGAGAGATGTAGTTCACTAAAAGAAGTAGAACCGCCTAAAACAGTTGGGGTTCTCTTCAGATACGCCACTTTTTAACTTGTGTTGCGCCTACTTTGGTCCATACTCCTGAACTTCCTAACCCCTTACCTCCTACTTTAATCAGTCAATAATGTTTATGCTAGCTTAGCATTCCGATGTCTTGCTATGTGATAGGCTCTTGAAATTTGTTATCAATTCATTGTTGCTCGTCTGTTGCATAGGTTATCAACAGTGCGTGAAAGAAGATGATATTACCATCCAGTTTATCCAATAGAGTTTGTCACTGCGGCCAGTAGTTGATACATGGCATTTCTTGAGAGTTTAAATGAATGGATTGATAAAACCGTCTCGTCAGTTCGGAGAGCTCACTGACGCACTCACTAAATCATTGTAATAGCCTTTTTAAATTTATTCATGTGTTTTTCATCTGTGTTTCAGTTGCGGGTCTACCGACACGTCGAAAACAGAGATGAAAGCGGTTAGTGAAATAATGATAAGAAATTTTATTTGGAAGTCACTGCAAACTAAAAACTCGAACGGGGACAGATTTCCCACTGCATGTACCAAAAGGCGAATAAGATGACGGTGATTCATTTGACCTGGCGCTGTCGCCTGAACATTTTACTAGAATCGATGTTTTATTGATAAAATCCTTTGAACTGCCTGCACTGTTCGCCAGCAAGGCCTATGATTGGATCGGTCATATGGTTTTCCACGGACCCTCATGAATGACACATGCTTTAATTGATCTCATCGGCATAACCAGCGAAGAAATTTATGTAAACGCAGCTTTATTTCAACACTATTGACGGTTTTGAAGATTATGGAACCCAGGTTGCATACTAAGTATTTTAGTTTTTTCGTATCTATGGAAGTACAAAGACCTTGACTATGGAGTAACCTGAAGTTTAAACATATTTCAAGTGACTATCCCAAACCTTCATCAGTCTTATAGAGCTATTCTTGTGAGGCCTGTAAGCGGCACATTGCAAAGTATAATCTAAGCATTTGGAAATATGGATGACATTATTCAAGTGATTTTTTTCTATTACAGATTTTATGGAAGAATCTGAAGGAATTGCTTTTACTAGCTGAGCAGTGCTCTACTGTAAACTGCAGTATCCTGGCTTTGTACTTTTTGCATTGCAGACGCCAAACCTCTAAAAGTGAATTTTTATCTCCGCAAAAACCAATCCATTTGCGTGTCAGAGGGCAGCAATTGCTTTTCTCTAGTTGGCAATTAAAATTGCGACGTATGCGCAGGACCAAACCACGTTAAATGAATGCCCTCTGATTCATGCGGTTGGCTTGTAATTTATTCGAATTCTGCACCTCCTATGAAGTATTTTGATTGATGTACTGATATGGAAATACACGGCAGCGGCAGTTTTTGACCGTCACGATTTTCCCAACTTTTTGTGTTAGAAGGCGTTTTCTCATTACCAGCCACGGTTTGATCTCGAACTCTCAAAATAAGCTTCTGCTTCCTTGGGACGTTTATTTAGGTTTTAGATGATTTCTGACGCGGCTGCACGTCGATTCACTTCGCCTTTGTAATAAACGCCCACTGATATCATCCCCAAAGTTCATCACTCAATAATCACTTTTTAAAAGGCGAAAAACAACAGGAGGATACTGTAGGAATCCTACTTGAATTTAGTTGAGCTACGGCATCTACCGAAATAATCACTTTGGTCACTTTGAGTGACCAAGTGTTTAGATCATACAAATAAATCTTTTTCGATTGTAAAGTAGATTGAGCAACTGACAAGTTCTCTATCTAATGACCCTCTGAGTACTAGTGAATTCAGAAAACAACACCTCGAGGGGAACTCTTAAAATCAGGTTCCTTAGCGAAGTCTTAGTACCATAATCCTTAAAGCATGATGTCGCTCCCTCAAAAAGAATCAATGACTCTTGCGTTTATATAGGTTCCAAGGCTTGCATAAAGCCTTACATTCAACCCAGCGCAAACCGTCTGTGACCTTCCTAATTTGCGCAGCAACCTAATGGTTTCACCACTAAGATGCCAGATGATTATTCGAAGACAGTTTATTCACCAAGACTGTGGGTACCGTTTTGGGCCACGAAACCTGTGTTCTTCGGTTTTCAAAAAACAATTGCATAATACTGTTGCAAGGCATACGGTAATTACAATGCTGTTTAAAATGAGGGAAAATCTGTTAACACCTGCTAAGGGATCCAAGTCAGTATGAAACGGGGTTGAATCACGCATAGGAATACTAACGTAATAATCTGTATTTAGAATAAAACATCGTTTCAGCTGGAAACAACAAACTGTGTATTTTGATACATCGGATATCGGATAAAAACAATACTGAGGTTAATTAGTGCAAGTTGCTACACGTGAGCCACAGATACTGTGGAATTAGTAGAAAAAGCCGCAAACATGGTAACGTTCTGCAATTCGGATCCACGAGCAAACATTTTAACCCGTTTGAAGGCTAAATTGGACCAGCAGATTTAGTCCCCTTGACCAGAGAAGACCAATGAAGAGGAGCCTGTTTGGCATTAGTCGAGAGTCCGTGTTTCCTCATGAGAGACCAAACATTTGAATCGGCATAATGTTCGCTAGCACAGGGCTACGAGAAATTGTTAATCACACAAAACCACTTAACTGGATAGAAGTTTATTTTGGAACAGGTTTTCATTATTTCAATGTAGCCTTAAGAAGCCAATCAGTGCCCAGTCCTTACTGACAGCGGCTTTTCTGAGGGAGAAAAACTGTGCATATAATTTGAGCCTACGTAGGTAGTGGCGGTGATGGTCACGGCACGGAAACATCAGCCGACACTGTTGATTAGGCCTCTGTAGAATGCTTGGCCTCACTGAGGCTGTATTCGTTGCTTTTTGCCGTTACCTGCCTCACTCTTGAGGGATTATCCGGACAGCTGACGTGCCACAGAAAGTGATGCCTCTTGTTTGTTACATCAAGTGGGTTTCTGCGGTAACTCTCCTCCGTGTGTAGACCTCTATTTATTAAAAGCTTTAGGTAGGTGCTATAGAGTGAGGGTAATTTATTCGGTTAGATGCCTTAAATTATTATTTTAAATAGTATACATATATATATATATATTTTAAATATATTGGTTTAAGGCCGTTGCTACCATTCAAAGAACCGATAAGCTAACAGACTGGTCAGCGTTACATTTCTCGTCTCTCTTTAAGGATGGACTTCCATTACCATGGTGTGATGCGGAGGTCTAAGAAGAGTTCGACGTTTGAGTATTTTTCGCGTAGACAGAACAGGTTTTTTCATTAGGAAGAATGGGTTACATCTTTACCTACTTTGCAAAAGACACTACATCTGTTGATGAAAAAATAACCAATCGCTCACTTTTGTTGGAGGCCTTATTTACAAGAATCACTCACAGGAAAGCTTCTAGTTGGTTCCTTTAAGGGAATTTTTATTCTTCTATAGCACCTTTGTTCGATTGTATGAAGTAGTCTCTTGAGGCTACCTAATTAGGAAAAAATTCTCTCCTTTGAGGTATTTTCTTTAAAGGGTCTCCTGCGGTTAGCCCTTAGAAGTCGCTTTGTTAGATAGAAATGTACGAAATGTTGATTCCCGCCTGGGAGACAACTTGTAAAGCTGGTATTTTCCGAGATCTGATCTTTTTTTGCAAATAGACGGAGTCTGAAGGGATCGTCCACAATTGGGAGGTGTGGTATTCAGTATTCACCATGGATGCACACCATGGTGCTATACCCATAAATACCGAAATGAATCAGTTTTGTGAACTGCAAATAGCATAGGAGAAGGGAGGATAGAAAATAAAACTACTCCTGCATCAGTAATTGAATAGGTAAAGGTGATCCCGGAAAGGGTCGGGGTGCACCTGGTGGTACTTGCTTATCAAGTTAGCAAATCCACATGTTTTTCTGCTTTGTCTGTATAAGCAGAATCCGCTCCAGCAATACTGTGAATATCTAAGTCTCGGTTGTAATAGAAAATTTAAAAACGATTGCTTACTAATTTCAACCACAAGTTTCATTATTGCATGCCAATAGTAAGAATTGTAGGGCCAACTTTTTACCTATTTGACAAAGTGATTATTGAAGTACCCGATGTTTCTGCTGACGTGCCTGTATCCCAGGGCAGAAAAGGCTAAAATGACGCTGGTTCTGCGGATTAGAACTAGCAAGTCATGCACAAACATAGCTGGTATTCGCGCGGTGTCTTCATCAAACAAGAGCCAGATAACAGTCGAAGGCGCTTGTCTACTACCTTCAAAATGTTCACCAATAATTACGGGTTTGTGTTCCAATGAATCTAAATTCCTGTGCCTGTGTTTAAACTCCGCACATCTGACATCTGCGAGGCGAGCGCGTCACCACGACTCAAAAAGCGCGCTCTGCACTCTTCCGATTTTTTTGACGTTTGGACATTGGGTATATACTGCTGATGAGCTCTAATAAGAGCGACACTCGAGTCCAATGCACCTCCCCGGTTAGTGTGGACTCACCAGATTGCACCAGGATAGTAGGATATTTGTTTAAACGGCAGTCATTTGAGCATATATTCTGCAGGATTTTGCAACCACCAACAACTGAATCAAAATTTATTTTCAATCAAACTCTTCCTTGCCAGCTGAAGGTTCGGCTGCACCCCATCTGAAGGTGCAACCTGATACACCCAATTATGCTTTAGGCGACTTGGTGCACAACGTATGAAGTGTAATTATCGTCCAGACCACATGGAACACTTTCATACGTCATGAGATAAGCAGGATGCTGTTTCCCCTTTCATTTCCAAATATGAGCCAGACAGTCGTGTCGATTTCCTTCAGCAGAAAACTACTTTTTAAAATATATGCCCAGGTATCTGCAGAGGTATATTTTCTACACATAGCGCTAATAAAGTCTGAGTTTCTGGGTCCACTGGGATAAAATTTATTTTAAATGACCTGCAGATATGCCTGCTCATTTGTGTCTCAGAGGACTACCCATTCAGCTTCCTCTTGCTTGCCTTCAAAGGTAAGCGGACAGTTTTCACATATGGCCTGATTAGTCCTACAGAAGTTAACGAGTGTTTTTTTCACCACATCAACAGATGTAGTGTCTTTTGCAAAGTAGGTAAAGATGTAACCCATTCTTCCTAATGAAAAAACCTGTTCTGTCTACGCGAAAAATACTCAAACGTCGAACTCTTCTTAGACCTCCGCATCACACCATGGTAATGGAAGTCCATCCTTAAAGAGAGACGAGAAATGTAACGCTGACCAGTCTGTTAGCTTATCGGTTCTTTGAATGGTAGCAACGGCCTTAAACCAATATATTTAAAATATATATATATATATGTATACTATTTAAAATAATAATTTAAGGCATCTAACCGAATAAATTACCCTCACTCTATAGCACCTACCTAAAGCTTTTAATAAATAGAGGTCTACACACGGAGGAGAGTTACCGCAGAAACCCACTTGATGTAACAAACAAGAGGCATCACTTTCTGTGGCACGTCAGCTGTCCGGATAATCCCTCAAGAGTGAGGCAGGTAACGGCAAAAAGCAACGAATACAGCCTCAGTGAGGCCAAGCATTCTACAGAGGCCTAATCAACAGTGTCGGCTGATGTTTCCGTGCCGTGACCATCACCGCCACTACCTACGTAGGCTCAAATTATATGCACAGTTTTTCTCCCTCAGAAAAGCCGCTGTCAGTAAGGACTGGGCACTGATTGGCTTCTTAAGGCTACATTGAAATAATGAAAACCTGTTCCAAAATAAACTTCTATCCAGTTAAGTGGTTTTGTGTGATTAACAATTTCTCGTAGCCCTGTGCTAGCGAACATTATGCCGATTCAAATGTTTGGTCTCTCATGAGGAAACACGGACTCTCGACTAATGCCAAACAGGCTCCTCTTCATTGGTCTTCTCTGGTCAAGGGGACCAAATGAACATTGTAGGTGATACGGAAAATTTGTTTTCAGCACCGATATTCTTGCAAACACCTGGGCGGTACGATTTTCGAATGCCTACCCGTGGAAGGTTTTTCTAGGCATATGGCTTATCAACTGCTTTGTTCGCTCGGCAAAGTAGGGTTGCCCCCGTTAGTGCTGGTGATATAACTCCAGGTTCAGCGAAGCCAGTTGCAAGCTAATCTGCCTATGCTCGTTTAAGCCGAGTTGCAACAGCAAAGTGTTCCTCAGGTGAACGAATATTAATTAAGTCTGCTTGACAGATGGAAAGAAAGTGATTCTTTGACAACACCAATACATGTCAAAAATATGCTGGTCCAAGTTACCATACAAAAAGGTTAAAATGTTTGATCGTGGATCCGCATTCCAGGACGTGATCACCTTTTCAGCTTTCTCTCCTAAAGCCCTGATATCTGTGACGCACCCATAGCAAATTTCACTAACCTAAGTATTCGATTTGTCCGAAATCTGAAGTGTCAAACTACACCGTTTGTTGTTTCCAACTGAAGCAAAGACTGGGCACTAATTGGCTTCCTGAGGCTACATGTAAATGTGTAACCTAATGCAGGAAAAAGCCATCAGATTGCTTTACGTACTAATTTCTTTCTGATGCTCCACAAATTCATACATTTTCAGGATCCCACCTTCCCGAGCATCTAAAATAGACGATGAGCAATTTTATGATTCCAAAATTGTTTTCCATTACATGGGAACCGAGCGCGTTTGTTTTCATCTAGGTTTCTTGTAGACTGGAGTTGAAGTCACTAGGGTATTTATAGTGGTCATTTGATGGAGTTGGAGAGTGACATTTCAAAAGATATCAACTTCGCGTCACCTCTCACGGTACTCGGCAGAGGCTGTTTTAGTTAAACAGTGTCTCTTAAGAGAATTTAATTGAATCACCAACGTGTAGTGTTTCTTTTAAAATAAAATGCATTGGATGCGATTTTTCAGCTAAGTAGACACCATGCATTTAACCTGCTCCGCTTTGAAAAAAATAGATGGTTTAATTACCTGATCCTTGATGGTATGACTGGATTCCGAAGAATTTGTTCAATTCTGGAAACACAATTTGAGCATTACATTTACTGAGTGACTGAATCCCTCGCAGCTAAGGATTCTGATCAAGGGCAAGGAGAAGCTTCACAAAATAAAAGTCTTCTTAATTATGAAATTCGCACTCAAAATGTAGGAAACCAGCATTATTTTACTTTCCGTACATATTTTAGGTCAAAGCAACCTGAGTGGATAGATAACCCAAAGCCATATCTGACTTACCTACGTTCGGTTGATCATTTTAAAACGGTTATATCGAAAGTTTTTATACTACCGCCATCATGAAGCAGATAATACTTTACGTTACTAATGACGCACTTATTTAAACAAGCTTCAATAGCAGCTAACGCGTGCTGAAAATACTGGTATCTTTAAGCTGAAGCAAAATGCTTGTGGGATGCATGCCGCTGTAAACTCTTAGCTGATTGGAAGTCCAGAGAGATTCATCTGACTAAAATTCTGCTCGAAATAAAGACACAAAGCGATCATCGTTTTTCAAACGTAAGACCATACTCAATAGGTTTCTGGAATTTCTTTTACAGTCCGCGGCTGGTTTTGTCAAACGAAATATGAAGCAGCATGGTACAGCAAATTCAAATAAATCGGACCGCCATTAACAGGGGATCCAGGTGAATTCAATCAAATTTACTGTCAGAAATACATTTCTGTGCAAATAAGGGTATGTGATCATCGTTTTGATCAACATACTCTCCGAAGAAGTGAATACAGAGAATGCTTAAGAAAACAAGATAAAACCATTGCGCCCAGAAGCTTTTCGGAACACTTTGGCTGCGGAAAACAAAACTAATTCTATGGCTAATTCGCTACTTTGGGAGCACTTTGAACATCAGTGAATTTTAGTCCAAGAAGTACAAAATGTTACGAAAGGTAGTGAATCCAGGCATATAGTAAGTTGCCGAGTTGGGTGAAAGTTAGGGCAGCCGTCAGAAAGAATTAAGGTGCATATTCTTAGTTTTTTATTCCATAGTGATTTCCAGCACAGCTTCTTTGCAACCGACCGACTGTGATTACATAGTGGTACCCTCAAATGCACTCTATTTCTTACACATGCCGCTTGGCTTTCACGTCAGAACTGCACGTTATCATACGTCCGCAATCGCTATCAGACTTCTTTTAGCGGTGCCACGACAATCCTAACAACACATAATCGACCCGGGGACGGTGTAGCGACCAGTGTAACCAAACACCCATCTGGGTTTCTCTTTGTGCATGATTAATTTAGTTTCATTTTTAGGTCACAATGAAATGTACCGTCACATAGAGTTTATTCAGACTAGGATCAACAACCGATATTATCCAGCATAACGTAGTTTTTCGGATTTAAATTACAAGCAGGAGGTTCTTGAGGATGGAAATTAGTCAACGCGGTGGGAACGCACCACATATATTGTCATGTGAAGTAATCGCGAGGGTAAATATGAGCACATCAGGTTAAAAATTGCGCAGTAACATAGTGTGCATATTCAGTGTCTGAGTGGGCAGCACACGAATGAAGATTGAGCGTAACGGATGGGCTGACTGCAGTACTGTTACAAGTTCTATGCAAACGCGTAAAGATTAGACCCAGCAACAAACCACGGGATTATGGATTATTGCTTTGTATTTGTTGGGCCTGGGTTGTCCTTTTGGATACCTTCCCGGATGAATGATATGTGGCCTAGCAACAGTCAAGCCCAACCTCCGTTTTTAAAAGACGGAAAAGTTTGTTCCGCGAAAATCAACTCTGCTTCTGATTTATGCGTTTTGTATTTGATAACGTTCTTACTGCCATGACTGGAGTTAAGGTAACTCACAAAAGGTTTAAAGTGGTCTGAGAACTACTGCCTTCAGCCTGGAATTCACTCGAATACTAGTATCCTCGTCTCATTCGACGAACGAGTAGTAACGAAATAACAGAAGTGACCACCATTATATATAGTCATACGAAGTCCTGCAGCTTCCACGAAATTAATCCATGTCCTGAGAGTGACATCGCAAAAAACTGAACTTAAAGTCCCAAGTCGAATGTTTCTAATTCCGGTCAAATGAACCCTGCACAAAACCAATCAACTGGCTCCCAACGATAAGGCGAATGAAGGGTTTACCCCACAACAAAGTCGTACAACCAGAAAATTTGGGAAGCCCGTAGGAATTACCCGCGTATCACATCCTCCTGTAGAATATGCAGTAAAGTGTCTAACTCGGGTTTCAGTAATGCTGTAAAGTCATTACCAGCTTCACTTTATATCTCAGGATCACAATCATACTTACTCAGCACTTCAATACAAATTTTCATACGAGCTTGAATAAAAATTAATTGCTACGCCCATGCGCTGAGTTGTAACGGAGAGAAACCCGTATTACGCTGTCGGTGGAATGTCATCCTTCCTCCTAAACACCTTATAACATGATGTATTGACGAATTCATACTAAGCTTCACTTATTACACGGATTGGCATCGAGTTTGATTCATCAGTAGAAGTGTTGGAAACCAGTGTGGAAGGCATGTGCACACGTGTGACTCCATCTAGCTTCCCAGGTGACTCATCAGAAGGGAGTCCTTGAAACACATTTCACTCTATGTGTTCAGTTTTCCAGCTGGGACAAGCAACGGACTACTGCAAATTCAAATCATCAAATGAATTCCTACTAGCAACACGACTGACATCCGTATCGTATAATTAATTTGGCTGGTTGACAGCTTAATAGTAAAGCCCTTCTTCTAAGATATGTGATCTTCATGGAAAACTTCAAATACTGTGTTTTTCAGTTCAACTGCGACAGGTCGTACAACCAAGTGGTTTAAATTTTCTACCATTTAATGGCACTGTCCGCATATAAACGCGTGACTCATTGATCAATCTCCTGGTTTTTGGAATTTTCTTCCCCGTGACTGCCCGATGAGTTTAATGTTTCCAGTAACCCTGTAAAAGGTCATAATGATTTCCGTTCAATACTGGACATTTAGGAGTTACTAAGTCGATTAATTCCACTTATCCTCTACAGAATACACCAAGTAAAATGTGGTAGAGACAGATTAGTTCAATCATACAACAGCAAACTAGCAAACCCAAATGTTGGATGTGGCGCAGACAGCAGTGTCGTCAAAAAGTGGCTACAGTCTGAAAACAATATCGCTCTTCTAGAATTAGCAGATGAAAATAAAGAGTGTACCCACCTCATAAATTTGGTAAGTTTAGCTTTAACATCCAAATTCAAGAAATCTGCATAGTAACTGATGATCTATAAGTGAACCACCATCGGTTCTATCTATTTAAAAAGCAACGTCTTCGACCACCCCATAAAAAATATCAGGCTAATATTCTTTCCAGTTTTAATGATATCTTAACAAAGGTAGAGCACCAAACCGGGATACAGAGGTCAAATAGTGTTGATTTTGTTTGTGTGTGATTATTGGTTTTCCAAAAAGCACCAGAAGCCATCAAACAATCTTGTTGTCAGCAATAGTTTTTACTGTTAGCTTTTGGCATGTCAACTGAACTCAAGTGTTATTGTCCGCAGAAATGCAAATGTATTCCGCTACCGTAATGTGCTTATTATATTTTCATACTATGAAGGAATACAGTATTGAGACAGCCTGATTGGCACTACTAGGTTTGAAGATGTAATGAGAAAAAAGTGTACAGAGAACATGAGACATGAGGCGTACACATAGGGCCCGAAGTTACATGAAATTACATGAATGGTGCAAAAACCCAAAAATTCATATATGCGTAACTCAAAACGTTCCAACTGTGGGACTACGTGCATCTGCTTGGTTAGTTGGATAGACGTATTTCTGAATGTGTGCTTTTTGTTGGCGTCTACAGGTCTTCTAGAAGGAAAAGAAAAAGGAGCACGTTACTTTTGGATGATGATTTGCAAATAAGTTTGACTCGACTTGTATTACCCCGGACCGCGAAAAGTCAAGAAATTCTAGCTGAAACTAGAACATATACATGCAAGACTAATAAAGTGGACTTCACAGTCACAATCAAGTTCGTACAAACAGAAGAGAGTTTTCTCTAAGCCCCGATCAAAGGCAAACGTGTTAAACCACTGCCTTCAGACTAACCGGCCTCTCCCAGCAGTTGATCTGAAATGGTGAAAACGAAACAGCATCAGTTTTATACGAAGCATTTCATGTAAAGCAGGTGACTGGTAAACGAACAAAACTCAATGGTTACTAAAATTCTCTATACATGACAATCATTGCACAAGTGCCAGAGTGTGCGGAAATCGACGTTCAATGCCTGAATTATCGACCCCAAATCCATAGCAAATTTCGTAAACTCTTTGTTATTCTGTATGACCTAATGCTATCGCCATTACCTACATAATTCACTTCCACTGAATCCTCTTCGTCTACCCAGCATTGAATTTTGACATTGAAGATACTTTCTAGCTTTTTGCTAAACTTTATTTGCAGTAGAAACTGAAAGTGAGCAAATTAGAAAACTTCGTATAGGCTTTCTTTTTAGTTTAGTCTAAAATGGTTTACCCTACTCAGCAAAACCGTACCAGATATGATCAACAGTTAGGGTTTTGTAATCTAACCAGCATTTTTCATAAATCGGTGTGATGACGGTTAACCAAAATTTTTCTTGCTTTGTATCGGGTGCAGTAGGTGTGGACCTGTATTGTGTAGTGCACATGGGAACGGTGCGGTCAGACTTTATATCCACTGAACACACAACATAAAAATATGTTGAGGTTACCAGTAACCTTTCACTGATGGCTGTGCTTAACAAAAAAAGAAAAAAAATTGGTGCTTCTAAAGCCATGCAGCCATATCGCTGAACAGTTAGGCTACAGAAAAAGCTGTAGTCTCCACTCCATTTTTCCGTGAAATTTCTGTGCATCGTTTGGGCTTTTATGACGAACCTCAAAATATATTGTCTACTTACTGTCCACCTATCACATCAGATTTGAGATGTGATTTACGCGCCTATACAGTGTAAACTGAGCAGACTTACCCATTGCGTGTGCATACGCCCCATCATATCCCATGCCAACTTGACACACATCTCGCTCTTCTCCAGTGTATAAGTCGCCTAAATGAACAATATGTGTAAAAGATGGAATTATTTTCCGGAGAATCCTGTATCGTGCTTTTCCATGCCACATATAATTACATCACCTTTGCAAAGCGAAATTTTGATTTATCTTCATGAATCACTTAATCACCGTCCTTAAAACCGGTTATTAACAGGTTGCACGCTATCGCTATCTCAGAGCGCGCTGATTTCCAAATCAATGTTTAGACTGAAGGAACGAAGTAAAGTAGGATTGCTTGGTCTACTTTTGTGTGTGACAGGCCGCAAGTTCTTTTCCTTTGCTTATATTTACTGCAGGTATCACCACATTATTATTCCTGTTTTAAGACATCAAAATTTAATTTAGGCTCGAATTGCATTAAAAAACAATCTTATTGTGACACAAAGTGGACCTCCATAAGTAGGGCCTAAAATAAACCAGAGCTGTCCAAACTGATCATCTAAGATGTGTTTTCATCTAGACTACCCATAATTTTAATAATTTTCCATGGTTACAGTTCCCCTCAATTTTATATGTTGCGTTGACTCTTCATTGGAGTCCCCTAACTATGATGTCCAATCTACCCACATGGAACGTAATAAGAACTTCTAGTCTACTCAAGGGCTAAAAGTTTTAAACGTACACGTACTGTGTAGTACATAATGATGAAACTGATACTACTTGTGATTCTTCAAACATTTAGAACATTTGGAACTTCCATTTTTTAATTTTAGCCCAAATATCGTCGACTCTTATATTAGTGAGGTATCCAAACAACACTAATATTTGTCTTTAGTCGGTGCATAATTATAAGATACGATGGTATCTTAAGCTACAGTAAAATTGCTACTTTGGTTAGTGGGATTTAAGCCATCGCTTTGGTTTCAATGACTTAAAACTTATCGGTATAAGGAATAAAATTTCACCCGCTGATGTCGTAATAGCTACGCTATTGTGGTACCTAAATTATTTTGCCGGAAAACTTGTGTAGCTTCAAAATCGTTGTTTTTAAGCATGAGGGTGAATAATTGAAGCTTAGGAGTCTACACTGGCTATTGGGTCTCTAATGAGTCCGGATTTTGTCTATTCTATAGGGAACTGAAATCAGTTGTGAACAAAGCCCAAACCACCCCAAAATTCCAATAGCCTTTATGTCCTATTGCCCGACGCATCATCAAGGATCTCACAGGAGATGTGCACTAAGCTTATGTTCTTGAAATAGGCATAGTATTAAGATGAATTTCTTTATTTTGACGTAGTTGCGTAATGTGGCACAATAGGTACTGTGCTCTAAGTGTTATCTAAACAGACAAGACGTCCGCAAACGCTCCGGGTGCCTTGTATAATCAGACAAATACCTTAGATAACACGAAAGCACAAAGCTGTAAAAGAGTATTGAAATATTAATAACACACTAACATTTTGTTCAATAATTGCTGAGTGCAAAAATAATGCTCATAAGTTTCAACTTTGTAATACCACCAGATAAAGCATCCCAAACCCTTAAACTTCTCACTCCCATGGGTTTATTATTCATTGTAGTGCCGGGTTTAGGAGCATACTACTCATTTACCTTTTGGATTCGGATAAGTAAATTGCAGGAATGGCATCCCTTAGAGAACTTTTTATATAATGATCGCCAAACGTCTTTCACGACACAGTACAACGTAGAAAATTTTTGTGTCTTATCAATAAAATATCGTTAACGTATGACGACTTGAGGCATCTTATGAGTTGCACTTACGTATACTTTGGCAAACGCGACTGCCCAATAATTTTCCGGCCTTGCCCTCAATATCTGAATATGAAATTTTATATGCAATACATAATTTGTTTAATGGCTATGCTCAAACAACATCTCCAACAAATACTGTTATGCTATGGGGACTGAATTACCGAAAAACTGTGGATTAGATTCTCCCCAAGATCATACCGAGATGTCTGCAAAAGCGGGTTCCGACAAGTGACAAAATAAGGATCTGGATGTGCCCTAAATCATTAAACGTATTTGAATCGTTTAAATTATTTCTGGCAAGAAATCAGAGCCACTTTTCTGAAAAAGCTGCTAGAACAGAAGCAGGTGTTCTGCTTTGGATACAAACAACCAACCGTCCGCTTGGCAAGAAGTATCGTATTAGCCCAACCAGAGAAAACAAATTTATATCACTCTCATGTACTCGTGAACTAATGAACTAGTACCGAGGTGACAGATAACAAGCAACAGACATGTCTCTTAGTGTTTATTCGATTACCACATGTTTGTCAACTTAATCGTCTCTATTATTACCTAAAATAGTGGGGAAATGTTTTGTCCATAGTGTTTTCTTCTATTGATGAAAAGACCTCCACAGAAAACAACCCCGGAAGTATATCGGCTTAAAGGGTCTACGGAGATCACATCTTGATAAATATGTTACAGATCAGCATTTTCAAGGGAGTAGTTCCGAGTTGAGGGCAACAGGTTTGGTATACACTCTCAGGCATGTACTTCAACTGCATCCAGTTCTATTGGATGAGCTCAGTCGTGGTATGAGAATTCATTCTGCTTCCAGCATCTCTGCTCCTGGCCTTGCTAATAAATGCCCAACGTTTTCCTTGGAGAACTTCTTGAAGCTGTTTTAGTTCCTCCAGACTCTGTTCATACCAAGTCGATTGGAATATTACCGTCAAGGATTAATTGTCTAGTTAGTGAATGAACGATCCACGGTGAAAGGATATGTTTGTTTTTGTATAATTCTAGCACAACAGCTTTATAACCTTGATCAATCTCACAGTATTTAAAATTCGTTTATGGAGCAACACTTTGTTACAATTTGTTCCTCTTAGAAATCACACCGGAGAGTTATTTTGCTAAAAGACCCACCCGCCATACCATTCAGGAAAGCCAAAGAAGCTATCCGTTACCATTAGCCACCACTAACTGTCCTGCCATATAAAGATTGTTACATGTTTCAAAAACGTACCACTGAATAACAGGGAATGACGGTCGCTACCCAGATCACAGCGTAAACCTCCACTACGAACTGAAATGCATCTGGGCATGACTGGGCACACTACAGCTGTGTATCAACCCTAGATTTCGGGTGCCCCTCTACTGAAATTGATGGATTACCCAGTGGGTGTTAAGGCCACCTGAAATGCAGGGCAACTTGATTAGCTCGTTTCCAAGAAGAGTTCCAGAAAAATGCAGTTTGCAAAGAATCCACGAGTACCACAAATTCTCGTTGAAGGTCAAGGCCGGATAACTGATCCCAGATGAATTTGTTGGATAGTGCTTGATATGTCATGAGGAATCGCTAAGTGCTCAGTTTCTCAAGATTCTGGTAACTCCGGATCACTCAGGATTTTTGTAGCCTAAATTGATGTCCCATATAAGTGAGCAAAAGTATATACTTCAGGAGCCCAAAATGAGCGTTTGCCACATTTAATGAAGTAGTGTTTGCAGCGGCTTTCTCTCTCCTTATTATTATTCTAGAACTTCAATCCCTGCTAAGAAAAGTTTCGTAAAAATCACAGAATTATGAAGCCTTAATAAGAAAGACACCGGAAATAACACATTACATATGTGAACTGAGTATAGCATTCTGACCAAAGACAAAACTTGGTTAGAAGTTTGGGCGCTTTCAGTGAACGATCCGTGATATTTTTACTGCAAACCGACACATCACAATGCGTAAATCTTCCTGCCTCCTGTAAATTAGTTAAAATATGGCACATTCAAATTCTTGTATGATCAGGTAAAATACAGGTCGCGAAAATTCCCTTAGGAAACTATTTGAACGTGTCGTCAATGTTCGCTGTCTTCCTGGTTTGGAGAGAGGAGTGCTGTTGAGGTAGGTTTTAGTTTCTTGTATGAGGTCCACATTGAATCAGTCGTCCTTAGTCCTCGGATGCTTAAAGGCTCTGAGATGAATGGATTAATCAATCTATTTGATAAACGACAAGGTTAGTACACATGGCATGAGTCAACTGGAACTTTTTCACGCGCAACACACGATGAACAATATAGTCACCTATTCATAAGTTCAAATAATATCCACGATAAACTTCATTTTTCATTGCAGCGTCCCAGTCTTTTTTCGCTCCGGGTCGAAGAACTGACAGTAGTTTAGTCAAAATCGTTGAGTGGTTTGGGCACATGTAGACTGTTATTCAATAACAGGTCGAAAAAAGCGTTTTTGATACTTTCCGGTTAATCAGCACATTCATAAATTTTTACTCTTTTCAGTCATCTACTTCTATCTAATCTGAAGTAATCCTAAATGCAATTTCCTCCGAATTTCCTGGAACATAATAACTCCATATCAACTACGTTTAATAACATTATTAAAATACATCCAGATATATAACATAACATGTCAGGGTTAAAAACAGAATGATGAAAAGTAGCTTACCCGGGAATGATAACAACAAAAGTAGTACGACAAAAACTATCATGGTGTATACCGACTGACGGAAGAGTGCTACCTCTTAAAACAAAAAGCTCTCAAAACCTGACCAATAAGGTAGAGATCTTGTTCATTCAAAACACTTTGTTGTCCAACAAAACGGTCTCACATGACCCCCCTTGAAAGTAATTTTTACCGTAGCAGTTCATTTTTAATAACAATGACTCACAAGGTGATATCTTAAAATCTGGCGTAGCATAAGTTTTCGCGCATCCATATAAAATATGTCCGAGAAAATATGTATTATGCGAATGATGTGGTTTGCTTGATTGAAACACGAGAAGACATTTCACACCAGAATGAAACTGCTTGCATCTTCAGAGGTCATATGGCCATAGAAACCCAGTGTATCCAATGCCTCCACAAGGAATTTCGGCAACGATAATGCCATAGTATCACTGTTAGCCACAAGAAGTAAATCAGTGCAAGCATAGCGGTCCTGGGTGTGAGGACATTCAGGCCATAGAGATTTATTAATTTTCTCTGCAACACACAATCGTCACCCGTTCCCGCGTTTTATTACCCCTGTTTAGTCGCTTGGCATAAGGCTTTTGAATCGGGCTCAGTTTCCACCTAATTTTAGAAATTGTGTTTGAATTATGAATTGAAGCTCAATGTAACTGGTGATGAGATGCTTAGACCCACGTAAAAATAGGCGGCAATTAAATGTAACACCGGAGTCGGCAAAGAGGCAGTCCCTTTGCGACATTCCGGAAAAGTGGACAGGCGCAGTTGTAACCTCGACCAGATCTGGAGTCCGTGGGCTCAACTGAGTGTACAAAGGTCAAACCAACCAACGTCAAAAACCTCGTAAGCGGTCCTCAGAAGTAGAGTGAAAAAAACGCTAACCAATCTTTCTCCCGAAGACCTACTAATTCGCAATCTTCCGATAAACTGAGCAGATTTTTTCGGAGACTCGTTGTAATGATAGTTCCACCGTTTTGATGCATCCATGATGTACTATTTTTGCGTCGGCTTTTGTGTGTGATTCTCTGCTAAATTAGTGGTTTTGTACCAAGAAAACTTTCATTTGCTGCGGCAAATCAGCCTTTTAAAGAAGTGGACATCGTGGGGTACGAGTGTTTTGTACCCTCACCTCATTACTACAGAAAGCAAAGTCACTTACGGAACAAGAACTCAGTTAAAATTGGCAAACGTCTTCAAGCAACCAGGGATCGATGGGTGGCCCATAGGAGAACTTCAAAAGAGACTACTAAAACTTACATCGGAGAAGCCGTGATTCCAGGAGCCAGCCATTACATAACCACGTGATATGGTTTCCGTGGTCGAGGGATGAGCGACTTAGCTAATGAGACCAGCCATTCGAGACCGAACAATTTCCTGTTCAAACTACTGGCCGGGCGGTCCCAGGCTACAAACTCCCAAAAGTTTCGTGAGACGTATACCGCTGTTTAGTGCTAACCGCCTTTTCTGCGTGAACTGATTCTAACCACGTGATGAAACCTCAAATGAAAACTTTCAGGTATACTCATTCTGTCGACAACTTATGACTAATTATCGAATATATTGTGTAGCCAACTCAACAAAGGAAACCTCGTGAATATTTGATAAAAAGTTATTTCATTAGCATCCCTGAAGCACCAAATACAGATACTAGCGAATAATCTTCTTTAAACTTATTTCGTTGATACGCATAGCCCCGATGTTTTTTTCGGAAAAGTACGTACACATTTCTCAGTTGTATCGCATTCTGACTTACAAGTGTTGACGAATATGTACAAAATGGGTTAAATCGCTTGCTCATATATGAATAGTATATACAGTAACCCTATCGGTGACATCCCCAACTTCCACAGCCAGGGAGATAGACTAATTCTGGAGTCGCTCCGGATACACAACTGTGGAGTTTTCAAAGCGGAGGTTCCAGTGAACACGCTGCTTCTCCTCAACTGGTGCTCGGGCATTTAAGGGTTGAGAAGAATCGTAAAGCGCCGAGTCGAAATCTGAACAACCTGAAAAGACGGTTTGCAAGAGTTTCAATGAGAAAATTAGGAGATATTGCAGCAACACGGGATTCCAAATAGGCCTATAGCAAGAGTAAAGTAAATTTTCAGCTACCCAAAAAACAGCGGGTAAATAGAAGAGTTTTATGGATAGGCCAGTGTCACAATCAACCGATTTATTACAAGGAGTAAAACGCGAAGAATAAACAAGCGTTAGGTAAAAATCGCGGTGGTCGGAGTCTCAAAAACAACTCTGCTACGTATCTACCTCAAGGCAAATCAAAGTTAAGCCTGGCTCCATGCACCCAGTGCATTTTAAGTGCGCCAAGAAGCAGTCGTTGACGACTCTGAGGAGAGCACTCTTTTTAAATCACCCATATCTTAGCTACGTTGAGGTGTAAACACAGCCTCACTGGACGCACCTAAATAGAGACTGGCAGGAATGGTTTGCAGCCAACATCAGGAAGCAAGAACATACTTTTTGAAAGACATAGAAATAAAAGACAATGCTAGATTGCAAAACAAACATGCAAGTGTGCTCCACTCATTCAAGGCTCTCAGAATTCGCAATGTTAGCGCAGCATCTGCATTCGCGCGCCCTCAGTGTTTGCAAGTAGACTGGAATAAATTCTCGGAGGCTTCTCATGCGAGTTGCATTTTAGTCATCACCGGTCCCTTCATTAGTTTCGGAAAAATGTGAGTTAACAGCTTATCGGAATACTGGCCAAAATTAACCGTTGATTAGCGGTTGTTTATGCGTCCCCAAAAGTTGGCAATTGGCTTTCGAAAGTCTCATCATCTTAACAGCAAACATCGTCCGTACGTGATTGTGCATTTCTTCCAGTTCTATTTAAGTCTACATAGTTTCTAAACCGTATTTGGTATTTCTAACCTGCGTTTTCGTCAGCACTTCGCCTGCATTCACTTTGATTGGTCAGTTTGGAGGGTCATTGCTTTATAATCCTGTTTATTGGGATTTTCGTTGAATATCTCCCATTCTGCAGTTCCATTTTATTTTTATTGAATCCTTTTGCATTTCTCGTGACACGCATTTCCGTCTACATTTTCCCTACTTGGTTGGCAAGTTGACACCCATTTTCCGAGTTTTTTCTTTCAATTGTATGATCTGTCCCCAAATTCTCTAGCATTGTGATCCAATTTTCTGGGTTTCAACTGGTGTGCATGTCAGTTTTTCACCTTGAAAAATTTATTTTTTGTTCCCGTGAATTCCCTGTGTGGTGTCTTACTAATATAGAGAATCATAAAACGTAACTTCACAAGTGATTGGATGAATGGCCGAGCCTGAATCGGCGGGGTATTTTGGCATGATGACAGGCACCCGTTCTGTTTCTCCTAATTTTTCTGGCACCCACTTTACTTCGCTGAACCGCAGTCTTCTATACTGCAAAGTAGAACTTTTAGCAGAGTTTGAAGAACTTGAGAGCCAAGACGGAAGGGTCGGAAGAGAGGCTCGCAGTCTTCACGCGGAAGCCAAGCCACTTAGGTGGCCGACGATAATGTCCAACTGTACTTTGGCCCAACTAATATGTTATCTGGCATACCAATGAAGGAACACTTCCAGGAATGGAGGGCGTCTGTTTGACAAGTCAAATGGTGACAGCTTAGCCACAACAAATGACACAAGCAGTGCAAACGAACTAGTTGCATAGAAGGGCCAGAACTACCGGAATAAAGGTTTCCGTCGAAACAATTAAACTAAAACACAACGCAGCAAGTTGTTCTAACGATTTATTTAAATTACATACAAGCCTTTGCTTACTTTGGACGTCACAGACACTTTTTAGAAACTATGCAAAACCAGGTAGGGCTGAAAGTAACCCCACGCAACCACGCAGTGAGGACAATTCATCGTATGGTAACGTTTGTGGGCTATCTTACAGTATCGGAGAACAGCTAGACTCTCACATGAACAGTGCTGAGACTTGTCTTTTAAGATAGTATTTTGTGGAAACAAGGTAGTCGCTTTCTTGTCAGTGTGGTTCTCATGCTCCTCTTTTCTTCACCGATACGTCAGTTATCAACAGTAGGTTTAGCCTGATGGCGAACAGAAGTCGAATTTTTCTGTAAGACCACTGGAACCAGGATATTCATATTCTTAGGCTTGGTCTTATTTACGGAGATGTTTTTCATCCTTTCGTGTGTTCGTGTCAACGAAACATTTCTTAATTTTTTTCCCAGAATAAATCTTGTACCCAGTTTCACAGTATACAGGAACAGGCCCCTTTATTTTTATTTCATGATGCCACGTGCCATCATGTGTCATGTTTATCTATGTTCCGTCTTATTTGTTGGCTACATCATAGAAACCTGTTGAAGCAGTGCATCGGAATTGTTCGTCAAACTCGGAATCCCTGGTCGTCGGCGTTATAAATTGAAGGATAGACACAGATTCGTCAAAATATACTACACAGTTTCCTGTCTTTCTCACCCTGCTGCTCGATACAAAATTTTAGCTCGTTGATACACCATCAAAACTTCTTTTTACTTACGTAAGTTCCACTTTTGCTCCATGCTTCAGCCAAATCAGAAGTTTTCAGTCAGCATGCCTCTCTTCCATTCTGTTTGTCCAACCCATTTCATACGGCCCTGAGCATGCCTCACATAGTTAAAAACGCATTATGGGCAGAAGTTTCGAGTATACGGTCCTGGTGTGTTTAAAGAAGCTTTATAATTCACGACGAAGATGGTCATCGCATGTACTTCCTTACTAATTATTTAGTTCTGTGTAAGAGAACCACCGCCGCCAGGTCCTGCAGTTTTAGCTTTTTCTGTCTCTTGGTTTGTCTAGTCTGTGTGCCTGCATGACTCACATGCAGGCCGTTTCAGATTGTAACTTACGGATGCTGAATAGGTCCTTGAATAGTATGGCTGCCTGAGATTATAGCTTTCCGTGAGATAAACTTATGTCTAATGCGCTTTTCTGAATTTCGTTGAATACATGAGTTGTTTAAGTGAGCAATCTTTAAGGATCGTAAAGTGCCTAGAAGTATGGAGCTATCCTCAATGGAACAAATTACCACCTTACTTAAAAACTTGATATGCTTTTAATAAGGCTAAGCTGTGGGAATATTTATGCCTCGACTAAGGTTCACGTCCCTTTTAGCACCTATAGAAATCCAGTCCATCCCCTCTGCTCATTTGTTAGGCTTATATAATTTTTCCTCACTACACCTAAGTATCAGCGTCCCTAGTTTACCGAGACGGAAACACATTCTGAACCCTCTCTCAAGTTTTCACTGGAAAACTACTTGTTGTCTTGCTAAAATCATCAAATCAACCTAGACTGTCAAAATGTCTCCGTTTGTAAACGGCGAAAAATTGCAGGAAAAGTCTAGTAAAGTTGATGCGACGCATTTCAAACATTTTCTACAGTAAACGGATAATGTTCAACTTGTTTTCTCTTCAGCAGTTCTACCCGGAGATACGTTTTGTCAAAGCAACCATCAAAATATCTATGCAGTATTTCAAGCCATTTTCCAAGCGTGACAAGCAGAAGACGGTCCAGTTATTAGACCCCACTGGCAGAACACGTCATACCCAGGTAGCCAGTCTTTCTCAGAAATAACACGTTCGATCAATGCTCTTTTGTAAGCTTTGTATGTTATACTTTCCAGCAGGCACTTTCTTTTCCAGTGCACTATTTCTACTCCTTTCAGAACAGTATGCAGGTTAAGAGAAAAAATCTGCACAACCTATTAAGGGAGTGTGTCAGGACAGCTAGGATTACGAAATCGGAAATCTTAGGGCATATTGATTTTGTTCGCATCACGTGTAATTCTGAACCGGAAAGTTTTTCATTGTTGTACTTCTTCACCTGACTGCCCTTTTGTCTTCCAAAAGATAAGCACAGCTTTTTTTCCTTTTGCGAACATGAAGTAGCCGTGATTCTCTAAACCCACACTGGTGAGCTTTCTAGTTCAAGTTTTTCCCATGCAAAACATTTTCCCTGGGTTCTCAATGCAACTGTGACATAAATCAGTAGTCTAGATGGAGAATTCTCACTGCTTTTGTTGATTCGGTTGACGGTTCGGTTAGACGAGTGCCTGAAGAGAAGAGGCCCCTAAAATCCATGTGTTCAAATGGTTCGATGGCTTTGGCTGCCGTTAGAAGAATTATACATATTTTGCATGTGCATTAAATCTGCTTTACACCGTCGGTAAGGAGGAGCTAGTTTTTGATTCTACAGAATAAAATTTTTCTAAGCCCTGGGTGACGCAGAAACTTACGCAATTAACGGGACTTCCTGGTGTCGGTGACCGTTGCACAACTTTAAGAGGGAGACTTTTCTCACCCGATAATGGTATCTTGTCGTCTTCGTTGTGTGTCATTTTTTGCCCTAAAGCTAAACCTCACTCCCACCTTGGTATCACGCATCATTTTCAATAGACCCATGAGGGCTGCGTCATCTTCTGTCCGCTCTGTCTTGAATCAGTGTGAACTCTGGGTAGAGACACAGTTTCTCTGTTGGTGGTCGTTGCTTGGCGTTGACTCTGTACTAAGTTTGAGAATTAGGTTGCGACAGGAGATAATTTCGTCATGGAATTCGCTTGGATATCACTTCACTTATTACTATGGCGCTTCCGAAAGAAACACGCGTAATTTTTGTTTTGCTACGGGCCAAAATGTCGACACTGTTTATGAATAGCAACACTATGAGGGTTCACCTATCTTTACAGGTACTGTGGCGTAATCCGTCGACAATGCTGCCATAACCTCAGAAAAGTTCTGGAGCTGGATGAACTAGCAAGTGATGATCACCACAGGGAATACACCATATATGGCTCGTATCTCTTTTACACCTGTAGTGTTTGGTAACTAACTGAATCACGAAGTGTTTTGCTCGCTGCCGGAGGTGACGCAGATCTGGCAACTTTAGGGCTGGAAAAGCCTTGATGAAATCCATAAGTATGCTGGAATGTTGTTTCAAATTTCACTTCCGCATGGAGCAAAGTCTACAAACTCAGATCATAACAACCAAGTGAGGTACGCACTCGTTAGCTTGGGCAGAAAAAATAGCAGCACTTCAGAAGACAGTGTAGTGACAGTTTGTTTACATTAAAAGCGTGTGAAAAACTAATCCTTTTAAAATGCAAGAATCTACGGCTTCGTGCATTACCTTTGATCAAATTAATAAGTTCCGTTAACCAGATTTGCGTTGTCGGCATCCTTTCTGCCAAATAATCCGAATTGACCGATAATTGCCAGTAACCTTTCGTACTATTCGTTGGACGGAGTAATTCGATTATCTTCCAGGGATATGGTCTGATCTGATCACCTGTTCAGTTAACAGTAATAATAGTGTTTATCCCCGACTGATGTGTAGCTTACCATTAGGCGGTAATTCGAAAGTCCATGAGATTGCTGGGAATGGTGCACAGTTCAACCCCTGTAACAATTTATCGCACCCTACCGGCCATCATGGAAGCAAAATCAGTTGGTACGTATCACACTGGCCTCGATGATGTTGTTGAAGACGCCCCCATTGGGGAGGCCTAAGGGAACAGATGTGTACTATTAATTCTTATACATAACCGTCTTCTACCATGACCTGGATGGTGACCACAACTTTGTCTATGGGGCTTTCGAGGTGTGTTTCACGAACTCACGCCATAATTTTCAGGAGGTGGCTCTCAGCGGCGAGCTTCGAATCTGATTGGCTAACATTCTGATTTATCATGGTAAACAATCCTTCACCCCGAAACCAGCTCATCCCAACTCCGTCCAATCTACTTGATGCTGCGTTGAATAGAGCGGCTCACCTCCGCACATTACCCGCGTGCTCCCGATCGCTCCTCTGACTTTGCTGGTGATTTTTTTTGGAAGTGAAGTTGATGTCAGTCCGCCCCTGGGACTGTGGTCCCGTTGCTCTCTGACCGGTTGCGGATAGTCCCGCCGTGCTCTCTAATTCATTGGTACGTCCTGGTTTTCCGGTGCTTCATGCGATGTGGTTTCGTTTTGGGGCCACGGTCTGCTCTCTGAAGTTGAATCGCTTGACGCCTCCGTGCCTGGACTGTGACTCGCACCGCGTGTTCCATGTTTGACCTTGTTTGACCCGGTGTCCACCATTGCTAAATATCAGGATATTCCTGGATCGACACCTGACCTTAATCTAACTGCCGCGGTATCCCTTCTGCTGAGCCCTCTTAATTTTATTGATAGCAGCAGAATGCCCCGTGTGCCCACTAGGCTCTGGATGGAAGGACGTGCACGGCGAGTTCAGTGGTGCAAGCGGTTCGTCAAAACGGACTGAACTTAGAGAGCTACCGGGACACCCGGATGTCCCGGGCGTTGAAGCGCGCTCTAAGAGTTTAACCTTACCAATGCAGTCAGATCGCTTAAGTCCTGTATAGTGACTGAGATTACAAGCTCCGCCAAACCGAGCCACACTAAAATCCCGAAGCGGCACAACTTCTTGGTCAATTTGAAGCTTTCGCCGGATGCATTCTAAACGGCGCACCTTGAAGGATCCATTTGCGGCCTTTCAATTACGTTCCAGGTACGCTTTGCAATCACAGTGGAGTAGGAACCTGTGTCGGTTCTGAGGATGACCGGTGTACCATTGGTTCTATGGGGGATTTTTGGGACCCGCATGATTCTGTCCTGAACGTGTTAGCTGTGGACCCTGGTCGAATTCTTATTTCAGTCCATGGTTTTTGCAAGCTCCTGAAGTTTTCTCCGCCACTAGTTAGGTATGGCTTCTTCGACTGCATCTGCTTCACCACTGTTTTGGTTACGAAAAGGTGCTTTTTTCACAAAATGACCGCTAACCGGAAGGCTTTCCTGGATGCGTAGTTAACTTGACCACCTTTTTTGAGTTACATTGACCACCATTTAAGGCTGAGGTCTGAGGATCATCGGGCATTCCGGTGTCGGCCATGAGACTGGTAGGAACCTGGCAATCAACAGCAGGCTTCTGAAGCTGCATTGCTGGATCGTGATCCATTCAAATCAGTAGCTGGGTAAAAAAAGCCTGCATTGTGTGGGGGCTCAAAGCAAGTCACGAAGATGAGGCACCTGAATGGATTGTCGGTCAAGGCACCTCGCCTGAAGCCCACGAACGAGGGCCACCCAGAATGAACCAGTTTCTTCCAAAAATGACGTTGACACTATTCTTTTGAAAGTTAATAACAGTGGACTGAGAAGGCGAGCTAGTCTTTTGCGGGATATCGACTTGCTGCAAAACAGAAATCCACCAAATGTGTATTAGAAAACAAGTTACCAAAATCTCCTCCATTACAAAAAATACATTATTTTGGTAAACATAAATAAACAGGTAAACAAAAAATTCAGTGGTTTTTCCTTTGGAGGACATGAGTAAGAAACCCATGAGTGGTTCAGCGGTGGAATCTGAGGCTTACAAAGAACGTTACAATGGCCTACGTTTTGCCCCAGCGACCTCTTGACATTTATTCTTGCCAAGGAATAAGACTGAACACCCTCTAACCAATCTGAGCTCTAGATAGATTAAACCGTTCACGAACTCTTATGCAAGCCAACCTTTTTAATGCGTTCAGCCCAGATGTGGTCCATCCAAAGATCTTGAATGAATCATTGCTTGGCTTGCAAAAACATTTCTACAGCGTGTTTTGTCCTTCTTTCGACTAACAACACCTTCTCTCCTCTTAAAGAGAAACTGTTGTCCCACCAATCCACAAATTTACTGTCTACCACCCGGCAGCTAGTGTCCTGCTAGTCTTATCCACATAACCTGCGAGATGATGGAAGCTGGCCATTTTAAATCACCTCGCCACCAACAACCTAATTACCCTGGGACGGCACCAATAACTGATCATAGTTGGCCTAACACAAGTCAGTTCCGATGGATCCATATATAAAGCCATGACGTTGACTTTTTGAAAGCATTTGATTTTCCCACCTACCACTACTGCACAAAATTAAGTGTCAAGGAATTAAGAATAATGCAAGAGTTATGGAGGCAACTGCTGGCAACTTCCGCCACCTTTCTTCGCCCACCTCCCGTTGAGTTCCCCAAAACTCCCTCTAAGGATCATCTGTATATATGATCTACGATAACAAACTGCCAGATGCGCTTCCACGTTTACTTTCTTCCGCACGACGTGTAATCTGTGAATTTCAACGTAAACACCTATCGAGAGGATGCGAAAGTTTCCAAGCCGTGTTTACTGTACAGGTGCCACCATTGGAACGACAAACGGCGCGTCCATATTTATGCGGGGGCTTGGAGGAAAATTGTCATGCATGGTGAGAACAGACTAGAGGATAATACGGAAATTATTATCACAAAGGATACAGGAACCTGACTATCCTGAATAATGCCATTCTGGCAACACCAAAAAGCGCTCGCTTTCGTCGGATGATTCTGTCCACATTCCTCTGTGGTATTTGCCTGGAGTGCCGGACACTCTATGGGCACACGTCAAACCTCTTCTTGAATGCGCTGATCAAGGAGGCCGTTGTCCTCCGTGAGCTTGTCTAGCGAGTCGCTAAGAAGAGGGCTGAGCATTAGGCGCTTCGGGTATACTAAAACTCCTTCCCTAAAACTATCACTACATCTAAAAACACCTGACATTTTCAGCACCTCAATAGGAAGGAGTTTGTGTAATAGGATTTTCTTCGTTAAATTCCGAAACACAAGTGGACACGATAAGCTTTCCAAAATTACTGTGCTAAATTTTCCAGACTGCAGTTTTCCTATCCCGAGCATTTAGTAAATGGAGTAGCGTGCATCCAGAACCGACTGAAAATCCTCCTTTGTGGTTTTACTATGCGTAACCAGGTCCTGCAGATGTTGCGTACCATTGCTGAAGATTTGAGGGAGAGCGATTTTCTGGAAAACGAAAGATGCTATGAGAAACCAACAATCGTAGCCCGAAAAGCTTGCGCGAATCATGTATCGTGCGTAACAAACAGTGATCCTTGTAAGCCGAATGCCCCTTTCTGCAGGCACTTTGTGATTGAAATAAAAATTTCCATAAAGAAATGTTCCATAATGAACTATTCTCCAAGTTATCTGCATCGGTACTCTGTTTAAAGTAGAGAATCTTCAGGAACATCAGACAATACACATTTTGAAAACGTTGCACAATATGGTAGGATGTGGCAGATTGCGATTAAAAGTGAATCTTTCATAATCTACGAGATTCGAAGATGTTTCCACGGCCGAAATTATTCACTGAGGTCTATAGAATCTACGTTGTGCTTGTGGATGCAAAACGTGCGCAAGTGCTGCTCTTGTAACCATTTTTTGTTGTTCATGCCTGTTCGACCGGACGAATACCGAAATATGTGTTCGGGCCCCGCGATAATTGCTATTTCGAGTTATCATCACAGTATATATTTGTTATTTTCGGATAACTCGTGCGATGTTGAAAGAACGTAGGGTTTGCAGATGATGACGACATATGAACCTACGTCGAGGTTGGTAGTAAACTACAGCAGAGTTCTCCATTGTAAGTGCAAAACCTGCCAGGACGACCACATCGTCAATCAAAACGGAGATTTGACTGGAACTGGCTGATGCACACGTCCAACATGCGGCTAAAGCTCCACAATGCTCAATCATCTAGCCACACGGAACTTACGCCAATCGTAGTGAACAGCTGAACGAACCTAGCTGACGCAGGTGACTAACATGCGGCTAGGGTCCACAATGTTCAACCAGCTGGCTGAGACTCACCGATCCACACATAACGCAGGCGGTTCAAAATGTGGGCAACACTTCCCCTATTAAGAGAATACTTTAGTGACGACAGTCTCGCATAGGCTTGTTTACACAACGCTATCTTCGGCGGCTGAGTGGCGTGACTTCTTGCAGCTTGGTGCCTACCGACCATAAGGCTCCGAAAATACGACATTGAAATGAAATGCATGGGGACCCACTAACGGACGAACAGTCTGGAGGTGATAGGCCGTGTATGAGTCACACAAAGTCATCGTCGTCTCTTCTCACCAGCTGGAGCTCTACAGTTTAATCCTAGTATTAAGCCATTAGCTCACGTTTGTCGAGTAACTCCCCAATAGGGCCAAAAGGACGGACGCGCACGGACATTCAGGACAAACCGCGCCGACAGTTAGGTCTACGCCTATATGGTCCTCCAACTGAATTGGAATTACCCATGACTCCACATAGACTTGACTCCATCTGTGTCAATCTCCTCGTCCAACCCAGGTCCAGCTGCCACGGAAATGCGTATTCCTTGTCTGATTGCGGCAACCGTAACGACCTTTACGGGGCTGTTCAGAAACCTAGGTATGTCGGTGCAATGATAGCATGGCACTGTCATACCCAGTCTGGTGGCACACAACCATTTTCTTCCCACCCTTGACGATCGTTTGTCACGCATCCGAGCCTCTACTTGTAACTACGTAAACATTTTTAACCGGCCCCAACCGCTTCTGGAACGAGCTCGGTCCAGCACGCTTAACCTTTCACTCGGATTCAACCTACCTGGTTTTCCGCCGCAATTTCTGTTTGACCCTTCCAAAAGTTCGCTTTCATTTACTGTGTTCGCTTGGCTCTATTCTATTGGCATTATTCCCTCAGCGCAAATATCCGTTTCACCTGATTTCCTTACACCAGTGACACCAATGAGTCAACTTAGTTTCACCGTTTCAGATGACACTTGCCATTTGTCGCCAATTCAAATTCCTCCATATCCATCTGTATTTTTGCTTTTGCGACCCTGACCATTTACTCAACCGCCCAAGGTCACTCATGGCCAGCAATGAATTCCGGTTTCAGCTCATACCAACCGGCTTCCTCATCGAACTATTCGTACCACGTGCCCATTGAACCTTTTTTGGTCCCCACAACCCCGCTGACGTCTCACGTAATAAGCACGTCGCTTTGGTTAAAATTCCTCCCCGTTGCATTGTCACCTGCCGAGTTCAGGTTGGGACAACCCCGATCATGCTCTATTTGGCATATTCCCTACAAGTTGGGAAATAAACCTATTATTAATATAACATCATAAGATGCCCCCTTTGCTGACCGAGCAGTGAGCACACCTTTGCGTTTTTGTAGGGGTCGGAGGCTAGGCACCAAAAATAAATCACTCATCTACGGACTCACATGTGGGATAGTCTGATGAGAATCGCCACATTGGTGACATGTATTACCATCACAACAGTCGACGTGATATGATACGAGATACGTTGCACACCAGGTGCATTGGTACTAGTCGGCCGGTCACAAAGCATACAAAGGCCGAAGCCTGTGTCCCTACGTACGTACGTGGTCATTCGACAGATAACGTTCAGAACATAGGCGTCACTTTCCTGGATTTCCCGTTGGTCGCGGTGGAATGACGTATGCACCTCACATTCCCGCATGAGCCACTCGGTGTTCCGCACACCTTCCGTATGGCATGCTCTAATGTGTCTGAATGAGATACTTTATTTTCAGGAGGCTGTTTGCATTCTCCAGACGGATGTAGGTCATATTACCAAAGTAAAGCATCCCGGATTATGCGTGTACGGCCCTTTTGCGGGGGTTGCACAACCAGTGGGCTGCAAGGTACGTGGGTTCATACAGCACAGCGGTTGCATATGTTGTCGGAATTTTTGTACTCTTATTAAAGGGAACAAAAACCTACTGTACGGCATTGTCCAAGCTAACCATACTGTGGGACGTGTGCCGGCTGTTCCCAGTGACTTTGACCAAAAATACATGGGTGTTATATTGTATAACGTGCTTCCTGATAGATGTTCTAATGTGTAGATTGCACAACATGACATTACAGCCGAACATTACTCTTGCTGCCCGCACTTGTGCCCTCAGTTTGTCCATCACAAAAGCCTTTACAGAATGCTGTTCGCTCATTATTTCCGTAAACAAGCCGATCTGTTTATGCATAGCGGCAAACTGTTCCACGAAGAAGCATATAACCGGACATCCGCTATGCATGACATCCATGATCAGGGAGGTGCAGAGCTTGTATCTACAGGCCAGATATTAGTTCCTTGAAATAAAGGTCTTGAAAACGGTCTGTCGAGTGTGTTCCATTGACATTTTTTGTACGCGAGACGCGTGGGAACAGCGCCATCTGCTGTCGTCTGAAGAAGCATGTGTGGTTATATTGACCTTTACCCGGCTGCGGCACCATGGGTGTTCGGTCTCCCGACGTTTTTTCAGGAACGGAGGCATATAATATGCGAAAAAACCTAACTATGCGCCACTTACTCAAAAGGCATGGCCAACATTTCCTTACTATACCTTGCTGCCTCTTTGACTTCCTTGATGCGATGGTTAGTCACATTGCATGCTTCATTAGTGTGCTCGATTACTCGCCCGGCCTCTTCCCGGGGTAAATTATGCCAGGTTCTTTCCAGCTGGATTTGTGTCAGAGTTTCTCATACCTGAGAACGTATTTTGAGCCACGCAACCCATTAAGCACGGGTAGATATAATAATGCGGTACGCCTCTAGGTGGCCTGGTACCTCACACTCCGCCATTGTTAGGCCATTGTGGGCATCCTTGTTCAGCCGTTATTGTCTCAGTTGTAGCTGCCGCCTCATTTACCTCCTCCACGACCCGCCTTTGCCCGCCGTTGTTTGTCGTTCGCTTGTTTGAAAAGAATGGACCGTTTTACTGGCCTGGATTTTCAAGATCGGATGAAATATCTGGTAGCTGAAGTTCTTTATTATTGCACAAGCCGCGATTAAGCTGCTTGGTGGCACGCCACCTTGCAGATCTGGCAGCATACACCAGGGAAAAATTCGTGTGGTAGACGGTACGTCCTGCGGGGTGGGTCGCCATGTTGCGTTGCACCATGGTGCGTACGTACACCAGCCGCCCCTCCGGTAGCACGGCACTTCGCTCATCGTTGGTGGTTCTGAGCATGGCCGGTTATGTTCCGGCTATGTTATGTAACTGACGTTGCGATAAACTACAGACGGTGGGAAAAACTGACCTTTCACCTGTTAAAAACGAAACTCGTAAACTCACAGACTGCAATGCGCAAGGCTTACATTGACGACCAGAGCTGTAGCTGATTTCGTTATAATTGGGTTGCGCCGGACACAAGCTCACTTCGTCAGCCAGGCAAAACACTTGCATGTACCCACCGCTCTCGAGAGTGGAAGCATACAATGAGGAATACATTTATACATGAGATTCCTAACTCCCCACTAACAATATACAGCATTAGCGCGCAAAGTATTTTCACCATGCGCTACTTGTTAATTGAAGCTAAAGCAGTGCTTCGGGGAGTGGCGGTCACTTCTCTTGCATTCACTTTCCCCCATACATTATGGTAGTAAATTCCAGATAAACTGGTCCGTCGTCTCGGAAGTCCACTTCCTTCAGTCCTTATACGTTTAATTTCCCTAATCAGAACACCCTCAGCGTGATTATATTGGTTTGTTCAAGATCTCTTGTATTAAAATACCATATATTAGCAAACCCAACGCATGCTGGATCGCTAGTCTGCTAACTAGAAATCCTTTCAAATCCTGTCTCGTTTAATCACTTGTTGTCACCACTCTAACTGTGATGAACGCTAAGATTTGTCTGTTATTGCACGTTATCCTATCCGGTGTCTCCTAACACGAACCAGGTTTTACTGATATCCTCTCCTTCCCTCGTCGTCCCAAGCTTCCACTTTCGGCAAGATCTAAGTCTTGCTGGGATAGGGCGTCTGACACCACGCGGTCTGACTCTGGAGTGTATCGAATGGCGGTAGTGAATTGGGAAATATAATCTAGATGAGGCATCTGGCGTGGTGATTAGCGATCGGCCTTTTCGATTAAAACATACGTAATTGACATAGATCGGTTTGGATGGTAAACGATCTACCTTCTAATAAGTGCCGGAAATGGCGAGTAGCAGGGTTGATTGCGAGTAATTCACGATCGAAAGTACTGAATCGCGTTTCGGCAGCCATCAAATTCTGCAAGAAATAGACTAACGGTTGAAATGCGTTGTTAACACATTGAAGGAGTACAGCGGCGATAGCAGCGTTCGAAGCATCGGTTGTCAAAGTTAGCTTCATGTTTTTGTGAGTACCGAGAAAAGATAGTTTTGTGGCTTCAGCGCACAGTGAGGATAATGCGGTCACCATCCTGGAAGGCGATGTGCACTGACTACACAACCACAGACCATTGGGCGGTCGTTGTCGAAGGCCTGAGGACGCCTCTCCACTTGTACTAATCGCAGTTGCTCTGCGTGGTTCTCAGTCTGAAGTTCCCAAGGTAGCGTTCCCGTCTAAAACAACCACCAGAAGTGCACAACGTATGGTAACGGCAAAAACAAGTTAAAATCACTTGTACAGCGCGTCATACATAAAGTATACGCCGCGATTACATTCTGGGAAGCCTTCTGGATGCAGCGTTGACAAAAGCAATCAGCGAATACTGTGTCATGATTGGCTGTTGGGTCCGGACTTTTGACCAATCAGAGATAGGTTTGATACTGGACCGGCAAGAGGCCCATACTTTCGGCCAATCTTGTGCGGGACAGGTTTCTCGGCCGTAGCAGCGTCTAACAGCTCATGGTAAGTCAGTACCTGTGTGGATTACGTCTGCTGCTCGGACAGGCTCACACTCGACGAACCTCTGTGGATAAGGTGCAAGATTATGGACCAGAAATCCATGGTTCGAACCCAACCTTAGCATCTCAACTGCTTTTTTCTAGGCTTAGGCAACCTGGCTGCATTGCATCCCTCGTTCTTCCTTTCGTTTGGCACGGCAGCTAGGCACCGAATGGGTGCTACAGCCGAGCGATTGTTGATCACAGGCCAGATTTTACAGCCATACAATAAAACATTCATGCTATAGCTTGATGCACACGTTCCTAGAAATTCAGAGATATGTTGCTCTGATGCCGTCGGTGTCTCAAATTGGCAAACGCGATTCGAGCCGGGGAGATTCGTGCATTGAATTCATCTATCTTACTACAGTCAGAACTAATGCAGCTTTGAGTTTGCGCAAAACGATTTTAAGTGGCGTATTCAATGAGCGCATGTCCAAGAGCCTGACCTTACACTTTGTGGGTGCAGAGTGCATGCCAAAGGACGAAATGATTTTGGCCAGTTCATCTCTGAATGCCTGCGCCTTCTCTTCTTCGAAAACGAGAACGATGTCATCTGCATATTCCAGTTCAACAAAGTTTTCGTCAGAGGTTTTTCGAACTCCGGGGTTCGTCTTATTATCCTGCCCATCACGGAATGGAGAGTGTGCACCCGTGACGGGCACCGCTTTATGTATGCAGCACACCAATGGCAGATGATTTCATTGAGAGCAAGAACAACCCGTTGTTTTGCTTGCTTTAGAGTGTGAACACTAAAAGCAGCCAGATAGACTGGGCTTGAATTTTGACTTCCATGGTTTGAACCCGACCTCTGCCTCTCGACTTCCCCTGCCTAGGGTTGGGCAACCTGGCAGCATCCCAGCCCTCTTGCTTCCCACGGGTGGCATGGCAGCTAGGCACCGAAAGGGTGTTGAAGTTGAACGATTTTTTCGAGATACCTGAGGATTCAGAGCTGAATGACGCGCAGATGTTGCTGGCAAAACCGATGCAGACAACGGGATCAACAGGTTTAGCCGACGTGCCTATGAGTGGGTTATTAATGGAGTGGGGAATGAAAAAGTGTGAGGGATAAAAAAGCCTCAGCAGTGGCTTGTATTCTCCTACCCGTCCTGATGTGTGCAGCAAGTAAGACGACCCGACTAATGGCACCACGCCTTTGGTTCAAAAGCCTGACCGAAAGGCACCGGTGTTTGGCGGTAACTGCGAGGGCATTACCATTTTTACAGAATGCAGCCACAGACCAGCTTGCATTTCTAAGGATCAACTCACCACATGTTACAAGCCCCAACCTGAAGGACCAGGAGACTGTTGGTCACACTCCCAACTATTGACCAATTTGGTATAAGAGACTGTTCAAGTGTCACGCGAACAACCCTCCTCAGTATAGCTCATTGGGTCATGAATGTACACAAAACGTCACACCGCGGTAACGTCCAGTCTCTTCATGACGTATATGAACCGTTTATCAATGATCCGTTCATTCCAGCTGCCACCGTTTCGGTCACCGAAAATGGAGGAGCAAGGGAAAAATAGCCAAGCAATGTAGGCGGTAACATGATTAGTTGGTTTTGAAACTAGGCAGCAACAAATTGACGGGCAATAGCATTAACAGATGAGCACCACTGACTGCGCGGTTGAGCCATGTCTGCCAGTGTTATTAACGATTAGCGATCTGGGTCCCGTAGTCTCCATCCAGGTAGAAGTTGTCGACTCGACTGAGTTTTCTGGTTAGTGTTTTTAAACTTTGTTACCAGATCTTAGGCTGTCCTCCACTCGGTCGCTTTCACTCAGTACAGTGTTGGGCGAAAAGGGCTCTGCGAGGCTGGCAGTCCTCTAGCATACGAAGGGGAATTCTTGACCAGCATAATCTGAGCGTAGCCTGGGTACCTCATCCATCACGGAGAGTTCCTTTTTCCTAAAACGACCTAGTACACAGCATTGCTAATCCGATGTTCCAACCAGACCAAGCGGATGGCCTAGTGGCGCCGATAGACAAACTGATGTTGTCTCAGCGCCATCGGTGTCGCAAGTTGGCAAAAGCCACCCTGGCCTTCCTGATTCGAGAACTAATTTCGTTTTCGACCAACCCACCCGAACTTATGTAACTGCCCATTGGCTTGTCTGCAAGCATGAAGTTTGGATTTGACCCCACCCAGTCTTGTAGCAGCACTTTACGGTTTGCATGTGTGAAGTGCATACCAAATGGTGCGGCAGAATACTTTCGGCCGTCTAAACTATTGTTCTTATCATTTTTGAAGTATCTTAACCAAAGAGATCAGTATCGTCCGCATACTCAGTGTCTGTGGGCGAGCGCCCCAGGAGCATTTCAACCCCCGAGTTTCCAGAGACAAGCAGAAAAAATATCAAGCAGCGTATCAATACCAAAGTTGGGGAGGAAGGGCGAGAAAGGCCTTAAATCAATGGACGTGGTGAATTCAGGCGAAAGGTCGCTGTATACGCGTAGGCGCCCACCAGAGTTCGCCTACACTGCCCTCAAACTATATAACTTTAGAGCGGATACGTTTGATCGCCAAACACTGCCAAGGTTTCTGACGATTGGCAAAATCAAAGGCAGCTTTGTTTCTAGAAAAATGACCAACTTGAAACATATGAAAGTGGTGCTATTCAAGAATTTATCTCAAGGTAAAGTTATTATGGATGCTTCCTCGGTCAGGGTGAAACCCGGCGTGATTCTCACGGATTTGTCTCTCCCGATAGTCAGTCAACCTGAGCAAAATGAAGCTATGGATTGGTACTACAATGTCACAGTGGTTTTTGCAAGATATTCTTGCGCCCCTTTTGAAGACGGACCACGGTGGAGCCGCGCATTCCGCGGGTATTTTTTCCGTTCCATATTTTCCGTAGTATGGTCGTCAGACTATTCACCAAGGTTTCGTAGCCTCTGAGCAGTGCAGAGTCCAGACCATCCTTCTGATATCGGTGTTCCATTCAACCTCATTGGGTTTTTCCATGCTGTTTGTTTCTGAGGCCAAAGTTAGTGCAAGCTGATGAATATTGTCATCTCCCTGAATGGGGATCCCGAGACTGGACACACTGTGGCCCATTCGTGCGCTCAGTTGCGTGTATACATCTTGTTTGTTGACCTCAGTGCATGACATCCTCTCCGAATCTTTCTAATGTGTACATACACAAACACGCACGCAAAACTAACACACAACCACATGTGCTGGTCCCTTTTGACTGCCAACTGATCAATCAGAGGACAAGACCTTGGACCTAAGTGACTGCATTTGGCTCGTATTTAATTGATTGTAGAAATCCTTGAAAAAGGTTGCCCTCGGCAACTGAAACGTCGGAGTATAACATCTTATTCAGCTACGTTGTGTTTTGACTTGAAAATATCCAGATTGGACGAAGCTATCGAAAATTTACACCGGATGAATGTATAGTCTCAAACGAATGTGAATGACTCAGCAGGATTAACAGTCATTAATAAAACCTTTCCACCCGGTGCCGAGGGTTACGTCAGTCTGGCTGGGTAGCGCAACGGTGTCTACTGCGTCCAAATTCAGCACCACTAAGGACTAGCCCAAAGCTAAAAATACCTTCACCATTATTGTTACATCTTGAGTCCAATTTGCGCAAGTCACCAAGTGGTGCCTTTAATGAGCCGGGACTTCCTAGTTATTCAGTAAGGGCACCAGCGACTATCAGTCTGAGCTCGTGCTGGTTAAGGGTGGTTTGCTCTCGATACAATGCATCTTTAATTGAAATTTAACTAGTTTGTGTGTGTACGAAAACTTCCAATGACAACCGATATTATTTCGGTTGGTACATAGCGCAGAGATGTTGATTTCGGGAAATTTGATCGAGTAGGGAAGTCGCACCTAGGGAGTTCAGGGCGATATTAACACCGGTGTAACCCGCTACAGGATCGCCTGAAGTTCGTAGGGGTTAGGTCTAAGAGAAGGAGGACGTCCTTAGCTGTATTACTGCAATTCGATCTTTTAATCGAATTGAAATCTTCGATCTTACTTGAAAGATGTAGCATTTTGCTTGTCATTGTACGTGAGGTTTCTCGAGGATCATCCTATTTCTTTCATAGACTCCCGGGCAAGCCATGCTTTCAAGAAAAGGCCAATTCTGGTTATCCATGGGATTACGTCGTGACTCCCTCTGATTTTGGGCTGTCAGTAGTGGGCTTGTTCGGGTTGGAAAATGATCAGGTACATCTTGCCTATTTCAAAAGTCAGTCTTGATAGCTTCTGTTATGCTTCTGCGCGAGTCGGGTAACTCGCTTGTTGCAGAGTAGAGGTTCTCCGTCATAGTTTTCTTTCTTATCAAACGATCTTTTCTCACTTTCAGGACCCAGTAAACGGAATTGCACGCATTGATTTCCCCGAATTTCTCGCCATCCATGAGCAACAACTTCGCTCTGGGGGTATTCCGGGCCATTTTTGGATGACGTTGCACAAGAAACTCTTGGATGAGGTTTTTTGTCTTAAAGATTTGGTTACTGTTCCAGATATATGATGCCAGTGCATACTTTGTTATGAATCGTGTGGAGTATGAAGATGGTGGTGACGAGGAAGACGGTTCTGACGACTGGCAAATTGCTTTAAATTGCGAGAGGTTGCAACGGACGGACGCAAACGCGTAGGCTTACCGTTTTCGTCCTCAAGGCACCGTTCTAAAGGATCTTCCTTGTAGACCATGCTTGGACGTTTGAAATAAACTCGATGCGACAGTCTTTGATAGCATTTCCAAGCTTACTGGATAGAATGCTGGATCTCATGTCCATCAAACGAACGGATAGGGCTCGAGCAGACTTGATTGAAGCGGTTTGTGAAAATGTTTGGAAGTGAGTCACCCTGTTTTGCATGCATTCCCTTCCTATGATTTCACGTGGGTACATATGTTTGCGTCAGTTCGCTGTACATCCTGTGAAGTGGCTCATGGTTTCCTAAGTTGTTTCTAGCTTCTAATGTGGTACACACTGGCCGATGCAGTGGAGATATGCATAAATGTATGAGTTTGCTTTTCACTGTATTTCCTCAGGATGGTCAGAAGAGTTGTTAGTACATACGTACGTTCCGTTCGGTTGTTCCTTTGAAGTCGCCCTTAGTTACTCATTCCTTCTTTGTATTACAGATATTGCCGCTATTATAAAGTTTCCATTGAAACGCCGCAGGACATGCCACGACCATCGTCCGAGTTTCAACAAATCAGGTGGTACGTGCCTGACGAAGTCGGATCTCGAATCGCTCACTCCGATCAACCCAACGGTATTCTGATGAATGCCTAGTTTTTTCTTGTTACTAATGATAAAGTTAATCTGGACTAATGTCTATGGGATTTCTTGGTTACGTTCCTCAGTTCATGTTTGTCTTGTGTTTTATGCACCTCAACCAATAGGCATGTGGCGGTGAATTTCATTAACATAGCTCACCACACAGGTTGTGAAAAACGTACTGTCTATCCTTTTATTTCTGAGAACCCTGTGTATACTGTCTCAAGTTGGAAGCAATGAGCAGTCGTTGAGTCGGCTGTACACAGGTCCAGGATGCTATTCCCTGGGAAACTTAGATCACTTTCTCCAGCAATAATTGTTTTTATCATTCGCGGAGCGAGGGCAAGGTGGTTCATCCGTGGTGCTGAATCGTCGCATATCTGCCATATAATTCCAGTGAGGGTGATAGTTGTGATACTGCCTAGGCCGGCGAGCGAAGAGCCGGAAGTGCAATGCTAATAAACCCACACCTTAACTACTGGGTTATACCGCGTGAGATATTTGCTTCAGTCATTGATCAGAGGTTATTTGACTATCGTCGTTACAAGATCACCCTCCTGTTTCTCATTGAATTTCTCGAACTCTTGTAATTCGGCTCTTTCTTGAGGACTAATGCAGTGCCGTCGTTTTACTGCGGACACACTTGATACGGACCTTGAATGGGTGTTACGTAGAGTTGGATGGGTTGATGTAAATTACCACTGACTGTCATAATACATTTCATCTTTGGGAAAAATCAGTTGGGCGCTGAGACAACTGAAGTATTAAGAATGAGTCGATCTTAGTCAATTTATCTGTAGGTGTAAGTTCTGTGGTATCTACAGGTCTGACTATTTAATGACCACACGTCAATGGGGTTATTTGTTCATAAAATAAGTGTTTGATGACGCATCATATAGTTTACTCGCGGAATTTATCTATCACTTGCTGTCAAACGCTATATTTGTTTGATTGTCGCTGTGCGAATAGTGTTGTCTTTTTCCATACCACATGGAAGGTAGTACAAGCCAGGTAGTTGACAATATGTCACTTTCTACAGATATATGAGTGGGTTATGAAACATCTGAGTGCTATCATCACCACCTGCTTTATGCAGAGTTTCCGTGATCACTATTTAAACGCTGTAGGATATGGATTCGAGCAAGGTTCAGCGGGGTTTATGCTGGTAGTCTTGATTCAAAGGATTATACACTTTGCTTTTTTTCAATTCTGTCCTTGTTTCCCTACAGAATGAGAGTAAACCATCAGCACTCATCCTTAGTATTGTGTCAATGAATTTACTAATTCATAACTTTTCAGATGACCTACCAACATTTTCTTCAATGTTCATAGTGTTTCTTTGAGTGGTAGTTTCTTCAAACTTTCCCAATAACTTTTACAGACACTTTGTGTCGTAATTTTGATACCACACCCTGACAACCGTATGTTGGTACATTCTCTCACTCTTCTCATGGCAGGTCGAATGGTTCCATTTTTCTACATCCCACGGGGTGTTTGCTATTCTGTGTTTTGGTCTAATTGTGATTTACTGGAAGGAGGTGAGTACGAAGCACTTGGATGAGCACTTGCTTCAGACGAGCTGACATTGGATTATGTTGAACATATAAAAGATCCTATTCTGCGGCCGCTTTACTTGCTCCCATGGCAGCCAGGCGATTTTTCGGACGAACCTGTGCAACACTCTTATGTGCTGTCGGGGGAATTTTTCCAGGTTCGTTTTTTTCGGTTAATTTTGGGAAGAATTCATTTTCTAGTATATGTTGGTGTTGTTTTTAAAGCATCCTTCCGATTTCCGGCACTCCTCCGTATGTTTTGAGGTACTTTGCACTAAAGTTATACGGTACAAGTGTTTCGTCGCTAATTAGAACCAACTCATGGTCCCACTTTTCTAACAGCTGAAAAATCTTTCCTCCTGATCAAATTTGAAAAGGCACCGTAAGATATATGCGCAAAAATTCATTCAGACTCACTTCTCTGACGTCATGTGGAGTCGTTTTTTAACTAATACAGATACGCAAAGATCCAATGGGCCACGTCGCTTTCACGTAGGCTTAAAAGCTTTCACGTGATACGGTTAAAGATCAATGCGAGTCACGTTTTTTCATTATCTTATTCTATAGTCTCAATACATGACGGTTGTGATAAGTACTAGATAAAGTATGGACCACTACCAGGCTGATGTGGGATTATCCAACAACCCTTCCACTACACTACCAGACATACTCGTTAGCAACATAAAACACGGAAGTAGAAAGCGTTTTCCAACGGGATAACAATTTTAATGAGTTTATCTTCCATCGTGTCCACATTACAGATCGTCTGAGGTAGGTGGACCAGAGTTCACAGTAAGTTTCTTTCCTAAATGACTGGTGCAGATCTGTTCGAAATATCCGAACTTAGCTGGTCAACCATTAGGGTAACATAAGCTTACGCAAGTACTTAAACTGTTGTTCCATCGAACTTGAAATATCCTGCCAATTTATACTATTGTGCTGGCTTGCTGGGACACAGATGAAATATGTCCACACAACTGAGGGGTAAACCAGCTGATGGCGACGGCCCCTTCAGTGTTAACAACGTGTATCTGTTTGGGAGGTATACGGCAATTTAAACTTTTTTATTGTTTCCACTTTTCCGGTTTCACTGGCACTTGTACCCAAGCGTACTCTTTTTGTTGTTTTGTAATGCACACATATCTACGTTCTACTCATAAAGTGATTCTAGTTGATTTTTAGCCGTATTGCGTGACACTTTTGTTCCGTGGACCATGGAAGTCTTGCAAGCCTACTCAAATTTGACGTGGCCTATTGGACCTTTACGTGTCTTTATTTTTAACTGGTCATTCGGCTGTGACACCTTTGTGACCACAGCCTACTCACTTCGTCAGGCGTAAGAACAATGACCTGAGAGAATCAGTGTAGGTGCAGAACCGGTGATTGGGTTGCTGGATATCTGGATAACCTTTTTGACAGCCGTCACAGAGTCCTACTTTCCACAGCAGTGCTTAACTTACAGTTTCTGCACCAGGGGTACATTTGCAGTTTTGATGCTGATGGGTTTCTTACGCGAATTCTTTTCTCCTCCGGAATATCGTCGGATGGAATAAGATTAATCGGTTATTTTGTATCCAGACGTTTCCAGAAGGCAACAGAACCCAAAACAAAGTCCTAGGTAGTCAGTAAGACAATAAAAAACGAACTAACATATGGTGGAGATGTTCCAGGTAATTATTACTCTTGGATTGACAGGGTTGATCGCACCGCTTATCCTCCTGCCTACAATTCATGTTTCCTTGTAAGTGGATGTGGTGCATGGTCCTGGTTGTGAGGTGCAGGACCAGAGTGGATGTGTATCTTGGTAACCGCTTTTTGATGGGGGGAGGTCGAGGTGGTTTTGGAAAAACAGTCGAGTATAGGGTATGCCAAATCATTGGCGTCAACATTTTGAACGATGGTTTGGTATTTGAAGGTACTGGATTCGCAGGATAGCATGTGATCTGAGAAACTATGAAATAAAGCAAGCCCGGCAACGTAGATATGCCGACGCTTTGTATCTTTATTGCGGCTTCATAGTCAAGATAGCACGCCAAAACTCATGTCCTCTAATTCAGTAACTGATAGATCATTGCCAAATAAGCTGTTCCTTAGAAGAACGCTAAACGCTGCATCACTCATCGATGGATACACCAAAAGCCACTTATTGCAGTGTTCCACAATGAAACAACTAAGCACAGAGTGAGTGTGACCTGTTCGAATTATGGACCCTCTTACTGCCGTGTTCGACATACCCATATACACGTTTTGCCATTTTTAAAAGTTTCGCAACATACCCTCACTTCAACGGAATTGCTTCTCTACTGGATGTTGGTAATATCGGCGTTCATGTGCACACTGCACTGACCCTGTATATCTTACAACAGTTGAAACCTTATTCTCTGCACATGTGGGTTTTACCACCATTTAGCGGGCGACTCAATCCCTCCTCCATACGCTTAGACCCGAAAGGTATGTGAATCCCGGATCTTGCAACCTTGAATTTCTCTGAGGCGTTGTTGCAACAATCTCTGTCATAGTTGAAGGTCATCTAAATGGATTAAGGCCCAAGTTAATTGCGGAGGTCGAACTCATCTACCAAGGTGTATTTCATTTCAGCATTCGAAACGCCGTGGTGAGAATTTAGACTACCAACGTTTCAGTATTTTCGTTGGTCAAGATAGGTTCTTTTTGTCTGGGTAATTCAAAAATCTGTGAACCCTTCACTCAGGCGTTACGTTTTTGTACACATCAACTTGGTAAGCAAAGGGATCGAGATGATAATTCTAAGCCTAATAGAAACTAGCGGCCCTTAGCCGTTTTCATAACCGGATGCTTTAGATCGACATTTGGCAACTCGTGGTTTCCGGTTGCATTGCAATTAGCCGTTATGTCTTCCTCGATGCTCTGTTCATTAGTCGTGATACCGATCGCTTTTTCAAACCATTGCCTTCTTGCCTACTTGTAGTCTCACCGGGTTCAAGAAACACTACCTGTTGATTCGTTCACACCTGCACCATCCGTTGCTGAACCAAAACTCCCACTTACCGTTTTCACGGATATCGAGTTGGTATCAAAACATTTGACAGATGCACGGTTCAAACTCGTGACAGTGGAGAAGGATGCATCCATTTTATGGTTATACGGACATTTTAAATCTTTCAAGTACGTGTTTACCCCCGATGCCATATTCACTGTTCAAACTTATAGATGGCAGCTCCTTACACCAGAGCATGTCTGTTGTGACTCTAACATTTTAGGGAGCTCACACAGGATCCGAAACACCAGATGGTAAACCAATTCCCGGGGGAGCAAGTGATCACTGTTAAAGATCTGTTGGCAGCCATTGCCAGTTTGTGGGCTTCTACGAATATGAATGACGAGTACACGCAAGAAGATTTTATTGACAACAGACTAACCTGTAAATGGTACCCCATCACTTTCAATTTGGTGCACGAATTACCTGCATTTGTGTCCTACTTTCAACAGAAACAAGTAAGTCTTCACCCCTTCACTCACAAACATCAGCATTCACTATAGTGGAGTTTCCCAAAATCCTCGTTACTTGATGTAGTTTTTTTCATTTCGAGAAACCCGCCGAATCGTCGTTACTAGTTTGTCTCATGATTTCCTACAGATTCTTCGTCGTGATTGATCATAAGTTGATAGCAACCGTCTCCTTAAAGGACGGATCTACCGTCATCGGCAGCATAGTATTAGTAGTCAACACTGGTGCCTCGCTGCCGTACAACTGTAATTTATTTAAAAGGCTTATTGTGAAGAAAAGAATAAAAGCAAACGGCGCTAGCCTACCACAATTATTCCGAGGTGCCTAGTTCTGTGTTCGTTTTCCCTGTTTAGACCTAAAAATCCGGGCTATGGTGCCCAATACTCCGGGAGCACGAAACAAAAATGAAGCCGCTCCTGGTTGATATAGCATACATCGTTTTCTTCAGGTTATCAACAACTTGAGTCTTGAGTTTCGCCCGTGAATATAATATAGCCATCATTAGTTGAATAACGCTGTGGAATATGTGAACTTCAGAATAAACTCGTATAACGTCGCAAACGTGTAACACCGGGTTGAGCAGCTGACTACATTCGCGGAGACTATTATGTGGGAGTATTATATATCCAGTTCGGTTATCCGGTATACTGGGTAGCAGGTTATTGCTGAGCTGTCCTCCGTTGGATATCGCAACTTTACGTTTTCCACCAGCGAAGTATTTTGCAAGAGCCAACGCGGGAGTTCCGCTTTCGTGGTTTTCCAACGTGCTAATAGCGTGCGAGTACCAGTTAAACCCATCACTGTCTACTTCATGGCGTCAGTTGGTGTCACCTGTTTTTAGTGTTCCCCAAATCTCAAGTGTAGAACTGAGTGCGGCAATCGTTTCACTCTCGTTTTACACAAAATTCCGAACCCAGCGCCTATTTCGAACATCTATTCACTTCGGCCGACTGTTGAACGTAGTGGCTTTTTTGTCCCTTGAATACCAGACCTTCGTTACCACTTCTGTCGGAATCACATCGAAAAAAGTTAGTGAATCAATTATAGACAACCTGCTTTAGCCAACTCAGTTTCCTTGCGGTCATCTGTTCACCCATCTTTACATTGGCCAATATTAGGACATTCTCAAACATACACACCAAAGCCACCCGCCATCATTGAACTCAACTGAACGCTTCATATGTCACTTTCTGGACACACTCATTGGATGTGTTGGACATATGTTAACTGTAGATCGCTTGCCATCGGTCAGCTAGGCATGCATACTCTCCACTCAACGACTGAGTATTCCAACTACATATGTCTACATCTAGGACGATCGCCTCAGCGGACTGAACAGATGTGGTCCGTTTTGCGAATTGACCTCCTTAGAGGAGCAGTCGAATCAGGGCGTCCTTCCCGGACCCTGGTTGCATTACGTCCCGAGTTTCCGTCCGAAAACTCATCTCATGAAAAGTTGAAGGACAGACCAAGAGAATGGAATAGGCTAATGGCATTCCATCTACGTTGCGCCCAGTACTGTGTTCATAGGCTAAATAAGATGCCAATAAAATTTCTAGGTGTCAGTTTTATTCAGGTTAACTCTCTTGGCATTGATCCATTGAAGGGGCCTTTTCCCATCCATATTTCTCAATAAGTCGAGCACCTATACTACTCAACTGTTCCAGAGTCTTCTTAGCCTTATAAATGCGTGTTCATTTTACTATCATATAGATAAGTCGGCTTGCGTAACTCAACAATCACTGTTGAATCCCAAGAAATGCACCCTGTTGCCTTGCTGACAAGGTATCTTAAACCTGACACAAGCCCTCAGTGGATAGCCCAGGATTTATGTATGGTTTTCATGGTCCCGTTTTTTGTTTTTCACTCTACTCTCCTTTGTCTTGAACTATTGAACTTTGTGCTTCAGGACATGTTCGCTTTAACCGATTGACTCCTCCGATATCATAATAAAGGCGGCACGGATATCGAGTTGCACCACCTAATGTATTCCAACTGTGTGCCCTAGTCCGCTGACGCTTCTGATCCAATCGTTTCGTTCTATTCAGAATCGAATCAATGCCGCAGAACCGCCCGGTCCCTCGATTTGTGCTAACGTTATGTGCCCTCGAAAACAGATCCGTAGCTCTCGAGCTGCTTCTACTGAGTTTTCTCCGACATGTGAACGGAACTTGTGGATACTCAAGCCATGGAACCTCGGACGAGGCCTGGGTATCAATATTTCGGAAAATTTGAACCAGATTATTAGAATTTCTGATACCAATCCACTCGTAAGTCTAAGTTTTATGTGCTTGAGCTTTATAAGTTACGATTCGCGGTAAAAACTAGAATTGTTCACCATTTCTCATCTGCCGCAGTGTTTTGTGCTTTTTCCTTGATTTTACCTGGCACCACATACCATCTCGTCATTTTGATGATCTTGTTGCACTCACGTAATGAATACACCGAAGAAATTTGATTGCTAAGTGCGACCGGTCTGGTTATCAAGTGACTTGGTACGTGAAAACGTCCTGAAACAAATCACTTTTGAATTCTGTTTCCTGGTGTTGCAGACGTCCTCCGCCCTCATCCTCTTAATTTTCTAAACACTTTCACTAACCAGACGAAAGTACTAAGGCAAATGAAGCATGCCTTACATAGGTTAAAATAGCCCTCGGGTGAACAAAAATACCTTTCATGTGTGTGGGGGCTTGTTTTCAGGGTGGGCAAAATTATACCACTATTTATATGTTTACAGTTTTGAAATTCTGATTTTTAAGCTTTCAGTGCTGCGCTGTGATGTTGATCCTGATTGCAAATCACCGCACGAGTAATAACTCAGGATATATTAGGTTCACCGTCATCACACTTTTTTCGCCTAGCGTAGCTTTTACGCCTTCATCTGTGAGCCTGAATTGCATCACTTGAAACATTCCCTTGTCCAAGAAGTGGAGTGGTGTTGAAAACAGCTAGACAGCTTTCTCCCAGACTACTGCGTGATAATTTTCTAAGGGGTTTGTTTATTGTAGGAGTAATGTGAAATTCTGCGTTTTTCGTGAAAAAGAAGCTTTCTTAGTGTGAAGGAAACAGATACGTTTCATATGAGGTTTAAAGTTGCACACTTATTTGATCCTGAAGACTCCCACATGCAACAAACAGTGCAACCTACTGGAATAGCTGCTCTGTGCTTGTTCCATCGTTTTTGAGTCAGCTCTGCCGGCCAGTTTGTTTTATCAAAACTGTTCGGCTCGCTTCATTCGCCACGCCTGGATTCATCTTTTGAAACTACGGTTTTTCATTAGAATTTTGGCACCTCAGTTGGCCAGATTGAGCAACTTGATTGGACAGTGGCGGTTTTTTCTTCACCCTGTTACCATGTTTGCCATTTCATGACCAACATTATTGCATAACCTCGAAATACCCAAGTCGACTTTCCTGCCGAATCAGTCGACAATGCAGTTTTCAAGTAGACACTTAGTGAATGGAACAATGTTGCCGTTTCCATTCAAGGTTGACACCGTAAAACAATGGTGTTCATCAAATAGGCATTTACACAAGCGTTGATAAGTTGTCGCCGGGTTCGGATCATTTCACTGTGGCAGGTAAAGCATATACGTTCATAGATGTACTCAACTTCTCTTACTCCGCCGACGGACACTGTGAAACTATAATAGAGAATCCCCCATATATAGAGATGTCGCTGAAACAGGTCCCCATCGTTAAAAACGTTTTAGAGCTGTTGCTTAGCCGGGGTTTTTCCTATAAGTGGAGGATACTGATTCCATTTATAGGTACGGTGTGTGATAGGGCCTATACCTATCTAGCGTGATCGGTTGGTCGCATTTTGTTTAGTTCTTCTGTCATTACCGAGGTCTGGGTTCGTTTTCGTTACTTCGTTCGTTACTCGGGCTTGACTTCCGTTTCAGATTGCAAGCCGCTATGTCACGGATCCCGTTCTCTTCTATCGGGAGGACATTGACGCGAACGTGAAATTTGATGTGCGCTATGTGGTCTTCTTGCGATCCGTACACCCGCTGAAGCTTTACGTCTACAATGTGTTTTGGCTGCGCTTCGCCAACAAGTGAGTGATAACACATTAATTATTGTGTGATAGGTTTACTATGAGGTCTACTCTATTGCGCAAGTCAAGCTTTTTATAAAAGAGCATCTACGTTTTGGATATATGGCGGGTTTCTTGTTTCGGTGTACATTTTAATCGTCTTGCTATAATCCCTTCCAAAATTTCATCCCCATGACGTATCACATGTTCTCAATGTGTCTCTTCCAGAGCATTCTGTCTTTCCAATTTTGATGACTACAACATACATTTTACGGTAATGAACTACCGTGAAAATGACATACTGAAACAGGTTAGTTTGCCAGATTGAACGTAAGGCTACGCAGTTTTTTAGCAGCTCGGTTTTTTATGTGCCACATGAACAATCTTAGTTTATTGATTCGTGCACTTCATTCTGCTAATGTCATGCACTTGTACACAAAGTCAACTTAAAGTGATTTTTTGGCTTACTGCAGATCCACTGCGATGAATTCGTCGAGCTGTTCAATGAACAGTATCCCAATACAACGTGGCGCGACGTTCAAGTAAGTCCCACGGCCCATTGTTATGCAACTATTTCGACCCAATCGTCGGATCTGAAAACTGAGTAGCGTATTAGTTAGGAGATCCCCACGTGCAGATAGACTAGCTGACTGTGTATCACTCCTGCTGTAGGATGTGATTCTCCGCTCCCAACGTAGGTATTTTTTGCCCTGGTTGGGTTTGCCATTAGGTTGTGATTCCATTAGTATGAAATCACAAGAAATCTGTGCTGCACAACAGTGAATTCGATTCCGGTCTCCTCTTGTGTACGCCTGTTGATCATGTGTGGTTTTCACGGACGTTCGCTTAATTTTTTGGCTATAATACTACCCCTCTTGATCACTAGTAGAGGCCACTGGCCAACCGCTTGTAGAATGGTGTTTGCGACGGTTCTACCTACTCGATTTTCCACCTTTACGCTCGTGCTTCTCTAGGCGAATATATACAACACTATTGTGGACCTGTTTGTTGCTGCATCAAGTAATCCTGCACCAAGAGGACTCGTCTCCTGTGATCAATCTCGTGCACTTTATGCTATCGACTTGCTTCTCGAATGGCGCAGTAGGAAGGTTGGCACCACAGGCGCGGGCTCCCAGTGTCATTTTATACATCCTGTCATCTGTGAAGTTAATTATTCCCCGGACTGCAAACGGGCCTGTCAGTATCATCCGGATTTTTTCAATCATGCATTCTCCTGTTTGTTTTTGAATGAAGAAACAGAGAATTGTAATGTTACGCAACTGGCTTGAGAATGCAAACCAAATGTAATAAACTATTTTCTGAGGCACTCTTTGTTTTTGATGCATTGCACGTGTATTTTGACAGCTCCCCAACAATGGAGACGATTCAATGTGGCTGCTAGAGATGAAGATTTTATAGCGATGTCAGTTGAAGCTTTCTGGAAGCCTTCCGATGGTCATGTCAATTCCACAGGGAGCTCCACTGTAGCCGAAATTCGAAAGTTGTATTTTCCCCTGGTAACCGATGTTGGTAATAAAATTACAAGGATGATAACGATATCATCTCATACAAACAGACCTCTTAAGGAAGCTGCTCTCGAAATGATGGAGTCCATCTAGATAAAGTCACCTAACTGTATATCCACCCAACGCGATGTTGTCGCGTTCTGAAGTTAGTGGATCACTCGCAGCTCACGTGCGAGAAGAAGGCAAAGGCCTGAGCAACAGCACAGGGAAAGGTACCAATAGGTACGTCAGAGGCCGGTGAACGGTCGACTGACTGGATGAGAGGTTAGGTGTTTCTTCAGAGAAGCGTTTGCCGCAATAAGACGAGTCAGATGGGAGAATGTGGAAGAGGTTAAGACCGTCAACCTTATGTTCTACTTGAACCCAAATTCCACAAAATTATCGAAATACACTCAGTTGCAAACAAATTTGGTTTCGCGAGAGACTCACCTGGAACCCAGCTGTATATCTCATGCTGTTTTTAAGCAACTGAATGCGCTGCAACAGGCCGCCTCATGTTTCAGTTGGTACGATATTCAAGATATCGCGAAACCTGTGTACACGTAATACACTACCCATAAGGTTGCTGGAAATCCTTCGACATCATAAACGAAAGGTTCAGCTGGGTTATAGGTAGGTCTCTCGCAGAACCAAATTTGTTTGCAAATGAGTGTATTTCGTTAGTTCGGCGATAGTTATTTTGGCTGTGTCCAGGTCTACCGATGTGAAAAGGAAGCTAACATCAAGATAAACCATTACTTCGATGCATATATTTCTCAGTTTATCTAAGAATTGCCCTGTCTTTTTGACTGAGTGTTGTGACCCACTGATGAGATACTTCAGTCTTCTCCACAGCTTGTGGGTTCGAGTCCCCGGGAGCGATGCGACTTGTAGTGGTGTCGTCTCTGTGTACTTCCGAGAGTCCGTAGAAGCGGGGAACGGCTGGATCTTGAGTTCTCATTTTCCAGTACTCTTCTCTTGTGATCCTTTGAAGTTCTTGGGCTTTCTTTAGTTTTCTGCTGATTTCATTCTCAAGATTTTTGCTTTGGTGATTCTCGATGTGGCGATATGTAGTCGTGTCGCTCAGTAGAGCTTTCGCCTTATTGATTCCGGATTGTCCACGATGACTGTCAGGAGTCTCTTGTCAGCCATTGGAATGATGATTGACTCGTCTTTCTTTGTTTTTTTGACAGGACACTGAATGCTGTGTTGCGTGTGATGGCTGGGACTACGGTTTGACGGAGATGTTGCTGAGCGTCCTCATCAAGTTGGATGTACTTCATAGCTACCTCTAGACCAGCTGGGTGGATGATTCAGTGGTGGTCGATAAGTTATGCTACGGGGAAGGATACATTCATGGAGGAAGTGTAGCTGCTATCGTGTGGAGGCTTGACGGCAAACAAAAGTCTCATCGGCGAGCTGTTTTGAGCGTGCAACGCCCGAATTTATTGTCAATGTGTCCAAGCTTTGGCAGCGTTTGTTAGAAGGTACGGTCATTTCATCAAACCCCACAGCCTCGAAGGAGAATCTTTACACCTGAAGGGGCCATTCTTAGAATCATTGGCTGAGATTAGTCTGGTATGTGGATTAGTTACGAATTGGTCTAATAAGCACAACTTATTGTGTTATCTCACTTAGCGATAGTAGCTGAAAATACGTATAGTAAGGCGTGCCACCAAGCAGCCAGTACATGTCGGAGAATTATGTACAGATTTGATTTTCTTCGAAAAAAGTAGAAAAAGGCGATACAAATTGTTCATAAAATATGCTAATTACGTTGGCGGTCGGAGATTTTATCGCCCTTGGTGATGGACAGTTGCGGCACAGCGGACACTCATTCACCAGGGAAATGGCTGGTTGCTCACTGGCGTCATCTGGATGCCGAAGCTTCTTCAGAATTCCTTGTGCTATCGTCTGGAAGAATGATTGATGTTAACTAAGGGGCATCCTTGAAAATTCGACAAACCAGAGAACACGCGTAAAATAACGACAATGTATAAGAAAATGCTGGAGTCCAAAGTCCGTCTATGTAGTAGCTGCCTAAGGTAACATTTTGGTTTGAAGGTTTTCAGCTGTAAAAATTCACAAAAATTGAATTGGATTTATGCAGTCGCAGAGACCCATATATAGCGGTTGACGGAACTGGTGTTTTGATGAGCTATTTCACGCCAATCGAGGTAACCTTGGTCCCTACAGTTCTCTGGGACTATATTTCTTGGACCCCAGCGGTACTTCGAACTAAGTGCGCTCGAGTATCTGGGATTTTAACTTATCCTTCACAACCAAATGCAAGATGACCTCATTTGACTTATCCAAAAGGGGATTAACAGAGGCGGACAATAAACTCTATAGACAGGACGTAAATAGCAGGCATCAAGCAAGTCTTTCAATACGAAGTCTACTGGATTAAAAATTTCAAGAAAACGAGAGATTCATCCTTGTCCAACCTTTGCACTTGGCTTGTAGCTGAATAACGTATTTGTTGACAGCCGATTACCCTATATCTTCACAAAACGCGCAGCTGTACACCTAAAAATTAATAAGATGGGTCCGTTGACACATCAGCATCCACTACAAAACAATCCTCTTTTATCGCTGGAGCCTGCAGTATAGCAGAACCTACCTTGCATTCACTGGCTGCATCCTCGTCCAGAATATCTGGATTCCATTCCAGTTGATCAGCTTGTGCCTAAAATGAGACGTGATAGAATATTCACTTGAAAGTAGCTGCAGGGATATGCCTCACGGAACTGTCGCGTAATACTAAAGAAACACGGTATCGAGCGGAGTTAACAATAATCATAATCGTTCAGCAGTAACACCCTTTCTCTGTCTATCTGCCGTGCCACGCAAGGGCTGAGGAGCTATCAGTTTGCCCAAGCCTAGACAGGAGCAGTGGAGATACCGGAGTTGGGTTCGAACCATGGACTTGCCAGTCAGTATGTTCCGGCCTTAGCCATTGAACTGTCTCTAACTTATCGGGAGGACTTAGGGTAATGAGGATCAGACTGTAGATGAAAAAGGCATTCCGATCCTCGCGTTTCCAAAAGGAAGAAGCACTTCCGAGAAGTACGGGAATGCTTTCGTAACGAATGCATGTGCTATTGGGAGGATCAAGTGACGCAAACCATAACTGATGTAGTGAGTCAATTCAAATGCCTCATTCGACTGCTTGGTATTTCAGAACCCAACAGAAGTTCACAGACTTTATTTGTAACGCGATCTAACTATACTCCCAAACAAACCGCCCGAACAGTTTTAGAAATATCAGGAAAACAACGATGACGTGCATCGAACGAAAACTAATGCAAGACCACAGTGCAATGTTCATGTAACACTCACCTCCCTGACCAGGCAGCCACTCCCTGTGGAAGTCAAAGAACTTGAACTCTATTTTTCGAGAAATACACTAATTTGCAAATAAGTTTGGTTTTTGCGAGAGACTCACCTGGAACCCAGCTGAATCCCCCGTTTTTGATGTTTCCAGGCCACTGAATGTGCTGCACCGGGCCGCCTCATGTTCCAGTTGCTACGATATTCGAGATATCGCGATTGCAAATTAGTGTATTTCTCGAAAAACAGTCCGATTTGGGTTCAAGTAGAACATAAGGTTGACGGAAACTCGGGGACTGTGCCTACCTGATGAGCCCCAAGAAGGGCGAAACCGGCCGTGGGCTGTCGAAGAATTTTCAGCAACCTTATGAGTAGTGCATTACGTATAAACTTGAGCTCTACTTTATCATGTCTTCGCAATCCTTCTGGACGAGCTAATGTTCTTAAATACTTTGGACAGATTTCTTTTTAAAACGGCATGCACTAACATACCTCAAACACCAGTGAATAGAATTCGGTGAGCAAATGATGTACGTGATCCACAGGGCGGATTCGCGAAGTCGATAACCAGGCTCTTCGCCGAAAATGCATTATAAAACGGTTAATCTGGTAAACTCTATTTGTACCCTGCGAATCAAGCAGAACGGGCATATGTTGAGTCTTTCCAAATGGAACAAAATAACTCAGTTATAGAATTATTTAAACTCTAAGAAAAATACACTATGTTTATCATCATTTTACCATCACTTAAGCTGTTCGTGGTCCGGTCAAGCAAGTTCATATTCCGCACCACGGATTCTGCAGAACGGATTGCATGAAATAACCGCAGACTCCGGACCGACTGGCGTTTAGCAAATCACTGTTGTGACACAGAAAACTGCACATGCGTTCACGTGTGTTTACAGACTAGAAATGATGTGCTAAGTTTTGAATTTTTTAGGGATATGTAACTGCCCAGCTGTTGAAGCCTACCATAGGCACTATCCTGGGTTGACTGAGATGAACAACGACTGTATTGACAGAAGAAATCGATGTTTTTCACAATGCCGGTCACTTCGCTCATATTAAATTTCTCACTTGGAAGAAGCTATGCGGATCTGGAGTAGTGGAACCTAACAAAGACGGATGCTGTGTGTTTTCCTCGACGCGACGACATACAAATGATCTTTCCGTGCACCCACCTGGGATACAGAATTTCTGACAGTTCTGCAGAAGACGACAAAGTTAAGAGGTGAGATAACATAAAGCAGCTTTACAGCTATCACTGGCTTGTTCGTAACACTCAGATTCCGTGTGGACAGCTGAATTAAATGCTATGCGGTGGAGCCACTGTAGATATCTATTTGACATAGGACTGGTCGCACACCCAATAGTGTAATACACATGCAACCGAGGTAGAAAAAATTTAGGGTCTGAATTAAGATAGTCAAGCGCTGTCAACTGCACCATCGGAGCGAAAGTAAAATTCACGCGAACTAAAAAGATCTTACTGAAAATTAGAAAAATAAAAAAATGGTCGTCATCTGGGCCACCCATTTAAGTTGTCCGCTAATTCATGCTCAGTACAAACTAGGTGTAAGGTGCTACCACTTTGATAGACCATCGGCAAATTTCGACAGAACTTCGCATGCTACTGACAAAGGGGAAGAAAGTGTGCCGTTCAAAAAGTTCAAACTTTATTATGTGGAAAGTAAGATTCTGCATTTGCCATCCACGGCTTCTATACGTCCCATTGTTGCAAACGATCTATGACCCCATTTTTCACCTCCATTGATGATCACATTGGTAGGCAAAGTCAAAATATTCACGTCACATAATCTGGGTTTAAAAATCAGTTTTTGAAGCACTCGACCGATCATAGCTGCGAATGAATAGATAATCTATCTACCAAGAGCAATATGAGATGCGAGACTGTCTGGTAGTAGCGCTAATGAAAGAAGCCGTCGAGTCAAAACCGGTAGTCCTTACCACCGCGATGATTATAGCGAAGATGCTTCAGATTAAATTCATGTATGGTTTCGAAAGACATTTTTTTGAAGCGAGTAATGAAAAGAAACTCTGTGCCTGCAATATCAGTACGATGGAGTACTGTACTAATTGTGTAGAGATCGGCAATCGGATCTCTGGTCATCGATGGCTATCCAGTGCCATCGTCGTTCCTCAGCTGTTATATTGATTTTGCTGATCCTCCTTGGTTTCATACTATTGTATAAAAACTGCCGATTGTATGAACTCGGGTCAGGCTATTCATCAGAAAGCAGAACAAAGCACGGGCGACAAAATGAATACTCACAACTGTCAACCTGGCAAAGAGCTCTGCCACATAGCTGAACCAGGGTGAATAGGGACACTCGGTGCACGCATTTGTCCATAAAAATGCGAGTTCCTGCCACCAGAGCGATTGAATACAGGGTAGACGTGCATCTGCTTCCAAGCTGGATGTGTAAGGAAGGGCTAGTATGAGGCATTGTAGCAAGCGTAAGATGTCTAAAATGGAAGCAACAGAGAAGGGAGTATTTTAATTCAGATTCGGGTGACAATAAACTCTAAAGCAAACTTAACTGGGCTGGTAATCACCAGATGGGATTGGTCAACGAGATGGTGGGCGGTTTAGCGTAGAGATTGGTACACAAATCATTAGTTCGTCTATGAGGCAGCGAACTTCCCCAGTAGAGCACGGCAGCAAAAGGGAACAAAAAAAATCATGTGTGTTGAGAGAGACTCAAGTTTCTCTCGCGATCCACGATCCAACGCAACAACCTATCACAGCCTTCCGTTACAGACAGGCTTTGTTGCAGAGAAGTTTGCACACAATGACTAGAGTATCCGTTTATCAGGAAGCCCAGATCGCTCTTCTACGAGATGCTCGCTATTCACAATTTTGACTGGATCAGCCAAGGAGTTATGGGAGCAGGAAGGAAACATAACCAGAGAACAAAATCAGATTAGTGGTGTCACTGGGTCGAAATCGTATGGAGGTTGTGCGAATGTTCACTTTTTTGTGGTGCTAACTGTGGAGTGCACACCAAACAATGGTCTCATTGTAGTCTGGTCTTTTTGTGGTTGAGTATCAGATGGAGTAAACATGCAATGCAGGCAATATTTCCGATGCAAGAACGTCGACTAATGTGTGATTAGATGTTCTTCCAGTGTTTTGTCCGAAATAGCAGTCGCTTCTGAAGCAGCGGAAGAACAGTGTATCAAAAAATACCATAACTTAATTCGCATTCCAATTAAACATGTCCGAAATCCGCAGCAACTCACCACAGTGGGAATTAATCTCCCGTGCATAATCCATATGTAAACGTAAATGATTTATCGCATCTTCTAAACTCACTGTTGCCGAGTCCTGATAATCAGTAAAATAATAAACAATGACAGCTTACGTGTTGTCGCAAAAGTTCGGGAATGACGTCCAATATTTTAAGCTTAAGGCAACACCTTACACAGCATTCGGCGTAGAATTTCATCATAAAGCCTCCACTCGAAGGAGCTGAATCTGATTGATTTATTAAAGGAAATCGAGCAGATCAGACAAACCGAGTAGGTTTCTTGCTACAGCTAGACACCGATCGAACTGTTTGTTGAAGTAAAGCCAATCGCACAAGATCTTCAAAGACTCTGGATCACTGCTGTTCCCCTGAAACTATAGGAACATCAGAAGACGTTATGAAGACAACCTACGTGTTCGCCTACACAATTTGGACGGAATACCTTTTCCTCCAGGCTCCCTTTAGAGTTCGGTTCAACGAAAATGTCATCGTCAAAGCACAGCGGATTATCCATCACAGTCCAACGGAAAGCTATTTGTTTTCGAATAGTGTGTAGAGTAATCGGAACAACATTGTCTGAAACAAGCAGATTGCAGTTGTTAATGAAAATTAATCAAAAGTCACCGAAAACCCATCTACTTTGACCGAAATCTAAGTGAGCTTTATTAGCACACATGAAATAAACGACTGTTGAATTGAGACAGAGTTCACCCTCGTCATAACAGCAGCGTCCATTCCGGGGTAAAATGCGACTAAGCGAGCACGCCGATGAAGCAAAATTCGATTTAGCGGTAAATCCTTTTCCCAAGCACTTATCTTCTCAGGGAGAAACCAGGGATGGATGTATTCTCGTGAAATATAAGATAATCCAGTTTTCAATAAATAAGAAAACTGAATATAGATATTTTTACGGGACCCAGATGAGAGTGCTTCTTCGGGAGCTAGGTAAATCTTTCGAATAAGTCGAAAGACCTGAAATCTTAGTTTTCAAATTACGCTCTGATCTTATTTTGCTTGCTTGTTTTGCGGAATATTCCAGTATTCGATTGTTATTGTAGGCTACATCTTTTTTTGTGCAAATTTGGACAATAAAATACTAATGCGCCAAAACGGCCGACCTTGAGCATGATGGCTTGACTGTGGAGCTTATTATCATCAGCTTTGTTTCATAGGGCCGATTCAAGCGTAGTTTTCACAGTTATACAGATTACGGAAAGTTATTGCTGTAAACTGGTGCAGCAATAGTTCAAATGGCTTCAATGATGTTCAGGGAGTCGCCTGTGTCGCCGTCAAGTGTTCGGTATGAAGTGGTCACATTCACTAAAAAACAGTCGCTATTAATGCTGCCCCACCCCGGTAAGTGAATCCTGTTGACTTTGGACAACTATTTGCCCCAATTAGATCGTACGTTTGTGTTCGATGATACCTAGCTGCAGTCACGCACATGCGCCACCGGAGGGAACATCCATACATTAAAAATTTTGTAAGCTTACTATACTATGGATAAAAACACTACGGCTTCCATGGTGTGAACCTTCTGGCTGTAAAAACACTGGCGGGTGATAATCTACTTTTGATGGTCGAAGAAAAAACGGTCAAGAGCGGGTTATTATGGAATTCTTTGCGGAAGCTCGCAGACACCCGTATGAGTTTCGCTATAATGCCGCCATCCATAACAGGGATTATAGTGTAGTTGTTGGACTGCTCCCTGGGGGTTGAACGAAATCGTCGACTACCAGCTGGAAACATCCCCCATTTTGGAATACCGAGCAGCATCGGTCCTCGAGTCAATAGCGGATCACATAATATCTAGGTGCTAAAAATAAACTCGAGTCTGGAGACTATCCGGAGTTTCGTGAGGTGTGCACTCCTAATGATTCCCAATAAGGACGAAACAGCTTACAGTGCTCGGCTTTTCGGCATAGATCGACTACACTTATAGGAGAAATTGTCCATTAAAATTCACGAATCTCACCACAATACCAATAATTTAAGCAGGTCAAATGAAGAGTGAAATTTATCCGATGAGAAAAACTTCCATCCTAGAAGTCGTTTCTCGAGGATGTGATTGAAGGACGAGCGGCATTATATCCTGTCTAAGTGCGAGTTAATGACACTGCTGATCAGTCGCTCGTGGCCGAACGGTTGAGTGTTCAAACTACCAACCGGGAGGCCATGGGTTCGAGAATATCCAGTTTCATGGGATGCACACTGCTGATGATTCTCGATAAAGATGAAACAGAGTTAGGAGCCAGTATGGCAAAGGTAAGGAGACTTGTAGGTAGCGATTACTGAGAGCAACGCGCACCACATGAAGAGAGTGGACTCCGCAGCATTTGTATGAGCCAATTAGACTAGGACATACAAACTAGCCGGAAAACCCGGCTAAGCAGTATCAGGTTGCTCGCCACCAGGATGGATAACGTAGGGTTTGCAACGATGTGTACGGATAACCACGTGGATCCTCGGCAGGAACAGACGAAGGCCTAACAGTACGCACTTTTCGTTCCAATGTAAGGGCCTGTCCTCCACGAGTCCTCTACCAATAGGCAGCTGCGATAGGGAGCACCGATTTCATTGGCAGACAGTGTCTGAACGTTATTCATACATATCCAAACTATAACTGACAAGATTTATCCGTTGCTTCGGAGATTAACTACTCTTACGAAACTCCATCGTGCACACGGTGCCGGGAACTAACGCCCGCTGTGAGAGGAAGACTCGGCCACCAAATATTTTAGGCATTTGACGCATTCGGAGAGGACAGGACAGATCTGAGCTTGAGTGTAACCCTCTCCACAGACGATTCTTAGACATCAAACGCGAAATCCCTTCAATGCGACAGATGACGCAAGCCGGGGAATACTGCAGATTTCCTGAAGACACACTGACTTCTGTCGCAGTTCGATTACGGCCATAGCAGCCGGTAAGATGCACCAACCGGTCAACAAACATCAGAATGTGTCCAGCACCAGAAGCTGCGTTGGTTGGGACATGTGTTGCGCATGCCTAATCATCGTTTGCCGAAGAGAGTGCTATTTTCCGTGCCCAATTCAGAGTGGCGTAAGCAGAGCGGTGGCCAACCCTTGACCTGGCAGAAGAGTATGAAAGAAATCACGAAACGCTTGGGTGCTGTCGGTGCTACTCGCCTTCCAGGATGGGGACCACTTGATCCGCACTGCGCCTGATTATAGACGCTGCAAGATATGGCTGCCAACCGATGTCAGTGGCGATCTTGTTGCCAGTTCCTATCCAGATTGCCTGAATGAGTGTTTGGAGGTGTAGGCACCTCGGAATGATTGTAGTAAGGCAGCAATAAGTCCCCTCCCCGTCCATCTTTATTCTTTTTCTTCACAAAAAGGCTTTCAAATAAATCATGGTTGTACGGCAGCGAAGCATCGGTGTTGAACACTGATGTCATGCTGTCGATGATGATGATGATGAAATGGTAATCACCAAATAAGAAAATTCTCACAAAATTCACGCCACGAGTTTTCCTCCACATGTTACTTCGATACCACGGAATGCGTCCCCAATTTTCCGGAAGCTGAGCATCGACTCCAGATCTGTCACTTAACAGTGATTCTTCCGGGCGATCATATTACCCGCAAGAGGACTATGTCCGTTTTTTCTTGCAAACGGAAGCAGTCACGAGATATATTCGTAAAATAACTCCCTTCCAGCAAAATACACTCATTTGCATACCAATTTGGTTTTGACGGTAGACTCATCTGAAACTCAGCTGGCCCTCGCTTATGATGTTTTTAAGCAACTGAATGTGCTGCACCAGACCGCCTCATGTTTCAGTTGGTACGATATCCGAGATATCGCGATACATTATAGAAGTAATATACTACTAATAAGGTTGTTGAAAACTCTTCGACGGTCCACGATCGGTTTCACCCCTCGGGGCTCATCAGATAAGCAGAGCCCCGAGTTTCCGTCAACTTTATGTTCTACTTATATCCGAATTGCACGAATTTGGCGAAATACAATCATTTGCATACCAATTTGGTTTTGACGGGAAAGTCACCTAGAACCACCTGTCAGGGCATATGACAATACGACAAACCAGAAGTTTACCGCATTGACTTGCATTGTCCCCAATTAGACCAGACAGCCGTACGGCGCAGAGGACTATTTACCAGGATTTCATCAAGTAAAGCGATTTCAACTTAGGGGATGGGTGCAACTGCTACACCACATATACTACGGGAGATCCCATCAGGGTCACCAAATACCCAGAAAGTGTAATGTGGGGCATCTGAACTCGTCTAAGCGGCCCGTGGTGCACAGTCAAGGCGTAGTATTGCATGTGTGTCTCGGAGGCAAAACATAAATCGGCAGAGTAACAAGGTTCCAAAAATACTGTGGGTTCGAAGCAACTTAGAAAACACGTATGTAAGGTCATGGATGTATTATGTACATGCGGCCAAATAGGTCCGCTTTGTAAAGGTACGTACACAAGTCGGATCACAAGTCCAAGCATCACACAACAGTTTGGTGTATTGACCAACGGACACGCACTCGTGCAAACTCTTTGACACATCAAATGAGCTACTACAACAGAGAGATGCCTGTTGCCCAATTTGACGGAGTATGGACATTGAGGTCGGCAAAGTGGGTCAGATCTCTGGAGTTTTGTGAGGGAGTATTTTTAGTTTCCTTTTGCTGGGCGATAGTTTACATATGGAACAATGGCTAAGGCACTGGTATATACGTTGGCCGAAGGGCCACAACTAATGGGTAGGGAAGTGAATGAGGGCCGGTGAAGGAACAGCTGTAAGTACGAATGATACATCCCAGTTACCCAGGCGCGTGTTTGGTTGAGGCATCCCGCCTTGAGCCTTTAATTCAAAAGTCAAACCCAAAAGGTAGTGAAGATGGTAGGGTTTTGTCTGGGTCTCATTCCCGGAGCCAGCTGTAATACCCTTGCGGTGCCTAGTTGCCATACCACCCGAAGGGAGCAGAGATCCGGGATACTGCCAGGTTGCCCAAGCCTAGACAGGCGCAATCGAGATGCAAAGGTCGAGTTCGATCCACGGACCTTCCGGTCAGGAAGTTCGCGCCTCAGCCACTGAGCCATTTTCATTTATTTCGGCCACACTAACTAATGCGCTGCCGGTCACGGTCAGCCGTTGGGCGATTGCGCAGACCTCTAAAAAATAGTCCCTCTTCGCGGAAAGCAGCATTGCTGCCTCCATAAACATGGGGACGTGCTGGATACCGCCTTTACACTCCTATCGAAAAAGGCACTCCGCCCCTACCTCCGGGTCGCTTCGTAGCACGACTTCAGGGGATTCGTTGTTCTTCATCGGACTACTCCGCGTTGGCCCTACTGGCGTAGGTGAACCTTAAGGAACTAGATTCCAGCTAGTGTAGTTCGCATGACCATTGCAATACTGATGCCCTACCACCACAACGTGACGGCCTTAGGTCAAGAAAGCTCAGGAAGCTAAATGGAACGACACAAACAACCAAAATAAAGAAAAAATGAAATTCGAGTAGAAGCGTTACAACCGCATGCGTCACGACTTAATGGCTTGGGTAGCAAGCGGTCAAGTTCCAATACGCGTATGAACTCTTTCGGAGTGCACGAACTCGCGTTGGGTGAGTTCTTCCAAGAAAACATAAGTATCCACAAAGAGAATGTTCAGCTGTAACACCCTTCCGGTGCCCAGCTGCCATGCCGCCAGAAGGAAGCACGAGGGCTGGGGTATTGCTAGGTTGCCCAAGCCTAGACAGGGGAAGTCGAGAGGCAGAGGTCGGGTTCGAACCACGGACCTTCCGGTCAGTAAATTCGTGCTCTAACCATTTGAGCCATCTCGCCCACAAAGCGAATGTACTGAACAATAAAAGATATCCGCACCAATGACCAGACAATATCTGACAGCAAGAAAATTCTCGGGCATGTGATTCCGAGACTCTACAATTCGCAAACCGAATCGCCTCCTAAATCTATCCTTAAGGTTCAGACTCCCGTATCACTGGTAGCTCACTAGATGAAATTGGAATGAAGGGGCGCTATGTAGTCCGTGGAGGCGAAAAAAAACAAAATAAGCTCCAGCTGATCGTGAACATCAAATTCAGTCTTGCAAGGATAATTATTCGACAAAAAGGTCTGGGTGAGTAACCAACGCGCATGTACCTGCTCGTTCTGAACAAGCATGTCCCATGTCAAGATAACTAGTTATAGCCACTGAGATCTCATAATCCCACCTGTTCGCAAGAATGTTACGTGGAACTAAGAAAAAGACAACTCAGGAAATAAGATTATATTGAAACAAAAAGGGAGCGGTCTATGTACAGTATACACAAGGCACAGCTTCAAAATTTGGGGTTATTCATTCGCAGCGTTTCGATCTTACGGTTCGTTTTGATTTAGCCGTTTGACTCTTGAGAACGACCGGTTTCAAAGTGGCATGCCCAGTTTGTTTCAAGTGGGCGAACAACCGATTACGGGAGGGAAAAACAGCAGCACATGTTTCGCACGTCAGGGATATGGTAGTTTTAGCTTCTGCTTCAGGAAGACGGTTCTGGTTAGACGATGGATTTTGCGGGTCTAGGGTGGTTCCTAAAGGTAGATACGAAAAAGGTCAACGTTAACATAGGCAAAATGAACTACTTCGATGCTGAGGAACGGTACAAAGTATCCCTACACTAAACACTTTTACGAACAACCTTAACACAGAGTACATCAAGATGGAAGCGAAATTATGCCGGCACTCGTTTCAGCAGCAAGACTTCGCGAAGCCGCGAACCCAACTCGAAATTTATTGTGCTAACTAACCACATTTTGATCCACTCTATTCATCTCAAGAGGGCAATGTGACGATCAATTGGCGTAAAAGCAACCAGCTCATTCGGGCGTTCCACAACCTATTCTTACAGCAAAGTCCAAGTGTTTTCTTACAAATGAGTATCCTATATAGTCCCTTGGACTATCGCGTCGATTCATTTATATGTAACCTATAAACCCATTACATTCCTATTATTTTCCTTTTCTAGCAATTATCTATGGCTATTGCTGTTGACAGTTCGTTCATCTTACGTTAACTTGAAAAACAGGCAGAGTTGGGGATAACAACCGAGAGGATATCAGTTTTCTCCGGAAGGTATTCCGGTAAGAAGTGTGGCCAAATGAAACCAAGTCTCAGTTTCACTTGGTCAATCTTGCTAATATCGGTGTATCAACAGACTCCCCAAAAGAAACGTCCTCCGCCAAACAGATTGATACTGACTGGTAATCATTGTGTAATTCAGCCGTTTGCTTCCATTATATGGGGTCACGTGTGACACAATCGATCAAACCAACAGCCAATTGATCGAAGCCAACACAATAAGAGGTTATCAGCTTGCCCGTCTTGTGTACAACTGTGCATATGAATACTACAATGTCACCCGCATTGCGCGCAACCAACAACAATGACAGAATGGTGTGCACCACATTCGGTTGATAAACGCCACTGACCAATGACCAGCCACACAGTAGAAATGATCGAATGACCTGGCCGCAATTTGCGCGAACCTGGCAGGTGACTTTCCCTCTTGAGTAGCATCTACATCGGGCGTTCCCGAAGTCGATCAATCCAATCACAGGAAACAGTTGCTTTAAAAGACTTAAACATGACCTGCATAACTCATTACTGAAGGGACGTGCCATATTCAGATCTAAAAACGACTACTATGGTGCGAAGAGATATTGAATGATAGTGGATTGCTGGGACATTTTGCTGCGTAGATGCCATAGAAAAAACAAACTTCACTAACACTGTAGCGGTCATCGAATTTCTTCAAATAAGGGTTATACAGTGGTATGGATACACATTGCCGACAATTATATGGGAGTAGTCAAGATAAAAAAGACGAGTTCCGTCGGAACTAGCATTCACACCAAACTCACCTATCGAGTAGTAGTGCACCGAGTAAAATAAACGAATACGGCTAGTCAAAATGCGTACCTGAATCAGTGGTCGTGCATTCCTCTGGGTCTTTATTCTCGACAGGTGGCTTGTCAGAGATATCTGCACTGTTGAGTTTCGTGGCCTCTTTTAGGCGTTTCCTCTGAGCTTTCTTCGCCCGCTTGGTTAGTTTGACTGAAGCTACTCCTGCAACAAGATCGGTCTCTGACGTTGAAGATTTCGCATCCGAATCAGCACCATTTTCCATATATTCATTCCCTTTCAATTTCACTACTTCCTGCTCCTCCAGCAGGACTTGTCTTAGCAGTTCCACTTGTTTCCTGTGTTTCTTCGAACTTTCATGATTGGCTTTGGCGTTTGCCGAGGCAAACGTCTTATCACAGGCCAAACAATACAAACTATTGACGTCGTCGAGTTCATCGGCTGAGACACCTGGCGACTCTGCTTCTCGGACCTAGGAGTAAAGTAACGAGATAGCTCAACAGCGTATTCGTTTGGAACACAGACGTTGTAAAAAGAGCCCATGTATAATCAGACTTCATTGGATACCGTTTCTCTTTGCTACACGGAACTTTCGGAAACACGTCTAGTCCTATTCACGCCTACAAATGAATAATCCGATCGAACCCTGCCTACATCGGTGGTGTCCGAAGTAATTACAGTACTTCTAGATCTCTTACTTTCTTGTTCGATCTAACATAAATTACTGCTAAATAAGAGCATTTTGTAATTATCAGTGCATGTGAACCCATGCTAATTATAGAAACGATCATTTACAAATTTTTTGAGGCTGTATACCTCGTGAAAAATTTACAGAACCACCCATATCTTCTACCTCAAGGCTCTTGCTAACATAGAACTGAATGACTTCTCGCTGTTTCTGTAGTTGGAGGACTCATGGCTATAAGGTTGTGGATACCTGGAAAAACTACTCCGGGCAACCTATGCTGAAGGAGGTGACGTAAAAACACCGAAAGGTTCAACATGAGTTCAATGAAAGCATAGGACCACCTGACTGCATTATGCTATCGAGATTCCATTTGGCCATTTCATCCCAAAACCCGTTTAACTACGTTTCGCCAAGGAACGGGATGACATGTGAAATAAAATAAAGTCAAAGAGCAGCCACCAACTAATTTTTATTACGGGTCTTCCCACATTTGTCTCATAGATGTGCCGCACGTTCCACGGACCCTGAGTGGGACTCCAATTCGATCAGTCCGATAATTTCAGGTAAATGTACAGGGGCCACTTTTTATAGGGTGGCAGGTCCCAGCAAAGGTGTTCCACCTGAGTGTGGTGAAGATTGGCTCGACTACAAACACACGGAAATACGTGACCAAATTGTCTTCAAATCATGAGGCAATCGTAAAAGTGTTTTCTAAGGCTTCCCCAACCATGCGTGTTAAACCAGAGATAAAAGTGGGTCTCGAGAAACCTATCTTTCCACATGAGAAATGACTGAACCTCACAAACTTTTCTGAACACGGAATGGCTGTAGAGATTGTACATTCAAATATGATTCAGGTGCCGTTTGTTGACACAAGCACTGGCACCGAAAAGAACAGACAAAATAAGCAAATCCACATTACATAACAGCTATAACGACTACGGATCCTGGCACCAAATAAATCAGACACCGGCATACCGCTTTTGAACAAACCCCGACAAGGCTTTTACTGCCACTCCAGATCAGAGGTTCAACCCCGCGTCTACATCCAAAAGTAGCACAAATAATAAAACTGGCCACTAGATGATGCAGTTCGACCTGACAGTTGCCGAGCTATTCCACTGCTGGTATCCCATTTCAGCTAATTGCCTTTATTCAACCCTGTTAATTCGTCAATGAACTACTGTTGCATCTACAAAACGCATTCTGTTGACAGGTAACTGGTTATTTTCGTATGACATTCAACTCGTGCCCCAGTATTTGGAATCCATTGTCCTGATAGTACAAAACATAGATAACCCTTGTTCATACGGAGAACTCCATATTAGCAATGGGCAGATACTTTTCACGAAAAAGTAAATGAAATGGACTGAGAGTTTTAACCTTTGCGACGTACCTCAAAATACCGCGGTTTTACAAAGAATTTTGATAGGGACACAGTCTTGGAAACCAAAAATGGCTGAGTTGCGACCTACCTCATTTGAGCGAGGCGACGCACCATCAAGTTCTGCTTCCAACCGGGAGAGCTCCGCTTCGAATACGTCTTGCCATTGTGCAGCAATACCACCAAAGGAAAGTTCTTCATTCCACGCTTCAGCCAACTGTGCTGCATTACTACAGAAAGAAGTAACAACAGAAATGGATTTATTAAAATCGAGTGCAAACTTATTATCGACAGTAGCACTGCTGTAATCCTCAAAAACATGTCACATCGGGTTCCAACCGCTGGATGCCGAAACAATGTAACATTATTACATTACCTCAAACCTCTGGTACATACGAAGAAGAACAGGACACCGAATGGCTTAATTTCACATACGCCAACAATAAACACATTCAGTAATCCTTGCCAAACGAGGATTCGATTCCGATCAAGCATTCGGTCATAAACCGCGTACCAAGGGTACTTGGTGTTTGGTTCCAGCTGCTACGGATTCTTTCAAGGAGAACAGATACCGAAAGGGCAACCATGAATTGGAGGTGGTGGCCTAATCAATCCAAAAACATCGAATTATCATAGTTTCCTAATTCATAAGGAATCAGGACAGTGACGCATTGAAGACGACAACGCTGCTTTAACAGCCGCGTCTGTCGGTATCGCTAGTCATCGGTTTGTCTCGTCCCGAGATTATCATTTGAGGAAACGCGAGGGATATATATATATATATATATATATGCAGAGATGGCAGTGGGCTCACCGTTGTCTAGCTTGTTTGGCTAGGTGTTTAGTGCGTGCTTGAGCCTCTTCACCTGCCAGCTGGATACGTTCACGTTCCGCGGCCACTCGTTTATCACGTCTCTTCACGAAGGCCACCAACTGCCGAATCTCTTCATTACGTTTCTTCTTTGCTGCATTACGTAGCCGGCGATTCTCACCTTCCATAGCCCGACGTTCCTGGGAATAAACAGAAAACAGGAGTTGACCGTCATTCGTTACATTCACAAATTATGTTTAACTACGTTTAACTCAAGCCGGACAGCCCACGAAGCACAGTAAGAAAACAGTCTTGTCCTTGCGCTCAGCAGATGTACTTGAAAGTTTACAGTGAAAACTGCGTACTAAGAACGACACCGCAAGGTTGTTGAAAATACTGGGACAGGCAGTAACTCTGTACCACCGACCCATCGCTATGCTCCCTAACAACGCAGTGATGATATCAACTCGATTGGTGATGAAACGCTTGCAACCAAATTGCCTAGCTCAGCTAACAAACCAACGACCAATTTTGTACCATGTTAGAGTATTCCATGGAATCGTTCCGCTAGACAAACAGGCTACGTGCTTCCATAGCAATCACAAGATGTGAACAGGATGAACTCACCGTACTCTAGAACTACACGCATGTTCATCAAACATTCAAGACAGGATAAAAATGCTCACCGCTCTTGATTCCGCACACCGAACATCGTATTTCTCTACCCAAGTGTAGTTCTTCTTAGTTTGAAAGACTTCCCAAAATTGATAGAATGGAGCGACCACCTCGGAGTACGCACTGTCCATAGAACCGAAAGTTGGGTAGGATCGCAAATTGCCTTTCCCGTTGCGCGCCCCCAAGTCAGCATCCTCTTCAGATGGAGAAGAGTCATAGTCATTCGCAAACTCAGCAGCTTTAATTTCCTCATCTGTGATATCTTGAAAAACTTTCCGGTAGACTGTGTAGAAACCCTGCGAATCAGAAATTTAGACAGAGCTACTGTGGATGGATGTACACGCAACCATGCCAAACCGAATGTGAATGGTGAATGAAAAAGGGGCAGTAGTATTAAGGAATGAATCATCATCATCATCAGCTGCAAAATCCGCGTACTTGCCGTACAGAGGTTCTAGCTGCCACAGTTTTGTCCACTATGACTTGGAGGGGTGAGGCAGATAGCTGCGCGTTGGAGGCGGTGGTCTCATCAAAACATCCACAACGACCAACCATTAATGAGTGATAAACAACCGAACAGCTATCTAATCAATCCCAAGAGATGAACCTAAAAGTTACCACATGACTGAGGAACTCAATCAAACACAGTGGTTTCAGAAAGTGTTGCATCGAAAGTTCGAACAGACGTGAAAAGAAATTTGTATATCTTAGGTGCACAGACTACTCCAACCACTTCATGGAAGACGTCATCAAAGACTGCACTACTCTGCAGTTCGGAACCAACCTAGTCGACTGTTTCCAGGGTCAAACAACTCCAGTGACCTAAAAGATTTGGTGAGGCGAATAACATAGTTCACTAGTGGTGCGGCACAACTTTCTACAAACACCCGCATATGAAGTTGCAACGACACATACACAAGTGCACACACATGACCGGCAAGAGCAAGGTATTATTCAGCTTAGTCAAACATTCGTACCAAACTAGTGAACTCATATAATGGCGTCACCTGAGGCAGCACGTCCAAACTAGGCTATATTACCTAGTAAGGCTCTAAGTCATCGAAAAATAGGGCGGAGAATACGGAGAACATGCAATTCAATGTAACAGAGAAAACGACTAATTCGTATTTTCGAGCTTTCTGACATAGTCAAATGAATACGAACCCTTTGGCATTGTCCAGTACTGTAATGACGGCCAATTATCGCGACCGCCTACAAATCAACCATTCTTGTGGGCATCCTCTATGCAACGCAGAAAACATTTCACACCATAACAGTTGTTTCCTGAATCACTGTCCCCCAGGGACGTGATTAGGAAACGTTACAATAATTTATTGCCAAGTGTGGTGAACGAAAGCGTCAGTGAGTGGACTGATATTTTCACAAAAAATGGGTACAGTTCAATCCAAGCATCCATTTATGAAATGGCACCGTGATATAAAACGGGATAAAAAAACAGTGTTAATGAAAGTGTCATCCTGCATACCCGCAAAATAAAAATCAACACAAAAAAGCTGCTGGAAGAAGCAGCACGAGTCGTTATTTGAAGAACTCTTGAGATAAATATACCAGATGAGTCCCAGTCAAAAACTGTCAAATGGGACGTACCGTTTCGCCATCATCAAAGCCTTGGAAACAGGAACGCGTAAAGTACTGAAAGACGTCAATGCGCTCCTCTTCATAACCAGCAGCAGAACCCATCTGGGATTTTTGGCCACCACTTTGTAAGATCTGGGCCCGATGGCTATCGTACCAAGCACGTTCTTGTGGATCCGAAAGCACCCTTAAAATTAATTGCAGAGATATGCACATATTAGACAAGGTTTCATCTTTCACCAGCTGAAGGTAAGTAATTCACACAAAAAACGCTAAATAGGTCGAAGTTGCTGGAAATATACCATGCCCGCAGGGTATAAAGAACACTTCGCATGGTAAAATCATGATACTCACCTTGGGTTTCATTTGCAGTGCCACGTGTCCCACCCTTGTGGCTTCAAAGAGTCATAAGCATGTATAAAACGTAGATACCCATAAGTGCAAGTCGTGAGTGGACTGGAAGGGTGGTGGTAGCAAAACAAAACTTGCAAACTTGCAGGATTTTGGAGAACCTATAACACCGACGTCAAGATCAAACCGCTAACGCTTCAATCAGCGATGACAAAACAAGGTTCAAGAGCACGCAAAAGTAATCAGATACACAACCGTAAAATGTGCACGAACGTGTGCTGATATGTCTAAGTTTCTAGGGTTGATGTATTGGCGGACCAGCAAAACATGTGAGGACACTTTATGGTCGGTACTCTTTCACAGCTTCCTGCTCGAATGTTCCCTTCACGTCGACACCCGGAGTTAACCAGATGGAACGTAGCAGTGTGCAACACACCGTGAGGATACAACAGTCACCCAAATGAGCAGTCTCTCCAAAACGCAATTTTAGCGAAGCTAAAAACGTCACACCATAAGAACTCCCAATAGGTAAACACGTCCCAGAACGCAATAGGAATCATCTTATAACGAGCATTTACTTTTCCCTCCAATGAGCGAGATGGCTGAAGTGGTTAGAGCGCGTATTTACTGACCGAAAGATCCGTGGTTCGAACCCGACCTCTGCCTCTCGATTTCCCCTGTCTAGACTTGGGCAACCTGGCAGTATCCCAGCCCTCGTGCTTACCTCGGGTGGCATGACAGCTAGGCATCGAAATGGTTTTACAGCTGAACAGTTTAAGTAGTTCCATCATCATCATCAGCAGCTGTAAGAAACCGTGTACTTGTCGTACAGTGGTTGTAGCTGCCACAGTTTCGTCCGCCGATGATTTGGGGAGGTGAGGTAGGTAGCTGCGCATTGGAGGCGCGAGCTGCGTAAATGCACCACTGTCAATGGGCTGTTACGTCGGGGAATTGGGAAGGGGGCTATGCATTGAAGGCAATAGCTTGGATGCATGAGCGCCATTGAGGGCGCGATTGGGCCATGTCTGACAATGTCTCTAACCATTGATGTGGCCCGTCTCGGGGTCCCCATCCAGGAAGACGGCAGTGACCAGCGCAGCTGAGTTTGCTGGTAGTGGCTTTTACACTTCGCTGCCAAGTCATTGTTTGACCGCCTCTGGCTCGTTTCCACCCTTCACGTGGTTGTGCGAAAAGAACCCTTCGAGGAAGTCGGTCGACTGGCATGCGTAGCACGTGGCCAAGCCAGCGCAACCTATGCAGTGTGATCAGTTCATCTATCGAGGGTGAGTTATTCCTCCCGAATACCATTCGACGTACTTCAGCATTGCTGATCCGGTGTTCCCACCAGATTCGGGCAATGCTCCGGAGACATCGGTGGTCAAACACTGAAAGTCGTTTGACGTCCTCGGCGCGCAGCGGCCAGGTTTCTGATCCGTATAGTAATACGGAGCGCACAGCAGCATTATAAACTCGACCCTTGACGGATAAGCTGATGTCACGCCTACGCCACAGGTGACGCAGGTTCACAAAAGCTGCTCGGGCCTTCCCAATTCGGATGGAAATATCATCTTTCGCGAGACCACCGGGACTAATACAGCTGCCCAGGTAGACAAATTTGTCTACTACCTCAATCGGTTCACCCGCAAGCACTAGGCTAGGGTTCGGGCCCACCCAGTCTTGCACTAGCACTTTACACTTTGCAGGTGTGAAGCGCATGCCGAACCGTGAGGCGGAATTAGTTAGATTATTTAATATTCTTTGCATTACCACGGCGTCAGATCCAAGAAGAGCTATGTCGTCTGCATACTCGATATCTGTAAGCGGACGCCCCGGGAGCGCTTCGACCCCACAGGCAGTAGAGGCTGATAATGAGTCTTCCATGATCGTATCAATGACGAAATTGAAGAGGAAAGGTGAAAGAGGACAGCCCTGTCTGACACCACTTGATGTGGTGAACTCAGAAGAGAGCTTCCCGTAGACCTTCACACGGCCGCGGGAGTTGGCGTACAGCGCCTTAAGAAGGGTCAAGAATTTAAGGGGGACACCTTTGCTCCACAGACACTGCCATAGTGCCTGGCGGTCTACAGAGTCAAAGGCAGCCTTCAGATCGAGAAACACAACCATTGTTGGTTGCTGGAAGCAGTGTCGCTGTTCAAGAATCTGTCGGAGGGTGAAGATATGATCGATGCATCCTCTTGCAGGACGGAACCCAGCTTGGTTTTCACGGATTTGTCTCTCCCTGTGTTCAGTTAACCTTCGAAGGATAAGACCAGAGAGTACCTTCGATGCCACAGCTAACAGGCTGATGCCACGGTGGTTTTCGCACAGCGTCCGCGTACCCTTTTTGAAAATAGGGATAACTGTCGACATGCCCCATTCTGCAGGCACCTTCTCTTCGTTCCATATAGCACCAGCAAGCTTTGTCAGATGGGTCACTAGGGATTCTCCGCCTTCTTTGAAGAGGGCTGGATAGAGACCGTCCGGTCCTGGTGCCTTCTCACGTTTTAGTACGGATAGTTCGTACTTTATTTCTTCTTCCGAAGGACGATCAAGGTTTACATTCCACTGGCCCGTATGCATTATCTCCACAGGCTGTGTTGCAGGAGGCCAGCTGAACTGTTCTTCGAAGTGTTCGGCCCATCTTTCCAGTCGACGTTTTTGGGAGTGAATTAATGAGCCGTCTTTTTCACTTATCGTTTCGCTGACCGTTGCTTTCCTGGGACCAGTCGATCGTATCAGTTGATATAGGGCACGGCTGTTTCCCGTAGCAAAAGCCTTCTCCATCTCTCGAGCTTTCGATTTCCACCAGAGCTCTCGGTCTTTCCTTAGGCTCTTCACTATTTGGCGTTTAAGGGATTTGCGTGCACCGTCGTACTCGTTGCTTGCTGGTATGGATTTCCGGACATCAATCATGGATAGCGACCTCGCCGATATCCAGTGGTTTTGTGGTCGAATCGGGGAGGTTGGACAGACAGCACTGAACGCCGCTAACATGGCTCCTTTCACATTTTGCCACGCTTCATCTACAGTCGCACTGCCAGTGCATGTGGAGAGCTGTTGGGCTAGCTCAGATCGGTACTGTTGAGCTATGGTCGATCTTCGAAGATAGTGGATTGGTGTGCTTCTTTCTAGTTTGCGAGGGCCTGAAGAGAAGCGAACTGTCAGGCGTGCACGCACCATGGCGTGATCAGAATCAAGTGGTGTGCCCCAAAAGGAACGGCAGTCTTGAATTGTGGCTCTCCACCGGTAGCTGATGGCCACGTGGTAGCGTAGCAGATTGCTTTCCAGGACCTGCCACACGCAGAACTCCCAACCCGCATCTTCTACGAGGATCCCAAAAGGTGGGGAATAATTATCTGACTACTAGAAATATCGCCTCAATAATGTGAACACAAACGCATGTGGGTTGTATTGACACATCAACTCCAAATGGTTGATACCATGTGGAACACCACATGAATGTGAATAGTCTTTAAAAAGGTTCGTAGGTAGTAGGATACCGTGAATCCGTATGAAATATTATGAAACCTATTTTGGCACACGATTTCGCAAAGACCCAGTAAGTTATCTATCGACTGTTTGACGAAAAAGTGCATTAAATAAACAAAAAGTGCATTAAGGGCATTAACAACCATAGATAGTAAAAGTCTTTCCTAACTAGAAAACTCGTGTATCAAATCGAATGCAGCAACAAATAAGCAAACAATTGAATGTGGGAAGAAGTCTTTTTCAATGCCTTCACGTCAAATCGCCGAAAATTACACGGAAATGTGTTCCACGCCTCTATTTGTTACCGCCATCCGTTCGAGAGTGCGAATCCTGTTTATTTATTTACTGACCCTGGATAGGTCAAATGAAACGCCGAAATGACACTTGTCAAACATCAAGCTAATGAGTTATTTTGCAGGCTGAGTTCCCATCTACCCATCGTTCAGCTGTAGCACCCTTTCGGTGCCTAACTGCCATGCCACCCGAAGGTTGCACGAGGGCTGGGATACTGTCAGGTTGCCCAAGCCTAGACAGGGGAAGTCGAGAGGCAGAGGTCGGGTTCGAACCACGGACCTTCCGGTTCGCGCTCTGACCACTTGCACCGCCTCACCCCCCATCTACCCATAGAGATCTCATAATGCCTTTCAATGGTTTGGGTTTATTACCCGCCAGCCGCACCCCTAAACCCGGTCCAAATTCGTGTGAAGTACTCATTTTAACCCCTACTCATCCACGATAACCGACAAGGAACAAAGAATCTCTCTCCACCGGTACCTGACACTGAGTGAGCGTGCCATCAATATGAATCTTGCTGATTGCTTCTCTGAACGTCTTACAGCTCGACCAACCTTGTAACCTAGTCAATTGACCTGACGAGGTTTTTAGGTAAAAAAAAATCATTCAGCTGTAACACCCTTTCGGTGCCTAACTGCCATGCCACCCGAAGGTTGCACGAGGGCTGGGATACTGCTAGGTTGCCCAAGCCCAGACAGGGGAAGTCGAGAGGCAGAGGTCGGGTTCGAACCACGGACCTTCCGGTCAGTAAGTTCGCGCTCTCACCACTTGGGCCATCTTACCCGAGCAATGAATCTGTTCATTGTTCTTTAGACTTTACTAAACCGATGTGGGTAAGTTCTTCAGTGCCTACTTATGGACAGTTGTTGTACTGTCGGGGAATAACTGGTGGGAAGTTATTCTGGGAAGTCAAGGTATGCTTCCTAAGTCCAGACCTCGAGGAGCAATGAAATAAAGATGCGCAGTTAATAACTGATAATAAGAATAAAACAATAATAAATAGTAATAATAAAGCAAGCATTAAAAAAGATCCCGACAGACAGTGACCGTTGGGGAAATAACGTGAGTAATTGAGTGTTCATAACAAATAATAATAATCGCTCAGCTGTAACACCCTTTCGGTGTCTAACTGCTATGCCACCAGAAGAAAGCACGAGGGCTGGGATACTGCTAGGTTGGCCAAGCCCAGACAGGGGAAGTCGAGAGGCAGAGGTCGGGTTCGAATCACGGACCCTCCGGTCAGTAAATTCGTCCTCTAACCGCTGTGATACGACTACTTAGTAAACTCAGAAAAGGAAGTCCAATGTAAGCGTAGAACCCACATAATTCCATTTTGGTTTGCAACCAACAGAACAAAAGTAGTGACTCCACTAAATGGAAATCCCACAAGTTAGCATATTCAAGTAAGCGTTGAATTGGCCGTGGAGCATTATTGTTTATTGTATCATCAGTGAAAGGAGTACTGCGTACCGCTGTCTGAAGTGTGCAGTAATAAAATGTATTCGCTTAATAGGAATAGAACAGAAGAGCACAAACCTGTATGCTTCCTGAATCTGCTGAAATACATTAGTTGTATCTTCAGAGTGAGACACATTTTTGTCCGGATGCCACTGTAAAGACATTTTGTAGTAGGCTTTCCTCAGCTCAGCGCTTTCCACATTCTTTGGTACACCTTTATCAACTATTGGAAAAATGAAACGCGTGAACAAACCTAGGAGGTCGTAGTAACAACGCATTTTCCTGAGCTATTCCAAACATAAAATAATGTCCGGAGACCGTATCCAAACGAGGCTGAAACGTGTTGCACAGATATGCGGTTAGCGTCTAGTTGGAAAGGAACAAAATAACAGAGACAAGAGCACACAGGGAAAGTGCTCAAATGATACTCAGTTTGGAAAGTTACCCTCTCCGTCAGGGTCCCCGAACAAATGAACAATAATAATCGTTCAGCTGGAACACCGTTTCCGTGTCTAGCAGCAACACCATGGGGAGTCGGGCACCGCCAGTGCTCAAGCAGAGACGAGAGCAGTCGAGATGTTAAGGTTGGGTTCGAACCACGGACCTCCCAGTCAGCAAGTTAAAAACTAAACTGTTCGGCCGTAACACCCTTTCGGTGCCTAGCTGCCATGCCACCCGAGGGAAGCATGAGGGCTGGGATACTGCCAGGTTGACCAAGTCTAGACAGGGAAGTCGTGAGGCAGAGGTCGGGTTCGAACCACGGATCTTTCGGTCAGTAAATTCGCGCTCTAACCACCTGAACGATCTCGTCCCCAGTCAGAAAGTTAGACCTTAACCACCGAGGAAAGGAAGTTAGGAATGGATATCCAAGCCTTGAGTGCAAGGTTTCCTAGTCCTCCAGACAGTTATAGAATGACAACCTGGATCTGGGCGTGGCACTTTTCAGTCAAAAGCCGAATGGCTAAGTGAGTGGGATATGTTTTCCAGTGTCATTAACCAATAACATGCCTGGGTGAGAGGCCCCCATTAAGGAAGTCGACAGTTGCCAACACGATTTAGTTTATTAGTTAATCCCTCCTATCTCTATTTCCAAGTTAGTAACCGAATCCCTCTAGGTGGTTTCATCCAGTGGGAGGCTGGGCAAAACGATTTTGTGAAATAAACAATCCAGCAGTAGATAATCCTAGCAGATGAAGTGTGTTGTCGGTCCCACTGAACTTAACTGTTAGTCTTCATACTTAGTCGCTTGATCATCGACCATCCGCTGCTCGGTCATTAACACAGAGCACAGGGCTGACGAAAAGGGGACCGTCCTCTTCTACACAAGGTAGTGCCCTGGCTAGTGTAAACTACGAAGTGTCCACTGCGGAAGAGTTTCTTTTATAAAACCATCTACTGTACCTGGGTATTGATAATCCGACCTGCCCATTGGACAATGCTCCGGATACCGACAGCTAAACATCGAAAGGTTTCGTATGTGTTTCGCAAGTGAGACCTCCCAGTAAGCTCACGCCTTACCGACTGAACTCACAACCCATAACGCAGCATGGATCGCACTGCACAGTGTACACTATCCCTGATAAAAAACTGATGTAAAGACAACACAATAGGTGTCGAAGGTCGGCAAAGCTGTCTTAGCTTCCCCAGTTAGAGAAGTGACCCTTTAAGCCAGACCGTAATGATTTATACAAATTCCAAGTTAAATAGATGTACCCGCTAAGTGGCAAACGCGAAAGGTTTCGGTTTGTTCAACCCAGTTTTCAAACTCAACACTTTGTGGGTGTGAAGTACACACCAAACCGTGTGCCACAAACTGTCACGAAATGACCTGACCTTATCGTGATGTGGCGGTCTGCGTATACCTCTGCAACCCAGTGAGCTATACTGGGGGATGTCCGCGCGACATCCGCAGTCTACCATGTCAGGTCGGTCAATGGGTGGAGGTCTGACGAACACAGTGTCTGGTCCTCCAGGTTGGCGGCCCAGCACTTAGGCCTGATGACTCCGTTCGTCCTGAATCGATTCTTCAAGCGATATCCGTGCGTCATCCGGCTCCGATATCCTCAGGCATCTCGAAATCAATCTTCCAGCCCAAATCAATCAGCGCCCAGTCTATCTGGCCGCCTCCAATGTCTGCACTCTGAAGCAATCTGGACAACAGTCTGCTCTTGCTCTCACACTGGAACCGCTTGGCATTGATGTGTGCTGTGTCTCAGAAACAAAAATTCAAGATGCAAGCACAGTGATTGAGCTAACCGCCCCATTAGTCTCCACTCGCTTCCGGCTACGTACTTCTGGTGATCCAGAGGCCGCTGCGGCGGAATGTGCAGGGGTCGGTATCATCCTAAGTCACCTGGCGGAAGTATCCTTGCTTGACTAAATACCTGCTGATAGTCGCCTCTCTGCGGTTCGTCTGGCAACATCTATGAAGGAGTCTCACAAGCGGGAGGTTGAGAGATGTCTGTTTGTCGTGTCTGCTTACGCCCCAACTGATTGTAGCTCTGAAACCATCAAAGACAAATTTTATAACGCCCTGAATGCCCTGTTGCGGCGAGCTAAAAGCTCAGATATCGTTGTGGTTGCCGGAGATCTAATGCACAAGTGGGCAGGTTTAGCGCATGTGAGACTGGACTCGGTATGTAAGGACAATGGGGAACGATTGCTCCAGCTGTGTGCTGACCGCAGGTTGCTTTTAACTAGTATTAACTCCCGAAATAGCCGAAGTCGTTTGGCCGGTCGCGAACTCAAATCGATCACATTGCCATCAGTTACCGATGGCGCAGATCACTAACTGACTACCGCTCGTTTTGGAATACACTTGCGGATTCCAACCAAGCAATCGTCCGGAACCGCTTCTCCTTTCATTTTCCAGGGCCGCGTAAGGTGAGGAAAAATCGCCTGATAAGTGGGAGCCTGGCAGATCCGGAGGTGGAATGGTACGAATGGGGATGATTCCAACCTTATTAGTGGTGCAAGATACTTATGTGAAAGTCTTCGTGCCGTCCGTCTGGCGACCGTAACACACAAAATGCTTTGTGGTATTATCTTGCGCATGTCGATCGATTATGTAGGGAGAAATTCGTGGGAATCAGGTGGTTGTATTGGCCATGTCTTCACTGTGGGACAAGCGCTTGAACGGTACCACTTTATCGGATGCACAATAGACGTTCAGACACAAAGTTCTTCATTCTCTCACGAGAGGCCATGAAAATATCTACTTTTATCCCTTATAGAAACACTGTACGCCAGCTGCTTTGGGTACACGGCAAGCCCTTCTCTAAGTTTACCCTCTCCAGTGTTGTAAGATAGGGCTGTTCCAGGATCATTTCTCTTCATCTTGAATATTGAGATCATGTTTGAATTCTTGTTTCTGAAACACAGCACACATCAATACCAAGCGGGTCCAGTGTAAGAGCAACAGCAGATTGCTGACCTGCTTGCTTCAGAGTGCGGACACTGAAGGCGGTCAGATAGACTGGGCGTCGAGGCTGGAAGATTGATCTCGAGATGCCTGAGGATATTGGAGCCGGATGAGGCACAGATATTGCTTAAAAAATCGATTCAGGACGAACGGAGTTCAGTCCTAAGTGCTGGGCCTACAAGGAGAGAGTTATTGATGGAGTGAGGAGAGAAGAAAAAGTATGTGAAAGAGGAAGAAAGAAGGCATTAGCAGTAGCCTGTTATCGCTTACCGCCCCCCCCCCCCAGTATGCAGCGCGTCACAACCTAGTATCAAACCCAGACACCGCGAGTCAGCGTTAGATCAAGGTCAGACAACGCCCCTCAATATGCTGCGCCTCAAAGTCTTGTATCGAAGCCACAACTCTCAGGGCGCCCATACAGTTAGGGTCCTCAACCAAAGCCTTTGGCTCAAAAGCCTGACCGCAAGGCAGCGGTGCTTGGCTGAAAATGCAAGTAAACTACCATTTATATGGAATACGTCGCCACAAATGTTCAAACCCCCAACCTGGAGGACCAGGAGACTGTTCGTTAGACCTCTAACGATTGACCAACCTAATAAGAGAGACTGCGAGTGTCGCACGGACATCCTTCAGTATAGCTCAATGGGTTGCAGAGGTACGCAGACCGTCACCCACGGCTCTTCGTGACGAAACAGCCCCCCTCCATCCATCGAATGACGCAATGTGACTAATCCGTGGCCATTTCTCCGTGTCTAAACTGTAGCCCAATAAATATAATAATAATTCTTTGAAATCCCCAGGTCTGGTCCGTGCTCTGTGTCAATTGTGCAAGAAGCATCTCTTGTTGAAAACTTGCTGTCCCCCTTAGCGGATATGTCTCCAAAAAACGTATACAACACCCTTCCTCGGTCATGCATCTCAAGAAACTTAGGATGGGCTCAAATGTTCCATATTTTACCATACGAGTATCTGGTGATCCTGACACAAAGAGTCATGGTAACTACGATGTGGGACTTGCACTCAGTCCTAGTGTTAAAAGCGCTTCACTTGACTGGAACCCAGTGAAGCTACCTCTGCGACGTGCGGCTGCCTGGCTCAACAAATATCAGTGCATTTCGATGTGGTAAACAGCGGTTATTTTTGACATCAGTATACGCCCCCGGCATGCTGCAGTTCTGAAACTGAGGAAGGGTTTTATCAAGATCTTCCACGACAGCTTCGGTCGGCAACAAGGACGGATACAGTAATCCTGGCGGGTGATACGAATTCCCTAGCTGGACAACTAAACTCCAAAGGATCACGTTTAAGTGACAGATTTGGAGTTGATTCTCAGCGTCCGAATAATGGGGGCGAGTACTTTAGTTGTGTGCTGTTGTGTTGTCTGTTCCTGGCCAGTACAAACTCCCAGCACAAGCACTCACGTCGACCTACTTGGAGGCCAGAGACAGACCAGATACAGCAACTTCAGTGTTGACACCGATCCTCCACTGCCGTACGACTACAAAAGTTTATGTAATTATAGACGTGGTACACTACTCATAATGTAGCTGAAAACTCTTCAACATCCCATGACCGGTTTCGCCCTTCTTGGAGCGGCCCCCGAATTTCCGTCGACCTTTTGTTCTACTTGAAGCTAAATGGTATGAGATTTGACGTATACACTTTCATTTGGTTTTGACGAAAGACTCAGCTGGAACGAATCTGAATCTATCGTTTATGATGTTCTTCTTCAACTGAATGTGTTGCACCAGGCTGCCTTATGTTTCAGTTGGGGAATTTCGAGATAAAGCTTAAGAACATCATGAACGATAGATTCAGTTGGGCTTCAAGTGAGTCTTTTGTCAAAACCAAATTGGTATGCAGATGAGTGCCTACATCGAACCGCAACACAATTATTGACTCATTTGGACCATGTGGCTATAAGTTACAAATAGAGTCCCAATTAGAGATTGTCGTTCCTCCTACGCAGCTTGACTGATTACGCCATTGTGCGAGCTCAGTTGCCACTTCGCTTTGTGTCAATACCAAGCGCGTCAAAACACAGCAAATTCATTCCTCAACTTTGACAAGTTTCAGTAGCTAAGAGTATCGAGCTGATCTGGCTAAAAACTTACTGGAAACGCAGTCAAGCGGATGACAAAGACTGCATGAAAGCTGAACGGGAGCGAGGTAAAAAAAAGCCATGCTCTCAGATTTCAGAAGTGTCTGTCCAACCAATCCGAATCGACCAGTGGATATCGTCGACATCAAATCGTTCAGCCGTAGCACCCTTTCGATGCCTAACTGCCATGCCACCCAAAGGAAGCACGAGGGCCGGAATACTGCCAGACTGCCCAAGCCTAGAAAGGGGAAATCGAGAGGTAGAGGTCCGGTTCGAACCACGAACCTTTCGGTCAGTAAATTCGCGCTCTAACCACTGAGCTATCTCGCTCCCTGAGCTACCTCGTCGACACCAGCATGCCTCACTGCTGCCAGAATAGCCATAGCGGCGACCAACGACTATGATGACGCACGCTGACCCTTCATACACCGGAAAATCAATAGCCTGAAGAATGACAGAGAACCCTGGTGGATTGCGAAGGTAGAGGATGTAGAAAAAGTTTTGAACGCAAGAGAAAGCTGCACCCTATTTCAGCTGATTCGGTTAATCTGCCCAAACAATATGCGAAACAGACGGAACGGCAATTAACTCACAAAGTCGTCGTCCTGAGTAATGGGCCGAACATTCCAAACAACAGTTCAGCGGGCCATCATTTACACAACCGCTGGAAGAACCCAGCAAGCCTGCATGGAAAATCTACATCAGCCCGCTGTCAACAACAGAAATCCATCGAGGGATATTACTGCTTCAACGCGACAGGGCAACTGGCCCGAATGATCTGCACTCTGCATTCTTCAAAGATGATGATGAGGTCCTCGTGAATAGTCTGACTACCATACTTCAGAAGATTTGGAACGAAAAAAACAATAGTAGAATGGTGGCCCTCGACGGCCCCCTCAGTCTCCGAAAAGAGCGCAAGAACTTCATGCGAAAATAACTGTGGCACCAACCTGGTAGCCATGCCATCTGAGGTGCTCTATGGTATTACTTTGCGCAGGTTGGTCGATTAACTGGAGAGACAAACTTATGAGAATCAAGTCAGATTTCGCCCTAGCCGAAAATGCACCAGCCATATGTTCACCTTGAAACAAATGCTTGAGGAGCGTCACTGTTTCAAATGCCCTACGTTGGTCGATTTTCTGGTTCTGAAAGCCACTTTTGACTCTGTCGATCGTCAGAAAATTTGATGTTGACTGGAGATCAAGGGCAAACCCTCATGATATAATTGTGTGCGAACCCCTGTGAACGGGTATGAATATCCGGCAAGCTTCCATTTAAGTTCACCAAGTCCAGTGGTGTAAGACATCTACCATCTCCCGACCTTCCTCCCCAGTTTTTTCATATAGCGATGATAACACTGATAAGTTGCTTGAAATATTTTCCGACTACCTCTTAAACCTCTGGGATTGGAATGCTCTCGTGGCATTCGATCACAGACATGGAGTTTGCGAACGGTATTGCTCTCCTAGATTCAGGTCTTTCAGAAATGCAAACCATTTTAAATGACCTAAATAACTCTGCTGCACGTTCTGGCGTGGTTTGACAACACGAATGCCATCGATTAGCATATATATCTTGCAGTGTCACCAACCAGGCGCAGTGGGGATCACGCAGTCCCTATCCCGCTAGGCGTGTGGTACCGACGGCACTCGAACGTTTCATGACCTATTTCATAGCCCTGTCAGGTCAAGAGTTGGCCGCCTGCCAGAATGATGCACGGAAAACAGCACGCTCTTCGGCAAACGGTGGTTCGGCATGCGCAATATACGCCTAACCAACGCGGCTGATGATGTTGGACACATCCTTCAATGGAAGTATCCGTCGTACAACCGAAAACGCTTTCTAATTTCTTCGTTTCGGATTCGCGAGCTTGGTTCTGGGGCAGCGGTTGTCGAGCACCATCAGCCGAGACAGGGGCAGTTGCAGCGACCACTTGTATGGTTTCGGAAGCCATAACGAGTGTGCCTCCCTGGCGTGCAACAACAGGCCAGTTTAAAAAATCGAAACAGGCAGTCAGTACTCATACTTGATAGACGTTTGCTACCGATGGCGTGTATTTTAGTGTGAATTGAAAGAGGGAAATCAGATGTGGAATTTCGCATAAAGATGGAAAATTGAAAGGCTGAGATATTCGGGCATCACTATCAGACGGTATTCCAGCTTGCAGATTCCCACTCAGTGTACTACGATGCACTATAAGGCGACGAGCGAGGAGTGGCGTCAAGAGTCTGGTTGCGACCGGGGTTAAGCTGATCCCCTTGTGAATACTACTACTACTACTCACTACGAGCCCTTTTTTTGAAAATGGGCATTATCATACTTTCCCCTCAGTTGTCTCATACAGATCCCCTCCCCCAAATGCAGGCAGACAGATTCACGGATTCACGGAGTGACACACAGGATCGAGGCTTTCGCCCAAGTTTCCCGGGTCGGTTTTGTTCTTGTCATTCTATAGCTGTCTTTCACCTTAAAGGCACAAGTGAAAAATGGGTGTAGCATTGCCTTTTAAGTTCTCATCGCGGGGCAGTATGCTTGCCAGCCCGAGGACTCACATAAATAAGTGTCTAATAGTGGTTTGAACTGGGTTCTAGAGGGAGCGTGGACAACCGTCTGAGGAAGGTTAATCCACGCAGCAACTACCCGAAATGAGAAAGAATTCACCTAATGAGTGTGCGCTCTGAGCTTAGAAATCTTTTTACCATGTCCCCGCCGTGTGTCTTTTAAGTTCTCATCGCGGGGCAGTATGCTTGCCAGCCCGAGGACTCACATAAATAAGTGTCTAATAGTGGTTTGAACTGGGTTCTAGAGGGAGCGTGGACAACCGTCTGAGGAAGGTTAATCCACGCAGCAACTACCCGAAATGAGAAAGAATTCACCTAATGAGTGTGCGCTCTGAGCTTAGAAATCTTTTTACCATGTCCCCGCCGTGTGTTTGCTGGGTCAACGGTGAAAACCTGTTGGCGAAGCCTCGTTCAAACAGGGCGTAAATAAGAATTAAGTCCCCTCGGGGGCGACGGTACTCCAGGGGGAAGAGGTCAAGCACCGCGAGACGCGTTTCGATTATACAACCGGTTAACAAAGCGGGTAGGGAGTCATCCGTGGTGTTACAGAGAACAGTCCGTTAGGCGGCATTCCGCACCGATACCGTTTTGTCGCTTGCAGTTAGGCGCCGCTATGGCCAAGATGACTTCCCGCATGTGATTGGCTAGAGAGCCAAGTCACGAGCCGGTCCAGCCGCACGGTGAGCTCTGATTGGCCGATTGTGTGGACCCGACAGTCAATGATGACCTGCCGAACGCCGTTTGCCAGAGGCACATACGGGCGTCCGAATTCCCAGAATGTTGTCGCCTCACGCACTTTATATACAATGCACTGCAAAAGTGTTTTTGACCTGGCTTTGGGCGTCACTACGCTTTGTGCCCATTTGGAGTTTGTTTTGAAGGTTCAGACCGAAAACTAACTAAACTAACCAAACTAAGATGCACGCCCAAAATTTCTCCGAAACCATAGTTCAGAAGAAGAAAGCTTTAAAATACTGGTTCAGTATTTGATGTTATTTACCCGTTCCCTTAAGATCTCCCCATGCGGACTCAGTTTTGTCAAAAGTTGTTTAAAAGTACTCGAGGTCCACCTTGGGCGCGAAATTAGTATTTTAATAGCTGCCTATTGCTTCGCGTGATGTCTGCCTGATGGCGATGGGAAACTTGTGGTTTATTCACTTGTTTTCTGTTTTATTGCATTTGGAAATAATCTGGAAACGACAAGAACAATAATTGCGCCCTCTATATCTGCGAAAACTCAAGATTGAGCAGCCTTTCACGACGCGTCTCCTATGCTTGTGGCAGGTGTCCTGATAAACCAATCCAAGGAATTCATCACAGCTAGTAAGTTTTCGTTTTTCCGATGGTCAGTATACGCTATATCGGGCGCAAGGCTATACCGAACCATCGATAGTGACGTTGGGATAATTAGTGTGTTTATGGTCAGAACAAGAGACAGAACAATGAGGTGGCCAGTGCTTTTAAGTCCTGGCACAAATTTAACGGAATGTGGTGGTCTTGTGGGTGCAAGTAACACACTCATCCGCTCAGTGTTATGGATATGGTGAACTACGGGCAAATCATCAGACTGGGTATGGTAGTCGCGGTACCGTCATCGCGGCGCTGTACTAAGGTCCTCGGACAGCCCCGTACATGAACATCTCGGGTGAGTCGTTTATGGTTGTCCTTGTAGTTAGGATTCGCCAAGGAATCGTAACAAATTAAGAACAGCATGGACCAAAGATATTCTTGGGTCCATTGAGGGCGCACCGTGGTACATGTCTGTCATTCAGACGAGAAAATAAGACAGGCGTGCCTACATTGGGAACTCAAAACAGGACGAGCCTCAGAAAGTCTATTAGAAAACGCTATGATGTGACTTAAACTGTGGCCCAAAATAACAAAGCCAAAAGTCGTCACAATTCCTAAATAACGAATATCTTCTGGACCCCGTTTTTCAAATATCTGACGAAAGCCTTGTCGATATGGAGTATGCAGACTTCTTTCTCATCTTCAGAGGAAAAGAAGGCGCAGGGAGTTTTGAATGAATCGACCAAAGCCCTTTTCTATGCACCCTGCACCCACAAAGTTTAAGGTAATAATGTTTGTTCACAACTGGTGGGTGGCGTGACCAAAATATTACATTCAGAACTAAGCATGAGTTTGTTCGTAGTCACAGGTAATGGACCGAGTGGGCGAAAGGGTACAGTCAAGAGTGGGAAGGGATTAGTTGCGGGTGTGCTATCAAACTGGATATGGCAGTGCCGCGCCGTCATCGCACTGGCGTACGTCGGTTTCTGGCAGCCCCATAACGGACTTCATGTTTGAGGTAATTAGGCTGAGATGTGCAATTCTGTGAGCAGCTGGGTTTTTTAGTTGGCCAAGGGGATTCGCAGAGGTAGGACGAAGTCAATGTAAGATCGGAGTTATTTTTCTAGTCCGTTTGGAGATCTTTAGGGATATAAAGCACTGACCCGGTGGAGTGGATTACAGCAAACAGGGCGTCCAAACCCGGTATTGCCGAAGTCCGAAGCTTGGTATTACGAGGGAATGGGATGAGGTCAGTAAAGCCCGGTGAGTTTAAGGAGGTATTTGATAGGATAAAGTGCGTTAATACAGAGAAAATCCTGAACGTTTAGCACAATCACGGTGATGTCAACAAGTGACTAAATGAGACAGGATAGGAGTAGGTTTTTACTCATTAGACTAGCGATCAAGCACGGGTTGAGTTTGCTAATATATGCTATTATAATACAAGAGATCTAGAGCGAACCGGTATAGGCACACAGAGGTGGTGTGGTTAGGAAAATCAAACAAATCAAACAAACTTACTGACGGGAATAGGGCCTCCGAGATGATGGACTAGTTTATCTGGAATTTCTTATGTGAGTTTGACACTGAACACGCCACTTGCAGTCCAAGGAGAAGCATACGAACTTCTGGAGCGTTATATGTGTATTCGAAGATGTAATAGTTCTGATTGTGGTGTGACAGATGAGGTCGATGCGCGAATCTGCAATGCTCGGGTCGTGTTTGCTAATTTGAAACACCTATGGCGTCAAAGTGGTCTATCCCTTAATATCAAGAAACTTGTGTATCACGCTGCAGTACGGGCTGTTTTGTTGTATGGCTGTGATACTTCTTCTGTCCCAGCGGGGGAACCAAGACGTCTTTAGGTGTTTGACAACCGTTGTCTCAACCGTAGCTCGGCGATATATAGACATGATTTTGGAGGTGAAGATGGATTGCAATACTTCGGCATTAATTGGACGAGGCCTAAACCTACACAACAGGTATGGAATAGAGCCTCAGAATAGTCTGAACAAGCGAGCAGCTTCCAACCTAGGAGCTTGACGTGCGGAACCTCATTTATTCAAAATCGGATGCTGAAAATTATAAACGCAAGCACGTTGGCAGAGCGTTTTCTCAGAAAGTAGCTTTTGGATGACGAGACTGCTACTGCAACTGAGTATAGGATGGCTACGAGTCGACTCTATTAAGCTACGTGGTATTGGTCTCGGGAAGCAGAAGTGGAGTGAAGTTGGGGTGTAGTGCTCTAACTGAACAGACTTGACACCGAGTACCCCGCCCACTCATTAGATCTTCGTTGCCGCTACATCCATGGGTACACGTTTGATGACGCACGTGTCCCTTGAATCCTAGGGCTCAAACCTATACCACTTGGTCTTACGACTGACAAATGTACACCTAGCTATTGAATTGTCGATGTACACACGGCTCCCTTATGTTCGCCAATGGGACTAATTGAGCGAGTGGTGAGTTTACCACTATAACAGTAAGATTCCAGCTCCAGCGTGGACACCGATTTGAAACTGTGGACAAAGGGATTTATCAAGCACTTGGCGAGTTATCCATCACGATTTTGTTTAATTATGTGTTTTAAGTGATATCGTGGAAGATCTTGCGTGTGCTAGTGTGTTTTCTAGCCATGGGGTTGGCAGACGGATGCTATTTATGGACATGGAGGACCGCCGTTGGTCGTGGGATTAGTCTACTATGTATAGTTGCAGCATTAGTCAGTTACGAGCATGTGTACGGGGCCTTCAGTTATTATAAGTAGCCACGGTAGGCGACATCGAGTACGGTTATGAGTTGAGGTCTCACATTCCACGATGCACATAGACACAGGCCTAGCAACTACGATAAACAGTCAAGGTAGGTGATATGGACTACAGTTGTGAGTATGACGAAATCACTTCGGGCGTTAGATTAGGATACCACGCATAGTTGATGCCTAATTTTTATCGGCCCGCAGAAATACTGGCCTGACTTTTACTATAGGTAACAGAAACGAACGACAGCGTACACAGTTACGGGTGTGATGGACAGTCGTTGGCCATTATATTAGAGAAGCATAAGTGAGGTCGAATAATAATAATAATAATAATTATAATGTTTATTCTCAAATTTTGGGTGACATGCCGTCTGGCATGATCATACGTTTACAGTCAGAATGAAACATGACTGGGGGAGTTGCGGGTAGTGCTGATTGCGCGAAAAAAAGACAATGTCATAAAGAGTGAGAAATATCCGATGAAATAATAATAATAGGTTGCCTTCACAACTTGCAGGGAACAATGGGCATGAGGGCCGACCAGTCCAAAGACGTGAACATGGCATGAACTTAAACTGAAAGACATTGCTGGACCTGAGTGACCTTGGGCGGTTGGGCAAATGGCCGGAGTCACAGCGAACAAAAGTAGAGATGGAGGTGGAATAATTCGAACTGGGAGCACATGGCGACTATTTGTCTCAAAAATGTGGTTTACTCTGAGACAAAGCAAACTCACTAGGTGCAAAGTTGTAGGGAGGTCAGATGCAGCAGTTAGGTTGGATGGGGACGTGGTGGTAATGCATAGGGCGAACCAAACATCGTATACGGATTTGAACTTGTGGAAGAGGCAAGCCGAAATTGTGGCAGAAAATCAGGGCTAGCCAAATATGAGCGAAAGTTCATCGGGCACGAAAGAACTCGTCCCAGAGACGGGGCCGGATGAAACATTTTCTCGTAGTTGCGACTACAGGCTCGATTGGGGGAGGGTTGCGGTCGAGATTTTGGAGAGAATAGTTGCGGGAGTGCCATCACACTGGGTATGACAGTGCCATGCCATCATTTCACTGACATGCTTCGGTTTATGGACAGCCCCTTAACGGTCGTCAAGGGTGCCGCGATCGGAGGGACACGTATTTCCTTGGCAGCTGGATCTGGGTGAGACGGAGATTGACACAGAGAGTCAGGCAGATGCAGGGTCATAGATAATTTCCCTTCCGTTGGAGGGCCGTGTGAGTGTAGACCGGGGCCCAGCCAGTTGAATGAATAACAGTCCTACGGAGCGTTTGGGCAACTGCAGTAGAAGTTTGAAGCTTGGGAAGAGGGGCAACGAGGAAGAAATAGAGTGAAAGTAGTAGCATGTGGGCCTGACCAATACGGGATGCTCTCTACAGCTATCGATGGACAGTGACAGTAGTGGGTGAAGTGGGTACAGCGAGGTGTTCAATGTCGCACCTACAAGGCCTGGTGGCACAGGAATTATACGGAGTTACGGACCACAGGATAAGCCAGCTATCTAAGTCTCCTGACCTGTTTGTCTGCGCCCAATGCCTGTACCCTAAGGGTGTTAGGCATTTTGTAGCTAAGGAGAGGGCTACCAAAAATAAAACCACATCCCCCTGCTGAATCGGAAAGACCAGTGTGAATGTTCCGGTTTAATCGGGATACTGGACGCAAAACTCGTGCCTCTTTCTAAAGTTCCCGAAGAAGCAAACACAAAGGACCCAGCGGCCTGGGCGAACGTCGATAATGAATTCTCCTCCTTTAACGAGTACCTCGCCCTATCCACCCCTGGTCCGCTGGTCGCAAAATCATCCAGCTCTCTGATTCGGCAATCTTGGTCCCGACGGCGTCTTTAGTGGACAAGCTTATGAAGGAGGGCAGACTGATCATCTGGAGGGCGCTCTTCAGATGAACCACGTCAAAGAAACTCGCACAGTCTTTCCTTGGCGGTGTCTTGAACACGGACAGCTTCACGCTGAGTGATTACGCGAGAATTGCAGCTAGCGAAACTTTGGGCTGTTAGCCACCCCTTTCTCCCCATCTGCTGCACAGAAGATCCGTGAACGGGCTGTTAGCATCCGGAAGGCTTACCCATTGATGGAGCGTATATCCCAGGATCGTGCTTTAGTGGCGCGAAAGCTGAACTAAAGAAGTCCTGGATGAGAGGCGCAAAATAGGCTCCCGCTTAGCTCAAGTCCAGCCGGCATCAATTTTATGGCCAAACAGCTTGTAGTTATGGCACCGTGTGCCCCTGAAGGCACGCTGACGCAACCGGCCACAACTCCGGATTGCAATTTCTACTCAACCATAGCAGACCCCTCGACTACCAAGGACAGCGATGTTCTGGAGGAGACAAGACTCACGTGGACGCAGCGCCCAAAGTAGGTAGAACAATCAGCGCTTCTTTCCGTAATAGACGACAAAGGTGCAGCTGGGAATTCCACACCCATTTCACAACTTCCGAGCTGGACTGGGTCAGACGTGCGGAGACAACCGACGAAGCCTACTGACAAATCAACCACATGCGTTGCTCTCGACATCAGGGAACACCCAAAGGTCCCTACAGCTACTGAAAGTGTGAAGCTGCTAAGCTCCAGCTCCACTGCGTCAAAAATGGGTACTTTGGTTGTAAACACAGTCGTCGCCCAGGACCTCGACAACCAAAGCGACAAACCTGACCACAGATAACCGAAAAATCGCTCGTACACCCAGTTGGCCACGTTGATCGTGAGCGACTCGGGTGTCTACACAAACACGAAGAGAGATGACTGCAGCCAAATAAGCCATATAAGATTTGCCAAGGCAGAAACAGCTGGCTGGCTTCTAGGTGCAGCCTCATGCGAAAACGACCCTCATGGGAGCGCTGCCAAAACAACTACTGCCAACTAATACCACCCAGCGCTCACTGTCTCACAGGGACACCTTTCCGTTCAAACAGCGCGGAAGTGTTTAAGAAAACATACAGGCCCAAGTTTTCCCCAAATCTTTGCACAACAGCAAATCTGGTCGCTCAAAAGTTGGCACTAAAAGACCTGCACGTAGCGGTGTCCAAAATTTCCTCCCACAGGCAAAACCTTCGTCCCCCACAGGTAAAAGGTCCGCTCCTACGGGGCAAAAAAACCCTGAAAATGGAAAGCCATCCCCGAAACCACCAAGGCAGGAAGCAGATAAATGTGTCTCACTAGACCCTTCGGAGCCTTGGACTCAAACACGATGTAGTTAATAGCCAACTATCACCTGATCTCCCTTGTGAAGGGGCCCAGACCACGTCGGAGTTTGACGAAGGTATATTTAATGGACGAAAAAATCGAAACAATAATTTAAAAAAATAAGCCACCACCTTACTATAGATTGCTACCTATTCCACTTGCTTAAAGCAATTTGCAGAGGGGTCCCTTCAGCTAAGTCCATATCCCGGACTACTCGGTCCGTTCTGTTTAATGAGTGATGACTCGTCTTGCCTAACCCTAACCAACCTAAGCCTAGCATTAGTCAAAGTTTCTCATACCTGAGAAAGTACTATATGCAACGGAACCCATTCAGCACACGCACAAAACATGGCGGTACGCCTCTGTTTGGCTCGATAGCTCACGTACCGCCATCGTTTAACCATGTTCACACGCTCTGACCATTTCCATCCTGGTTCCATTGTCCTAATGGTAGCTACCGTCTCATTTGCCTCCGCGACTCGTCTTTCCCAGCGGCTGTTTGCCGTTTGCTTGCTCGAAGTGACTGAGCTGTTTTACTGGCCTGGCATTCCCCCGACGGGATAAAATATCTGGCAGCTGGGGTTCTTTATTAATACACAAGTCGCAATTATGTCTGCTTGGTGGCACGCCACCTTGCAGACCGGGCAGCATGCACGGGGGACGAAAGCCTCGTGTGATGGTTGGTACGTATTGCACGGAAGGTCGCCCTGTTGCGTTGCACCATGGTGCTTTCATAAACCCGCCGCCCCTTCAGTTGCACGGGTGCTTCGCTTAGCGCCGGTGGTTCCGAGCATGGCCTTTAATTCGAGGAATCAATAAAAGAGCATTGTTGTTCTCTGTTTGCTGCTGCTGAGCCTGACTCATCCCGGTTGTGCCATTTAACTGGCAAAGCTTAAACTACAGACGATGAAAAAAGTATTGGGCTTTCGTCTGTTTAATAAAAAAATTCTTAAAAAACAGCTGGGATAGCCTGAAGACTTTGTGATACCCATGGCTTAGATCGACGGACGGAGTCATAGCTGCTTTCGTCATAATTGGGGTTGTACCGCACCAAAGCGCACGTAGTCAACCAAACAAAACGCACGCACCTACCTACTACTCCCAAAATTGAGCATATGGAATGAGAAATATATATACAGGGGTTCCATACCCTACACTACCAGCATGCAAGACTACGGCCCAACGGCTAGTTATTCGGTATGCACCACTTGTTAACTTGAAGCTGATTGCAGTAATTCAGAGACGGATGACTTTCTCTTACACTTACTTTCCCTCCTGGTTTGTGGTACTGCCCAACCCAAGTAATAAATATCAAGTAAACTAGTCGGTCACCTCAGAAGTCCACCCCGTCAGTCTTTATGCGTTTCATTTCCCTAAGCCACCACCTCTCCGCGAGCTTAAACAGGTTTGCACTGGATCTCTTGTACTTTAATATCATATGTTAGCCAACTCAACCCTTGCTTGGTCCCCAGTCCACTAAGCACAAAACAATCCCTATCCTAGCTCACATATGCACTTGTTGCCCCCACCCTAATGGTGGTAGACACCAAGTCTTTCTCTGATGTCTCCTCGAACTCACCTTGCTTTGTTTGTCTCATCCCATTCCCTCGTCTTCCTAAGCTTTGAACTCAGGCAATATCACGCATAGACGACCTGGTTGGCCCTTATCCAGGCTCAAGAAATTGCACTTCACATCCTAGTGACCTTAAATGTGACGTCCGTTACGGGGCTGTCCGAAAACCGAAGTATGTCAGGTCAATGATGGCACAGCGCTGTCATACCAAGTTTGATAACACACCCGCAACTGTTCCCTTTCAACTCTTGACCGTACTCTCTCGGCCACTCGTTCCATTAACTGCAAATACGAATAAGCTCCTCACCTGGCCATAGTTGCCTCCATGTTATGTTCGTTCTAAACTGCTAAACCTGTCGTTCGAATGTAGCCACTTCGGAGGATTTTCAATCCGCGCTCCCCACAAAAATCAAGAATTTTATATACAGTTCGCGTTGTGACTAGTGTGTCACCATCATCTCACTCTTCCAAGGAACTATTATGTCCAACTGCACAGCAGCTTCACCAGTGAGTCTCTAGAGTTTCACTGTAAACTATGCGTCTGAGATTCCTATCACCATCTATCCGATTTCCTAATCCCTCCATTTCATCAACCCCACATACGCTTTTTGTGGCTCTGGCCATGAACCCAACAATCCAAGGCCACGAGGCCCCAGCGGATGTTTCAGGCTTTAGTTCAATTTGACAGGCTGAATGACGCCAACTCTGTCATCCGGGACTACGGGGATGGGGTAGTATGCACGTACTGGGTCGAGGTTGGAGAAATTATTCGCGACATAAGTTACTTGCGAAATAGTGGATATATTGGACACCTGTCTGGGGTAGTAGTGTTATCGGAGAAACGGTAATCTCCACGAGGTCTCTAGTCATCTATGGATCTCTTGGATACCAGGCGCAGGGGTGGCGACCAGTGACTCGATGAAGTGCGGATGATGCCGTGTTCGAGCGTGTGTTCAAACTCGTGTTTCGCGACCTGGAGCTTATCTGGGTGAAGTCGACGGGGATTGGTATGGACAGGTGGACCTCTCTTCTGGATGTGGTGAACGACGGAATGAGTGACTGTTTGAGTGTACTGACATGGATGAATAAGGGTAGGAAAATCCCTAAGGATGTCAGCAAACTGGGAATCAGGTAGGATAACTCGGATCCCTCTGGATGAAGTTGAGGCACTAATTCCGTTGATCGAGAATGAAGTTACTATGTCCGAGAGACGCTTGTGTCGCACATCGACGGGCATGCTGCATTGGGTTAGAAAGTCGGTCCCAAAGACGGATGTTTGGACCTGGGCTAAAGGGAGAACCCACTTGAACTCACGTCGCAATCCGAGGTCAAGGGTGAGGAAGCGTTTGCCATATGTAGCGATGCGGGTACCGTTGGTGGCTTATAACGAATAAGAAGCGGAGTCAGGAAGCAAACTCTTATGTGGTGGCACACTAAATTCACTCCCGTATCTACGAGGAAACGCGAACCACTTGAGCGATCGGTGATGCGGAATAGGCGACTAGTACGAGGAGGGCCACCGGCAGTCGTCTTTGTTGCTGACGGGCCGGGGTGCCTAAAGGGCTGTTAGAACGCAGCTTGAAGAAACAGGGCGGCTGACACTTGCGTGCTTAGGGATCGAAAGCTTGATGATACCAGAAGCAAGGGGGACGGGAACGCGACAACGATCGTGATCGGGAACGTGGTCGATGATCGTTGATTTTGAGCCGACGTAGACGATCAGTTAAGGTATCAAATCATGTCTTCAGTTGCGGGATGGTGGAAAGTATTATGTATTAAGTATTATTCCACCAGCCACTGTGGAAGTGGCTGGTGCATAGCGGGAGATGGAGGTAGCAGGATGACTGGGGTAGGTCTCGTGAATTTCGTCAGCAATGTGAGCTGGCTGCTCCAGGCTGTGGTCATCAACGAATGCATGGGTGACACAGAATTTTCTTTGGGGATGTTTCCCAAAGCATCTTTTGTTTCTGTTGCCACATCATTAGGAATATTTTGGACGACACAAAGCCACGAGGCCTCAGCGGTGACTTTAGGTTTAAGTTAAAATTGACCGGCGGGATTACGCCAACCCTCGTATATCACCAGACCCTTTGTTCTGGTTACCCGTTCTCCGCATGTGGCACTTTTCTTGTCATGTGTCTGGCAGGATGCCTCTTGTTTTGTCCTACCTTGCTTTGTTTTTTCCGCCTACGTCAAACTCTAACGATCTGATCTCGCCCCAGCTCAATACCTTCCCCAAAAGGAAAAACGGAGTAGTAAACATGCTTTTCTACCCGTGCCTGTTTAGGGGTGACCACATCTACATAGCATAATGCCCATTGTTTATGGCACTGTCTCTTTTTCGCCCAGCCGCTGTACCCACAAACCGCACTAGTCCTACTTTTATTCTGACCGTAACATTATGATCATGCCTGACGATAGGCCACCCACCAGCTGGGAATAAACATTATTATTATTATTATTATAAGAAAAAAGGTGGCTTTAGGTGTGATGCGTCGGGTAGTGAAAACCGCCTTGACTCGGTGAATCACACCATGGGATTACGGGGATTATAAGCTGGCAAACGGATGCTGACGGTATTCTCGGTTAAAACAAATGAATCGAGGTGTGTGTCCATAATGACCGCGCAGAAGACAATTACGATGACTTAAAGGGAACAGATTAAAAATATCTAGAAAGACTCGGGCTGATCAAATTTGTAGTGGTCTGGATACCCTAAAAGGTACTTTATCAGGAGTGCGTGGCAAAGAAATAACGAATGATAACGTTCGATTGAGTATACAACAATGAAGAGGGTCAAACGGAACAAACTCACCAAGAATTGTTCTTTTTAAAATAGTTCATCGTTTGCCCAGGCTAGCGAATAAATAATGCTCCAATTATGGTTGTTTACGGATCTTCTCTTGAACAGTTCTCACATACTAAAATCCGAAGATGGTCTGAAGTGTTTTGATACCATGAAAGTCGCGAATCACAGATGCAAGCGCGAGCAAAGTTAGAAGAGGAAGTCGAAGCATGTGACTAAATTTGTTTTTGTGTATGCTTTGTACACGTGTGCGTTTTTTATAGTTTGTGCGCATTAAAAAACGTATATGCCATTGACGAAATACGTAATGTTATATTGGAATCAAAAGAAAGTTGAAAAAACACCACAGGTGTGAGCTTGAAAACCTTCTTACTCTTGCTTCACCGTGTAGTAGTTGGGTCGACGGTGAATAACCTGTAGACCAAAATTTGTTCGAACAAGGTATAGGTAATAATCAAGTGACCTCGGAAGAGACGATTCTCTAGGAGAAAGGGTTCAAGTATCCTGAGACTCATTTCATATTTAAAAGGATTTGAAGCCAGCAACCATTTTTGTAGCAGCTCACCAGACATGCCCTATGGTTGTTACGTCATTCTTGCATCCTGGCTAGACAACTTGGCTGGCGTATCTAAGAAGCGGTCTGACGTAAGGCCTACAGAGTATCTAAATTTCTTGTGCTCAATAAGGGACAAGGTGCGCCAAATCATCCGTAGGACACAACATTCCTTTTGAGCCAACTCTTATTGGTGGAGTGAGAAGGGTATATTTGGCGACAGCCTTACGCCCAAATACATTCTGCTATCTTCGTACTATCTTCTTCTGGTCCATTCTGACCATGTACGTTAAAGGCCTTCGCTGAGTCTCTTCCGAAAGACACAGAGGTGCACATTTGCCATCCAGATGTAGGTGCAAGTCCAGTAACCCCTGTTTCGTAGCGTCCATATCCATTTAGAAGCTGGCGGCGTCAAAATTTCACGATTTCAGGTCGTCCGCAAGAAACAGACTTGGATACTGTGCATGAAACCTCATCCGACGGTTATAAGCACCAGTATTCTGTTAGAAATTTTGTTTTGCTTGACTCATTTCAAAACAGCTGGAATTCAACCATCGAATGATTTTAACCTATGGCGCTTACATTCTGATGCAGCTAGATTTTATTTTACATGTTTTACAGACAGGCCAGGAAGCGGTTAGATGTATCAGGACGGTGTTGGTATTCTTGAAAGGAACTCAGCCGCCTAGTAACCGCTATTTTTCTATCTTGTGACACTGTTTTGCACTATTAGATCAGAAAACGGTATCCGGACGTGTTTGAATGCTGAGAAATTGGTATTTATTGGGGGGCTATCTACTCCTATCGGTGAAATTACTTCTATCCACATGGTTTCCTGTCCATCTGTGCCCCGCATTTTGAGGCTTACTTTTGTACCACCCAAAGGTTTATTGTTTTGTGCAAGCGGGAGGGCGTTGAGAAACTTCCAGATTGTTAGGAGTTTAGTTAGCTCCCTTCAGTTCAAAACTGCGTCCACGTAACGTATGTTTTTCTTTGAAACGGATCTTGAGGACGTGTGACCCTCATTTTGACTCCTATGTACGAAACGGCTTTCGATGTTTATTTCGATATCTCGCACATACGTTATGAGAAGCCCGTAACACTCAGGCTGTCACTTCATTTGGTCCTTGTTCTTTGTCAGTGCGTCACATTTGGACGGTAACCCATTGTGCAGCGTGCAATGGGGAATCCAAATTTGGCGTGAATATTCAAGCACTGATTGGTGGTTTGGGTGAGTTTGGTGGGTTTGGTAGCGGGTTACGTGAATGCGAATAATCTTGCTGTATTATAAGGTTCTGGATAGAGCGGTTCTGAATAAAATTGAGTAAATGGCCAATTTACTCTAACCTCATATATGTCCTGAGAAGAAAATCGCAAGGATGACTGTTACTATCAGAGGGTAGGCATGAAATGAAAAACGAGTTCAGAGCTGTATGTTAGAACACAAGAAGCGGACCTCGAAGTTAATGTATAACGTAGTGAAAGGAAGAAGGCCTTCATTGCGGAGTTGTTTATTTGAGAACACCAACTTAACAGTTACGGACTATTGAACAGGGGAGCAAAACTCTCATATGCATCTCGTTTACAAAACTGAATATCCATCTTATCCTTGAACGCGTCTTCCTGAACTTTCCTGGATATTTATTGACTGTTACTCAAATGCAAGCAACTGCTACAAAGCGACTCCACAAATTCCGTAATAGATCTTACTTTTCAAGAGACGCAAAGCGGATTTACGGGAAAACATACTACTCGCATGCCTCATCAGTAGTATCCACCGTTACAGTAGTACTTCCTATTGACGGGGTTATACAGCCATATAGTTCAAACTAATAGTGTAACTGAAATTGTTGGAAATGAGAATTGGCTACGATCATTTTATTGTTTAGTAGTTTTCAGAAGTAATAAGATGTGACAGTGCTATATTGAGAAGTAAGTCGACCATAGCCCTTCTTACGTAGTGGTTGGATTGTCTGAACCCTTTCCTATCAATAAGACTTGGTTAGTTTACTTTGTATCTGTGTGTGTCTGTATGCACATATTGTACAGGACCAACAAAACTGACAATCCACCGTTAGGTGATTGAGCCATTCACCGCTATACACTGTTTGTCTTAAGATGTTCGGTTGGTTTAGCGTCATCAGATTAATTGTTAACCAAAAGGATCTCTATTCGTGATGTTCTAGTCAATCATAGTCAACAAAATGGGATCATTTTATGAAGCGACAGAATTGCTGGAATGCAAACCAACAGCAAACCGATAAGCTTTGGCAGATTCTCCTGAAGAAACCTGAACATAAAGCTCATGGATATAAACCATCATCACTGAGCTATAAAAAGGGTCAGTATGTGGCGCAAAACTAAGTATGCTTGCCTCACTGGTCCGGACGGTTACTGAAACAGGTAGATGACCCAGTAGTGGATAACAACTCGTCAGTTCCTCCAAGTCCATTCTTAAGATCTACGTTGATAGTGAGACTTAATGGGAGGCGTTAAACAGGCAGCGAAGCCCCAGCCGGAAATGTTAAAGCTCTCTACCCAGAACATGTGATTCGAACACAAATAATTTTAATGCCAATTAAATGCACAATCTTACTTGTGTGTAGTATGAACTTGCACAGAAAATTCACCAAAAGTAACTGATGGACGTAGCACACTAATAGAATCGCAGAGGGGAACAAGTGCTTGTTGGTGTGAACAATTTTGCAAAATGACTCCCGCGAAAGTTCATGGAATGTGCTTTTAATGCAAGAGAATTTTTATTAAATTTGCAAGGTTCTGCACGATTTGTGTTCGATGGAATAGCGATCACAAATCGTCAGGCTCTGTGGTTCCGATAGCTCACAGCTCAATAGCCGTTTGACGAACAGGGTGTAAGTGAATGCTGATAGATTTTTTGCTTCTTTTATTTCAACTGGATAAACTGCGCGACGACTTCATTGGCCGGTAGCGGTAAACTTTGCACGGCCGACGAATTGTACCTAATTCTAAAATATGTTTGGCCTAACGGGAGACTCAGATACATCCCAGTTAAATCCTTCGTCCATGATATTCGCGTTTTGGTTTGATTGTTGGACAAACAACGCCAACGAGTTTCATGAATGGCAAGTGCGATGTTTATCGTGGCCGGAAGTGTCCATCGGTTGTTAAATGTTTGTTCAAAAACGTTGATTCTTGTGCCAATCATTTACCAGTGTATCGGTGACAAAGAATGCCATTATTTTGGAAAGCAAACTTTTTAATGGGAGCGAGCGGATATATGCGCTGGAGGACTGTAAAACAATGGAGAGAAAAACTGTTTTCACATCAGACACAACCACTGCCATTCCGAAACTATAGCTTCTAAATTAAAATTTATATACGTGCATACCAAACCCAGAACACCCAGTATAAACCACAGTTATCCAAAGATATTAAAAATTCATCTCATACTCATGAGATCGTCCACAGATCGTGAATGTTAGTGAGCTTTTGAAATTGTTCCCGGTAGATCTACATGTAACAAATTGGCGATAGTATCGCAAGCGACGTTCTATAACAGATTCTTTTTCCTACCTTTAGTCAGTTGCGAGTGAATATCACTAATAGTACTTGTACCGTGTACGCAATATACCACACATCAAATTGATAGATTTAACCCTTAATACAGAAGCTCATAGAAGGACAAAAGTTAGTTGATGCGGATCGGCACCCATTTTATAACATCGTTTTATGTACGACGTATCTGTCCTCTGCGTTCCTGTCTCTCACTCATACTTCCCGGTCCCATTGTAATTAACTCTGTTCAGGCAACACCATCCCTGCTTCTGTTCCAGCAGACCGCAGTGCATGCATAAGCGTTCGGTACTCCAACAAATGCCGATCGGTGGACCTTTGGACGCGATATATATATATATATATAACCATTGTAAAATGCGTAACCTCCGCTTAAAAAGCAACATTATTCATTCACTGCACATGAAATAATTAGGTGATAAACGTGGAACTGTGCAGGTATAGATTCACGGACATCGACACTAGGCGAAAAAAGTTTGATTCTATGGCGTACAGAAGTAAGTGAATTGAGACAGCGCCATCCATAATATATTAGTGGTCAATAATCAGCTCGTACTAATAGCCCCGACTTACATCACGCGGTAAGGTGTGGTAGAGTCATTTGAATAATGGATATCTCCTGCGTTGGACCTTCAATGGCTTGCAATATGGGAGATAGGCTAGGTGCCATTAGTACAAATTCAAAAGTGGACGCTCGATTTCCCTGACAGTAAACAGGACAACATTCAGCGAATTAAGTTTTGAGTCGCAATGGTCAATCGATTTCTCGTAACAGCGGAGTACCTTCGGGAAGTAACTGTCAATATACTGACGTCATCAGTCGAATAGGGCTCCATGAAGATCACACTCACCAACAACACAAAATGACGAGCATTAATATTTTCAGAATCACAAAGTCAGTTCAGAACATACTCAGCAGTTAAAACAATGGTGGTGCTCAATTCATGTGGTAGTTTATTTAAATTTATATGGGTTCTATGGTTGAAATAAACGGGGGAAGGGGCAACTTAGAACAATTAACTGGACAGAGGCTGGCCTAACAGTCAGTTGGGTGAGTAGGTCTAGCAACGGGTATAACTTTACTGAGGCAAGCTTAAATTGCTCACGGATAGCTCTGGACAGCATAATACCTAGCCACATAGTCATGTTGCTACTGATTCAGCTGTTACTCAAGCACAGCTTCGGACCGATAACCTAGGAAACTTTTTAGATGAATTTCAACGGGTTGTGTTGGGTGATTAAGTGGCCAGTTTCTGTGATAAGTGATGCGATCAAATTTTGACCGCGTCACTGGCTCTACAGTTATTCTGGCATGAGAGGTGCATGCGTATTCTCTTACAAAGTTGCTGTATTGCGCATTCAACTTATTTTGCTTTATAAAAGCAGGAAAAAGGCACCTTGGTCTCACGGTTAAAATCGAGCAGTGTTTTGCAGTTAGCCACTGGAAGCAGTTGTGTTCGAGTAGATCGAGCATTGATGCAGCGAAATGCACGCAGCAGTTAGATACAACATTTGAATAGGCAAACGAGTTGCCTTGGTCATCAATAAATGCCCGTATCACGCAATTTCACAGTGCTTTTAGGAAAGTACGTCAACATTTATAACCATATGCTCTACGCTACTCTTCTGAATTCACCGAATTAATAAAAAATACTTTAAGCTGTTTTGATAATTTATGGGTAACCTCGACGCCATGTCACATTTTAGAAACGTTTTACTCATAGGGATCATTGGTTTTATGTGCGAGTACACGGATTCATCCGGTTTGATAATCCCTATCCACAGTGTCTACTTGAAGGAATTAATTTCATGCTTGAACGCGGTCTGTTGATTGACGGGATTATAAGCATATTTTTTATCGACGATATCTAGACAATTTTTCATTCTCGTTTGAAAAGTCTCAGAAGCTGCAAACATTTCACCAATTATATTGCATCTCAGAATCACGATTTTTGGGCTTATAAAAACCAGTTACCCTGAATCACTGAAGTACTCTTATCCCAGTTGAATGAATCCTGAGGAAAATATCACATGTCAAGTTTGGCCAGTCCAATAAAATACGTTGACAGCTGTAGATTTAAGGTAGTACGTGCTCCAAGGTAGCCGTGGACTATCGCTCTTAGGGCATCACAAAATGTACGCAGGCCGTGGGTGTGACAAACATGCCTACCAAAATGTTCGTGATTCCTTTCAACAACTTTTGGGGTGTGAATTCAGTTACCACAGGTTTTGTGCAAGATCATCACACTCAAGCTACCTCTGACAGACCAAACACGTGTGGTTATACCCCAGGCTGATTCTGTCAACTGGCTAGCTTCCGATGCAGGCCAGTCACTTTCCGGCACCATTACATCAACGCACGTTATGCGCCAGTAGCACTTGTGATAAACACATCCACTGCTGCATCCTTACAGCTTCCTGGTCGTTAGGATAGGGACTCAAGTTTAATGCTAACCTGCTTGTATTGGCGCATGAATCAATAAATGGTTTCGACATAACGAACAGACATCCACAAACTCTGTTGTAAACTGCTTAAACTGTCTCGTTAGCTCCCTAGAGTTTTCTGACCTAACAATTTCCTTCAACAGACTACGTTTTGTTGATGAATATTTGTCGGTATTATCGGTTTGTGTGTGGGCCGGTACCCTTTCTAGCAGAATGAAAATGCATTCAGTTCAAAGTGTCCGTACTGACCTCGTTCAATTAAGCAGAGATAGACAGGGGTATGAATCAGGCAGGATTCCAACCGCGTTATAGTATACTCCGATTATTGCACTGAATAGACGCACATATTTTTGGTTCAAAGAAAAGTAATTTGCAGTTGGGGTTGTAAGATACTGGACTGCAGAATGCTTTACTTGAACTGCAAGAGGAATAATGGTTCTAAAGACTCCAAGAATCATGGGACGTCCATTTGAACGAATTGCTTGTACCTCCTAAACAAGATGCACCAGATACATAGGCGTAACGGCATTTTCGATACTGGAAAGAAATGGAAGAGATAAAAGAGACAAACGCGAGACATTTCTTGGGGGGTATACGCACTTTGGAAGCTTCCCTGCAATCAAATTGAAGACAAAATTGTTATATCTGACTGAGTCACCAATCCGTTATATTTGCTTGCTGTTCCCCGTCCCGGTGCCGGAAAAATAACCGCCGATAGGAACACAACGGCTTTATTACGAACAAGCGAGTGCGAGAACGAGTACGAAAATACAACAGCCTCAAGGTATTTTATTGAAGGAACACTTTCAGGAATCTGACCTTCCTGATAAAATGTCTGTTTGCATTTATCTAACTTAACTGTGGAGTGATCGTCTTCGTACAAATCCACGTTGCAAAATCCACGTCAGTGAGAAACTTACAGTGAGCTGCTATAATACCAGTTTTGACGGTTTCCAGAATTTTAGCTGACGCATTCACCAAAATTAGAAAACACCAACAAGGAGTAACATTCAACTTTCGATATGTTTTCAACTACCGTTCATGCTTGGGGTCGACGAGCATTTAACACCAGAAAAACGGTGCTGCCCTATTACCTACCCACCAGATTGACTTGATAAACATGGGGAGTAATCCTGGATTGTCCCGGCTGATGTCAGAATATGCGCCACCTTTATTCTCCTGTCGTGGATGGTATTCGTTGCCTTATAGATGGTCTGTGCAATCAAGTGCGAATCGCCCATGCAAAACCGTGAGTGAAAGCTCTTATTCAGTCAGATGTGATCTTCTTCGGAAATAGGGAGAGTTGCTTAAAAATAAAACGACCCGCACAAGCGTAATAAACCCCACCACTTTGAACCGTATTTTTGTAATGCGTACACCTGGTGGGAGTTTAAGCATCCAAGTCTAATGCTTGTGTCTTCACAATGACCGTCTAGCTGGTCTTAAACATTGCTGTTAAACATAGCGTTCTCAGTGGTCATTTACGCACATTCAGTTGCCGAATATAGCACTGCAATTTTATTACGATGGTGCCAAGTTTCGAATCCATATACTGGTTTAGATATTCGACTTAGACAGTCAACTTTCTATAAGTCAGATTTTTGGCTGATTTCGCTCCTCTGACCTGGCATTGATGCCCGTTTGAGATACGTCTATGTGACAGTTACGAAGTTCTTTTCTAACAATTTCAGAAGTACCTATCAGCCTACGTATGGATTAATTTACATTAAGCTCTTATATGTATCGAAAAGACTTATTACTCTTTTTAAGGTTAGGAATGTATGCTGGATAACCTTATAGGGCACCGGAAAAGAACCGCACGGGACGACTTAGAGATGGCGACTTCCAGTAATGCTAAAAAAACAAGAAGGATAACGCCATGTGGTCTGCAGAATGGTTTAGAAATAAGAATTAATTAAATATAAACTGGAATTCGGAGGGCTTGGCTAAAACGGCATATCTGTGAAGTTTCAAGTAGGGAGAACAATGCACTCTCATGTTAATTTTGATTCACTGGCAGCAGTTCCACAAGCGAACATGATGTGATCGTAATACCGTTTACAACGCCTTCAAAAAATGGCGGAAGATCCGGAAGTAGAGAATAGTGTTACAACTGAGCACCCACCCGTTCGTCATGGGAAATGCATATATAATTTTACAGGACTAGCTGTACCACTGATCGGCAACTGCAATGGGGGCATATTCTTCAAAGTATTCTTTCACACTTATTTTTGCTAGTAACTTAACAGTTTGGAACCACTAGTACCCAACTGAGCAACATTGCTTTATACCTGTCTTTGCTATCTTATTAGGAGTTACTATCTGAAGTAATTGCAAAAAGCACTGTAATGTATCGTCAAAGTTGGCGGACAGTACCAAACGACTCATCATGAGAATCGGAGAAAGCGAGGTGCTCTCGAACATATATTATGCTCAGAAAATTTGGTTGAGCGGAGTTTACATGATGTGACAGATGTTGGTGGCGAGCGGCAAATGACTTCAAACTAATTAATGGTATTTTCAATGTAAGGGTAGCTTGTTCGAGAAGAACTTGGAAATCATCTCAGGTAGTTGGTTAGAAGGACACTGGTCAAGGACACTGGCCCAATAAGCCTATCAGATAACTTCCATCGACTGAAGTTCGACATTATGAAACATGAACATCGAACACCTGTTAACTGCAAGTCAGTGGACGTGGCGTAGACGGAAGAACTCTTCCATTATTGTCAGGAAGCCAAAGGTTCGTTTCAGTCTAAACAACTTATATTTAACAATCAACGGTAAATCCGCAAAGTTGGATTTTACAAAGAAGTTCAGTCTACCTTGTGAGAGGTCAGTCAAGCATTCAGTCAACAAGACTTAACTTTTTATGTTTACAAAGCATAACCGAAATTCAGTCGCTCGCATTTAAATCTTGCGCATGTTCTCCATGATGTATATTATTCTGGTGAACAATCTTGTATCCCGAATTCCGTAAATTTCCAGACAGACAGTAATCAATCACATCGTTGTGTACTCACGTAAACTTAGCTAAAGTTCTTGCAGTGTTTCAAACTGGTTATTATGGACACCTTTTGGCACGTTCTTAGGATTGCTCGATAAATCCACGTCTAGCTGACGAATTTGTCTTATTTCTGATGGAAATCAGTCTGACAGCTTTTAATGATGAATCTGGCTTTCTGATATGTAATGCCAGGAGATTTCTACGTAACAGCTGCGCTGTCAGGCAATCAAAGCATTATACCAATGATTTAGTAGTCTGCGGTATAAAACTACCGGGAAGTAAGCCGGCACGAAACAATGCACTGAGGAGAGAATAACCGCAAGTGCCAAGGAAGTTTTGTCATAGAATACAGCGAGTATGTGTACCATATCCAGTTGAGGGAGAGTACCAAGCACGAAGAATTCAGCTGGGAGGGTCTCCTGTTAAAATCAAATTAGTTGAAACTGGGTGTAGTTCGCGAGGTGTTTGAGTTTTCTCTGCGTGAATTTCGTTGTTTTCAGTCCTGACCTTCATTTTAGTCTGAAAGCCGGTGAGCATAGAAATGCGTGCGAAATCTGGTGATAGTAACGTAAGCCCCATTTGAGAAGTCAGGTATGGCCTTTTAGGCAACCGAAAGGTGACGTTCAGAAGCAGTTTGCTATCGAAGCCTATAGTGCACACAGGGCTCCGTTCGGTTTACAAGTTGGATGCATGTCGTGCTAGTCGGTTGCATTGTAGGTTAGGTTTCTATGATATCCCAATGCCAGTAATGACGAATCAATCTGTCAGACAGCGAATACTATCTTTGTACGGATCTTTGAATTGAGACAACGCCGAAAAATCATCTCTGGTAGTCTGGTCACTGACATCGTTGAGTTATTGACCAATTGGCTTTTCACAGCGGGTACAGCCATAAGTTTAATACTAAAAATTGCATGGAAAGCGCTCATCAGCTGGTGTCACATAAAGGTAAGTCACTCGTTTGAGCGAGACTTGGAGAGATTTTCAGCTCTGTGCGTTGTCTGGCTTGATTACTTCAAGCTTGTCGGGCTAGTCAATGCGTACTCTAGAAGTACTATTCACTAAACTTGCGCCTTACTTGTTAAAACTGGTTTATTATGCATTCATGCGATTTACCGAGCTGCACGTACAGTTCAGTGCTACTTTAACCTCGAAAATGTTTGTGGGAAACTTGTGCTCGAAAATAGCACATATGGACCAGCTTCTAAATTAGATTTTCTTTATTTCCAAAGTAACTTTCGTGGACACCAAACAGCGCGCAAATTTCTGTTCCAAGAGCGTGTGCCACTTACTTCCATACGTGTCTGCCGTTTCTGTCACAGTGTGCAATCAGAATAATCGCTCTATCTTATTCTCGACGAGACTGTAAAAGGGAAGTTTCGTTGGCCTTTGAAATAGAAAAACGCCGGGAAGCCGGCGTCTTGATTTCTGTATTCAAATATTGCAATATATGGTAAGTCAGTGGCTACGAAATTTGTGATAATCGAGCGACAGACACAGACCAGATGAGTGCTGCTGATCTATAAAAATAAACTTGTCTTTATAGGTAGAACATCCAGTGCTCATCGTTTTGGTTGGGTAATGGGATCACCCACAGTCTCTAGGTTTCCAACTTCCGGTTTACAGTAGCTCAAAGGACGGATAAACACAGCTTCAATGCCCTAATCCATACATGGTCACAGTACACTCTGCACCGTGTTGGTTTGCTTAAACTTCACGATAAGAAAGTATCGCAAAAGTGCATGGAGAGGGCACGATAACAGTGCGTGTAACAACTTGATTTGCTACAATCGACTGCAAAATAAGTACGAAACATACGGTAGATAGATGGTTTATTCCAATGTGTGGATTGTCTTGATCGGGGGGGGGGGGGGGGGGGGGGGGGGGGGGGGGGGGGGGGGGGGGGGGGGGGGGGGGGGGGGGGGGGGGGGGGGGGGGGGGGGGGGGGGGGGGGGGGGGGGGGGGGGGGGGGGGGGGGGGGGGGGGGGGGGGGGGGGGGGGGGGGGGGGGGGGGGGGGGGGGGGGGGGGGGGGGGGGGGGGGGGGGGGGGGGGGGGGGGGGGGGGGGGGGGGGGGGGGGGGGGGGGGGGGGGGGGGGGGGGGGGGTGAGGGGGTCGCAGCAGAGGGGGTCGCAGCAGCCTTTCACTGAAAACGTTTGGTGAACTGCCTAAATAAGTCCAGATTTGCGTACAGACATGCCATCTACCTCTGTATATACGCTGATGACCAAGAACCCTATGGCGAATTGTTCATGTCATGGGCAGCTGTGACTGCGCCGAACCTTCAAAACCATGTGTCCCCAGTTTTCCAATCTTCAAATTCGCACGTGGCACTCTCATATCAACGTTCATATCTGGGTATTTGTGTGCGAGGTTTCTTCTTCTAACCTCCACAAGTCTCGCTGTCATACTTTTTATGCGCATGTGGACTGGCGCTTCTTCATTTGTCTATCAGGGTAAACATTAACCCAGTTTTGGGAAGTAGGGGTTTGCCATTTTAATCATAGGTGTTTGTGGGATTTGTAGAATACACGCTCATATCACTCTCCTTTGAACAGTCGTCCTCCTGTTCTGGCGCAATTATCCTACGATTACGCACAAAAATTGTGCTAGTACGCTTTAGCGTGCTTTGGTTTGCTCAGCAGAAGACTGCAAGCTGACCAATACAACACTCTAGCAAGACAGAATTGGAACCAGCACTGTTGTGATACAAGCTAAGGATGAAAGTTTGCAACGCTGCATAGTATACAGGATACTATGGATGAAAACGTGACCAATGTGCATATGTAACTGTTTTCTTTGAAGTGATTGAGCAGGAAGAAGACAAATGTTGTGTTATTAATTGCTTTACTGAGAATCTCATTACCCCCCAATGTTCACACTCTTCCTGTGAAACCATTTACGAGGGAAGCAAGATAGTGCAAACCTCATTCATTTTGATACAACTGCCTAAGTTGTGCAACATTTCTTGGGTTCACCTACAAAACTACAGTGAATGTCAAGCAGAAAGTGGAAACAAAAGCAATAAACACCAGTTGCACAAAGGTTATTTGGGTAGGCTAATTTTTGGCCTTATCATCGGACGTACAGGCTTGCCCTAGATATCCAGGTCTCAAAAAGCATATGGTACTTTTTGAAGGGTTTCATTTTATGGAATCGTTGTTTCCCAGCATTGTCATTCAAATGCACCTTATGCTACTATGAAGTTTCATACCTTTAAGCATGCAGGTTGTGCGACTGTTTGGAAGCCGTCATCACTCAGATCTACGTGACAGTCGCTTTGCGCTTGCACTCTGGGTCAGAATGAACAAAAAGAACATAGGTTCTTCAAGTGAAATTCGCCAGTGTAGAAGTGAGATTTATATTTGGGACTTCAGAGACTTAAGTCCAACGTTCATTCAGTTATATCCGAGCGCCGCATTCACGGAGATCTAGCATCGGGATGCTTTGTACTGTCAGCCTTGCATATTCCCTCGTTTATGTTTACTATAACGTCCCATCCACCACGTTGATAGGAACATCAAAAGCTTCATGAGCAAGCCAAGCGGGGTGTGATAGTGGCGTGGCTCATGACCAAAAATAACGCACTTGAAACAGCACCTACTTGCTCCATACTCTCGTTGTAAATGAAATCGATTGTAATTTTCCCAATCTAGCCAGACTCAGTTCAACGGAATTCCGTGACGCACAGACACCAACTTGTAAGTGAAGTGTGCTTGAGTTTAAACCATAAAGTGGCTGCGAAGTCGGATGCCATTTGTCTAGAAAAAGGAATGCAGGGTAGAAAAGATGTTGGTCGTGTGCATTATTGTCCACCCGTACAACTCGCTCCCTCATCTTACTAGATTCCTCTCAGTTGACAGAAGCCCGACACCACACAGAAGGCTTGTCCCATTCTGTCCTGGAACCGCAAGACGCTGGAACTCTCTTACTTTTTATTTATTCCCATCTTGCAGTTTTCAATTATTCACGACATAATTTAGCCTTTATTATCCTAGTTCACCATGACTGTGCATTGTACACGTGATTTCTCGTTCCTACTGAGTCCACTAAATTCAGGCACCTTTGCAGGGAACTTCGACCTAAGGCCCTTCCTTTTCCTGCAATCCACCACGCCGCATGCACTGCTGGTGGGCTATAATTAGAGCGAAACTCGAGTCCAGTGCTTCCCCCTTTGGTGTGGACTCACCAGAATAATCAAGTAAGGACAGGAGGACGACTCTTCAAGCAAGAGTGATGTGAGGCAATGTTATGGAATATAGGTAGCTCGGGTGCGCCAATTGACTGTTGGTCTGTTCGCCGAGCTTGGCAGTTGGATTGCAAACGTTTCATCACCAATCGAGGTGACATTATTAGTGCGGGGTTGATGATGATGTCACCTCAATTGGTGATGAAACTTTTGCAATCCAACTGCCAAGCTCGGCGAACAGACCAATAATCAATCAGAGTGATGTGAATATGAACAATGCATATTCCACAAACCCCACAACAGATTAGAACAGTGAAATATGTGCACATTTTTCACCAATATTCCGCCTCTTGTTTTAATCGCACACTGTGGATTGTCTTTAGCTGATGCACCACCAGGACCATTGTTGATGCGATTGAATTTGCTCTATCCTAAGGAACTTGAGGTGCACTGGATTATTTTGTCAGTGTAGGGGCTGCTCTTACTAACGACTTGGATATTCTCATACACCGAAAGTATAATTGCCTCGACATTCTCAATTTTAACCTGAAACTAGCTGTACATCCTTGTGGACAAAGGCAATCCAAATAAGAGGGTAGTACTGATAGCTAACGTGAAGTAACATATGTGTCACTTTGACTAAGTGCATAGATCTGGCTACCTACAACTAGTTTTATATTACACCCTGTATTGGATATTACTTGACCTCAAGATAGTTCCCCCATTCACTTGCTCACTTCGTTTATGTGCGTGTGAACGTGCGCAGCTGACCTGCTTACCCATGCGCGTTCGTGTCCCTTTTTTTTTATCTCCCTTGGCTTGTTTTCTTATGAGTTCTGTGTGATCGTACCGCCAATGAGAATCCCGAGACCGTAGTCGGAAGGGACAACAGCAACCCACACTACTGAGCCAACACTCCGCCCGCCGGTGTTTGGTGTACCGACGCTGACACCACACTCTCCCGGTCAGTGACAGACTAGTGCACTAGTTGACACTACGAACGTGGACAATTGAGGTTTGTTGCTTGCCCTTGTATAAATAGTTCCGTAGAATTTCAAACTCAATTCTTCCTTTTGATATTTGAAACTGACGAAGCTACGCGTGACTCAAATTTCCGTCTCGGGAACTTCAGCACCTTGCTTGTTGTGGCTGGTCTGTCAATCTTCATCTTCGTCCCAAGAGTCATTTCAGGTTATACTAATTTCGTCTGCATGAAATCATGCTGCGAATTGCGTAAAACCTTAAAATCCAGTCTACGTCATCGAAATAGGGCAAAATTAGGCGTTTCTTTTAATTTTTTGTTCAGGTGGTATAAAAGGATTTCAACAAACTTGGTACACGACTTTCAGTGCAAATTCGCTTTCAAAGTTCTGATCATCTTCAGTGGATATTTCATTTAGGTGGGTTTTAGCTTAAGCCAAAACGCTGCATTTGAAGAGCATTCAGTTTATTCTGACAAACAATTAATTATCTGAACATGGACAAGAACCCGGATGTGGATATAGAAATGCGGCAAGGGCGGATTTCCGTAAGTTCATGCATGGCATGACACACTTGAAGTTCTCCTATAGGTGGTCGTTGAAATCAAGGACTTCGTAGCTTCCTACAAGCTGTGTGGCAGTAAAACTTTTTGAAACTGAATGTTTGAAAGGCAACCCGTTTTTACAGGTTATGATTTTCGTTACAAAATCATAGAGTGCACGCTGTGAATATGGATATGTGAACGCAGATCTTCACTGAAAACCTGTTCCCAAGGGCGACAGTTTTTCAACGCCAATAAAACGCAGTTGCGTTCCTGACGTGGGAAAGTTATTTGTCGCCATTTTCCGATTTTTTCTACTGCCTCACGTGTGTTCAGTATGGTCTGTGTTACGGTCTATCGTTGTTTTTTTTTCTTGCTGTGCAATTCTCAGTCCAGTTTCCATCTCCGTCCTACGTGAGAGTATTTTTTCTACGCTGTGAGATAGCCACCGTCTCAGGACATTTCCTGGTTTATGAATATGACAGACTTGCCTCACTGCCATCTTTTGTGTTTTGACTGATCTACTCTTCCAGATTTCTTGTTACTGCAGCCTATTGCCAAAACGTTTGCTTAGTTGGGAGATTTTCGCCCGAATCCAATATGGAATGAAGGAAAAAGAAAAACATTTTCTGTTATTTGCTGTTGTCAATAAAATGCAAACTCTTGTGTATCAAGTAATGCCACCTTTCTGAACTAATGAACTGTCTAAACTTATTTTAGTTCTACAATTTCGGCCATACGTATGCAAATTTCCCAGCGGCCACCTCCGAATACACGCGGGCTGTTACAACGGATAGTTAGGAAATTCACATCTGGTGGAATAAAAAGTTAAATTGCAGTCGTGATTTATACATCATGAGAAAATGTCCAAACCGTTTTGGACTGATGTCTTCACACTTCTATTGATTGGGTCTAGCAGAACAACTTCAGTTTTCGGATCTTCTGGAATCTGAAAGTGAATCCGAATCAAAGCAACGAATTCTGATAATTATGCGGACCAATGGCCGAGCAGGTTCCCGAAAGTACAGGAAAATCTGTCACTGCAACACGCTGACGCATACTTAGCTTTGCTGAGTAAATAAAGGCTTCAGTTTTCAGCTCGCGCTTTGTCTTGTGTCAAATCTGTTAGGTGTTCAATTTGTTTAAGCCGCTGGAGGTTGACTTACAGAATACTGGTCAACAAAGGCTCAAGTATAACACTTCCAAATAAGCGCTAGAAATCCCCAAATACACGCATCATGTTCTTCGATAGCTAAATCCCCACCGTCACACAAGAATTTAAAACCACATTCCTAATGGTATCCTCAAGCAGAAAGAAGAGCCAAACGATGGTGAACCGGAAGCATTTGCCGGGTACTACGCTTTTATGTGCACTGGAAGACGACCTCGGGTTCTTCTTGATATGCTAGGCCGTCTAACCAAACAGAGCTCCAAAGTTAACGGTTAATCAGTTGACAGGTAATCCATATCCAACAGACTCATCCGGGCCACCGATAGTTGGATAAATTTCTAGACTCTAAAGTTAGTGAATGGGCCAGCGTCGTTCAAACAAGGTGTGGTTTCAAATTTGGCACAAAAGGTTAGTGAACATTTTTGTTAATGGATGCAAAGTTTTTCACAAACTTTAAAAAAGAGGAGAAGCCCAACATCGGTCAAAGGCAACAGAGACAAACTCAGTGATTAGAACTTCCAGCAAACAGAGGAAATTCTGGATTAATAGATACAGCTTGTTTGATCAAGGCTTTGACCGCAAGACAGGACATCGACTTGAGCACCGGATAAGTTAGCAGGGTTTTAACTAAGTATCTCACCAGTGTTTACTAACGCAGTTGAACTTCTACGGTACGCTGGGCAAAGCTCTACACTGAATACAGACCTCTGTATTTGGTTCCTGACATACGTGTTGGGGACATATCGATACAAAAGACCTTCCAGGGTGGTATTCTGCAAGAGTCAGACCTCGGTTCATCACTACTCTAGTCTCCATACCTGAACGATGCAGACAACTCCAAATTATGAGGAGAATCTCTCAGTGATGACCATCAGATACTTCTGTGGGACGATATGTAATTGGTGCGGTAGTAATACACATAGAAAATATTTTGTAATGTAGAAGCAGGGGCATACACACTTGTATAAAGGTCTTAAAATGTGACAGAAAGTCAGTCATATAATAACAAGTTGAAATACACCTGGTGGTAGTGATACTGAACACCCTAAAGCCAGCAGCCCATACCAACTCAGTTTGTGCATTGGCCAAAAGCGCCCATGTATCCGATTCGTTCAGTCGGCTTAGTCTGACAGCCTTCAAATTTCTTGACACCAAACATTTGTAACCACTTCTAGAATGCGGTCGATTTGCAGCTGATCATTCTACTTCAAGGAAACCGTAGTAAAACCTCATCCGCTTCTCCAAGTGGATTTTCTTGAAATTCAGTTGATTTTCGTCGATTCGATACAGGATACTGATGGATAAATCATGCTAACTTTGTTTTGACAAACTGATCATCTTAAGTCCTGCGAAATTATGTACAAGTAATCAGCAGGATAGCGCAGAAAACGTTGACCACAAAGATGTGAGCTTTATAACCAGGCTTCAGCGATTGCTGTTGTCAGCTTAATGAGATTTAAGGAATTTCAATACGGTTTTTGACCAATAAGTGAAGCCGGTATTTCCTAAACATCACTGTACAGCTTTTTCGGGAGTAATCAGCAGCGTACATTTCCCGAAACTCTAGGGACCCCATCAGCTAGTAAGTTGTACACTTTACCGTTTGGTCCAGAGCAGCTACACGCATCTGCAGGTCTTATTGTTTACTCACCCAGAATTTTGAATGGATATTTGGTAATTTCCGACGCGAAGTGTGATCTGTTCAAATCCGAAGCACTGCATAACTCGAAACTATTCTTGCATTACTACTGAGAGCCTGTATCATACCAGTGTTGCAGACAGAGCAAGCAGTAAAGTCGAAGCTCTGTCATAAAGTACACAGATATAATTAAATCATTTGGACCCAAAGAAGCCAACTACGGTACAATGTCTTGGCCTCCCTAATTAGTAACAACGTCAGCAAACTACATTGACGAAAAATGTGTATAGGATTGTAGAAGAGGAGTTTCAGATGACGGGGTTCACTCGGAACGCTTACGTTAAAATATGTGCAGATACAATTGGCTTCAATTATCCGACCATAGTCTTCTAGGTACCAATGTCAGATAGGAAGAAATTTTGAAATAAACATGACGGTTGGTCTTACTGGTAAGGAAGGTTAGTGCATCTATGCCAGATTCGAAGGTAAACATCTGCAAGTGTCTATCGTCATGTGTCCTTGTAGAAGTGACTAACCATGCCAAAGATGCCTGGACGGTTCATCTCCTCGAACAAAGACCCTTCCAATGCGACAGAAGGGTGAAAAACTTCTATACGTATTAGATAAATCTTTTCATATTTATGTAGGATGACCCGCCGCTTAAATTGTCTATTACATAAACTTATAAACAGTCATATTCACACTCTAAAAAAAGTGCACAACATGGTGATCTTCTAGATTTGATTCTTATGTGACTCTATTCCGTGATTTATTAGTGTCATAATTTTGAACTTAGTTGTATCAAGCGTCCACAGGCTTGGCACCCACTTGATGGTAACTTTGAAAGTACGATGAAGTTGATGGAAATCGGTGAGAATTACAGAAAAAGATTACAAAGAAAACCAGCCCTCTTGTGGATGGGTGCATTGATGACTAACCAAAAACGTTAATAAGAAATAAATTCTGGAAACTCACCACGATTTTATCCAGGTTGCCTACCCGTTCAAAAGAATCCTTCAAACAATGTGGAGATAGTTTACTTTTGCGTACCAAGTAGATGTTGTAGAGCGAGTGAGCCAGAGACCAATCCAAAAATTTATGCGGTCAATGATCGCATTGTTCTAGGTACACGCTACTAGCTCATAAACCACAGGCTAGCAAAGGCTTTATTCCTCGGGGAAGGTTGCCTATGCAGCCCGGATCGAAAATGGGAAGAAGAGCAATTTTTATGTACATGCATAATTCAATCAGTCAGTGTTGAACATCGTGTCATTCATGAAGCTCTCACATTGTACTTCCACAAGTGAGGGGAATAGAAGAAATATTAACATGTAACATGTCTTCGGTCAATTCTAATGAGACAATAACAAGGACAATATTTTATACGTCGCAAAATATACGGTCCGCGTTGCGTTAGCCTTAACGTTAACATAAATGCTGGGTTGCGATCATTCTAGATCTGAGGTGGATGTCCGTTTTATGTCACCAAATAAATTCTGATACTAGGGTGACAAACACCACATGGAATCTTGGGTCAAAATTGTATCCATCGAGTTTTTACGTCTGTGCATATGCGGAACAAAAGTGCGGGAACAGTTGGCTTAGCTCAAAAGGAGCGCAGGGAAGCTCTGTTCCTAAACGTGGCTATTATTTTGTTTCGGTATGGCTGACTACCGTTACTTCTGGTAAAGCAGCCAATTCATGTGGCACTGAGCATCATTAACTCACAAAATCGGTATTCATCCATCCTGGAGAATACCACATTTAGGTACGCGTACTGACATTCTGACAGTGAATTTCAAGGCGATCATATCATTCAAGCAAGCTATGGCAGGCTGTAATCCAGTGAGCTTACCACGCATTACCTGCTAAGATAGTGCAGCAGCCCACTTACTCTAAAAGTTAACAGGATCACTAAGTTTATAGAATCATTATCTTGCAAATATAAACTCCCAATCGGTTAGTTTAAGCATGATGTCTGCACCAGAAAGGCACACAGGACAAAACTGTTCTGTTTTTCATGACTTTTGTCAAACAATTAATTTTGAAACTTAGCATTCTCATGTGAAAGTTACAGCCAGTTACTGTGGTTTGAGTCTTGAGTTCATTGTTTCTCAATCAAAGGGGGTCATTGACTCATTTTGCTGATTATTTTACTCTGTAACTGGAGCTAGTGTCCCACTTAATTGCGACTTAGTTTCTTGCTGAATTCCTATACAATTCTCTGTTCCTACTGTGATAAATATTGATAGGGGAACGGTACTGGATACTGGTGCGGATTAAACTAACAAAAGTTTTGATGGTGCATCTATTTTAATCATTTTCTTGTAAACAAAAGGGTGTGATTGTAAACCACTTGTATGCCAAACAGTCCGACAAATTTCGTGTGCCTAATGTGTGCTTCGTCTTCGTAGTAAACAAGATACGGGATTTCGAGACAACCAGAACACTCTTAGGAATTTTCACGTAGCTATGGTGGACGCTAGAATTCATGTGATGGTTTATGTCTGGAGGTTTTCATATGATTTCAGCCAAAACTCATTCATAATCTAGATATCAATCGTAATCCTTTTTATTGAGCTTAAAATGCGAGTTCAAAACACAGTGACTTAAATTCGTGTATATTTCGTTGCTGTCAACTTCATTTAGAGAGATCTTTACCCATTCTTTCTGCGTGGTATAATTTTTCAAGGGCTTTGAAATAGTTACATCTGTATACAATAAATCGATGTCGGAAATACCAAGCGGTTTACTCAAAGCGAATCAAATAAATATCGGGGGAAACACAAATTCCAAGTATGCGTGGAAGGAATTTTGGTTAGTTGTTTCGGCATGTCATTTTATGTGGTGGTCTTCAAACATACGTGTTATGAAATTTTGAGAGTTCGTAAAATGCGGCTGAATGGTCTTGATGAGAATGCAACAGATACCAGTCATCACCTTAATGGAGTCGTTTAACAAAGTTGCAGATATCTATCAACTCCTATTAAGTAACGCACCACCACCGTATGGATAGGGTATTTGCAAGGCTGAATACTGCCCAACCTGTGGCTAATCGGTCGTATTTTGTGTGTGAGCTTATACATTTCAACTTGTAGCGAAAATCTTATTCATCTGCACTAATTTACCGAAAATGTTTCCTTCGATTGGTTCAGTATTCTGAGCTTGCGGCCCGTTGGACGTTAGCATCGTAGTAAAAAATACTCGTATCAATTTGGTATCCATTGTTAAATATTTTAGGACCTGCTCTTAGCATGTGGAATTATATATCGTGTGTTTGATGATGTAATATTTAAACTCTGTTTCATCAGCAAACGTTATTCTTCAATTCGTAGTTTGCAGACAAATTAACTACGTTGTGCCACCTAGTACACGATTAAATTTCCTCTTTGCTATTAACTGCAGACTCATGGGCTTCCGTTCTTGCCGTCTTGATCTTGGATGGACTAAAACTCCACAGATTTGTTTCCCACCGCTATGGAGTCAACAAACGGGAGTATAGCTTGAAGCTCATGGTTCAGTCGGTGATTGTAAAGGCATGTTTAGCATTCCGAAATTACAGAATTCAGCTTCACAAAAGCATCTCAAAGTTAAATGAGTAAGTTAAATAGTTGGCTGAGTTTCAGAGTGCACACACAACAAATCAATGTGAAATATTGCAATGGCGAGCCAGACCAGTGTTGGTTATTGGCTAGAATAATATTAGTGTATAAATACGTCTTAAGATCAATGGGTTAAATGAAAAGATATCATGAATTTGAGTGAGAATTTGTAGACTTTTTTTCGGTTTCCGAACACCACGTCTGATGCGTCCTCCCATTTGTGAGTTGACGTCAGAAATTCCCGAACGAAAAGTGTAGAGTTTACTAGTGTAGAGTTTACGAGATCACAACGTTTTGTCAACTAAAGTCCTCGGGGGACGCTAACTGAAAACATCTAGCGAAAACAAAATATTGCCTTCGGTTTAAGAGAGAGGTACCGGCCAAGAGGTGATCTTCTTGAGGATCCTTTCCAGTACTGGCCAACAGACGGCTTCCGCAAGTAAAAATGTAATCAACATAAACGTCAGAGCCTCACCTAAGTGCCCGTCGATACAGATGATGAAAATTAAGATGAAAATTGAGCCAGACAGTTATGTGTGGCTAATATAAAAAAAAACCAACAGCACAAAGCCTCCTAGGAACATCCCGAATGAGTCATATCACATTAGTTAAGCATGTCGAAGATACAAATCTGGCTTCTAGTAACTGCAGAAATTACTCGGATAAACGTCACTTTGTGTGAGTAGCGGATTATATCAATTACCACATCACATCATTCACTCTGTCCACCGAAACTTCTAAGTATTCAGTTGGAAAGAAACACTGCTTTTAACAACGTTGATTCGCTACTCAAACCAAGATTTTAAATGACATTTTAGTTTTCGCTTCAAAAATGCACTATCGCCATCTTTCATAGTTCACTAAACAAGATCGCTAAAAAGCCCAAACAACATAGGTGAACAAGGTGTGCACGAGAGACAATGAAATGCATCTTCACTGAACACGTCAGACAGAATCTTCGAATATCGACGAGTAACATAAGAATAGAAAGTTTCTAGAGATTGTTCTCGTAGACAAAGAGACCATGAATAGCAAAAGAGATGAAGGTATTAGCAACATTTTTCCGACCATGTTTATTCACCCCTTTTCAGGAAAAAGAAAGTACAGATTTTTCAACATTGAATAGGTCCTTCAAAGTTTCAACTATATCAGTATGTGTGCGGGGATAAGTTGACGACACAATGTCCCGAAGGTGATGAGATTTACAGCGTTTGTGTTAAAGTAAAACTACAAATGAATTATTTTCACCTTCACCAAAGTGAAGTAAAACAAACGGGTGACCACTAAGGTTGGGTAACTTACTTTCACAGCGGGATAGCATTGATTTTTTCCTCGAAGCACAAGTAGAAGACGTGCTTTGGCATGTTAGCAATTGTTTCTTCCCTATTAGTAGAAATAAAGCAAATGAGATGAATACCTTCAATAATGGAATTACTGTTGAACGGACAAACTGATTGACCTCTAGTGGTTATCTGACCAGTATATGATAATCATCGCTTGATTCAAAATGTTATGTGAACACGGAGGTATTCGGTAAGATAAGGTTAACAATGCATCACTGATCGCCTAAATTTTAGAACTGGTATTGCGGAAAAATTCTAAAGGAGTCCGCGGAGTCAGAATTGTGACATGTGTCCAAGCGATAGCTGTCAAAGGGAGGCTGGATCTTACCGCAGTGTGACGGCTCTTCCACCTCCGTGAGTGATTGGACTGTGGTGGGGATGTTTCATGTGACACTCTTATAGACTGTTGTACCAGGCTGATTCTTGAGAAGAGGTTGAAGTGAGAGTTTTTTGTACCTCCAGGCTAGGAGATTCAGTGCTTGTATTGGATTGTTATTTAAAAGTTGACTTAGGTCACTGCTTTTACCGGTGTTGAATCGCTGACGGACTTTTCAGCAAAAGTTGAGAACCCGAGTCTTGTTTCTGTCTAGGTTTTGGCGCTTTGAAAGCAGCTCAGTCCGAATAATAGTAGTTTATGTCTACTTCGGTCGTTGGTTGGTATCATCAGTTGGATGGTTTTGCTTGCTGAATACAATACAGCGAGTAAAAGAGAATAGGTTATCACTGGCTCCTCTCATCATCCCTCATGTCCTACCACCAGCCCCACATTCATGAATTACCCCTTTCCGTATCCCAGCCATAGGTAGACCATTCTTGTACCCAAAACATGACCAATAGCATGCTGTCACCACAACTGCTACTTTCTGCTCCCCTGCTCTGATTACAGCCCTTACTACTGCGTCACAAGGGAATACGTAAGCAAGCTTCTCTAACGCGAATCTGTATTATATTAACATTGGATATTTTTGGAGCTCATGGAAATCAAGTACACAGTCCGAGTCAATCTTACGGAGCCTATTCTATCCACTTCCTGCGCAACTCAAACGAGTCTGTAGCCAATTTGATACGGCGGGTTGCTTAGGCGTTAGCACAGGCTTCAGTTTCCGAGCTAAGAACTACTTATCCGACTGGAGTTTCTAAAACAAACGCGTATGAGCTGTTAGCCTGTCATCTAAGTAAATCACATACAGTAGTCGAAAAGAAGTTCGTTTTCTACTTATATTTTTCGCATGTGCATCAAAAAATTGCAGCACTGATCCAAACAAATGTACTTTTATCTGGGACAATTAACTATCCTAGGTAGCATAAGATGTTCTGTTATCCTTCTTGTAGCTGTAGTTCTCAATATCCATGTCGGACGTCGCACATGGTGACACATTTGACTAAGGAGTCTGTTGAGCTTGACATCAGATTGCAGAGATAATGATAGTAATCTCTTAGAGCTTTATTGTAATCACCTGTGTTTTCTCAATGGTACCTGGACTTAGGTTTCGCCTTAGCAGGCGAGGATGCCCGCCTCGGACCAACTATCTAGTTATTAGCTGCTCTGTTCTTAACTTTCACTCTTTGACGTTCTCGCTCACGTCGACTGCTTTTGTACTTTCGTCGGTTGTAAAATTTGATGGGCTTTTTCGGGAAAAACTCGGGTACAAACTCCCCACGTAGTCGTAAAATGAATGTTATGCCCATAAGTTAAACACACAAGTTAAACAAGGCTGTCCAAGGATGTCAAGCTGGAGTCATTCACATTGCCAACCGGCAAACCGTTGCCGGACGGTTTATTATTTTTATTACGAGTTCAAATGTCTCCGGATAATCATGAGATGTGCACTGTTGATGATACTCAATAAGAATGAATGGGCTTTACCCAGCCTATTGATTTTTAATTGTAGAAGGGTTTTGTCAGGAAGGTCAGATTCCTGAAGATCATCCCAGAGTACATGAAACCTACTGAGACCCCCAAACTGCACCATAAGCCGATCAGACAGCTTTGGATCGAGGTCGGAGAGTGTCCTTCAAAATAAAGCGCGAGACGGTTTTGGATAAAAGTCAGACAATGAGAGACAGCCTTGGGTCAAAACCAGACAAGGACCGAGGCGCGAGGTCGCACTCGCCTGTAAGCAAAGCCAGAGTACCTGAAACCTACTGAGACCCCCAAACTGCACCATAAGCCGATCAGACAGCTTTGGATCGAGGTCGGAGAGTGTCCTTCAAAATAAAGCGCGAGACGGTTTTGGATAAAAGTCAGACAATGAGAGACAGCCTTGGGTCAAAACCAGACAAGGACCGAGGCGCGAGGTCGCACTCGCCTGTAAGCAAAGCGTTCCTCGTCGGCGGGTCTTTTTCCAGCACTAGGAAGTAGAGCGGGGACAGTAGTCAGATATAACAGGTTACACTTACAGGACGAAATGTCCACTAGAAGATTCAAAATCTAGTTATCCTTCCAACGAGCTGATATAATGAATTAGAACCTGCCTGTTTGGACAACTTCACTAGTGATCAGGCCGAAACCGGCACCGTCAAGCGTATGACAGAAATCCCGCCATATGCTTTTCTGAACGCCTGCCAATAAGCAATGTGTTCCACAAAATCACTATTGCTTTACGACGTACGAATTTGGATTCTAAGTCAGCCGGAATGTTGTTAGATGTCAGATTAAGCACACATAGTTGGCGAAAGAAGAAATCTGGGGGTTGAAAAGGCTTAGGAAATAAAGTAACCTAGTGCAGTTGGGCCTGGTCGCGAATTATTTCACCCGTAAACAAAACGTGTAGTAAACCTCAATGTTTGCGACTGAACATATTGTCGGAAGTTTGGTTTACATCCGACCTGCGCCCTGAACACGGCTGAATATCTTCAACACTAGCTTAGTGGGCCGGACTGTTTTGTACACACATTTTATTCAGCCTAATCAACTCAGGTCATGGTCTGTGGGTTTTTAGCCTTAACTTCTGAAATGTCACCGTGGGTTTGTCTTTAAACACCTTCAGTCGTTTGAAACGACTTGGGAACTACACTGTGTTCTAAACAATTGAGGTTAATCGTTTATTTCATCCTTGTTCCTAAAGAGCGTCCAAAACGGCTATTCCATCCCTAGGGATATACACCTGGTGCCAGTCCTTACACGTTCACTGGCTTTAATAACACGTCGACACCTGATGTCATTACGTGAGGCTGAAACCTGATAGCGTCAGGCGGGAATGCAGCCAAACGGGAGATGCAGTGACCACAACAATGAGCAGCACTGCGAATTCCGTCAATCAGTATTTTTTGGTCCTTGAATCCAAAACGGCTTTGGCGCCGTGGTGTCTTTTCGGTTCTCTGAACAGGATCCGGGCGTTTCTCTTTGCGCGTGGACAGAATGACAGAGCATGTAACCGATACAAGTAATGAGTTTCTGTCGCATTCCTGCACACTACCTGGCCCATGCTTGTCTGTCATTGTGTTCGGATCTTAGATTGAGGTAAGTTTGCAGGAGACACCGCGTCAATCCCACTGATGATCACTTGATCCTAAATGACGCTCAGATTTGTTTGTTTCAGGAACTTTGGTAGGTGTACACACCTACCCTTGACCGCTTTCCCAAGACTCACAGGGCTTTGTGCAACAGCTTTCGACAGCATAGCGACATACGATCTTTTAACCCAGCTTGGTCATTTTACACACGGTGTCGGACCCGTTCGCCCGACTGACATTCAGAAAACCTGTTCAGTCATTTAGGACTTTAATTTTCTACATTCAACTGTTTCGTTGTTCTTCATTTATTTTGATCAACGAATAGAATATTAACCACTCATTTTGGATGTCACCATTATTTTAACTGCTGGGTATGGGGAAGGCTGATGTAGACACCCCGAAAAAAACTAATTTTCGTCATCTAATTTTCTTGGTAACACAGTAGTACTATTCTCTAACTTGTTTTAAGTATAGGCTAAGGATGAGCAAAATGTTCGGCATAATCGTTTGCAAGCAGTGATTAATTTCCCCGTTTGCACTTGAGAAAGGGCTAGCTGACCTCAAATGAGTTTCTTTGCTGCTCATCAAGTGGCAACTGCTCCGTTTGCGGAGCCTGACAATTAGCTTGAGCGAGTTTAGTCACCACATTAGAAAACGTCATTAGGGCGTTCTCTGGCAGATATTTTGCTCCACCTCTGCCTGCACCTACAGAGTTTTTTAAAGGAATACTTAGTTTTTTCAACATGGATTGTTGTATGAAGTTCGTTTTTAAAGTATTTTCACCAAGTGGAATGTAGCTTGTTTAGTGTTGTGCTAGGATTCTCTTCCATTTGGCAGATTTTGAATATCTTTATTTCGACTGGGAAGCCAACCAATCTGTGGATGATAAAAATTGCATTTTCTATGCTCTCGCCTTGATTAATTTGAACTCGCGCTTTCATGTTCCAGGTCAAATAGAATCAAACCTGCTCCAATAGTTTGAAATGCAGGTTTCGGAGCATAAATTCTGAGCATCAACCTTATTACACACAAAGTAAGTGATCCGTTTTTAATGAAAGGATGGTGCTTTACAGTGAAACTGATGTTACACTAAAAGTGTTCAGTTAGGCAACCACTTCCGTTCTCTTCAGAACGTTCGGTTAGGTAAAGAGCAAATGGATGAAAAGTCCATTGTCTAGCCGTTTTAGGCGACTGCCAGGTAAGGTGGCTTGGTAATAATCTGTGATAGCGATGGCTATACTCAGACAATTTTTTGACATTGGATCTTTCGTATGTATTAGATTTTCCTAGAGGTTTTGGCTAAAACACGTAAAATTTCAGAAAAAAAAGTTAATGAAATTTAAGCTGTTTTTAACTGATATGCTACTGGGAAGATCTGCAAATCTTCAAACATTATTTTAGGAACTGCTGGCTTTGCGGTGATTTGACGCTGAAGAAGGTGGCCAAACGTTCCCAAATTATTGCACTGAAACACAAAATGATGCACTATGAGAACGCCCAACAGATTGTCCTTTAGTTAGTTGCTGGATATCTTAGGTTTCAGAACATATTTCAAGAAAAGACTCCAACTTATGTGTCGTGGGTGGAAAATTTGAGCTGATGTTTAACAACCCATTTAGACTCTTTAGTGACTGTCTTTTATCTTACAGATTAACGAAAATGTCCCCCACTGTATTCCCACATGCTACTGCCTGTTTGACTTAACTTGTTAAATACTGTAAATTCGGCATGTTCAAGTAATCTTTCTTATACACGTAAACACACAATGAGAGAAAAAGCCGTAAGGATCATATATTGACAAATTTCCCTCACGGTAAGCCTATGACCAGGATACCCGACTGGAGAATTTATCTAATCGGCTTTAAGTTATGGTGTTTGTCGTATGGAGTCGGATAAATAATAATCCTGTTTAGGGAAACACTTTCTAAAAGTTCAGAACATGTTCTGCTAGAAATTAGTCAGTAATAACTGTTTACTATATCAGTAAAATGCGGGACATTTCGTTTTGCGGTGTTTTTCAGCAGTAGTTGTGGAGTAGGATAGACCTTTTTTATTGAGCCCACAACGATGACTTCATTTGTTCAGTGTGTTAACCATGTGAGATCTCATGTGCTAATACAACCTGGTTGAGTTTGAACAGAAGCCACTATTAACGGAGTTGTATTATTGTCTTAAAAGAAAGAAGTCAAAAATACTATAATATCGTGCGTCGGGGTTGTCTATCCTTCAGGTTTACTACATTCAGTCTGAATAATTCTAAAAACGATTCTGTTTACTTAAGGATGCACAGCACAGTCAGAACCGACACATTAACTGTGGCGGTTTGAAACACCAGCTCGAGCTCACTTCTGATTGGTTATTGCCTCCAGCAAATGGCTAGTAGCCAGCAGCGAACGGTACTTATACTCTTTTTATCAGTCCACGAATCACCACCACATAGCTGTATCGGAGAACGAGACGCCTAAGGGCACTAGTTAACAGCTAGTATTGGAAATATATGAATCAGTACGTCATTAAATTCCCACTGACCTCTGTCCTTCTTGTTGCTTTGCATACTGCTGTGTTGTGCGAAAACACAACTGTTAGGTATTCAGAAGATTATGTAAACAAGACAGTGCACATTCCTCCCATCGAACTAATTGTTTCTTGGATTGTGAGGCTTCCCAGTCTCAACTCAAACACAACCACAAATGCATCGCTCTTGATAAGAAGAAAAGAGTGTGTGGACAACCTACAAATGGCAATTTCGGACGCCACCGTGTATGATCAGCTGATAATAGCGGCCAAACTGAGAGGATTCTCCCCAACCAACAAATCCCATATGCTAGAGGAGCTTTGCAAGTTGGAGGCACGGAAGGCCTATGCAGATTTCTACTTTGAGCAGTGGGCCAATTCTCTTGAAGGTTATATTTCTAAAGTTTGGATTAAAGGTATTTCCCTTCCTGTGTTGCAAGCCGTAAATCTAATGTCACTGATTTTTTATGGGGTTCCAAATTTCTCAAAACTCTTGAACACTTACAAAAGTTCGGCAAAATGGTATTTGCTTTATGCGTATGTAAACATTGCCCTTGCACACGCACTGTGCTGTGATTTGGTGAATATGATCCTGCGAATAATGAATTGGTTTGGTGACTACCAAAGCCTGATCAAATACACGAGACCGGAAAATTTCTCCGATGTTGCCTGCCCACTTTATATATTTGTTAAACAGTTGCTTTCCTTCCTTCCAAACTGGATTGTTCTACTTCTTTTGTGGGATGAAATCTCCCGGAAGAGGTTTCAAAAGAAATCACAGGCTGCAGCAAATGTTGAAGGGCGGACAATTTTAGGACATGAGGAAATATCGAGACTGTTGTGTTCTGAAGCCAAGTCTCAGTCCAACCGATCTACCATTGCAAGGAAAGAACGAAATCCTACAGCGGTTTCTTCGGAAAATGCCGTGATACGTAAGCTGAAAGAAAGTTTTTGTCCAGTTCCTTTTGTCGTGGATAAATAATTAATGCATCGTTTCTTGGTCAGACAAATGGCAAAGTGCGCTTCTGGCCCATATGCAGTTTGGGTGCTTTGCCATTACCATGTTCCTCGATACGCATCCTTAACGAAACCTTGAACTGACTGAACAGGTTGAACTGGTTTAAGCAACTTTAAACCCGTGAACAATGATTAGCCGAGACCACCGTAAAGCATTCGGCGCACAAAAAATAGTTCTGCCATAAAAGGAGCCAAAATTAGCTTCTCTAGGGACATGAACCTACATATGTAGATTTATTCAAGTTCGAACATAAGTGACCTGTATTATCAGTCAACTGTTGATTAGTTCACACGCAAACAATTTTGTCAACTGCTATGTGGGTGTCGTTTGTTTATAGAATTCTTTCATTGTATGTATCAAAACAACACTACACCACGTCACTTTACAAAACCTTGTTTTTGGAGTGACCAGTGGTAGCCGGTTCCACCAAGTTCCTTCCACGCTTGTTGCACTATGACTGTCCTTCTGTATCAACGGAGAATACGAAGTTTGAAAACATTTGTTGTACAAACATTATGCAGTGACCCCTCAATCGTTTTATTAGCTGAGTTAATGAACTTAAGGTTTTATTTTCCTGAGAGAATTCCTCACGGAAGCAAACAAAGGTGGTATCTCTGACAATGCTCCTGTTTCTGAAAAGCACCTTACCGTTTAAAAAACCGAAGAAAAATTTTTCTGAAAAATTGCCGATTTGTGTGGCTTCAGGTAGCCTTGCCTATATACCGCGGACGGGGTACCATAGTGTTTCCATTGGTGTTTGTTGTAGGATAGGCTGACGTTCACTACAATCAGCAAGTCAACTCTCAGTCGTATTTACTGTGTGCGTTAGGTTGGGGGCCGTTGTACAGCGGGCTACTTAGTCCTATATTTCCAGTCATTGTATGACATTCACTTCTGTGGCAAATTACTTAAATTTGCCTTCTGCAGGTTCGCTCGCTTTTTGATTGACCGATAGCACTCGGCGTCGTTATCGTTAACCTCGTTGTTTGATATCGTAATCTGCTTGGAGATGTTTGATTGCACATTGTTCTTAATTTTTCTGGCTTCGTTTTCGACATCAAAGCCTCTGTCCTCAGTAAGTTTAAGTTACTACACTGCATCAGTCCCTAAATACTCCACTTATAATCGTCCAAATTAGTGATGAAGTTGGAAGTCTTAATTTGGTTCCAGGGGAGCAAATGGCTACAAACTATTCCTGTTGAGTGCCTTTGTCCGTTCCATCAACGGATATTAAATATTATTGGCGAAATCCTCATGCTTCATAAGAAATTTAGCGCAAACCCTCAAAAGCAAAGAGACTTTGCTTGTCAGCAGCGTTTGTACTGACTAGAAAGTTTTGCTAGCCTATAGTATGCCACTGTATGCCACTGTATGCCATCGGTCGGTTCAAATCTGAGTAAGGTTTACATTCACATATTACGGTACAGAAGTTCCACACAAGTCAGTGCCTCCAGAGAAAGGATAAAATTCACAGGCGCTCTGCTTCATCAGACCCCATCAGCCAGGATTTTGTGTGAAGCCCCACTCTTTGATGAATTACCAAGTCAAATTTAAACGTTGATATTTCGATGGAGCTAAAGGTTTATTGTTTTGGGAACCAAGGTTTTAGTTTTTGTATTCTTCGTATGAATGTGATTTGCCTCCTGGAATTGTAAAACACGCTCTTCAAACCATTGCGGTTTAAAATATTTGGTTCTGAAAAGCCTTCAGTTGCGTTTTTGATCCGTGCTTGGTTCGTTGAGATTTGAGTCGTGATTTGGTGAACTATTCCGGAGGCGCATAGAGGCTTAAAATTTAGATGTCCAAAAATATTTTTGAAACGCGACTCTGTTTCGTTTGCAACAAGCACAGATTTTTACACAGCTTTCAAGAATCTCCATATTATCACACAACATGGAAAGTAAGTTCATTAGAATTTTATTGGTCTCTTTATTGTACCACAAGCTAATTTATAAACTAGTTAAAAACGCAATGCCTTTAAATAATGAATGGGCATAAGATGAATAAAATATCAAATTAGGACGAATAACTCTACCTGGTGATCACAAACAGGGTAAAATGGATCGTGAGCCATTGGCTGATGTAGATAAGTTGTGGGCAGTTGCGAGATTTTTTGAACGCTTCTTCGGATCACTCGTGGGTGAACAGTCGTCCTCCTGTCTTGGCGCAATCGTTCTGGTGCGTCCGCACCAAAGGAGGAGGGGAACCACTGAACTCGAAATTCTCTCTCTTTTTGGAGCTCCTCAGCAGTGCATATTTTTAGACGAACCGGTGTGCCTACTCCGCATATCTGACTCAGATTCCACATATCTGTGGAGGAGTCTGAATTTTCACGCCTGAACACGCCAACATGTTCACTCTTGAGTGATGTAATAAGTTGGTCAGCTACTCATTGTAGGAAACAGTAATTTCACTGTTTCGTATATAGGGAAATGCCGATAGGTCAGGTTACTCAGCTATTGGCCGACCTATTCAGTTAGGTCGGAAAGTTTGTCGCAAATGTCCCCCTGCCAGCGGAGGTTGACATTATCAGTTGGGTGTTGTGGAGTTAAAATCAGCTCCATCCCCCTTCTTCACAATGCAATGATTATGTCACGTCGGTTGTTAACGAAGCGCAGGAAAGCAAAACTTATTTTCAACCAACACTGCGAATAACAGCTTTGATATACTGGCAATGAATACATTTTTCAGCTGTTTCGAATTGGATATAATTGGCTCTCTACATGATGGTTAAGAAAATTACCTCAATTAAGATAACTCGCTCTAAACTGGACGCGCGAACTATAGGGTCAAAGGTTTGACCAAGAATCAATGACACAATATAAACTCCCCAACGTAACCTCAGTATCAGCTTAAAAACGGGTAAAATAAGATAGATGGCATAATATGGATATGTATTTGAACACTATACCGTTCTCCTCTGGTAGACGACCAACATGATGATTAAATTTCACTTGGGAAGTTGAAGATGGTATGGTAAGAAATCAATCGAAAGAGGTGTGGTGCGGTTCCTTCCGGCCCAGGTAAAAGTTAATCCTCATGTGGTTCACCTACTTTTTGTTGAGAGGCGGAATGTTTAAAATTGCAACCAAAGGTCACCGGTCCAAATTTACTAGGAAATCTGTGCATTCGGTGTGGGAGCGAAACAACTGTGATTGACTCGAGAGTAAAATTTACTTAACGCTTCTTCCGATTTTAGTTTACTATGCAACCCTCTGATTGCATAGGTGCTCTTAAGTGCTTTAATGGATATAGTATGCTTCCGCTGATAACGGAGCGTGCACGTATGACCGGTAGCGCAAACAAACTAAAGAAGACAATAAGCACAGCGGCAGCTGAAAAATCTTTTACTTAAATCGTTACTCTCATTGCAACTGTCTCCAGTGTCATGACATTAAAGACGTGGCCGACACATTCAATTTTTTTCGGAATATGATTACAAGCCCGTTTACTGTCAGATACTTATAAATGGGTTTATCTTTTACGGCGTTTCTGTTACCACTCTCGCGTTAAGGATGTGGCTAGGCCAACCATCGTAGTGAATCTTAATTGAACATTAGATAATCCATCTGCTATGAGGACAATAAAAACTCTTGACTAGCAGTGAACAAAGCCAAATGGTACTAAATTTACCGGCAACCAGAGACATGTGCAGTACTGTGAATTCCGCGATGTGGATGGGTTGAGGTTATACTAAAAGAAACTCCGCGTGGTGGTGGAAATTGTACACCACCTAGGGAAAACATCGTGAACCTGAGACTGCAGTGTCGTTTTCACATGCAGTTTGGCGTTACTGGATTGAATCCTCAGATTCTTAATAGTGAATTGAACAACCAACAATTTTGCTGAAGATGGGGTAGCACCACGTTCAGGGAATTTAGTATGAAAATGGTCGCATTTGGTAATTGGGAGGATTTTCAGCAGATTTAAGTCAGCCTGTGGTAGCGGTCGCTCTGCAGAGTGGCCTCTATTTAGAAGCCCAAATTATTCAGTTGCCTTTTCATAACGTTTGAACCAATGTTTGTGGGTTAAATTTATATACAAATAATTAGAAAAATTAATTAGAAGAAAAAAACACTGTTTCATTTTCTATTCGAAAATTTCGGGGTGCATTCCCAAGCCCATTTTTGCGCTCATGAGAAAATTCTCAACTTTTTGGTTGGATTCTTTCATTCATTCTGTTACATTAACCAGACACTTTGGAAAGCGGCTGACGAGTTATATATTAGATCAACTACTTGTGTGCTTGCGTCGTGTAGATGTCAGTCTTGCACAATTACGGGCAGAGTATTCAAGTGGCCTAATTCGTTGCACAGTGTTGTAAACACTACGTGCAAATTCAAAAGAGGGTGCTGGCACTAAGGGTTAGGGGACTGTTCTGTCAAAGGTGAATCTATTTTATTACGGCTGTAATCTGTGTACTCTAGTGAAGCCTATAGATTTCTAGGATCCACAGTGCCATTCGTCTGCTACAGCATCTTCCGTGATCAGCCACAGATGAGATAAAACTCAGAAAGAAGAACGGTGGTATCCTCGTTACAGTCTAACCGTCTTGCGGAAACTGCTGAAATAATGCGTGCTGGTATGGGGAATTTGGCATACACACAGAGCTCAAGATCTTTAAAAGAACAAAAAACGCCCGACACATCAAAAGGTTCTCAATCTCCACTTGGCCAATGTGATTGCGCGTGTGAAACCTCTTACGGGTACTGGACCACCACTGAAATAAAAGAGGCGAGAAGATAACCGAAACTACGCACCGCATCAAACGACAGAAGCGGTTATTCTATCTTAACAGCCGTCTTTATATAAACAGTTTGATTAAATACGCAGCCACTACTTACATGCCAGATAACTGAGTTGCATCATTTAACCAGGTTTGACAAACGCATTCAAGTATATCGATATCTGCAGGAGAGTTCCAGACAGAAACGTTGGCAGTTCCTACCAAACCCTATCGGCTGTGTGTTCTGCATTAACGAATAACATCAGACGATGGCGTAACTGGCGGTCCTGATCTTCGGTTTACGTGTGTAGCAGGTTCGCCTTGATCAGTCAGCTAAGCATCTAAATTGCGATCTCCTAAGTGCAGCTAATACCGCCTGTTTCCTGTGCTTTTTTCGTCCGAGTCCACCAAGAGTGAAAGAAATTTTGAATAATGAAACTTCGATAAAGAGGAATTGATAAATAGAGCGTGGTTCTAGAAAAATCGAATTGAACAACAGGTGAATAACTGGTTCCATGACCCATGAACTTTTATGTTATTGCTAAATTTCATTAAATTGGGGATACGGGAGACACTGAATGCACAGAGTAAGAAGCCAGGTAACCCAGAGGTGAATAAGCAGATTGTGAGGACAGTCCACAGCATAGACACAAGGTGACTGTAAGTGAAATGTCCATGAAGTTTCAAGCACACGGGACTACGTGCAGACTGTGAACCTTCGTTAAATCGGTTGAAAAACCCTGCTCAGGTTTTGAACAAACGGCGGTAGGAATCAGATTTATTGGAATATACTGGTCAGATAGAGAGATAGATACAGAGATTGGGTTTGAGACCACAGCTGCCATTCTGAGCAAAAAGGACCCAGCGCCAGATGACTTACGAACCTTATATCGCGTACAGTTTTGCGCACCGATAGTATTCGGCGATCTGAATGACAGTTGAGATATGCACTTTGAGAAGAAAACTGATAAGGATCCATCCTTCCGTCCCACGCTCTAGTGCTGTAATACTCATGAAGTAGGCTGAACATGCAAACTTCAAGGTTGGCAGAGAAATGCTTGTTATTTTGGTCAAACGTATTTGACAAGGGAAATAAACTGTACAACAGTGTACAGTCGAACCTTGGGTGTCCGTATCACCGTTTTCTCTGAATCCTAGGTAGGTGCACACCATTTGTTGGACCAAAGCTTTTTTTCTCCCCAGCAGGCCGAAATGGAATATCTTTGCACTAAAGGCCTTTTTTATGTTGAATGATTTTCAACAAGTCTTTCGATTTCATTGGTGAATGCTTGCTACTCATAAACATTTTGTGAAATGACTTGCGTAATCCGCTTGAAGTGCGTCCGAAAAAGTGCCCGTTGCCTTTAACAGCAAAATATACAGACAGATGGCGTAAACCTGAGCCCTCATTTAGGCTCGATTTTCTGACCCTGAGGGTTGACCAGGTAGAAAAAATCATTTCACAAAAATTATCAGTTATTTAACACTTCAAGCTCCGTAAAAATCATATTTCGTACATGTCCACCTTTTCATCTTTATGAGCAGCATCGATGGTGTAACATCAACAGTGCTGCCCCGCTAAATGGAAACGGACAAAAAAAACACCATTGACAACGACTAACAGCTTTACCTTTCAATATCTCCAACCAAATGCATTAGGAGTCACGCGGTTCCCACCCTATAAGGCGAGTCCCGCTGGCTGCATACAGACCTTTAGTATTCTATCTTATACCCATCTGCCAGGTCAAAGACTGACCACCCTCTCTGGTTTCCTCATTCTGAATCGGGTGCAGGAAACATCACACTCTTCGGCAATCCATGTTTCCGCATGAGCAACGCATGATCGTATCACCACAGCTTTTGTTTCTGGACATATTCCTTGAGTGAAAATAATGTTGCACAACCGAACACTCAGTTCCCAATTGCCTCGCTTAGGATTCGCTGCCACCAGCATACATGAGCTTCGGGTTGGGGACAACGTTTGCTGACGTACTGAGGAATTCTCCTTTCCGATTCTCAGACAGAGCGCATTCCACCGCCATACAACAAAAAATACCATACTGTAGATGAAATACACGACCCTAGAGATACAGAAATTTACCAGTTTGCCGCCATAAGTGTCTCGAATTTGGAAAACTTGCCACATCGGCCACAGTACAGTCAGAACTTATACAGCTTCGAAGATACACAAAACGCTCCGCAACTTTGAATTTCACTCCCTGGATTGAAAATTGGCATGGTCAGTGATCGTATGTACAGGAGCATAAGATTGCACTTTGTGGGTGCAGAAAGCATGCAAAAGGATGAGACAACTTTGATCAGGTCTTCAAAAAACATTTGCGCATTCTTTCCTCCTCCAAAGAGAAGAACGATGTCATCTGCATAGTTCAAATCGATAAGAGTTTTGTTCGGTAGCTGCGCTAAGACCAGGATTTTGAATATTTCCATGGCTCACCCCATTATCTCATCGCTAAAAAAATAGAGTAATGGGAAAAATGGGCAATCTTGACGGACGCCGTTTGATGTACGGAAAGTGTTGGAGAATTGCGCGTTAACGCTCACAAATTCAGAGGTGAAAGTAGGCTTAAAAAGTGGATTCTCTCCTCCAACAACAACAAAGTGTTCAATCAGGTCTGTAAATTGTCACAAGTTGACTTCCGCTGGATACGCGTGGTTGTAGATTTGCTGGAGTTTTACAATATGGCATTGAGCTCGCATTATACTTACTTCACAGTCAGGTGTATTCTAGAATTAGCCTCAGAAACAAGCAGCTGAACTTGAAATAGTACAACTAGACTTACTTCAGAAATACAGGGAGTGTTCCGGTCTGATACGCGGGGTCACCATAAGAATTTGTTGCCAGCAGTAAATCTCTCCAGATCAATACGACATAGTGTTTTGCAGCTATGTTACTGGTGCTGGGTCATTTACAGGTGCGGATATTTGCTTTATCTGGCAGATTTGTACGATAATTTGCCCATTGGAGTCTACAGCCACAGAAATTTTTGGCCCAGAATGGCCAGAATGACGTGATACGATGGTATGTTCAGGTGGCCAGAAGTATCTTGCCCATTTTTTCATTTTATTCTTCAAAAGCTTCGCAAAATGAGCAATTTTGGAGCGGTTGATTAAAATGGGGTAGGAAGGTTAAAAAAAGGCGGTTCCGGACGCCCACTCGATAAACCGAAATACGCTACTATTCCGGTTACAAAAACATACCGACCACACTTAAACTAAGAAACAAAATGCACAAACGACAGCCACGTTAACCGATTCTTTACTCCCCGACGTGTGTTGTCTGAGCATGTAATAGGTTGATTAACAAAAGAACTTAGGCAATCGTTACCTTCGAGAGATATCACATTTAGACTAAAACACACGTAAAAGGAATACATATACTAGTCGAAATCTTCCAGTTGAGTCAAAAGTAAATGGTGCCACGACAGACCGTTGATGGTATCCTTAGAGTATTTTGGTAACGTGTGGGAGTAGGATCCGGCAGAAGAGTAATCTAAATGCTAGCTTTTGTGAACTCGATTTAAAAAATAAGCATGCGGCCCGAAGGAATGTGGTATTGTACAAATATGGTCTAACGAGGAAGTTATCTATTGACGTACTCTCTGATAATCGATATGATGGAATGGACACCTGGTCACGTCCTGTATTTTGATTTTTTGCGAATTTTGTCCAGATAAGATCTTTCAGCCAGTCAACTCTTGATCCGGTAGCGAATTTTCATGGCGTGATCTGTTCCTCAGACTACTTCTCGTAGGATAAAATTTTAATGAACGCGCACTGTCGGATGTTGTTCGTAGACAAACAGACCGAGTGGAAAAATTCAAATTAATGGATATCCTTACAGTGGACATAATTCAGTGGGGTAAAGGGTTGGTTTTAAATAATTCCCAGACAAACCGACAATCTGAAAAAAGATCCATCCTGTTATCTCACGCCAATGCAAACATAGTGAAAAAGTGAATTAGACCAATCCAGTAGTCCATTGAATCAACAGTACGCCACGGCAGAAGGCGACAACTAGCTTGAAATTTTTTTATCCTTTGTAAGTAGTCCCACGGTCAAACACAACTTTAATAAACCGCCTAGTTAAGCGCGCGTCACGATTCCTCAGTGGCAACAGGTGTTCACAAAAAAGCCGCATGATGTAAGTACCTAAGTGGAAACAAATGTTTTTTCTGATATTTAAAACGGGATCTATCCGAACTCACGAAAGCAGCAAACACATTTTAGGATAAATTAACTTGTAAGCATTACATTGTTATTTAAACAGGAGCAAAGACAACCTTAGGCTTTAAATAAAGATGTTTCGTTGATTATACACATCACCATAATCAACTTCCTCACTTGGATGTGTGTAAAGGAATTATATGAAGCAGAATTCAACCCAGACTTTCAAAATACCTAAGTGATTCAATATTCTCTTTCAAAGCGGATGCTAAATATTTTCGAGAGTCTTGTGGATTGTGAAGGTTTAAAATGAAAACAGGATTACCAGCGCCTCGTGACTTTGAGAAAAATGGAGTATGCTAAGGATATGTCCTTACAAAAGTGACGAAACGAATGTCAAGAATATAGATAATGAGCTCGGCTTCTGCTAATTTCATACTGAAGGTGCTGATCCACGTTTGTCCCGAAGAAAAGCTATTCTCCAGACTAATGACTCAGGAAATTCTTTGCAATTTTAGCCGCACGGGGAGATGCCCCGTAAGTGAAGTCAGTCTATGCTGAAAAGCCGATAGGCAGTGTACACCTGTCTCAATACTAATGAGAATCGTCAGCAGTGCGCATCTCACTAAACTCCAAAGAGTCTCGAACCCGCAACCTCTCGGCCAGAAGTATGAACTCAACCGTTCGGCCACAACCGGCTGAGCAGCAGTGTGACTAATTCGTAGTTAGACAGGCTATAGGGATGCTCACCATTTGATCACAAGATCTACATCCCATGTTTACACCTGTCGACTGACTGCTCGACTTTTGCACCTTCGTTTTCGTTCACAACTGTATGGAGCCCCACACAGGTACATAGCAGTCAGCTGACCTGACAATCAAACTGGGAACTCAGAGAATGGTTTGGGAGATCCATTTTTCTAGGTTCTTTTGTAATTATAAGCGTACCACATATTTGGCGTCATTACGATCAGTTAGTGCGTACACCAAGAGCGAGCTTCACGGACAGACGAATGTATCGCGAGTTGTTAGCATTTAGTTGCCAACGGCTTCGTTAAACATGGGACTGGGTTTTCTGGTAGACCGGAGATTCCAGCTGGCATCTCGAATCTATCCCGCTCCCGACCCACATTTACTCCCCTGATATTGTTTCGTTCCTTTCGACTGCTCAACACGTTAGTCCTAACATACTCATCTGTTCGCTTAGCAGGTTAATTTGCTGTCCACAGTATTAATTGCATTCAGTAGGTCGGGTACGTCTGAGATACTCGATAATTATTCTGTCTTGTTTTACATTTAATGGCTATCTTCTTTCGAAATGCTGAACCGCACCTTTGTTTCGTCGAACAGGGTCATCCTTGCAACTGATTTTCTACCTTGGCATACTAGTTGCTTGACGGCAGTTTTACTCGCTGGAATTCTGTTTCAGTTAGAGCTCCGTTTTACTGTGACTGGAAAGACCATCGTTATCAATACATATCCACTTTAATAGGTTCCAAAGGAAAGCGGATCCGAACCGCCCGCAGTGGTTCTTCTGTTCCCAGTTAACGAACTGAGTTAAAATACTGTTAAAGCTAGTTGCCCCATCCTGACTGGCGCATTGATAGACGTGAATGAAATTGACTGAATACATGGACACCTTGCCCACAACTGAGATCGATTAACGTCCTGCGTTGAACGTGAACTTCAGATGATCAAAACTCTCTTCTACAGAACTATTTTCGGTTTATAGTACAAAAGCACGCCATCGTAACAAGAAATTAATGACGTCAGCTGACTTATATGCATACAACAGCCTTAATTTTGGCTACTTTACCCAGTACAAAAACTACCCACTCTGCTTCTCTGAAGACGTTCCAGAAAGATCCGACTGAATGATGACTAAGTAAAACACAAATTCGCGCCTTCCTTTTATTAACCGCGTTTCAAGTGCCTTCTGCCGAAATTTAAAATATACGTTACTTTTGTATTCTACATCCCGAAGTCTTTCGCTGTGAAAAGAATATTTCTGTGACAACGATTGCGCACTCCACGTTCCGACATATAGTGCCGGCGTATCCAAGTTACCATCTGTTACAAAACAAAAGTGATCAGTCCTGAAGCCCTAAGGTGTTTGGTTCCTTAGTACAAGCTAAGTATAACTGTCTACGTTTTTGTTCACAGAGGGATCCATACCTTTAAAAGAATAAACCATTCTACTCATTTTTCATGCAGCCACAGACTGCACGAGTGGCTAGGACCAGATAATGGGGGGATTTTATTACCCGAATCTGCGGATTAACTTCGACAGTTGCAAATAAATTTGAAAAATAATTAGTTCCCATGTGTCAGTGGCTCACAGAATGAGAAGGGGGATCGAATGAGATAAAGAATATTTTTTCCGAACTATCCCAGCGACGAACAGCACTTATTTGGAGACGACCTCAAATGTGCTGGGTGAAACTGAATTAGTTCACCAAGGGTGCGAAACATTAGTAACAATGATCGCTGAGGGTATTACGATAAAGAGCGCAATGATGAACTACATAAGGCCGATAACAGTAATAACAACGAAAGAGATTTGTGCACTTATACGTGCTTATGACATATGAGGTAGCAATGGATTCATTTTAAGACCAAATTAAGGAATAAACGCATCGTTGTCCGCCAACGAAACACCTCCAGGAGCTTTCACGGTACTTTTGCGACGTGGATGTTCCATCATTGAAGAAAGAATTATCAAGGGGCCATTTGAGCCAAGCTATGTGTAATGGATTTCGTGAACTAGGCGCTCCAGATATTCAGTGCGGTAGATTATCTCTAAACCCTGTAAATTAGCCTATCAAACGGTCGTCAATCATTGCATTTTGGAATTGGTGGCTTTTTTATCCAACGGAACTTTGATCAGACAACTTTTCGTGTAACAGCCGAATTAATTACGATGACAGTGACCTTGAAAATAATAGCATACTTTCTAAACCAGTCTTGCCTGTGTATTGTACTTAACTGGTATGCCAAACGCCCAAAGTGTCAACAAACAATGCTGTGTTTCTAAGGTGTTTTTCCAGCTAAGTCAAATTCAACAGAAAAATAGCTTATGTTAGAGGCTCGTTTCCCAAAATGTCTTACGAGATCGGCCATCTAAACTGATGCTTGGCGAATGACTCGGAGTGAAGGAGGGTTTCCTGTTGCAGTGCCTAACCTTAGGAAATAAATCATCCGCCCCCATTATCGGTTGTTGTGAAGTCTTTATTTCTGATAGACGAGTGAAGGGACACAATCTGGACACAATCTCCCTTTAGCATCTTTCCTCGAGCGAAGGGTGCCGTGCTTCCGAATCTCGGAATCTTATTGCTTTTAACAAGGGTGTTCAAAAAGGGCGTATTTGATACTTCATAATGTAGTAACGCCCATACATAAGACGCCGGTGCTATGGGGAGTCAGTGATAAAGCTCACTTGGCATTCACTCAGACATTTTGGAACCCCTAAAAAGGGGCAATCAAGTAAGTAATGAATTTTGTTGCTTTGTATAACCAGGCAATAGCAGACTAAGAAAAATGCTCAGTACGCGGCACAACTTATTCGCAAGAATCATGTATCTGATAGCGGTAAATTTAGGCAGACCACTGTTGCAAGTGGAATACACGTACACCTAAGTGAGTTTTCTTTCAAAGAAGGTATAAATGCCTCGGTTCTTCAGGAGACGTTCAAATGTAGCTGTGGTATCGTGTGCTTTTATCTATGCTTTAACCGTAACAATCTTGTCCAGTGCCCCAGAGTCACTAAAAAACCATAGATCATAACACTGAAAACGAGTTGAATTTAACACACATGTCTCTCGCTTGACAATTCCCAAGTCGTATTCCGTCTTCAATTGTTCTCGTCTGTTACATCTATACTGGGTAACGCTTGCTAAAATAGAATGCCATCAATATGACCCAGGTTATTAGGCTTTTGTTACGTTGAGTAGTAGAAAAAGCATCCACTTCCTAGAGTGGAAATTCTTTGGCCAGTGTTTTTCAACTGATGATAGAATGATCGAATCAATCCATTATTGTGAACGTTCACACTCGTTAAATGTCAAGCCACGTAATACTTCACTGTTATCAGCTTTCTCATCACTCGCAAATTTTTTGCCTGAGAGTAAGAAACAAAGAGAAGCGGTTATCAGTGCTTCCATTTAAACTGAGTACTTTGAAACCTTAACCAGAAATACAGTCCCTATTGTGTTTGTTCAGAAAAAATAATCTAACGTCTATTTTGGGGTTTGTCTCTGGCGGACACATTCAGTCAATTAGTATCGATGAACTGACCGGTGTTGATAGCTAGAACTTGTATCAAAATTACTTACTGTGGAATTTTCTCAGGATGTGCTTCAGTCGACTTTATCAACTAATCCCAATCTACCCTTAAGCTGCTTGCAGATAATCAGAAGTTAAAATCGCTGTCCAAAATCAGTCAAGGATACCTGAGGCTAATCACTGATAAACATCATAAAATCGCGCCTGAACTAGATTCTTTTCCAGCAAAGAACACTGGTACCCTGATTCTACAGTTTTAGCCACCACTAGTTTTAAGACAAAAAATCAGTGTTTTGAATGTTCATTGCGAGAGTCAAAGATAAAACCTTGTTTCCTAGAACATGGTTACGAATTTCAACTTACGTTCGAAGCTTCATTTTAAAGTTATCGATTCACTTAAGGCTAGAAGTACGGATGGGAAGGTGCTTCGTAAGCTCAGTGAGCAAACAGCATTTTCATCTTTTCTATGCGTTGAAAAAATATTTGGCAGAGTTTTGCATCTCCTTGAGCGGAGGGTTTCTTATTTTCCTTAACTATGTGATGATGGAAACTCTTATATGCCACTGTCACTACAAGGCGAGGTGGCGTTTTTAGTTGACCATAAGCAAGTGACCGCCAACGTTATCTGTCTAAACGATCTGTTCTGTAAAGCTTTCTGAGGCAACCCCTCTCGCCGTATCTGAGCCCACTAGGTCAACAAAGACATGATCTGGACCGCAACGGAGTTGTTAGTAACTCAATTTAGGATACCATTTATTTGAAAGTTGAAACGTAGACAGTGTATGCGTTCCTGTGCAGTACAACCCATGTGAACACCATTAATCCGGCACAGGAACCTGAGTTACTTATATACGAGATTTCCGTATCAGATTTCAACAACTAACCAGAAGTAGCTCAAAATTAGGACTAATTAAAGGACAAGTGAACTTGCCATCTGTGAAGTCACCACTACAGGAGCCCGTTAATGCGTAACCAAGGGAAATGTACTTCGTGATTGAGGGATGAGCCCTGCATCCTGTCAATGCGTGGGTGAACACCACTGCTAATCATTCGTGTGTGGTCAAAGAGTTCATTTCTGAGTCACTGGCCGAGGGAAATCCATGGGATGCATATTACTGATGATTTTCAGTATAGACTTAGTAACCACAGAATGATTATAGGCCTTTCAACTTAGGCCGTCTTTACTTACAGGATTAAATCTCGTCCATTCACAATTATAATCGGATAGAATAATTTGACTCCGGCTTAAGAGTATGTGCGGTAACAAAGCCCTTAGTTGCCACCACCGTCGACGATTTCGCTGATATCAAATTTTGATGCGGAAGCAAACACACAGACAAACCTCACGAAGTAGCGGCATCACTGGAACACATTTCAAAAAGAAAAAAATCTTGTTGCAAGTGGTCTATTTAGAAAAAAACTCGGACCTCTGCGACCGGACACCAGGCATAAGTTTCATGCTTACAGCACACAAAATGAAGTAGTGCCCATTATATTATATGCCAATAAAAAACCAGGTGGCCCACAAGAACAATTCAGAAGCAACTCTAGAGGAAATTACCAGATTCCCCCAAACCTCCATCAATCAATACTTAGATCAGACGAAGAACAATTATGTAAGATGAATGAAATTTCAATCTGAGAAGTTATCCCTCAAGGATCCAGTCAATATTTGGCCACGTGATGTGGCGTCAGGGATTGCAGGATGAGTAGTACTATGCCCGGTATAAGTAAGAGCTAATCAAAGTGGTGATAGATCGCTCATGGCCAAACGATCAAGTGGCCGAAAGGTCACGTTTTCTAAACTCTCTGATTTTCGTTAGGTGCTCACAGCAGATGATGCCCAATGAGAAGTAAATAGCTTTTCAGCTCTTCTCAGCTCTTCAGCATAGATTGGCTTCACTAGTGGGATGAAACCACCGGCAAAAGTATGCAAATATTACTTTTGAACTTCTCCGTATATGAGGCTGACGGAAGCTGAAGAGAAAAGCACGAAGCTCATATCACATAAGTCACGAATTCTATATTTTGGTTTCCTCTCAATCATAATTTCACACTGCTTTCTACGCAAATGCATAACATATAAATGTATATAAACCTGAATTATATATATATATGTTTGCGTCGTTGGGCTTACGTGAGCTTAGGTTGGTGTAGTTTGAATCATTCGTTAAATCCTTGGGAAGTTTGTTTCATTTGTTTATAAAAGATGTTACCCACAGGTTTGCTTTGCTTGACTGCTATTTAACTAGCTGATTCTTTGCAGCCGCAGTCCCTTCTGTCGCAGAGGTTAGTGTACGCAGTGTTGGAGGCTTTTCTTGGTATCCCATCACGGGTTTCATTTTTCTCTGGGCCAGCTGGGCAATCCCAAGGATTTTGTCAACATCGTGTTGTACCTAAGAGCCGAATTAGGTGCATGTCAGATTATGCGTGTCTCAGATTGCTTTGGTCTTAACGGAGGACAAGTGAATCTCTCGTTTGTGATACTCTGTAAGGATAATACAAGGCTCGAGAATTAAGTCAACCTGAAGGAAACCGAGAGGGGCAAACACAAAGCGGGTTGTCGAAGAATTTTCGGCAAACTTGTAAGTGAGCAAAGTATGCAATTGTCAGTTTATTTGCCGGGCATCACCAAGGTACGTGAAGAGGGTTTTGTTGAGTAGCAACGCGAGTTAGTGATTTGATTGAGTTTCCCTTTAAAAACGTAACTTTTAGAATCATGTTTTGCTTTTGCAGCAGCTGAGGACCATGCTACTTGCAGATCACTCGTCGTCTGCTCTTCAAGCTGTTCTAACATGGTGGGCCCTCGTTGCTTGTTTAGGCTCCCACGGACATTCGGCAATTTAGGTTAATACACAGATTTTCAAGTGTCCGTCCAATGGCTAGTAGTGAAGGCTTTTGAAACAATCAACTAAAAATAATGAACAGCGACAGTTAAGGTTTAGACGGATCGGAAAAAAACCTAACTTCTATCGAAGAATCCAAATGGACTTCATGAACATCATTATGTGGGAAAAAAATGAAGAGGACGTCTTCATGATGACTTCATATACCGTTTCAGTATAGATGATTTCTGAAAGCTACGCAGAGGGCTCATTAAATCTGTAATCTAGTAGTAAGTGTCAAAAACAATTTCAAAGAAACGGGCCATTAGACAGCACCAAATTTCCTTACGGATTGCGGCAGAAGAGGGTGAAACTATCCAAGCTAAAGATTAGTTTAGGTGAGTACGCCAATCATCCGGAAAGGTGCACAAATTTCAGATATTTTGCAAATCGTACGCCACAGATATCATACTCGACGTTTTTGTTGAATCGCTTTGGATTCGGCCTTAGGGTCACCGTTGAATTATGCAGAATCACATCATTTCATGCTTCTCGTAGTGTTTTATGCAGTTCAAACTAGCCAGAAGGTGAATAAATATTAGCTTGCGTTTTTCAAGCTATTGTTCCACAGGGTATAACCAAGTTGTCGTGTTCTTTGCAGTTCAAATACGACAGAAGTTGGCAACACACCAGACCAGTGGGATTGGTGAGTACTCCCATGTTGCCAATCAGTTTTAGCCCTATAAAAAGTCCCATTATGAAAGCACATGCGACTGACGACGCTTGAGTTGCATTAAAACAACAAGCTGCTAATCAACTGAAGTGGAAGGCAACCAGGCAGTGCAGGAAAATTGCCCGACCAAACAATAGAGTACGATAAAAGCCTTCGACAACTTCCATCACTTTGTTCACCGGATTTCCCGCGAGGGACACTAAAAAACAAATACCCTTAATGGCTTTTTAAAAAAAATAATTCAGGTGAAAAATACAGCAATCGATCTTCGTTAACGATCCTTTATTGTAAGTAGATCAAATAAAACAGTAGGAATAATGTTGCAAGTTAGAGTTACCCGGTCCGACTGCCACTATACTGAGCCAATAATAACTCACTACACGCAAAGCTAATTATCATGGGGTAAGTTGGAATACGAACAGGTACAGAACACGATCTGGATGTAAAATTTATTCAAAAGGCAACGTTTTGGCTGAAGGAACAGTCAAGTTCGATTAATCCAAGTCAGCGGCAGAGTTAGTCAGGAATGGGAAGTTTGACTTACATTCAGATAGAACACTGCATTGTAAAGTGTTTTACTTTATATTGTATCTTTTTTACATCTGACTACAACTTAGCCCTCAAAGGAATATTCCGACTAGGTGGGAAGACTCGATATCCGACAGTAACCTGGATGGGAACAGTCGATTGATAAGAAAAAAATTAATCCCCTTTAAAGTGGGTAATTTAAAGCAGAAATTACCTGACTTGAGGAGGTTACAGAAAACCCTCAGTGAAGTAATCAATTAAGGTAGGCGACCAAATGTGATTTCGCTTTTATCAACGATGTAGAGACAGATCAAGTTTTTATGCACATTTTGCCATAGGATTATCATTCTCTATACATGTAGATAGTGTAGTTGCGCCAAGGTCCATTATCTTCAATGAGAGCAAAATCTTGCAAGTTGTGCGACAAACATTCCGAGACGATTTTGAAACCAGCTGTCTAAACAGACAGAAAAGTAAGTTACTGTTAATATGCAGCATGGGTTTACTGACCTCTAACAAAGTTTTTTTGTAATATCTGGGGTTGGAAAGAAAACCACCTAAATGAAACACCTAAAGGACAGTTGTTCATCTGGCTAAAGATTTGGCGAAATTAAAACTAAACTGTCTCTTTAACTTTATTTGTGGAAGAATACGCCTGCAAAATGTGTGGACGGACGCCGGAATCCAATTAGAAGACAGTGGGGAGTTTGAATGCAGACGGGTAAAGCGGTAGTCCACAATTACATCGCCGTTGATACCCGGACGAATTTGGTTCCTTTAATTTTCCTGCAGTAGCTTTTAGCATCAAAGACGGTAAGCTCTGCAGATAACTATCACCAGACCAAAATGAAGATGAAAGTCTCAATGCCAATGAACTCCATCTCGCTTGGTTCTCCAAGAAAAGCACAGTGAATAACACATGCTTCCATCTTGGAAAATTGACCGCAAATAGAATTTTGGCAACTTATTTGCTTTTCGATAGTCTAGAGAAGTCGAAGAGGGTTCCACGGTATGCGCTCGTTTGCAGATTAGCTTCCAGTGAGTAGAAGAGCCAGAAGGATGCCCGCTGATTCGGGTGCTTATGGCTACCTTTGGCTGAACGTGGTGCACAATCGCCAGCACCATGAGCAAAATGTTTAACTGCTTCCACTGACGCCAGGATAACTTATAAATGCAGCTATAAGCGGACTTGGGTACAATGTTTTTTTAGTAGGAAATAGAACTGGTGAAAACTTGGAAACTACGCTCAGATGATGGACGACCAGAACAGAAACATCAGCGGCAGACTGTCGAAGTGTATTCAGAAATGGCATGTGAGGAGAGATGTTTCAAGAAAAGTGTAACTAGATCCGGTGATGATGATCACTGGTCATAAAGCTTTGAGGAATTGAAGGGGAAACAATAGAATAAATTTGTTGCCAACTACACAACGAAGTGTTGTGTACATCAGTCCCTATATAACTCACGTAGCAGGTATTCATAGAGATTTTGCTAACTGCAAGACTCTTGTTTAGTATATTTTTGGCCATGAATTGGCGACCCACACCTACCAAGCTCTTTCCGATCTTCCAAACTATGTGACATATGTAGAGAACAGTGGAGAAACGTTCATTGTATGACTCCGTATGGTGGCCTTAAATGCTGTTTGTACACACCCTCCAGGAAGTCCCACAATAGCGAAATTGCAATTTCTTTTACGTCGCGCATATTTAGGTAGCTAGGAATGAATACAATCGGAAGATGTTGTCACGTAGATGTACTGCATAATATTATATAATAAAAATATTTTGGTCATTTTTGTCTCTAGTCGAACGATAAAACCTATTAAACACACAAAGCGCACTTGTCTTTGGTGACTCAAGCAAAGTAATGGGTGAAGTTCGAGTTCTTTTTTATTTCGGTCGGTTCTAGCTTCACTTTAAGGGTACACCTAAAGTGGGCAGGAGAAAACCTGCCTTTTTAGTTGCTGCAACTGTTCTGCCACTATAGAATAAACCTAAAACCAGTATGATTTTTGTAGACCTACATACGTGCGAGCGGTGGCCATGCCGGCGCGCGCCTAATCGGATTATCGGCTGATGAATTTTGTTTCCTGGTGAATCTCATGACCATCGGGGATTCATTGGTTTGCAGAAACAGGCTTAAACCTTCCTTCCAACTAGTGGAATTTGATTATTTGTTTGTGACTAGTGGAAATTTTCTCGACAATGAAGATCGTTTCTTTAACGGGTGTCTGTTTCCATGGTTTATTTCGGCTCTGTACCTGTTTTGGACTAAAAGAACAATGGCGGTCATCGGACACACCTTCTGCTTCTATCGACGTTTGGCTAGTTCGCTGAAAAGCAGTGACCTATTGTCAATGTGTGTTGTCAGACCAGACCTATAGAAGATTAGAATCCGGGTATAAGCTGAATATTGCGCTGTTAATTTGATATGCAGTTGTGATTAGTCTCAGGGTATCCTCAGATAAAGATTTAGCCACATTTGTTGAATAATGCACAGGAATATCCTCTTGAGCAGACCTTTCAGAATGCACAAATTCGATGACTAGTTAGTTGAAACACGGAGTTTCGGAATCACGTACTTATATTATCCAAGTTTGCCCTTCAGTTCACCAGTTATTAGCTGGACTAATAAACTAACAACTTGCAGACATGTTTACCACTTTGTGCGTCTCTTCCGGTAGCTTTTACTAGCACCAAATACTTTGTTGCTAAATTAAATTTCTGCCAGATCAGCGACCACGAATTTGTGATCGAATGGCTTGTATCTGCACTCAATGTTGTGAAGCAAGTATTGAGATACACATTTCACTGTACTCGTACGACCAAGCTATCAAATTATAACTCAATGAAGTGAAATGACTAAAGGCAGGGTGGTGGAATGAATTTTACCTGAATATTTCTACACACTTCTACACACTGAACCAGAAGCGAGCATAAATTTCGTGATAGCGGCAGCCCCGTAATTCCGATGCCAAGCTTGTACTGTCAAAAGATATCGGTTCAGGCCTTTTTGTCGATGGCCACTTGTTGATTTTTCTTACGAAGGAATGCGCATTTCAACATTCTGTTTTCTTAATCCAAGGACCAACAGTTCACTATGTGAACAAATGATTCGTTTGTACGTACAGATATTTTTGAAGTAAAACTGAAACCAAACTATTGGTCACGATGTTATTTAGCCTATGCGCAGCTTAAGAGTATCACACTGGTTTAATTTGTATGCTATTCAGGATATTACCGTCCGTTTATCTTCTAAGCAATAAACAGTAAGGTGACATTATTGCTTGAAAAGCCACATGCGACTTCATGGTGTACATTTGGCGGTGAGTTGTTGGCGAGCTTATGAAACGAATTTAACAGGTCAATACTCCATTATAACCGTATGGTTGCATTACCCTTGGACCAAAGATTAAAGTTAGCGGAAGAAAACTATTATTGTGGCTTGTTTGTGGATCAAAACTCAGCACTCAATGGAAATAAATGCTGCCGAATAAGATCAAAACGAAGTTTTCCGGAAAACTTGGATAATAACGCTAAAACTGATGAATGATCTGAGTGCATAGTGGCAACAAAAAACCGATGGGAAACTCATAATTCCTATTTTTGATCCTTAGCTTAAGTGAAATGCCTTTTTTTACCTGTTTGCACGTTTCACGGGTGCACGTCTGTTTCGTTGTTCTTTTGGGACAGAGTCGTGTGCACTGGACAAACAAAAAATGCAAATGTTTAAGTTTAATTTGACGTCGTCTATGGATCATCTCAATCTAGTTTCCCTAGAGAATAGTTTTTGTTAATAAAACACCATGAGCACTTATCTCCTGATGCATAAATTACAATGCGTGGATGAAGCAGAAAAAAATTTCTTTTTGTCTGGCATTTTTGCCCGGCATCCAAAATCGTTTGCAGAACGCGCACTCACTGCCGTTGTCAAATGGGATTCAAATTAATCGTTTGTTTGAGCATCCTCTATATTATATTAACTTTGACATCGCTAGAGAGGCAATTGAGCATAAGGGAATAACTCGATGGAGAAGTGTCTAGTCCACCAGATAAACCAAGTGTTTTTAACATTGGATTTACAAGATGCCAAATGAATGGTGATGTGCACTCATTTGGCGTGCGGAACGACGTCAGACAGAAATAGGACGGTTTTAATTAGCTGTACATGGAAAGATGAATCACAAGCTGACAAGTGTGCAATTTTCACTGAGCGACTGATTATCAAACACAACCTAGATGTGGGCACCTGTGAAATGCAACGTTGGAGATAACAAGCTTTTAGTTAGGAAACTCAAATTATCTGAAATCAGCTCAGCAGCGGATCCACTCACAATTACTCACTCAGTATTGTTGCTGCCAAAACCTATAAATAAGGCTGTTAGTTTCGAAATTGACTACGGCTATATTTCTGTTGCACAGCACCACGGCTGAACCCCTTGCTACCAGACGAAAAGGTACCGCTGGCTTCAGTCGACTAAGGCATATCGTATGCCTAAGGAAAAACTGATAGTAAGCACTACGTGACATGGCGAGACGAAATGAACGCTTCACTGCAAAGCACGTAGCTAGCTGCTTCCTTCGAGGGGCATGACAGCTAGGCATCGAAAGGGTGCTACAGCTGAACGATTATTGTTATTATCTCACGTACGCTCCCGACACAAAAACTGCCACCTATGTTTGCCCCTTCACCATCTGCACACCTCTGGTTGGCGGTCTGTGAAGTTTGTTAACAAACAACGCACGGAAACATGGGCTGTACGGCGAAAAAGTTCTACGACTAATGCACTGCTGACAACTGTCCATTCAATGTTATTAATGTTATATTGTTCACTACTCCACTTCAATTCCACCAACTTGATAAAATTACAGTTTTAACCTGTACGAATTGTGACACACAAATAGACGTATATAAGTCACTGCAACTTTTAATCCTGTTGACACGTTCATGATATGCATTGTTTTACCGTTGGATTCCGCATTCCACTTAAGATTTGCCTCCGGATTGCAGCTTATGCGTATTCATATGACAATCTCTGATATTCCGGATCAATGGAGCTGCACTACTGTGTCATGATATCTCCTGGTGGAAGAACCTCAAATCCAGTACTCGTTTGAATCCTGTATTCATCTGTGTAAACTCTCGGCCGTGTTAACTGTACAAAGATCGGCATTTTACTTGCAACCAAAGGTTTGTACTCATTCCTGTTGCGGCACCTGGCTTACTTGGTTGTGGATTAAATAAAATAGGTCAAAATATTATGTAAACAGTTCTTCTGCCGATTCATAATGCCTGTAACAGCTAACATTCACAAATGTGTCTTGAGTCAAATTGTATACATCAAAGGGAATCACGGAAGTGTGTAAACCGACCAGTCAAAGCAGTCAACCCAGACACTTGAGAATGCAGGCCTTAGTTTCGCATCTTCGTTGATATAGTGGTCGAAACTTGTGGTGAGTAACTCTGAGAACAGATTAGTTAAACCTTTGGAAACGTGTCTCATGGCAAGCGTCCAGTGGAAAAGATTGCCTCACAGAATGTCCATTTTTTAGTCCTCCCCGGAGCTTCATCTGAGGTCGGAAATGCCTACTTGTGTTTTCGTTTTTTCTACACGGTCTTTAATTTTGAAGAAAAAAGGATTACTCACTTTTAACTTTGATAATCCGTGAACGTTATAAAAATTTATCCAGTTGTTTTTCATGTCATCTCTAACTTTTGTACTAACTAGTGTATCAGTTTACAGACACCGATAAATTTAGGCTTGTCATATCCGAAAATTATCAACGGTCTGCTGGCTGACTAACTATAATGCGATCTTCAGAGTTTGTGTTCATTTTCTAGCCATGAGTTAGATATGAATTGTGGGATACATAAATTACATGAATGCGGTCTTAATGCTGACGGTGGACAGGAACTAAAACAGCACATGTAATGTAATGCATGTTTGCATGCTATCCTCACTGTGTCGCTTCCAGATGGTTTCGAAAAACACTGGTGCAATTGAATTGCTACCATCGTAAGTTAGCTGACGAAAGCTTTGGTGGTCCAAGTCAACATTTACCACATTAACAGATGAGTTAAATGGTCACAAACTGAAGGTGCAATCTCCAAAATCTTCAACTTAAACCTGATGAGATTGCCAAGGTTTTATATGCCTTCATCTAAAAATGACTAATTTTTGTAGGATATAGGGCCCGTACAAAATGAACTCATAGTACATAGTGACATCGCCAAATTACATCTTCCATGCCAAAGAGAGTGACGCAGCCGTCCTTTAGTTGCCGAGGAAAAGACAAAGTGTTCAGTGAGCTTCAGAGGAGACCGTTAGAAATTTTGCGGCTGATTTTAAATACCAGACTATATAGATTCGATGTATTGGCAGTTGCGTTACGATTTCCGTAGCGGAGCATTCTGTGGAATTAAAATACTGGTCGATATCAACCGATTGAGCTGTGTGGGTGATGCTGCTGAGGATTATTTTATCCCGCTCACATAACCTTCGGTTGAATGATTGCCTTCCCGTCCTGGAGCAACTATTCTGATGAGTCCAAACCAAAGGAAGGTAGCACAAGACACAAGTTTCGCTCCTATTAGAGTTCACAGGCAGGTGGACGACTTCCGGACGCAATTTACGTGAACGTGATTTACAGAAACCCCGCAACCGCCAACAAATAATCAAAAACTGTCCACCAGGTTTCCAAACGTCAGTAATGCTATTTGACTTGGAATTACTGACACGCGGACCATTCGATCGGCACAAAGATGGGAGTTACTGGGTCATCGTTCGAGGAATCCGGCAAAGCAAGCGTAAAGACGTTCGTCTTTTTAGACATAAAAACTCATATGTGTCTAGCGTACGATCGTGATAACACGTTCGCATTTCAGGTGTCTGGAGTTCAAACCTAGGCATGATAGTGCTCTGCGCTGATTATGGGCTCTAAAAAAAGCAAAACTCAAGCCAGTGCCTTCATCCTTTAATATGGATTCACTAAAATAGCTGTATAGGACAGGAGAACCACTGTTCCAGTGAGGGTGCTGTGAACACGAATTGCACAAATCCCACAACCAACAAAATCTAATCAGCAAATGCCCACTTGGTTTTGGATGCCCTTGATGCCAGTTTAACTGAAAGGTCTAGTGAGGGAAGTAACAGTCGAAGCAACCGTGGTTCTTGTTCTCGTTTCGAGGTCACACTCCATCAACACGTTTGCCTGTTCGCATATCATACTTCATACTCTTTGCTGTCTATTGAGGCTCGGGTGATGTGCTATAGGCGATATGACCACATACCAACACGAGTCAAACTGTGCATATCATTAACTTGCAACCACGCAACACACCACAATGCATATACATCTAAAGATGCAGTTTGTGCCTTAAGAGGCTGAGAATTTGGCTCGTCGTTAGATGCTTTCATTGCACTATTTTTTTATAAATCCAATGTATGCAGCAAGACAATATTCTTTGCGCAGTGTATTCATGAAACGGAGACTCAAACCGCATTGTTTTGACACAATTCTCATACCTTCAGGGAAGAAATTGCTCATGAGGGATAACAAAATCTTGATCTCCTTTTATCGATCGTTTTTGTTTTTAATGAAGCCGGTTGAATCCATATCAGCAAATCTACTCTTGATGACTTCGCTTGTACATGGCAGGGTAGTAAACGTTCCGTCAATTTAATATAACGTAACTTAATTAAACTAATAGAAAATAAGACTGAAGTTGCTGCGATCTTGAAAATTGCGCAAATTGTTGCGCACCATTTTAAATCCAGGATGATGGCGTCGTTGAGTTTATTCCCACGATTTTGCGGAGCAATCCGGCTAACTGTGATGCAGGTTTCTGTGAATCTGTCGTTAACTGGTGAAGATTTTTCCAGCTTATTTCTGAGCAGCTGATGCACTCGTATTTTAAATCGGAAACGCATGGAAGTTGTCGCCGTTTTGATGAGATTGTGTTTTCTGAATTGCTGACTTTGCCAGCAGGACGACAAAACATTTCTTCGGCGTTCTGCGTGAAAATACTTCCACTACCTCTTACCGCTAACCTTGCCACGACAAACAAGCGCTGTATGAGAATATTCTCGTTATTGGAGCATGACTGATTTGAAGGATATTCATTTGTATTTATACTGAAGTTTAAAGTCCATGTGAGCGATCTTCGACGAAGTGGTAGAATCAAGCCGAATAAAATTTGTGCCATGTACAGTTGTACGGACGCATTAGCGTATATTCCAGTCCTATAAGCTAAACAGTTTGTGAGTTTGAGCGACGGAGTATCTTGCTCAGTGTGACTAATCATTTCACCAGCAACCTAGCTAAGCGGGTTGCAGAAGATGGTCGCTCAAAAGGATGTGGCACACCCCAGCAAATGCATAGATAAATAACACATACTAAATCCTGTAAAGGGGACATCTCTTACAAAGAACTTTCTCAGGTGGGGGAAATAACTTGTCACCCAAACATACATAAATGTAGAACGCATAATGAGGAAGTTTTTCTCCAGATTTAAATTATATAATATGTTAAAAAAACATACCACAAACTGAATTAAACGTATAGGATAATGGATCATATCTTACTGCCATATTAGGTTATGTAATATGCTGTAACGTAATATAGTATGGTTCAATGCAAAATTGGGTCAAAATGTAGAATCAGTTAATCGCTACCGACTGGAGCATGTATAACGACGCATTAATGAACATCAGCACACATTCTTTATTAGGAGGACACTATCCCAAATATGCTTTCTGTAGGAGCCTTATTAACGTGGTATTTAATGAGTAATATATAACCAGGCGGTAACATCCAGAGAATACCATGATATCGTGTGTTAGCTGGACATTAGTTTCAAGCAGGCTTGGAGTCCCAATTGACTAAAGTTCGTTTGCTCACCTGCTGCACGCGTCCCTTGATGGTGATGGTGTTCGTAAAACCGAGCCCTATCCGAAAGCCCAGTCATGTTCATGCGTCGAGTTGGTTGCCTCTAAACCCTCCTCAAGCTTTTAGGCTTACCCGATTTAGTTAATAGTCGTCCGAAATGGCCCGAGGGCCATTTCGCCAGTAAACGTTTTGTAACCATTTGTTTCAAGCTCCACTATTTAATTAGCCGTCATCGCAATGTTTTTTTGCATTTGATGGAACAAAACCTAGCAATCAGGCTACTCGCTAACGTTTACGGAATACTTTCCAGTCAGCTGATCTTGGCTCGGAATTTCGGTTTACGTTTTACTGCCGGTAAAAACCCTTGTTCTTTATGAAGAAGTTCTGGCGACATGACAACCCGGTGCCATTCCTTTGAAAGAACCGTGGGCGATAGTCAGCTAAATCAGCTCTAATTTTGACTGGTGTTAGAATACAAATTTATCCCACGACAAGGAGGCTCGTTCGAGTCTAATCGTACCTTGAATCACAGCAGCGTTGCGGCAATCGGCATCATGCATCACCTGCGGTGTACAAGGACCTTGGAACCCCAATTGTTTGGCAGAAGCAAAATCCCGTAGATGTCCATGTTGCAACGGAAGAACTGCCAAAACTGAAACATGCATTAATGACTAAACTCGCCATTGGCATCTCTGATTTTATTTTCGACTAGTTCGATGTCTTCTTCTAATTCTGTTTGTCAGAACTGATTTGGGCAGTGAACTGGTCAATGACTGGATGTTCTGACAGCGGCTAAATGCCCCTAGATTTCACCCCGCTCAGCTTTAGGATGAGGGATCGTGCGTACTCCGTGACGCAGTGGGAAAGGTTCACACCCTCTGCTGGACAGTCGGAGCCAGAGTCATCAGTGTGCACAATTAGAAGCAGCAAACCTTTTAACCAAAAATAGTACATCATCCCATTTCCAGTTATTACGAAAGTGTTGATCATCAGGGAGGACATCTTACTGCACTCACGCTTCTACCTTAGTGGGTGGCGTGAATTTATGCTGCAAGATCCCATAGTTCAGAGACAGGTTGTTGCTTGTTTGGATGCAAAACGTCAGTTACCCCGGCATCGTAAGACTTGAGAAATGGCGTTCTGGCCGCTATACTGGGCAGAGTCTTAGCCACCAATGTTGGGGGGTCTAGAGTGGTTTGGAATATAATGCACCCTACTGTTGCACACTATATTGTATTGGACCATATTATACTATATTGGACCATCTTATTGACACACCATACTGTTCTACTCAATATGATACTGAACGTAACTATGCTGTACTATGCTATGCTGTGAGGTATCATACCATGCACCTCTATGCTAGTCCTCAACACTGCACATTAAGACGACGTGCCATACCGTCATATATGATCAAATGCATTCTGCATCACATCTCATCATAGCATAACGTCATATAATGATGTAACATGATGCAAGTTGAAGAAATGAATGTATGTGTGAGAACTATTGTACGATCAAATAAGAGTAGGTAAAAGCATATCTAACTAATTCAGTTTGCCCTCACTGTCCCACATTGATTACGCTGATTCCCCATAAGTTCCGTGTACTGCACATGTTGGTCCAGCAAAAATGCCCAGTGCTCCCAGCGCCCACAGCATCGATTGGATAACCTGAGAATCTGTCAATGAATATGAACAGATGATATGAGGCATTTTCCATCCGATCTATTTGGCTAACCAGGAAAGTTCTTCCGTTTAACTCAGGGCGGTTTTTATGAGGAAATCCATGTTGGATAATAGGAAAGCTTTCAAGAGACGGACCGACAGATTAATTTTGTGGCACTCACAATATCCAACAGAGCGTGAAAGAAGTATGCAGCGTCTATCATAAAAGCCCGTCAAACAGTTACTTCTGTTGTCATAAAACATCTGCAGGTCTGGTGCTTGATTTAATTACTACATTTTCTCTACATGTTACAGGCAACGGACTGACGAGATTTGGGGCGAAATTAATTACAATCACGTTATTTGTGATGCACGTTATCACGAATATTCATTCACTGTGGTTATTCAGCGTGGTGGACGGAAAATGCCAAATCGACGTCGGGAAACACTCCAAAATATTCGCCGTTGGATATCCGTACTTTCTTCAGGTAATCCAGTTTCATTGCATTCATTTTATGGGTTGACTTAGATGAATAGAAACGAACCAATGGGCCCAGACAGATAAACAAAGCAGCATAACTTGTTCGCTTGCCATTTCCGATTGTAGAGTACCTGATATACTGTAAAGTTCGAGTGTGGTGATCTGGCATAAACTAGACAAATGCCCGTGTTATCCTAGCAGAATTACTCACTTGGGACTGAGATTTGGATGAAAACATGAATTCAGAGGGCCGCTAGTACGTCTAATATTTAATTACTTGAATAAATATACTTAATGAACATTTTGAAAAAAATCTTTTGGTGACGATGAAGTTTGTTGGAAATTTGTAATAATTAACAATCCACATCTCGGAAGTTTGCTTTATGAGAATGATTTTAAACTGCAATTCCCCTTTTCAAAAAGGGACAGTAATGAAGTGCATTAGTCTGTCGCTGACACTTCCTTCTTTAAAAAAACGAAACTCAATTAAGTCTGTGCAATCAACCGTTACGGGTTTATATTTCCTCAACTTAACCACGTAGTATCCAAGCCTATAACACAATGGAGTTTTCAGTGAACAGTGGCGAAAGAGCTGTAAGTTGGCCCGAAGGTGGTATCTTATCAACAGTTCTGAAAGAATGTGCTGAATTTTCAATCTTATCACTGAAGTTTGTTTTATCAGAAGTGAACCATGCGTTAAGGAAACTAACGTCTTGAGAAACGTCAGGTAGACAATCCGGACATTGTTTAATCCGCTGCTAAAAAAAGTTTAATGATATACGGGCGCAAAAGCGCTTGGGTGTACAGCCCTGAAAAACCATTCATTGCGTGTTTCAACCAGATTAACTCGCATCAAAATAATAGAACCCATACTCATTATACTTACAAGGGCGACTTGTAACCGCTTGAAGGACATTAACTTAAGCATTAGGCAATTGATTCTCTTACACCCATCTGATGAATCTCAGTCACAACGCCCACATGTGATAGACAGCTACTCGGTACTAACCACATTCTACCTTTATCTATACTCAGTACTCATTTGTATTAGTCCATGACTGAGGGAACATCAAAGATGTAGTGGAACTTCAGCCCAGGACCTATGGATAACACATTGTTTCGAGCAGGAGTGAATGGTTTGCCCGTTGTTCCAAGTCAGGTAACTGTATTCAATTTCGTCATTTTATTTCAAGTACTCAGCTTACCAAGACTCACATTGTTGTTGGATTAAAAGGATGTTGCCTGGATATAGTAAGTGGTACATCAGTCACCAAATTTGTGACATTGTTCTATAATTCCGCTGAGGAACTGTTTTTAGGACGTAGCCCTCGCCAGAAAAGACAAAATCTACTGTAAGATTCATGATTTGGACAAACGAAAAAACTTATTGGTTGCGCGTTTGTTCACGCGTTTGAAAGTAGGGAAATTTAGCTGGAGAAATGCGATTTCCTACTTCAGTTGGAATATCTCTTAGTTGGTCTTGTGTACCCACTTGCATCAGCGCACCTTGCGTTCGCATCCACAAAGCACCGAGCAAATCATATTTTATTCAGATTTGATTCAGATTAAAAAGGTGAAACTTTCTTTAGTTCTGTTATTCGTAATGCATTAAATGCGTCACGACATATATCGGAGTAGGAACCATTCAGGTACTACTGCATCTTAGGATCTGAAGTCTTTCTAATATCCATCATCAAGGTACATAAGGTTGCCGCAGTTTAGCTCATCTTTCTTAAAGTAGGAATTTACTGGAGTCAGGGTAAGTAGGAGTCTTTTGTTGTTCAATATAATTAAGCTGAGTATAATTAACGAACATCATTCATGTTAGCAAAGGAGTGCTTAAAAGTTGGGTCTGCCATGTGTGTAAAGATGTATTTATGCTGCTCGTCATTTGAAGAGTAGAATAATCGTGGTTACAAACACCACGACCACGACTGAAAACCTCTCAGACAGAGGACACTGTTCAAAATGTTGCAGAGTAGTCTTGGACAGGGGAGTTCGCCGCCCTTGGTGCTCACTGCGTAAGCCCTCTTCCTGACTTTCTCTCAAATCCCCATTTTACTTAAACTCACATTGCATGGGATTCGCAAAGTACACTCGTTTTCAAACTAATTTCGCTTCAAACGGAGACTCAGCTGAAGGTCAGCCGAATAACTAGTTAAAAGAAATGTGCTGCACAGAGGCAGCCTCATGTTATAATTGGTTTCATTTTTCGGGGTAATACAGCATTTTCCCCTTGGAGAAAATTACTCAGACGATCATTACTTCACGTAGGGTGTAGCTACTGAGTGCACGACCTCGTTAAAAGTGACAAAAGTGAATAGTAATTGTTTTCTTGATATAAGATACCAATTATAAAGTTTCCGAATAGTCTTCGACAGCTGCAAAACGAAGATTCGGCTGGATTTCAGTTCAACCGTCCGTTACCATTATTTTAGGTGGCAAATGTGGCAAACTGTTTACTTGATTTGAAAAAAAATCACGGCTAGCCGTTCAGCCATGCAACGCATTCACACTGAAATTTAAATCCAGTCCTCAGGGGTTATAGATATGCTACTTGATCTTATCGTAACCCATCTAACAAAAGAATAAAGGAGTAATTTTGTTTCAAATCGTCGGTTATAGATATTTGGGTTAAAGCAATTTAGGAACAACTACGATAGATCTGAATGCATCTTGTTTTCTCTTGGCAACGAAATGTGAAGAAAATGTTTACTTTTCACAATTGTTTTGGGCATTTTCTTCTTTACCCGAAAAGTTGCCTGATATTCCTTCTGTTTAGGATCGTAATAATAGGTATTCCCAAGTGTTTTGCAGAGATCTGTACCAACCTTCAGTCCCCTTATGCATCGATGAAATAAAAGCTCCCTCAAACTGAGTCGATACTCCCCTCCTGTTAGGAAAGTAGTGTCGACAACCTGAAGAACGGTTATGAGTTTGCCAACTAAAATAGCAGACAGCATTTTATTGTTTTTGGTTATGTATATTACTGACGAGCAGAAGACGCCGCGGGAGTTAAATAAATCCAGTCATTTCATTTAATGGGTTGGATATGGAAATATCATTTCACCACCGCCATTTAATATTGCTCTGAATTAATCTGTTCTAAAATGGTATTTGGCTTATTTCTATGCTTCTCTACTATTCGGACCATCTGGTGTGTCAGGAATTCTTGGAAATTCAGGAAAAAAAACGTGGTGCACAAATGGACTACATTTTGTTGTTTTGTAATTCATAGTGCTGTGGCTAGTAATGCACCCTCCGGAATTCACGGGCTAATGAAGACCTCCAAGTGAGTGTCAGACGGTTGTTGTATCATCATTGCGTTGGGTGTGTTCACTTAGACGTTTGGGGGGTTGGCATAGTAGATTTTGGATTTATGTTACCGTGATAGTTAAGCTTAATCTACGCGGCATACTACACAGTTGTGACAGCAGAGTGAAGGCCACTGTTTGCAACCATAGGACGCAGACCCGACATTCATCCAGTAAAATGGATATTTTACAAGGATTTCACAGCATAAATGAAACACTGCGGCTACATTGGGTCTTCGCTGAATCGGTGGACACGAACTTGTGGTAAAATATGGTTTGTTACCAGAAGTAATGGGTTTGCAAATCTAAATTTAATTTGAGCGAGCAGTTTCACTACAGGTTACGGTTGTTCGCACGGTGCTCCATCTCTCCGTGCGCATAAACGAATGCCAAAAACAAATCTGATAGCTTTGAAATTTTAGAGCGTGCTATGAGAACTGTGTCATTAAGGGGTTTGAAATTGTTGCCTTTTCCCATCCATCCTTAGGAGTTCAGACAGTAAGTTCGCAATACTGTGGGAGGTCACCACGATGCATTGCCGAACATCGAGTTCATCAATTACTCTGGCTACAAAAGATTTGGGGAATAACCCTACTCTTCGCGTGTACCTCAAGCAGCAGTTTTTTCTTTACTGCGGCATCCAACTGGAATTTGATGCACAATACTCCAAGGAATGTTGGCACTGAATGCAAATACCCATCCCATAAAATGGACGAAACAGTTTGCTGGCCGATTTTGTAGCCACCATGTTAAGTCAGACATAGGTCTGAATGTAAAATGTAAATGGTACATAAGATAATGAGGACAAAAATTGCTCAGATTAAACACTAGATGCCAAAGCTATCTTCCAGTCATATGCAGACAGTGTCGAAATTTATAAGGTGCAACTTTATGAGCTTTTAAAGTATTAGCTGACACCGCTAACTAGATACACCAATTGATTCCAAATTACTATTTCCCGCCCCATGGGGAGGTAAATGCTTGAACGAATATGCCTCCTCTCACTAATTTTACCACACATTTGGATCACGAGGTTTTGTTACCAGCGTGGCTACCGAATGATCAGCTTTCTGAAAGCTGATAATGGCAGGTTCATAAGAAAAAATTGGAGGCACCCCAATCACAGCTTACGCTAAGGACGTGGATTCCCGCGCACTGACGCATACAATGTTTCGCTGCTGCTGAATCGGCAGAACTAAATTTAATGAAACCTGTAAGGGATAATAAAGAGGATTTTCATTATTTACTGCTCAGTCCAACAGGACGCCGCTCCCAAAAACAGTAACCAGTAGGGAGATATTTAATGGAACGAAATGATGGCCGTTGAGAATCGTACCTAACTAGAACTTATGTATATCAATGCTGAAAATCACTTTTTGGTTTTAATTTAAGCATCGGCGGGTTCAAAACTACTTTAAACTGCCTGTCCAATTTCAGTTGCACGGAGGCGTACAAAGATTTATTTATGGTCCTTATAATCCATATAGAGAAGGAAATTAATTTAGCAAAAGATGAAACCATGTAGAAACACGAACGTAGGGATGCGATACTACTGAGAAAATGTCCGAATCTGTCATCTTTAATGCGTCGAACTGCACAATCCTTATGCAGTAGAAACTTTTAGCTACCAAGACAATTACTCTGGCCTGTGGAGTAGTTTTAAGATCAAAGAGACACCTGGCAATTCTCGAGGATGAAGATCCGTCATATTCGTACGCCAGTACACTTTCAGCACGACACTGCCTCAGTGCACACATACCAGTGCACAAATCAAGGATTATTGTCACGCTATGTGTCCATTGGTTCACCCGGATCATGGGCTGATCCTGAACCTAACCGAAAGCGTATGTTCTATCGTTGACAGAATGGAGTATGACGGCAATCGTATCGATCACTCGATCAAAGTTTCGGGAGTGACGATCATGAGGATTGAAAAAATCAGACGATAAATTTCAAGCAATTTTGATGCAGAATATGTCCAAGTTGTTCATTTTGAGTATAAGGAAAAGAGAACTCGAATCTGTTAGTATTTACTAGCACTTCTCAACGCGAGCGTGTTTTACGATATTTCATTTGTTTTTAGTGGTAGACCCATTCCAAGTTTGAGGATTTAAATTCGTGAATGGGCATAGGGCAAACTATATCAAGAGACCCACTGTCATTAAGCGCTTTATGCATTAGAAGACAACCAATCGATAACTTTTAACACATTCACCAGTTTGGCGATTTTGTGTTTCGTAATAACACATCAAACAACTACGGGGAAAACGAGTAGTATGATTACACTCAATTCGCGTCTCTATTTTGTGCATCTGTTCGTATATCATCGTCACCTCATGTATTTTTCAAAGTAATTTTATTGCATTCGAATTGATACTGCCTGTGGCTTACATTTTACACGTCAAAAGCGGATAAACTACAGGGATTTACATACAACTATGCAGATTGGCTCAAGCAATGGTGTTTAATACACTGAATTTATCTTGTTAGTCCGGCCTGAATATCCATGGAAATGTTGCATTACCTGATTGTGGGATAATGCCTCGTTTACACCTATTCAAAAAACCGATGTCCGATTGTGTCACCTGACATAAATACGTTGTCGTACAACACAACCTCGATGAAACCAACCGATGGGTGACGGCTATTGCTATTAGCAACAGCTGTTGACTCCCAGGGATCAAAGGAAGTAACAATGGTTTCAAAGTAACTCGTCTAAGAAGGTCACTTTTGAGACTAATTGTTTTTTACTCTCAGGAGTAGTTAGGTATTTATACCAAATGCACCAGTTTGTTTATACAGTAGAGTAAACTAAAGAACAGCAAATCTTAACAAAATACCTCACATCTGCAAAAGAGAGCGAGAGCAGGAATCCGGAAAGCTTCAGGTATGAAAGCTGTGCGCAAAAGCAAGAAACGATTACAAACCCTCACTGGTAAACACAGCCATTAGTCCCCCAATATTTAGGGTAGATATCCAATTTTTAGCCACATGCAGATAACGTACGCAGCCTTCTTCGCTAACTAGGAGGTCATCTTCGCAAACGGAATGAATTTATTGTGGTTTAGGTGGTAGCATCTTGATGGCCTACAGACTTCAACTCGCGTTAAAAGCGTAACTCGGAGCGTGGTGTATTAGTCTGCCAGTCTGATTATATATGATCTAAGTCAGAACAGATGAATGGTGAACAGTGATCATTTCTTAACGATATAATCGTGCGCCCGGCATTTCGCTCAATGAAGTCATCAGTTTCTATCTGAAAACCTGTCACAACAATCTGCAGCAGAAATTCTATAACCGTGCATCTAGTCATATCAGCGTCATCAGGATGCACGCGCACTGTTCATAAATTTTACGGCCTAATTGATCGTCAATGCACGTCCACAATACCTGACATTATGTCCGCGCGAACACCCTCAAGTAAGTGTGCACAATTCAAGCCCATTGCTCATGATTAGCTGTTTTTTTTTCGTGAACCCCTACCGAATCGTTTATCGAGGTTCAACGAATCAATTATGCATGAAAAAGAATAGATGCATATAATAATTAAACCTATCATTGGAAAAGGATACTAGCACGCTTGGTTTCTCAGGTTCAGTGGGTTGAAAACTCTAGTGATGTGAAATCTGCATCATGGTGATTTGTGTTGGCACGAACAATTGCATTAATAGTAAGTGGTAATGAAGAGGAAATTCCGAGTGAATGGTTCGCTCAAGTGGGTCACCTGTGGAAGATAACCTCGGAGTGTCAATTTAAATTGGGAAGGAGCCAGTACATGAAACTTTAGACCTATACTCCCTGTAAAATATGTTTCTTCTAATGGCTTGACTGCCCTTCAGAAGATTCTCACGTTTCACCACAACAAACCAGGCAAAAATGCGATCATTTTAGTAACCATAACTTTGCTGAACATACAACTACCGGCTCAAATAGACGTAAAATTCGTGTAACTTCACTTGATCTGTGCATGTGAGCTCAGGTAACTTTGATGTGCTGTGTACCATAACTTTTGATTTGAGGAATTACAGACATTGAAACTACCTTCAAACAATAACCTTTAATGTAGGGTATCGGCGAATGTCGCTGTCAATTTTGATGGACGACAAAACTCTCCCTTCTTGGGGCCTATTTTCCCGGAATGATAAAGAAAGAACTACGTAGCTCTTAAATAAAAAGCTGAAATCCAGATCAATGTTTTATAAATCACCAGCCGTCTACCTATCCGTTCACCTGTCCCGCCTGTCCTTTCACAAACAGCTTCAGTAATGCATGAATAATGCGCACTTCGGCGCTAACCACGTGGAGTGCGATTTACACAAAAGTACACGGAGACATGTTGAGTGCCACTAGGCCACATAAACATGGTAGCATAAGAAAATGCTCAATGCCCAGTGTTTTACATCAAGGATCGGAGCAAGCAGGCAGGCTTGTAGACCTATCATACTGACGATTGAAAGGCTCCGCCAACCATACTTCCGATGGCGTAGGCTTATGCAAAAGCTTCTATGCACAAATGTAAAATCTTGACAAGTGTGTTACTTATCCGTAGGATCTTAGGCCCTGAAGTGCGACCCAATCTGAGTACAGGCCGTTCACTGGACACTCATAAAATTGGAGGTATTACCTTCGGCAACGAGTTAAAACTAAATACGTAAATTAGCAAGACTTTTATTAATGGCGCGAACTCTCTGCTGGTTCTCTGTGTTGAAAGTGGGCTGAACCTCTGGTAAGTTTGTGGGTATGGAGGTTGCAAACGCAGAGCATTCATTAAATTAACGAAATATATTCATTTACTAGCCAATTTGGTTCTTCGAGAGATCCAGCTGGAACCCAGCTGAACCTCTCGTTTATGATGTCTTCAGGCCACTGAATTTGCTGCACCAAGCCACCTCATGTTTCAACCGGTACGATATCTGAGATATTGTGATACATGTAGTACGTAATACACTACTCACGAGGTCGCTGAAAATTCTTCAAGAGCCCAAGACCAGTTTCGTCCTTCCTGGGTCTCATCATGTAAGCGCAGTCTCCGAGGTTCCGTCAACCGTATGTTCTACTTGAACCCAACTTGCATGAAATCTGCGAAATAGGCTCATTTGTAAACCAGTTTGGTTTGTTAAATACATCACAAACGAGGGATTCAGGCGAGTCTTGCCCAAAAACCAATTGGTTTTCAAGTGAATGTATTTCACTGAGTTCGTGCAATTGAGGTTCAAGTAGAACACAAGGTTGACGGAAACCCGGGGACTGCGCCTACCTGATAACCCCCAATAACGGTGAAACCGGTCGTGGGCTGTCATATAGGTCTCATGAACTTTACCACACTTGGATAAGTGGAAGTGCCCTACACCTAATAGTTTTCACCTGCTGAGACCTTAGCACCGCTAGGTAGTTGACCGAAGTTCTTATTAGAATTTATCCTCTCACTGTTCTGCGTTATTGGGGAAAATCGTGACCGAGCAGTTATCAACCAGTTGGCCTGACCTCACTACTCATACAGTGAAAAGACCTTTGCAATTGTACATTGTACTCTACAAGCACCAAAGTAGCATGGGTTCTTGTTAAACCGACAATGGCGGATGATCATGGTCAGGTCACCCGACCATAGTCGTCAAGCTGCAGCATCGTTCAGCAGTGACTTCCACAGACTGCATCATAAAAGTTTCCTTGTTTTACCACAGGAGATAAGTATCTCTATTATAATGGACATTCGAGATTTCGAGGTGTTATCCTGTTCCGTTTGTGACAGGTTGAGCTTCCGCCTATGCTGTTCTTAACCGGACAAATTGGAAGAGTCCACTAATGTTCTAGTTCTAGGGTAGTTCTAGGGAACTACCAATGTAGTCTTGGTCATCAGTTTCTCGATCAATGGAAAAGGTTGTGCCTCGAGAATCTTACGGCACGCACGAGTTGCAGTATCCCAGAATTTTCGGCCAAAGCCAAAAAGGACGTGGATGCGAATGTACGCATGCACTGGCTCACACGGTGAACCGAATCAACTGTTTCATTATTAGGGATGAAACCAAAGACACTTTAATTCCAAAAACTTTATGAATAAATCATTGCTGAGCATTCAGTTTTATTGAGGTTCATGAAACGTGGTCAAGAGTAAGATCAAATGGGACAATCGCCACTGCAAAGCAGAAAAAAGATGAAAAATGGCAGGCAAATAGTACGAAAGTAAGGGGAAAATTGAATGTCCTACCCGTTGAACGCAGATTTACTTCCAGTTCGATTCTCTCTCTGTGGAGGGACTCCAAACGATGAATAGAAACGTCTGCACTGGTGTTTGATAAACATTCTTCTTTGGATGTTTAACTACTTCTGAGAGCATCTGTTGGCTGCTTTCCATTAGGTTTTTGTTGTGAATGTTTCGAATTACTATTCTCATAGTTTTGAAGCCACTCGGGCATTTGTTAGCTAAATCGCGTTCTAAGGTGCCTCTTCATTCTGTTTGTATATATGGATCTGCTGACTGACAAAAATTGTCTAACAGTTAACTACATAGCAAAATTTTAATTTCCTGTACAGCGCCAAGGTCCTGAATTGCGGCACATAGTGGTAAGGCATATCTTCTCGGCATTCCACACGGGATTAAAATTATGAAAAATTTTGTCATATTTAGTGACGTGATGTAGAATAGTTTATTTGTTATTACTAGTTATCGCTGAACCCAACGAAAATATTTTAGAGACCGATATTTAGTCGAGCTTGTTTGGCACATAGATCAATGCAAGCCACTCATTTGATCATGCCCGTGTCGCAATTTTAAGTGCCTATGCATTAAGATTGAGTAGTTCAACTCAGCCGTTTATGTAGGGCTAACAAAGCTCGGGGTTTGTAACGGCTTGGCTTTGTTGGGGAATCGGACGCTACAAAGGGTAGATTAAAGGTGGATGTAGGGCAGTATGAAGGCGTCAGGAGGCTGTTAAAAAAATTGAACTTGGGTCGCCCTCAGAGTAGACGGAGATTTGATCACTCTCCTAAACAATTACCATTGAAATACTTATTTTAGTTGTCAGTTGCAATCCATCCACGTTGACTTAGTATATTCTCATGTAAAATGTCGCTCACATTCGTGCTTAGGCATTGGTCATCACCATTGTATCTGTCAACACATTCTCCTCTTGACCGTATGTGAGCAAATATTAGTGACACGAAATCATTTATTGGCGACGAACTGGAGGCCTGATCAATATATTTTTTTCCGATGAGCGCTTTTGCGTATCATGTGGTTGAACTTGAATCTAGCTACAGAAGGTCTTGGGCGTTTGCATTGTGATCCGCTATAGGGTAGAACTCTGATTAGTAGATGGTCTAACCCTTAAAGTGCTAAGAACGAATACTCTCTAGGTAGCGAGACCATAACAAATTGCTGGAAAGCAAGCGCCGAACCGGGATTTGTCAGGACTATACCAGAGTGAACAACATTGTGAGCGAATGCTTTCCTATAATTCCATACAATCTCCTAGAATCTAAAAAATATCGTAGTCCCATAAATACACTCCTTTGCGCAAGTGACTTGTAGGTAACCTGAGGTTGTGCGCGTGCTGAAACGCAAGAAATAATAATGAGGCGACAAATGTATCCAAATTTGAGCCAAAATGTAATCGCCTGTTTATCTCTCCATGACATTAGGTATCATTTTCCTCAACTATTATTGACTGACAACTCATGAGAACGCTCTGAGAGTCGATGCACATTTTTTATTGTTAAGTGTACACACAGTACGCAGTTACAATCGTAAAAGTGGGCGGGTTTTTAAACACACATTGTTCCATAAACTCACAGATAAGTATTCTGTTTGTTAGGTTTTATTCCCAGTCACTGTATTTGTGAACCGGATATTAAAAATAATTAACCCTGATAGATGTTCACTGCTAGATTTTCATTACCGAACTTGTACAGTGCAAGGAAGACACCACATTTGCCGGATGAACGAGTTTCGTACACTTGCTTCCACTGTAAAACGTATAAAACGGAGTACACTAGGCGAAACTGTAAAGTAAAGCAAGAATACAATTTTCAGGTAGGTCTCATACAAGTCTCACTCCAAAAGAAGCTTCGGCGTCTTTTTGTCCGACTAGACTGCATTATGTTTTTGCAATCACGAGGAATACACTACAGGTATATCCCTATAAAAATTGCTCTGCAGAAATTATTTACCTACCTAAAACATATGTGGTCAAAAAGGCAGAGGAGATGAGTCTTAGTTAAAGAACTGCCACTGGTTGCAAATCTAATACCGTTTGGATGGTCTCAATTGTTTTCCTCACTGATTATTTATATTTGCGGTACATCAAACGTTTTGTCTTCCGCTACCATATATATATATATATGTATATATAAGACAACAGTTACCCAAACCCGCTTTTGAAGAAGTAAGGAATTTATCAAATGTCACCCAATTTCTACATACTGTAATTATAACTATTAATTCAATATTGTTTATTTTCCTAATAAAACAAACCAGCTAAGGATTATTCCTTGGAGACATTACGATGGACAAACTACTTGGAAATAGGCATACGACTACTCGCTTTTGCAGATCACACTATGAGGCAACCATAAAAATTCGGTTGAGCTGATAGTTTAATTTATTAAACTTTATTATTAAGTTGAAATTACTTCATCACTTTTGTCTGCAATATAGATTATCCACAGCGTCCTGCCCAACATTGGATGCCTTGTGGGAGTGGGGTACTCAGCGTGGCTGTCTGTTGAAAACCAGCGGTCTCTTACACACCGCCCAACTACCGAGTCTAGTTCGAAGTTGCCATGCACCTCGAAGTCATCAGTTGCTGTATACGATGTCCCTCCTTCCTGTGACGGTCAACTGAGGGAAGATGTCACGCGACAAATCAGTCGGAAGTTTTGTATCTGTATGCGGTACTCGTGCATGCTGGAATTCAAAATCAATGCGGGAGATTTTACCACGCACTCAGTCGACCTTTCAAAATTTTCTACCGACAGAAATATAAAGCAATTGAGCAAAAGACAATTTAAGTTTTGTCAGTCGGAAAGAAAATCCTTTTTGATGCTTGGCCTTGGCGTTTGCTACTTACTGTATCTGACACCGGAAAATATTGAATGGTTCTGTATGACTAAGGTAGGGGAACTGACAGAAAAGGATTTAGCCCAAAACTATGAAGTTGTTAAATTTTGGTACTTGGTTACACAAGTGATTCAATGTTGGTCCTTGTTTTCTAAAACAATGTTTATCCTCTTGACCTTGTGTTTGAGTTCAACAGTGCGACAACAGTTTATTCACACCTATAGTTCAGCATTTCAGTGCCATCATCAGAAATGCACATGGTGTTGCTGTGGATTTTATTGTAACATGAATAAAATCACAAACGGGACTTGAAAAGTTGTGACTGAATGTGTTGCATCATGATTCACAGGAGTTTTTATTTTCATACTCCCTTTTATGTGTATACCATTTCCAAATAAATTGTTCCATCCACCCGGTTTTGTGGCACTAGCATTAATCGTATTTTGTAAAGAAAAAAGAGATGTGCCAGCAGCGATACCAAAATTACGAATGGACTTATAAACTGGAAATCACACGGCAATTCATACTGGACCTAGAGAACTTTAACCAGCGTTCTAGGACTTTACCATTTGCAGGTGCAGGAACAGGCGCAGCTTAATGATGTTGGTGCACAGGGTGCATACAATATTGCGAAATCCGTTGGTTAGGACATGAAAAGATTAGCGGCTAGTTGCACTAAAGAAATTCCATTAAATACAATAACTTGTAAGTTGGTATGACACATTATGTCATTGTCCACCAAGTGACTGCACCTTGCCAGCTAGACATTGTATATATTTTCATGTTTTCTCTGCAATTTCTAGCGAGACTACCCTAGGCTTCCGATCCGCCACGTGCTAGCTCGTTAGCAACTCGGGTGGCACTCCTCAAGCCACCTTGGAATTATTAGAAGAAATATACTTTGCAAAAAGACGTGGGTTTAATTTATAATTAGGAAAATGATTCCACCGCATCGTTTACGCATCTCAGAAGAAACAGTTGAGTAATATCCTTGAGTGAAATGTTAGCACACTGGAACACATTACCACTAAGAAATGGGATGTCAAAAAGTACTGCTCTGTAGTGGTGTAAACAGTTAAAAACACTGATCACAAAGTCGGATTTCTAGGCATTGAGAACGAACAGAGATGGCGGTTCTCTGCAGACCTAATAATTTCTAGTTCAGCGTGCGCCGAAAGATAAATCGACACACGTTTTCACCGACGAAATGCACTTTTTGCTAATTCGCCAGGAGTAGCCGAGCTTGGGCCATGGTCCTCTTAATTTGTGGGGAGTCGGAATAGCTTAAATTTGACAGGGTGAAAAAACTTCAGTAAAACTGGTGTAACAAATATGTGAAAATGCAATCAGAGATAGCCAAAAGGAGTTTAGCGACCGAAACAGACGCGCCAAAACTCTGATTTTAGTGACCCACTAGTTGACCTTGAAGTGAGCGCACAGATGGTCGTAGATCTTTGTGACCAAATATACGTCAGACTTGTAGAACACGAGAACAAACCCGGGTTTCGGCTCATGTTGCACTCATGTGTTGTCTAAACGCGTCGAACAGTTTGAAACCATCGTAGCCTTTATCTGAAACGCAAATGTAGATAATGCCCAGTCCTTGACTTTTATTTAAATCCGCGTTGGAGAACCCGGCAACAAGCACCTTCATTTATTACTATCATCTTAATGAGGATAAAATTTTCTTAATGTGTACAATCGAGCCCGAAAATCCAGTCAACTGTAGAAGTAGCTACACAGCACACCAAATCACCTTTCCTCAATAACATCTTCGAAAAATCCTGTCAGTAACCTGTCATGTTTCCTTATTCATACGTAGCAGTATATCCGAATTAAGTCCATTGCGTATTACTTACTCTGTTGTGAACACAGTGTCATATTTTGAGAGGTGATTATGAAGGATTACGTCAGTTTGGGCTAGATAAAAACCTAAGCCTCGATCATTTACAAAATGGAATGCTGAGTGAAATTCTGTTGTAAAAACAAGAGATTTTCCAGCACGTCACCATATTGCTGTTAATTAGTGGTATGTAAAATGCCCCGAATGGTCAGGGTTAAACGGATTATCTCTTGCTGTTTGTTCATCAGTATGCTGGCTGATGCAAATTAGCCTCCTGACTCGATTACCCAACAGCATTGGTGATTCAGTTACCAGAAGGGCACCGTTTATTCGATCCACAATTAAAACAGGATGTGGGATTACCTAATGGGTTTAGCAGTGTGTTAGCATACATTGAAATTAATCTTGATAGATTAGGCTCGATGCTTCGCAATAGGATTAGCCCAGGATTAGTGTGCAGCTGCGGAAATCCTAGGTCTCAGCATCATTTAGCGTCCCAGATGAACGCTGGGCATAGGATGCGTTGATAGGTGTGGTTAATTTTGTTGGTTGACAAGTTCCACTTCATTATTTAACGTTTTTTTCAAATATGTTATCCCAACATTTCATGTGCTTCTAACAATTCTGGTTTAACTTTTAATATGCTGGTCTGTTTATAAGAGCATAATACCTTTCTAAATTGTCTAGGCTTTGCTACGTCGCGGAAGAAATTACGGTTCAGGGGTGACAAGTGTGAGTCTATCAAACCAGAGGAGCACAGTGTGTTTTGAGCGAAATTTGTGTATGTCGTTAAGAATGTGTTTTACCTCGATGGGCTGTTTACAGTAAGTACTGCTGCAGGAGGTAGACAGTCAATGGTTGATTCAATCTTGAGTGAAATCTTAGACCAGCTCCAACGGCTGCCTAGTTGTGCCCAAAGAAGTAAATCCGAAAACAAAATAATCGTGGCCAGTGAAGCCTAGCGGAATTCAGGTCTTGGAACCGAAAAACGTCGCGTGGTTTGTGCAAAATGTCACTACCTGGACTACAAACTGTCATCTAGCGAGAAACAAGGCCGTCAGTATTTAAGTGGTTGCCTCGTGAACATCGGATTTTGTTGGTATTGTTAACCACTCAGTCGAGCGTGGATGTCCTGGATGACGAAACCTTCAGTAATTGGTCAGTTTTGGCCTTGCATCGCGTTACAATTGGCCACATATTGGTAAACTGTGATGAAAAGTTTTCAAATCCGCTGGAAACGCACGGTATTTCCTGAGGTAAACTGAACAAACTGCAATTGAGTTACTTTGTATCCTATAAAACGGATAAGCAAGGGACTGGTATGTTACATTTATGAAGGAGAGCGGCTAATCTCGTGTAATTGACTTTTGCTTAGCTTAGTCTCTTGAGAGGATATGCTTTGATCTAAATGCGCATAGATTGCAGTTCCGGGAAGTGAAGACACTAAAGTAGGTAGGTCATTTATCACCTGACCGTTATTACATTAAATTTTGAGACCCTGTCGGAGTTTATTGTATGCGAGTCAGAATGTCAGTTATTGTAGTAATTGCAGGCCATTTATCATCTTCTTGTAAGAAGGGCGAGCTTTAACATCGGCACGTCCAAATGTGCGACGCTCCCATGGATTACGGACATTTTCGACAGCCACAAAGATAGCATAGTCCATGTCTAATATTTCTGATGCCTAACCGTTGTACTATCTTAGTGTGAAGCCAATTGGCCAAAAATCTGGTCGGTGGAATTATTGAAGTACAGACAAAATGGGTGAACAGAGTAGGGGGGACGGTGATAACTGCTGTCCCTAGCAATCTCATGCTAAAATATTTTTCAAACAAAAGACAAAATAATATGCTCACGCGTAGTGTTTCAGTGAACAGATAGTATTGTGTCAGCGAAACCAACCATAAACCACCGACCTAACTATTGTTTGAAGGAGTGCGCATAAAATCTTCATCATTGCTGCACACAATAACATGTAACCAAATGAAAGCTTGAGCCTCATATTTTGCATGAGATTTATGCAATCTTCAATGACGTTTCTTTCAAAGACTCAATTTCGGGATCACGGTATTGAAGACTTTGTATCACAAGCAGGCTCATTGCGTGGCTTTCAGCCGAGTCAGCCATTCTGGCGATTCGAATTTTAGAATTTCTGTAATGCCAGCAATTCTATCTCAGGCAGTTTGGTCGACCTGAATGTAGAACAATCAGAGTTTGTCAAAATAACCAAACTGTCGCAGGCTCCACTACACAGGCGCAAAAGGGAACCACACATTTGAGAGCCTATATGGTCAGCATGATGGTGTATCGGCTTATTAAGAGAGTCGCAGTTAAATTTATGTGTGGAAAAGTAATAATTTGCTTATCAAACCAACCTGAACTTCTGATGTCAAGGGAGGTAAGGAATGTCCCCGTACTAGCCTTAGTGCTGTTTTTATTTAGTAATATTACAAAATCCATAATTTGTGTAGCAACCATCGTCAGACTTGTAACATTTGAACGAGAAACATTATCCCTTTTATCAGTTGCACGTAAGCCACGCGGGATCGGGGTGAAAAGACATACACATTTGCATGAAATTTTTAATACTCAAGTATCTTGTAAATATGGTGATACTGAACAGCGTATGACTTTCAGCTAATTGAAACTGAAGTTGCCATTAGGTACATAACTAACAACGGAGTCACGTCATTTGTAGGTAGTGCTCAGGCGTCTGACTAGGTGAGCAGCTCGTTGAAAATATGAATAAAAACTACATTTTTTCATACAAAACCTGCACAATGTTTGCCATACCTCTGTAAAAATGAACGAATAGATAAGGACCGGTTTCATGATAGTGGAGTATCCGAATTCATTATCATTTAACAAATCAATTTTGCGTAGATTTTCAGGTTTGAACACCTTGAAAATAGCCAGCACTCAAATTCATCCGAAACGTAAGTCGGTAACATGAAAGTAATGACGATGACAGTAAGGCCGAGCAACATTTGAGCTTGTAAAATTAGTGCATGCTGTCTTCCAATTATGACAAGTAAGATGTGACTTTAGATTGCAAAAGAATTTCGTTAACTTTTGTGCTCAGGAAAATCTAGGTATTCTTTATTGCATATATTGCTTCAGTGGTTGGGAGAATAGCTGGAAAATCTGTGTATAGTATCTCGCAGTGAAAGGCAAAACAATGTGAATTACTAGTTAAGTGGGTAAATCATTTGCGGACATGGGTGATTTTAGCAATCACAAAACTCACGATCGATTTCTATGATTTAATGACTTATCTCAACGATAAAGTCCTAAATTGTATGTCAACAAACAAAAGCAACATTGTTCACCCGAAATGAATGTTTTCCTAACACCCCACACGCTTTCCAGTTTAATAGTCTCTGAGATGGAGAAATGCGCGGAGAAATCATTTGAAGGGACGCAGCTACCTTTATAACGAAAGGCAGCAGTGACTCACAGTGACTGAACGACTCATCAGGAATTTCTTCTAGTTAAGAATGGACTGGGACCAAATAGACACGTTATCAAGACAATAGGTATATTACGGTTCGTTTTATAAAGGGATGTTAATTTAAGTAATGGGTAAAAAACCTGAAACTCCAGAAGTTTTAAATACATTGACAATTATTAACGGCGCAGTTTCTCAGAAATATAGCGACTGGCGTTTTCGAATGCGGCGTCGACTCGTTATTTCAGCCTGCCAGATGGACGGCACACGTCAGACTGTCTAGGATACCGTGAACCTTTTGACGTGGTATGAAAATACAATCGGATCATAAAGGGACCAGATATTGCCTATGTAATTAAAAAACCTCAAGACCTGTTGCACAGACGGACATGTACATTCTGCATAAACTAGCAACCCATTGTACCTGCTTCCAAAACGAGAAGTCGTTGTGTATATTGCAACTAGGCTGTGAGGCTAATTGTACGTTTCACATTTGTTACGCTTGTTACATTCCAGCCATCAAATTTAGTCATGCCACTGCATTATGGAGAGCACATCCTCACCCGACCAGTAATCAACCTAAGGATGCGGTACTCTTGTGAGTGAAAGATGCGGTACATATGATGTCTAGCTGTCCTTCTCTCATAACCATGATCACCATTCTCATTTGAAGATGTGGTATTCGCTGAAAATTTGCGGATTCATCTAACCGAACTGAGCTACCATTACAAACCCTTAGTAACTGATCATGTTATTAGTTTAGGATTTGCTCCTGAATCCACTAGTTGTGCAGATAGACGGTCGCCCTAAAAGATCAACACAAGTGCAAATTTATCAAAATTCTGGATGCTTTTATACTGTTCAGTACCGAATTTCCACAAGCCTAATGAAGAATATCTAGCAGAAGGCACCCTTGGGAAAACCGTCACAGACTTCCTCGCTACCATACTACTAAACAGTTGGAACTACTGCTTAGAAAGGGAATTGGTTTGAGGGCCACTCGGCCAACAAAAACGGCGAATTCTATATGAATGAAGATGGAGTCCTGCGGTTATAAAAGACAGTACAAATCATATGTCATCATTAATACTGAGTTAGTCAGGCAATGCACCAATATTATCAGACCACTTGTTCCAGATGAATATCCAAATTATGGTGTTTTTGCACTTGTACCGCGCATTCTGTGATGCATAGCGGAATAACATAACTACACTGCTGCAACCACTAAGGTAAAGTGAATTGGTATCCCGCGTGGCTCATCAAAGAAAACCATCAATCAGACGGCTTAATCTGAATTCCCATAAAAGTTTGTGGTGAACACCAGCTGAATGGGAGTCGTAGTTATGATTGTTATGGAGTGACCGCTTTTCAATGTCACCTCATTGGTTTCCGAGCTGTTTCAGTTCACCAACGACGAAGAAATGTGAGGAATTGCCTTGAGTGGTATGGATCAATTCGTAGCCATAGATTGAATGGGCGCAACATCACCAACTTGATATAGTTGTATTTGCTGGTGCATTTGTAGTTGTTGTATCTGTAGCTTTGATTTCAAATAAGCCACTTCGTAGGAAAATGGTGGCGCTAAAATAGTTTCCCAGGTGAATCTGTAATGAATAACGAACAAGCTGCTTCGGGCATCAGATAATAGGAATTCTTGGAGGGGTTTTCCTACATCTCCATTGGTATGTGGTATTAATGTCTGCTAACTTAGAGTATGTATGTTACTGCTATATCCGTTTCCACTTTCCTGACCAACGTGTGTCTAAAACACACAAACTGGGGACAATCGTTACTCAGAAGTGTCAATGAATGCACCGTGATTAAATCACTCGTCTTACGGTCCTACACAGATATCACTGAGGGCGCATTACTAGAATCCCATCCTCCAATGAGAATAAACTACTGACACCTCTGACCAACCTTCTTTTTATATACCCTTAATAATCATCCAGGTACCGGCAGACCCTCACACGCAGAACGACGCGGTTTCAGTGCCTTAATAGAGTGTTTGCGCAGTTGCTGCGGTCGCTTCGCCTGAGATTGATCAAAGAGTATGCTGACTTAGGAGCGAGTGAAGGAGTCATAAAAACCTTATGAAAAAACCAACCGAACAACCGGCAGTTTTTGGTGCACTCGCCTCCAGGGTGCAACTATAGACAGCTGAAGACCATGTACTGAGCAACGAAAGGACGATGTACAATGTGAAGAACGAAGCCCAACGAACAACAAAGCCTCAGTAAGGCTTCGTTCATATATCACTCTATGCATTCAGTCAATGCGTAGGGGTTTTTGTCACCATCAAACCCTGAACATGCGCGTTGACTGAACGCAGGACACCGCGTGAATACCGGAACAGCGTGCCAGAAAAATTGCTTATGATAGCAAAGATACTAGTCACTGCAGCAGTCATTGCATAAAAAACTTCCAAAGTGAGCACCAGAAGCAAATTTGAATCATACAGGAATTAGCGCACATAAGGTCGGATGGTCAAACGATAGGGTCGTACGAAAATGATGCTCCGTGCTAATTTTTTAGCTGCGCATTACTTTACCGTTTCTCATGGATTTTTATTTTGAATGGGACAGCCTATATCTTGTCGATATTATTATTACACATCTACGTATATCCGAGTCTGACATAAAGGTATCAAGGGAATTTCCTCCACTTGATCTCTACCGGACAATTCGTGTGATTCCGTTCAAACGCTGATATGCCTAGACCTAAAAGCCACTAAGTTATACTGTAAACACTTCGAATTCATCTTCTTAATTATCGTAGTAATTTTTATTGGCTTGCTTTACCATGTGGTCCTTAGAAGCTTACTAAGTTTCTGACTTAAGTGTTTTGTGTGACCACATGAACCATACTAATCCTCACGTCTCAAGCAAAACGAGCCCTCGTGCCCGGAATTGCCCTATGGCCAGCAATGAAGTGTTTGTGGACTTTCTGGACTTGCGTTCGCTATGTTGTCCTAAGGAATTAAATTAAATTCACTTCTTTCACACCAGTTGTTGTCAGCACATTTTGGAAATAAATCACTGTAGATCCTGACCGAATCACTATATCGCAAATGCTGTTATTTACCATAACCCTCAAGTCGTAAGTCTAATCGAAAAGAGACTCTCAAGTATCTGTTTTCACGCACTGCCTTCTGCAACCACAGCATGAAACGAATTGCCTAGCTTGGGCGAGATATTCTTCTTTACTCAACATTACAACTACCGGTGATCCTCGTAACTCTAATAAGTTGGAAATGGAATGAAAATTCCTTCAAACCTGTTGCATAAGCGCTAAATTTGTCAAAAGAGCTGTGGCCACATTGTCACTTTTTATTTAAGCAGTCCACTATTTTCCTTTTCAGACAGCCCACTGGTCTTTTTCTTGCAAATATTAGGCCTCACTTGCACTCCGATTGTGCAATACACATTACAGCAAGGGCCGATTCCACCACCGTTTGCATCCTGGGTTTTCCATGGAACATAGAAAAATTCCCCGCTACGTTTTGCTTGCTCCCCTCATTCCGATATTCCTACACATCAAACTTTTAGGGACAAAAATTTCTGGGAAGACTGCTTTTTTCCTATCTACTGTGTAGATATTTAACCCTTGTCTGGATGCCCTTATGTCAGTACCGAATTCCCGTCAGCCTAGGTCGCTGATTCGTATTTGTGGTGTGGTTCGTCCACATTTTTATCCCTGCCTAAATTAGTCCAAAGCTAAATTCCAGTTTCATTGGCATACCTGTTCTGAACCTTGCATTGTATATGTTTTCCTACGGTCGGGGTTGCCCTGTTTGTTTTATTTTACCGCCAATGCTAAACGCCTTTGTCCACACAGGCCCGGCATGTACTCGTTCTTCTTAGTTCAGTCACATCTAACGAGTTACTGTAGCCACATTGTACACAAAAAAATTTAACCCCTTTTAAAAAAAATTGCCATATTTTGAACACTCTACTGATGTCTGTGTGTCCGGCCACTAGTGACGTAAAATAAGAGAGCCTGCTCACACGCCAGAGTCACGACAGATGTTTCCTGTGGACCACGTATTCGGATCTTTTGGACGCAATCTGCAGTCCAGTATATGGAGAAGACGAGGTTGATATGGCGATTCAGTTACGTTGGCATATGCACTTGCATGTCGTACGTCAAATAGGCCTAGTGAAAACTGTTCAAGAGAGCGGAGACACACTGCAGCACTACAGAATTACGGAAGAAGGAAGAAAACTATCTATTCAGAGTGTTCCAGAACAATGGATATCCAAGGAATTTTATCAAGAGAAGCTTGAAAAAGAAAGCATCTCAGCAACAGCAACAAACAGAAAAAGCTACCAGACGGGTAGTTCTACCCTACATCCAGAATATATTCGAACTCACAACCAGATTGTTGACCCAAAAACGAATCGTCGTGGCCCACAAACAGAATGCGACGTTTAGGAAACTGATCTCCAGACCGAAGGGCAATCAAGATAAAACCAAGAGGAATAATGTCGTATACCAAATCAACTGCAACAACTACAACAAATTCTGCGTTGGACAAACTGAGAGGAAATAATGCACACGAATAAAGGAACACAACGCGGCCGTCAGGAGACATGACCCCCTATCCTTGATATCCATACACGAAGTCCAAGAAGGCCACAAATTCAATATGGAAAACGTGAAAATTTTGGCATACGGGGACACGAAACATGGAAGGGAATTTCTGGAGGCATGGTACTCCACGGCTGATTCGATCAACCGATGCATTGAACTGGACCCAATTTACGCACCACTACGTGCAAAGGACCAACTCCTCCATCGGAATACTGCAAGGGAGCCAAATATCGTACTCACAAACCAAGAAGCAAGGAACTGTTGGGAGTCGGATCAACAAAGGTCACAAGCCGGAACCCAGAGAGGTCAACGACAGAGGTCACCCCAGCATCGATCAGAACACGAGGGCACGGGAGGCCAGGCATAACAAAACAACCAATGGAACCGACCGACCGAACAACCAATCGTGACCGAAGGTCAAACCCGGCTAATAGCATGCATATTAACACACACAACACTACTCAACGCACAACCACCAGCCCATCGCTACGCTCCACCACGCTCCCTACCAATGCACTGATGATGTCACCTCGATTGATGATGAAACGTTTGCAATCAAATTGCCCAGCTCAGCAAACAAACCAACGACCACTGATCATGAAGTCCGGAATTCTCAAAATCTCACGTTGTAAAGAACTTCAACTTCCTTGTGAGACGATAATTTAAATGACAACTCTCCTGAAGCTGACGTTAACTTCAATTATTTCAGCACGCGTGTTTATAATGTTGTCTTAATATTTTCCTAGATAATCTCTGGTTGCGGGTTCGATCATGTTTTGTACCTCAGATTCGGTGAATTTCACGAAAGTGTAATGCCTGAAAGGACAGTAGAAACTGAGAGGAATACTATTGTTGATCCTTTTGTACCGAAAGACAAATGCACCTAAAAAAACGCTGCTTCCGCATATCTGTGTAGACAGGGCCTAACTCTTGTGAAGCCATACACCTACTTGGTAATTAGAACGAAAGGTGTGACCCCGAACCAAGCCACATTATTTTGAAGACAAATGTGGCATGTCATCTAGCATGAAGAATGGAGGGCATGAGGCATCGTGATAGGAAGTCTGATTTGAATGCAGCTGACAGCATACTAATACCCACAGAAACTGTCCAGTGAGGTGGGATAGAATAATGACTCAGTGGTGGCTTAGATGACTGTATTGATGACATGAGATTTGTTAAAATGCAGTGGTCTAAGGTATTGAGCTAAACATTACTCTACTAGTACAAACGCATTTGTGAAAAAAATAAATGATCTGGTTCAGCCGGGCTAGTGTTAACCTGTAGTAGAGGCTGTTGAAGATTTTTCAAAATGCCTTTAGACCACTTATCGGTAGTAAGGCCTGAGAAGGACAATAACGAGGGACCGGCCACCAGCCAATGATGTGCTGTCACTATTAGGCATGATCAGCGTGCTCTGCTCCGGGATTTCAAACTGAACATTTCGATGATAGTAGATGGGCCACAGTTGATTTGCTTCCGTGTGTGTTTCAAAGCTTTCACAAGATTTCAACCACAATTCATAGGTTTCCTTTTCTTCTTTAAATAAAGCGACCCATTAAAAGAGAAACACCTGTCGTTTTTCCTTATTGCGTCACTGACAGGCGATATGTCCAATTGTGCAAAAAGAGAAAAATGGAGAAACTCCCATGGTTTGTGTACCGTTCAACGAAGAAATCCGATGGTTGTAAGCGATATCGTTTCCACAGGTGGTGCAGTAAATTTAGCCCATCCAGCCGTAGTTCGAGAATTCGATAAGTTGAAATGTGTGCCTCAGGCCTGAACTGTTGTAGCTGCGTGAACCTACAAGCAAATTATCTTGTTGGGCCGAAACATCAGATAAATCTTAGGAATAGTCAGAAATATACCTGAGAACACCCAGTTTGCACCAAGAACACCTATATTTGCCGCTTTCATAACTGATATTTTATCCCCACATTTTCGCCTCTTGTTAGTTGGGATAATTATCCGAATAGCCTAGCCCACAGAGTAGGTTTGCTCTTACTGCGGCGTCTGCCAAAAGTTCACTACTGTGCCTACTGTCCAGGCGACGCTAGCAGTGCCCGTGCTTGCCGACAAGACGCAAATGGTGAAGCGGGTGAGGTCATGTCTGTTGTTGTCTAGCGACCGTAATTGTAATGACTGGTGTCCTAAGGGATATTCAGCTTTCCTGGCCTCATTACTTGCACTGCAGGTTGCAGCTACGTTACGTATTCACCTATGCTGCTTGTTGAGCTCTTGATCAAACCAGATCAACTGGTGCATATTATAGCTGTTGGCATAAAGAGATAATGGCGAATCCGAGACACCAGCCGTTTTTCTTGGCGGTTGCTTTGTGAACCGAGAAAAGTTGTAAAGATCATTGCCAGTGTAATTTTGTATCATAGGATAAGCTCACAATTTTCGAACCACAGGATGTCTTCTGCGCGGTTGTGGTCTGCTCCTTTATCAAACAGAGATTTTAACAGGAAACGTCTGCAATTTGCTTTCCTGTCTGTTGTCCTCGTGTGGAGTACGCTGGGGAGAGTGCGAGTCATTCAAGAACTTAGTAGAAGCCAGTACCATGAATCCCATGCTGATGAATAATAAATATTTCTTTCCTCTATCCATAAAGATAGTGTAAAATCCAGAATTTAGGAATTCACTGTGTATGTGCAGGCACCCAGTCCTGTTTCATCTGTATACCCCCATCTTTTGGTTGCAAATTCCATTAGCGGTCATTCTTTCCGGTGTAGTGGCTACAGTAGGAGACACTCGACTGTAGGAACCGTATGAACTTAACGGTATCCAGAAAACGATAAAGGACAAATTGTTTGCTCAGATGCTGATGATCGTGCATTAGTTTAAACCCGGGGTATTTACCTTGCCAGACCTTTAATGGACTATGCTAAACATTTGCATGTATTAGTTATATTGACACTTATTTTCCCCTGTAGGTAACGCCACGTCACGTCGTATGAAGAATATTTTGAATACAGCTACAAAATCCCTTTTGACTAGGACAGCTCCCAGCGATACTTTAAGATGATTATACGCCATTGACTTAGGCAGTTTCTACATCGTTGTTCAGTTCCTACGGACAACCTGCAATTAGCACCAAACACTGTGCACATTCGGAAGCACTCTGCAGGGTTCTCGGTTTAATTGAACTACCGAATTGAAACTCAGGACTGTTCCATTCTCAAATATAGGTTGCATAATTATTGAGTACCTCGTGAATGATATATGGTTGCATTGGAGAATTGTGGCTATTCATCATTCTTGCTCGGTTTTGCTAGTATGGGGGTTAGTTTCGTCTAGTTCTGTTCGTCGCATTAGTGGATATATACAAGGATATTTTCAGCCATGTTAGAGTACATCCAAGATGCGTTCAACCTTCACACGCCACGTGTCACGATGCGCGAAAAATATGTTCTGTCAACCGGATGCAACGCTGAAATCACAACAAGCAGGAAAGCATTCACTCCTCAGTACATAACCCCTAACCCATAATTGCCATTGCTTGATATATAGTATGCGATTTTGTATCGGTAGATCCACCGACTTTTTGCTGACACTGTCACACGCATAACGGGGTTGTCATCCTTCCAGCGTCTTTTGTTTAGCTTTTGCCGAATGAACAAAACATAGGGTTGCAGTTTAAAATTCAATACGTACCTGCCTGCCTATACATTTTGTGTTTGTACGGCTTTTTCTACGCGTAGACAATAGGCTATACAAGACACTGTGACCCACTGTCAGTAACTTTTCGTGCAACGAATGCCGGAAATTTCGGGCGACCAGAAGCGACTGCAGGAACCTTGCACATCATATCACAACGAAGCACATGCCTTTCCTACCTCACCACTCAACGTAAAAACAAAATACAGTACTGGCAATAAAGCATTCATTCGTTAGCGCGAATAAAGCCAATCGAACTGTAAAAGCTACATGCCAGTTTCACAGCACGGCTATTTCGTCGTCGGCCCGAAGTTGCTTTTTTTTCTTTGGGCACAATCCGGAGTCAACTTGATTCAAGACATTTGTACTTTAGTACCATTCCGTTGCCTAGCTGTTATTCCACCCGAGGGAGGAACGGGGGCTGGGCTACTGCCAGGTTGCCCCAGCCTAGACAGGGAAGTCGAGAGGCAGAGGTAGGGTTCGAACCATGAACTTTCTGGTCAGTAAATTGGCGCTCAAACCACTTGAGCCATCTCGCCCCAGACGTTTGGAACGCCGAATTTGTGCTCATGAACAATCGTGAACTTACTTCACGTATACGGAGGTTTATAAAGAATGTCTACCCCTCATAAGTTTCAAGTTGGGATCGGGGATGTGGTGAAAAGCTGCACGTCAAGTTTCGAAGGCCATGTGGATAAAGCTCCCCGCAGATAACTTGCTAACCAACAGTGAGTATGCTGTTAAGCATCATCCCAAATATAAACCACTGATAAAGCCGCTGGACTTGCTTCAAGCTGAAAGGCACTGACTAGAAGTTTGAGGGGCATAGTGTATATTCGAAACTTCTGAAGTGTTCATTTGCTTGGGAGGTGTTTTTTCCGCTTTTAACCCAGGTTTGAACAAGGATTTCAGCAAGCATCCAGCTTTATGAATCTTATGATGTGTGCACTGTTATATATATATATGTTGAAATAGATTTTTCTAGCTGTCTTGACAGTTTTTCGCCTACTACAGGCCATTGTTTGCATGGGTTTAGTGCTGCCCAATTTCACAATAAAAGATATGTTGACTAGAACAGTGGCCGGTAAGTGCATTTGGCCAATGAACCTTGAATCTGACGGCCATGGGTCCCTCAATGAATTTAGCTGGCAAATGCATCAAAATTTACTAGGTTCAGCACAAGATTATCATAATATGAATTAATCCGGAATAACCAAAACATTTTGCAAAATAATATATTTGTTAACCATAATGCATCAGGCTAGTTATCAACAAGCAAGTAGGATGTAGACAATAGGATGTAATATCTGAGACATTACAAACACAAGAATACTTTGAAGTCATATGAACGGTTCACGAGATTCGGCACGAGGTCCAGATAGCTCAGTGGTTCGCACCAGACATCTACATCTTGACTTCTTTCTAGGCTTGGGCAGCCTGGATATACCCCGGCACTCGTGCTCCCTTCTGGTAGCATAGCAGCTAGGCAGCGAAAGGGTGTTACAGCTGAATGATTGTTATTGCAATCTACCGTCAAAATAGCCCCATAATCATCCTAAAGTTGGTCCCCCCACAAACGTTTATCCTTTATGCCTTTTATACGTAATCTGTGCCTGGTTTCATTTTCAACGATATCAGCACCCTCGGTTTTTCTACAGAAATCCTGCATTTTTATTTCCTCATTTCTTTGCGTGCAACCAAGCTTTTCTGAAAGGCATGAAAAGCGATTCATTCTTATTGGGATACTATAGCTGGCTTCCAGCAATCTGTTGGGCCACGTTGAGTTACGCTAAAAACTCCCAAAGGCCAAATCGTTCAAATGGAGGTTTATTTACAAATGCGGTACTATAGGTACAATAATAAAGTAATAAAACCATACAAACCTCAAATCGAGGAACTACGCGGGCTTCTATACACCAGTTAAGGAACTGCTAATTCCCAAAGTCCACACCGACTCAAAGCCACGTGTTTACATGATACCGAAACCATGTGTTGACTTAAACAACACGCGCGACAACAAGGTCAAAAAACAGTTTATGTTCAGATCAAAAACAAGAAAGTTGGTATGGGCGCAAAACCGAAATAACAAAAACGGGGAATGCCGTTGTACAAAATAAGAGAAGAAAAGAATTAGTAGATGCATCATCAGCTTTCATCACTTGGAACTCCAGAGTTTCGGATCAATGGTTCCTCGACCTTCAGTTTGAACACCAAATTGTTCAGATACGAGCGGTTGAAAAAAACTTAGTAACTCTCACTTAGACAGAACACAGAGCCATCCGTCCTTCAGTAACGGAAGCAGCATCACGCAATAGCGGCTCCAATCAGAATGAAGCAGCTTTGCAAAGTCTTGTCGCTTTGTCTCAGATATGGATGTCTCTTATAGGACCAAGTCCCAATCTGAAAATTCCGTTTCTCTTCGCACAATCAATGGTTCTGATATTCTGTCCCAATCACATCACCGTAGACATCCTAATAAACACGTGAAGACAGTAAGTGAATGATAATGACCGAATGATAGTTATAAAACACTGTTCAGAGTAATGTTCACATTCATCGACCAGAACTAACTGTGGAACATTTAAAACAACAATTTACTAGCACTCTAGAGTGCACATTGCCCGCTAGTCAAGTGGGATCCTGGTCCTCACGGCTCCACCACAAACCCTCAAGATGACATCAATGCTTGTAATCACACTTGCTTGTGCGCAGAAAATGCGTGCTTGTATTGGTTTAAAGACCATACTGATTGGCTATGTCGGCAAAGAAGCGTATTGTCCTGCATTCACAGAGGCTGACGATGCATGGCATTAGATGTTGCATTTCGCAGGTTTTGGGATGCTGGTTCAGTTGAGTCAAGTATAATCTCCGCTTGAGTCTAATTCGGCACCTTTTTCACTTATTGATGGCCTTTTACATCAACATGTGGACTGAGGAATCCGACATGGGTTCATAGGGTAAACGCAAAGTCACTCACTCCCTCGGAATGCAAACAAACACCTGAACGAGCTTCTGTCAAGGAGGCAAAATCATGTTATTTTTTGCAAGCATATCGACCCACGCTGAAGGAATTAACATGGCAAGATGTATCTACGGATAAAAACCGGATGCGAACGACGGATGGCTCGAGAACTCTACCGGCGATTTACATTGTGATGCGGTCCCACATGGCAGCTGGAAGGATGGGAAACTTTGGGAGATATCAAACTAATGTGTTTGTATCATACCCGATGTTCTGGTGGGCAGTAGGACTGGCAACTACACGACGCACATTCAGATTATGCAGCTGAACGAAGTCAACTGGCACCCAAAGAAAGAGTAAAAATTGACTGTTAAAGTGGCCACGCACTCCGTCCGTATTTTATCCGACTTGTCTTTCACATGTTTGACTAGTCACAATAAATGGCCTACCTGAGAATTCGTCTTATTTGTACCATGTTATCATTATGGCTTGTTCAAAGTCGGAACAACATGAAATGACAATAATCTAAGCGGCAGATGTCGTCTTCCCATCGAAGCAAGCATCTGACTATCATTGTACTATCCTTTAAAAATCGCCTAGGATTCGAAAGTTCGCACTGCTCTGTCTTTCTGTAGCGGCTTTGAGTGATTCAACACCTGAAGGAAACGATGCTGAATACCGATTTATTGATTCTGGCTTTCACTGTTTCCCACCTTGTACTATTTGAGTGCAAAGCTATGAGTCAAGCTGTCGAATTAAAATCGCTTCTGCGATCGATGATAATCAAGGCCGTATTAGCCTCGCATCCATCCGGCTCAGGTACAACTGCATTACATCTGGCTGGAACCAGTCGTAACGTCGAAAACGAGCACTCTCCCCATGTCACATACCGGGTATCGCTGACCCAGTTGCATGTATTGCTATCCTTAATATTTTCAATTGAGGCAACTGAAATTCAACTTCAAGACACGCATCTTTGCGTCTAACTCACAAAATTCTGCTTGTCGCAAAGGAATGGGACATATGGATGTTAGCGTTTCTCCGCGCGGGGTGCGTTGAGATAATCCAAATTTCAGCGCCCGTTGTAACTCAGGTGAAGATTGCCGGGATAACCTTTTCAAGGATATCTTAAAAGGACGAGTTTTCTCTGCTATTAATCAGCAGATCTGAATGCTAACAGTGTGATACCATGATAAATGAAAGCAGAAAAATACTCGATTATCGCTTCATTGGTTTAGATGTCCCATTAAGTTTTGCAGTATCATCCTTTTATTAAAACATTAACGTGTGACCACAAATATCTAACTGAATGACAAAGGCGTCATTAGCATTTTCAACTCAACAAGCGTTGTGTGGCTAACCATACAGCTATCAAAATGATACAGGATGGATTTTCCCACTATATCAACAGTAAGATAAGACTCCCACTATAAAGTATAAACATTCAGAGCACACATGGATTATAGGGTTGGTAAGTAAAAGCTGACATAGAATAATTTACTGACACATTCAATCCATCTGTACTCCTTTCAATACCTCATTAGATTGAAGTAAATTTTATCATTTTGGCAGTTTACCGGTCATGTATATGTGCTATTCATATGTCAGAATGCAGGTTTTGTCTCGCCCTGTTTGTTTCTGCACCCAAAACAACCGATTCTGCTACAGAGGGCTTTCTTGATATACGTATGGAATAGTTGTTAGGCGACAAAACGAGGAAAATGGGTAAGCAGTTGAGCCACGGTTTTTCAAATGCCGAATAATAAATGCGTCAGTAGATATCTCGGTGATTTTTTAACATTCTGTCAATCCGTCTTTTTGTTGGAATAGTTGCTACTATCCTACTAACATACGTCGCGGTGCTCTAGGCGCCAAGGTTTATTTCTGAGAAAATGTTTGCCTATTGTTTCATATTTCTTGAGATCACATTTCATTTGTTGTTCAACAAAACTACAGATGCACAAATATCTCCCTACTATTTCTCGCCATGACGACATTTAAACAAGTTGCAAAAGTTCCAGTTAACGTGCCGCCACTGTTTATTTGTATAAGAGAAACCAGAACAGCTGTTAGAATTCAGAAAATTCTCCTTCCATTCCGAATGAATAAATTCCGCATTCAGGAATGAGATGTCTCAAAACTAGTTCATTACGTCCTATTATGGTGAGCGTTTCACTTGGATAAATGGATGTCCAACAAGAGTTGCGCACCATAGCGTGGATATGTTTCGGCTAGTTTGTCGTCAGAGGCGAAGGGAATAAAAAATATCGCTTTCATATGAGTAAGGACCACTGAAATAATATGAACAACAAAAGAGGCTCGGTAAATAAATTTACGAATACGGTATTCCAGCTCACAAAAACTTTACAATAGAGGCAATTATTTTAGTCTTTGTGGGGTGAAATGAACCACTTCAGCTGGTCACACCAGTATCCTCTCATACTAAACGTCTCCAAGTACCTCAAGTTGGACACGCCAGGTACCCGGCCACGGTTTCGGAGATGCACCACTGGGGATTTCAAGATGGAACTAGGCTGCCCTGGAAAAGCGATTCTCTCTATATCTCATCCTGCTTAATACTCACCAGGTCGATGTGGCTGTATATTCAGATTTGAAGTTCACGCTCAATCTCAACAAGATACCTGTGAGTTCTTTACTGCCCGATGATGGATAATAAATGTGAATTTTGGTGAAGACCGTCAACCTGTCGAACCGTGCCACGTACTTATTATGGGTGCCAACTAGGACTGCTTGTACATGACCAAGAGTTTCTGCATTACGGACAGGTTTAATTCTTACATTTGAAGATCCTGCCTTGAGTCAACAAACGTTGAAAACCTGACTATGGCCAATACAATGGTCACCAGAATGTTTTACGTCGTAAATTTGGGTACAGATTCAAACTGCCTTTGGAAGTTCTCCAAAAGTGGCTGGATCTGAAGTTATCCTATTGAAGTGGCCTATATTTCGTAATATTCTACCTTTTGTGAGAAAGAAAATGACTCTTGGTTTTACTGATCACAGCATTTATAGATAGGTGTGGACAGCATATGTAGATAAATTCGTATGTATGTAGATAAATTCTATTTTTTTAGTTCATTTTGGAACTGTTTTCACCAATTGGTATAGGGTTTTGTGACCCCTATCATTTAGAAACCACATTAATGGTGGATTCGAATTTAGTGGCGTAAAACCCTCCAGTGTTTTTGAAAACAAGACGTTGGGGTCTGAAATAGCCATTTTCAGGCGAACATTTCTTTTCTTCATTCCTTAAATCCATTAAACAAAAGGAAACTTACACAGCTTCCTTCATAATATCATCATTTACGTACATAATGGGACACATTATTGTCGAAGGAAGGGAAATAAGATACCTTCTTTTTGAAAACCGTCAGCTAAGGAACAAGCTGAGGTGAGAAACGTGCAAAGGAGCTTACGCTTTACAGGAATCCTCTGTCTAATACTGCACTGCCAAGAAAATAGTTTTCAACTCAATTTTTACGGAGTGTGATTCCTTCGTGTTCACAATGGCAATGCTAGTCAGTCGGCACGGAACACTAAGGTCCAAAGAAAACAATTACTGTGTGTGTTGTTAAACTTGGGTCTGACTGCATTTTTTGGACAAATCGACATGGATCGACGCATGGTGTTACAAGCAGGCGCATATTTGGCAGGTTACAGTTATCGACTCGTGGGACACCACTTGTTTACACTGTGCTATTGCGTTACTAGTCATTGTCAGGTATGCCACATTGCTGTGAACAGACATCAATGAAATGTTGACTAAGGAACTCAAACAAAGGTGGTTTGTGCACAATATGCAGCCATTCAAACAAAATGAATGATCTACCGTATGGTCTTTCAGGTTCTTCAAAATTACGTACCCGTTCCTAGCAAGTGAGTCCAGAAGTTTGGTGAGCTATTGGACAAGGAGATGCTTTACTCAGCATATAAGAAAGCTGCCGAACGTCAGATATGAAATTTGTTCATCTAAGACTTGTTGCTGTATAAAACCAACGAACAATATCCGTTCTTGTGTAAAGAAAACCAAGGAACTTTTAGATTTAATGCTTCGCTACAACGATACAGGCAGGACACCACGGTCACGAACGACTGAAAAGTTCATCGCGCACTGCTGTTTAAAAAGCGGGGCCCTTTTCGACATACATTTATCAGATAAAGGCGAATTTTGTTAGCTCAGTTAGTTTAGCTGTTGATAGAGGTGTTTGTTAGGCTTGGCACAGCCAATATACAGCCATCAACACACAGCTCCACTATGCTGCATAAAGGCGCACTGGCGATGTCATTCAGATTGGTAACAAAACGACTGCAGCAAAATTGCCCAACTGAGCGAATATCTTGAACATCATACGGGTAACCATTAATGAACAGTGACAGTTCAAACGCTGGCTCACGTATAGGAGTAACATTCCATCAACAGACGATTAGAAAGTAATTATTTTGTAGATAATTCAGGTGGTTATTAGTCATCTTCCGGATTAGCACTAATAATTTTTTATTCCCCCGAAAAATCTTCCAAAGTGCCGACGTCGTTAAAACCCGATGTTGAACACGGGACAATAGAAGGTGAGTTGTGAGAAGATAGACTGGTCCCATAAATTACGCGAAATTCTGAGAAAGTAGAGTGCGTGACTGCCACTTAGATTTCTTTCTTGGGCTTTGTTTTGACGTGAGATTCCACGGCCCAACTATATATATGCAACAGAGGGTTCATCCTGTCAATGATGCCAATATATACTGAATGCCAAGGAGCACGGTAGAGCTGTTTCATCTTAATTGGGAATCATGAACAGCGCGCACCCTACGAAATTCACAAAGTTTCGAATCCACAACCTTTTGGTCAGTGGTTGAATACTTAGCTGCTCCACCATAAGTGCTTGATCAGCAGTGTGATTAGCTTTCACGCATCTTCCATTAGCAGAAACCACATCTCGTGATCCAGCTCCTTGTGTGACGACTTCTCAGAAAACATTTTTACAAATCCAGTGAAAGTTCATCTCTCTGAGCTGCTTATTTAATCGTGGTGATTAGAGGAGATTTTTATTCATAGATAGGTGTATCTGACGGGACTGTCTTATTCTGTCTTAGACGTGTGAGTTTGAAACTACCCACATTGTCGTTTATCCCGGTGTTAACAAGAGACGCACCAAAATTTCACCAAACGTTCTCGTCTACAGAATTCTTCAACTTGATTTGTTGCACAAAAACAGCCTGAGAGATATTTGAGACGGCGTAATACATTGTCTTAAAGATTTCCACTACTCCTAAAGTTGCTGAGAACACTTTGAGGGCCCAGGACCGTCTTGGTCTCTAAGTTTCCGTCAACCTTTTGTTCAGCGTGAGTCTAAGTAGCACTCACTTAGTGGATGAAATCCACTTGCAAATCAATTCGATTTTAACGTGTTACTCACCTAAATCTTAGTTGAATCCCTTCTCTATGATATTCTCGAACCAAATGAACTGCGCCAAAACTGTATGTGTTTTATGTGAAGCACTATTAAATACAAATATGCAAATAAATAAGACAAAATATTTTCAACGGCCCGGTACTAAATAAAGTATTGCTGCAAATTGCAGTTGATAAAGTTTTAAAGTTTGTTGGATTTAACCATTTCGAAAAAACGGGCTCGCTAAACGTTGAAAGGAAAGGAGTACAAATAAAAGTAAGAAAGCACCCTAAACAAAAGCCAACCTCTTCAAACATTCAGCGGAACCATCAAATGGTCATGATTATTGTAACGGCAAAATGAGTTGTGTGAATAGCTGTACGAGTACATTCCACCCATCCCGGCTTTCCGTAATTTTCTTAATTCCAGGATCTACACATTCACATGCAGTGACAATTCGCTCTACTTGCAGTCTTCAAACTGGTCAAAGAGAGAAATCTTATATCTCGTCTGTGACAATCGTTGGCAGATTTAGCCGAAATTTAATTCCTCTTCTTAAGTCAGCTGATTCTAGTCCTTGTTCATGCATTCAACAGCATGCACCTTGTAAATCTCTTTGGGGATTTTTCGTTCGCACTCTTTTTATGAGCAAGAAGAATTTACATTTCAGCCATTAGTGGCTGGTCTGTAATGCGGCTAAGGTACACTCAGACAGAAATTTCATCCTATTCGTCGATCAGTCACGCACTTAACTGCACGCGATTTGTTTTCGGTTTCCCTGCGAATAATGACCCCCCACAATAACAGCACAATAACAACAATAACAGTCACTCGTGTGACTTCTTTGTTCCAACATATACAAACTCTAAATTCGCTTAGGTTTCTTTAACGGTTGCTGTTTTTTAATTCAGCTAAATTCGTTCATGATAATCCTCTGTTTTGAATTATGTTTCAACTTCACGTGACGTTTGATCATAAGTGTGGGAAAAATAGTGTGGGGAAAAACAAGACAATTTTCACTGACACGCCTACTAACCCAATAAAGGTTGCCCCAATTCCGTTAATGAATGAAGACTGTGTAAACGACTGCTGCAACAACAGATAGAAAAATTTTTCAATGAATCCGCAGATAGATGTTGAAACGTCTCGGCTAAATTCGGAAAATCATGTGGAATTTGAAGCTTCTTGACCTTTTATGCGCTTCTAACCCACAGATGGAATGTCAGTAGTGACTGACATCAATTTCCATGTCCTCTGATATGAGATAGTCAGAGCCGGCACCCAAAGCAAAGGGTTTATACGACCGATTTTCCCCTGATCGTACTCGTACCATTGTGCTACCGTCCCTAGATTCTTTATTGTTTGGTTAACACATTACAATCAATTACAATTAGTAGTACAATCAATCAACTTGGGTGTATGTTCCTGTAACTCATGTCCCACGCCTAAGAATGAAAACTCATTACTTGCTGCATGACACTAAGGTATGAATGTACGCGGTAAAACAGAATTCATAAAAAAATTAAATGGAAAAATCTTAAAATTTGGAGGAGGTATAGAGAAATACAAAGGGACCTGTAAATCCAGCCAAAGGTGAATGTTCAGGGTGGTACTACAGAAATGACTTGTCTGTAGATTAGGCTTAGTCTCATAAGACTAGCCCTATTTTTATTGATTGCTTCAGTGGATGTATGAAATATCTGACTGGTAACGATTTCTACCACCGACGCTTGCTATTCCAGAAAGTTTACTATCACGCTGCAGTTCTTTAACAGCCTGTTTCGATACTCTATAATATGACACCCGCTTTTTGTTCACAGGCTGCTTTAATGCGTTCGCCATCCCTCTCTTAATGGTCGCGCTGTTGGGTTATATATAAAGCCAGTTTTGTCGTCCACAAAAATCCTAGATATGTTGTCTGTCACCATATGCTTATTCAATCCCCAAATGTGTGGTCATTCAAGTACGGCTAAAGGCATGCCGCAAGCCCACTCGTAATTTCCCTTGAATTATACACTGTCTTTTAAAAAAAACCTGAGTCTTTTAGAGGGAAAAAGATTGAAAACACCGGTGGCAATCTCAAAACCGAGCCAACTTTACTCCATCTACAAAGGAAGGAAAGCTGTTTCGGTGCAGTTTCACTTATAATAGAGAAAAGCAATATCAGTATACTTCCTTCGATATTACAAGGTTTACTAACACAAGCTAGTTGACATTTAATTTTCAGATTTTTTTCACTACCAGTATGTATATTGCATATCACAGTCAATAAAAAGTGTAACGTAAAAGTGCATTCTGTACTCGACTAAAAATCGCTCTATTACACAAAGTACACCTCTGATTAGGCAGATTCAACAAGACATTCTTAAACGCCGCAGTGTTGCATAATATACGGCGACTTTGGACGTTCCGATATAATGTAGGATTAATGTCTTGAAGAAAGAATAATGCCATATTTCACATCTAAATGAAACGCTTTCAATGAGCTGCTTGTGTTCAGGCAAACTTGTTGCGTTTTCTTTGGGAATAAGCTTCCAAAGGGGTTAAAAATCGGAGGCTAGATTGTCAAGGGGTGCATTTGTCGTCCGTTTAGGAGAGCCGGCTAAACCCTGATTAAAAAACAAAAACGGCAAGAATACAGGTTACCTCCGATGAGTGAAATGGATGAGCTGACTTTCGAAATTAGTTGGTCACGTTGCCGGTTGTCACCTGTAACCAGCCCTACGAAACCACAATGTAAACACCCTTGTACGCAATTCCATTCGTTCCGCATGGTTCCCGGAAATGTAAGCTAACCCGTTATCCACCAACTACTGAGGTGGTCAAAGCACAGGCTCATGGTCTTGATGTGAGAAAGCGTTCATTAGAGTTGGAATGCGACTGCGTCCAGCAACCGTGCATCTGTCATCTATAATTCTGTATCCGCAAAACTTTCAGGATAGTCGTTTATATTCGCACGTACTTATCAAACCAAACTATAAGGGATGACTTATACGAACAACCACAACATATAGACAACAAGGTAGTCAACGCTTATTCAAAGTTGGTGTACACGCAAAAGACCCATTAACAAGGGTTTCAAATATCTGTGGCGTAGCACAGAATAATTCGTCGACTTTTGAGCGGAGTTTGATCCTATCAATCGAAAATCACTGTCAAAAATCCTTTCAGGTGAAAACTTCCAAACCGCGCTCGTAAAACTCGTCAAGCCTATTATTAGCTAATAAGATCTAAACATAGCTGATGACATCGTTCTGTCGGCTGACAGCAGGCAATGATTTCCCCACTGTGCAAAACGCTGCATATAATGAAGCAACGCGTGGGAGGCCAAATTAACCCCTACATGCAGGGACATTCCTGTCCCTTTCCCCAAATGAAAATGTGAAAAAGGCCATAAGGTGACCGACCCCAAAAACCTTGATTCCGCTTCTGTGCTAACGGGCTGACTGAAGTAGAATTTCAGCATTGGGTCAGCACCGTCCATAGCGTCCAAATCAGCTCATCCTCCAAGGGTTCCGCCGCCATATTCACTGAAACTAACACTTTTTCTCCTCCCCTATAATGTTATCTGGATTGTCGTTGACCAGCTAACTGGTTTCATGTGCCAGTTAATCTGTCTCCGAATGGACACCTAGAGAAAAAATATTTCTGATGAGCCTATGAACACTCTCTTTGCCAACCATGATTCCACTCGGATTCCGAGAAGGGTGAGTTTCCCATAAGTAGTCAACAAGCTAATTCTTCCGTGTTTTATTTAGATGTTGAAAAGTGATGTTATTCGGTATGACAGCTTTCTTAATCATTGATTACCAAACTTTTAAGATTTTGAGATTGTAAGATTCTGAACTATTCGGTGTTACCATGCTGCTATTTCAATGTAGTTTACACTACATCCCAAATGTACACAAATTAATTAATTAGTGAGAGGTTGTTTTGTTATTAGAGCACTCCACGTGATTCATATGAGACTTTCCCTCGAAAGCAATGTTTCTGGGTCAGTTCTGTAAATAACCTATAGAAAACAATTTGACAAACTGATATATTTCAGCCACTGTCGACAACAATGAAAGAACTTCAAGTTCCGATTACCGTCGAAAATTAGAGTGCTCCGAATTTGCTCCAAATTTCTGGTTTGAAGGAATTGCGCACAAGTTTCCCGACAAGCCAAATATTGCCGAAATTACAGGCAAATAACAAAATTAAACGTTCCGTATTTTTCTATTCTACCTATACATTTGCCTTACTTAAAGGCAATGGCTTCCCAGGCGCTACACCAACAGATCAAATGAACGGTCAGACGAACAACCGAGCGCGTTTAAATGACAACCATTATTTCGAATGACATATCGTACGATCTTTGTGAGGAGCCGATGTGTTCTATAAGTGGGGCGAATCAGGCACGTGCAACATTATTACTATTCATCAAAGTGGAACTGATATGTACTGGCTAATAGGTAGGTCCACACAGCACAACTGATAACAACATCTAGGTTTATGAACCGTGCAACAACTTGTAAATAATGGACATCGAATAGCTATCACTCACAGAGACAAACGAGTTTTACGCAGCGTTTTGGGTAGTGTTGAGTAAATAAACGTATTTAGCTAGTTTACAAAAACGCTTCAACTTAAACATGAAAGCGAGTTTCGTAGGACACTCAGCCTAAAGGTAGCATAAAAGACAGCTTGAGTCGGAATTCGGTTAGATATCCGCTCAAAACTAGCTGAACTTGAAAATGGTCATATGAAGTCGCTTACATGCCCTTTGGAGATCAAATATGAAACCAAGCTGATGGAAGCTCAGAAAATGTGCAAATCCAAGGAGTCCCAATAAATGCGAAACCGGAAGAGCTTTCTTTAATCTCATAAGCCTGATTACGATCATGTTACTTTTTTCCTTACGGGAAAATCTTGGAATAAAACCACTACAGTTCTCAAACAATAAGTCAGTAAACAATGCTTCACAGTTGGGAGCAACAACTTCACTCGTTCCACCAGATTCCAGCCATACTTCGAAAACTTTGGTGGTCAGAGACTTGAAGATGTCTCATATCCATCACCCGAAGTGGCCAAATCTCGCTGTTGTACCATAGTCCAGCCCACACCGTAGTCTGAAACGCGCTTCCTGTGAGACCTAGTGGTGTGCACTTCTGAGGCTACAAGTTAAGCAAATCGTCAAACACAATTGTTGACTTCGAGATTCTCGCGTTTACCTAAACCCTCATATTAATATCAGATCTAATACAAATTCATTGATACCTAAAGCATTCTACAACCACTGGTTTCACTCCATGAATCCCCAGAGGTGTGTACTTGACTTGTTGGGTTTTATGAAACCAGCGTAATTTAATCGGAGGAAGTGGTGACCCAACGGGAACTTCATATAATAGAAATGACAGGGTTCGAAGCGTTGACACATAAACCTTTTTGGTTGCGAAGACTGCCAGCCAGAAAGAGGTAATGATAAAACTAAGCCGTGAATAGTAATGGTGCCATAAGTGCGAGGAAATTTACGAATCCTTCAAAGCTTTTGGTGCTGTAAGTAACAGGAACAGCAAAACATCTGGTCGTATAATAAACAAAGAACACCATCTAGGTCGAAGCCTGAAAGATCGTGATTAGTATTTGCGCAGTAATTTGATCAAATAGGAGATGAAGTTGCGAAATAAAGTTGGCTTAGTCGACGTACAACATGCTTTCTCAAAATGGAGAGAACCTCATGGCTACATATGAACCAAACCCACTGGACATGACCGAGAAAGAACTTTGGAAATGCATAACATATTCAATCACAGAAAACTGTTGTTTGAATCGGTGTTTGAGGAGGGGTTGATACGTAATCCTAATTTTTTGCTTGCTACTGGGATGACTAACTTCTTCACTCAGTTTAATTGAAGGTAAGCGCTTGATTTATGATCACCAGCTGGTAGTCATTAAATCCCACACTTCAAAGGTGCAAAGTTTATCAAAGCTTTGCTGTACATTACCATCATATTTCCCGACTACCTCGGAGTTTTGTTGGACCTAGATCTCAAGCGTCCCGTTTCTCCCACATTTAAGCCAAGTACTCTCTCTTTGCCCGATTGTAACATAGCTCATTATAGCTAACCAATGGCGCCTCGCTGCATATAAAATGGTCCATTATGTTGCTAATGTAAACCTATTTGCGCAAATTATAAGACTATTCTACCTAAATATTTATTAGATTGGGCTGTTTCTAACTCGCGATAACGACGGTGTCTCCATCAACGCAACAATAGTGAAGACTAAAGCCTTCTGTCTCTACCTTTCAATCTGTTTTCCACTGCGCAGAATGTCGTCAGTAGTTTGATAAATGAGTCCTTAGAAGTGACGATTTTCGTCGGTTACAAACAGTTCAACCGATAAACCGAGGACCTGTGGCTTTCTTTATGAATACATTTCTCACTTCAGATCTATTCTCTGCGGGCAGCAACAATAAAACAATTTTTCACAGCAAATAAGATGTATCATGAAACATCTAGGCAATTATACAGAATCTTAACCATTTCAATCGACAATTTGTTGCAAACATTAATCCACGAATCATTTAGTTACTCATACAAAAACTTCCCACAACAAATCATTGCGCATGAAGAGTGAGATAACTTGCTGAAACTATTCAATCCAATTACTCCGCATCTTGCCAACAGTGTCCATTTGTGCACAAAGGAAACAATGTCCAAAATCTCGTTAACTGGACAGCCAGATTTGATTACAAACCAATGATATCAGTCAGTTTCTGCAAGGCAAACAGATCTATCATATTTCTACAAGACAATTGGATTTTGTTCTCTCTAGTTAATTTTACAATTGTATGTTCAAAAAGGATCAATAATGCAATATGCTTTACTCTGGTTACTGGAAGAGAATTGTAATAAGGTTGTTTAAGATTCTTTTTCGCGCTGGTTAAAAAATTCTCAGACCAAACCACTGTCCATGTCTATTAGGGGAGGTAGTGATACTTATCCATGCGTGTTTGTCCACTGATTATTTTAATTAATCCAGTTGGCGTCGCAAAATTTCAGTAACTCCAGCAGAATTCTAGTGAATTCTGGGAAGGTCTACGTTATTTTCTCTGATCTGACTCAGTGCTGGCATAGTCAGTTCGAAAGTGGAAAAACGGCTTCGTTAGCATGGTGGATGGGTTGATTGACCAGGCTTTAGCACTCTTGGAAATACATTGTGAACATTCGAAGTTTAAGAGCGACAGACTAAGCAATGCCAACTAAAGATGGTCACTGATCTTGAATCTGTGCGTACGCATCTTAGGTAAGACTTCGAATGAGTTACTCTTGTGGACTGCATCTGCTCTGTGGATGTTATTTACATCATTGATACGTCTGATAAATTCTCAGGAAGGTTTTGTAATCGGCTGGTATATTGCAAAACAAGCGCAAATTGTTGGGCAGATTATGGCACGCCATCCTGAATTTCCCCTTCATTGACGAACCACTGTTTACTTTTTCCGCTGTATGCATGGGTTTACTATGACCAGTGGTGTTAATACGCTGAAGTTCTGGTAAATTCCCATAGGACCCAACCTCGGTTGACGTATGCTCAGCATGTCGGTTATAACGGCGTGAGGGTACGACTGCTTCCATCCGCAGTTCACTAAATTTTAAAATCTCGAAGACTCTCTTACATAGGCCAAGAACAAGTTGGGACGTGGCTCGGAGAGACATCTTGTAGGTGAGTTGTTTCATTTGCATGCTTACTGAGCCTATCACAGTCGTACCCTTTCCAGTTAAACACAGGTGCGGTTACTGACGCTAATACTTCTGTCACTGACGGGATTTCCTGAATGTTTCTGTGTTTACCGCTGCAAGCAATGGAGGGAGGCAGGCGTGCGCAACAAACTGGTAGTCCGGACTTACCTTGACTAATAAGTGTGCCTAAGGTCTACTTGAGTCAATGCGAAATGTGTTCATCGAAATTGACTTCGAATCAGCAGACTAGGAGTTAAGAGGCTAATTCTGAATTCAAAGAAGGCTTGACTAATAAACACATCATGAGAATCCAAAATCAGTTAAAGGCATTAAAGCCGTCTAAATCACTAGAAATTTAGAGAGTTTTGCGTCAGTTTGTCTGAACAGTTGAAAGTGGGGTACCCTGATAAACGCGTTTAATCTGTTCCAATAAGAATCTGTTTAAAAGTTGAATACAAAGGATTCGTGGGACAAGAAACCTTTGGTTCATAGTGTGGGACCGAAATTAAACCTGAGCGTCTACTGCGGATAGAATTATTCTGGACATCAGTGGGATACCAAAGTTTAAACTGAACAATGGAAGGCAACCGTTGTCGATCCATTTGTAGTCCGAATTTTGGGTTGAAAATTTTAGAGGTTGTTTATTAGAGCCATGCTTTTCCTATTGAACCGTCACAGTGAGATTTTAGTACCATTTGAATAATTTTTAATGAAGCACTTACCTACAAAAATACTTGACTTCAAAGTTAGACTTGGTGCTACTTAACGTATGACACTCATTGCGATGCCAGCCTGATGCAACACCAGCTCATAGTGCATGATGCGTTTGTAACATCCCAGAAAAACACTTCGTAGGAAAGGGAATTGGTCGTGAAGTTCCGGCATGGTGATACCCAAGACTTCTCCGTCGGTCGGAGTTACATTTTGCAAACGCAACTCTGAAGAGGAACAGCGATCAAAGAAACCAAGTGATATCGAAGAACTGAGATTAGTTATCTTGAAAGTATGCTGCTGCACTGGTTCAAGCTGGTATCTGAGGTGCTCGGGGAACCAGACTAACGTGGTCAATGAGGAGGCATAGTTCCCCTGAAGGCATTTGATTTCCAGATTAACAACGGTGATTCAATATCAAGTCTCATGCTTGGAGCTTCCGTACACAAGTTGCATCTGCATTACCGTTAATTGGATGAGATATCTGCGCTAGTTGGGTGAACCATAAAAATTGAACGTCCTTAATGCTATCATTCCGAACATTCGTCTCCCTTGATGTCTAATGGCATATTTTATTCCTATGATTTTGATATGCGCAGAATACGTGATGTCGGAAATAGAAATTATCTCACACATTACTGATAGGTGTGTATTGCGTAAAAATGATTTCCGTTGTGAAGCTTTAAAAACACAGGCAGAAGTCGGTCAGTTTTTTCTCCTGCACAGCCATCAGAATCTGCCGTGCGAACATGCTAGACTTGAAAAACAGCGTGAATCAGTCTTCAGGAGGAAATTTTATCCGGATAAACTTGACCTAAATTATCCACGCAGCGAAACAAATATGACTCCTTGCGGAACGTCGCTTTTTGCAAATTAACATAGTCTAACGCAATATTCACCTGAATCTCAGCTGAATCTCCCGTTTGTGGTATCATACAAATGAATACGTACGGCGCCTCATGTTTCATTTGGTACGAGATTCGAGATATCGCAGGATGATTTCTCGACAGGGAACAATATTATGACTGCGCCCGGGAAATGACCGTTGATCCAGTTTCCATTTAATGACAATAGAATTACTCGTAGTTGAGTCCATGTTGATTAAAAAGTTAGTGCCTCATTGACACGAACAATGGGGTTTTACCTACTAAAATGTCATTACAATTTTTTTTCAAGATACTCTACTACCAGGCTTCGGGGGATCCGAAGTGATTCACATATTGAGATGCATCTTTTGTACAGACCACGCATATCTTACCATTCTAGAATCGGAGACATCCACTGGGCTTCTTTCTAACCAGAACCTGTAAATAGTGTAACCATCACCTACCTGCTGCACGCAGACAATATAAACAGTCCAGAAAAGCCAAAAGTGGTTACACATCATCAAAATATGCAGTGTCCCATTGACTGTTTAGAAAGTTACGCAGCGTTTCCGACGCTTTCACATGGTACACCCTTCAAAATTTATTTGTCGCAGGAATCCAAAAAATCAGTGGGACGGCCTCATCCAAACTGACAATAACTCATCGTTTGTAGTCTGGCCTTCTGAAATTTAGCTCTGAATTTCGCACAACTTTTACTATAAAAACCTTCCTCTACATTTCTGTGGATGTGACATTTCACACAAAATATCAGAAAAGAAGAGCTTTGTTGTTCTAATGTAGAATAAATTCTCTTCTACTTCATCAGTCGCCGCCGAATAATTAGTAGGATCACAAAGTTAAATTGTATTTCAAATCCCTAATAAAGTGGATTGGGTGACGCTCCATATTCCTAAAACCACCAAGTGATACATCTCTACCCAGCCCACGAAAATGGACAAAAGACGTTCTAAAACGCAACTGAACGTATCAACAGCTTTTAGGTTTTTCGAAACCGGAAGCAAAAAAATGGTCTGAGATTCTGTGTCAAAAGTTACCACTGCTTAAATGTTTTGGTCAACCTGGGACTGCATAAGACATCTATTCATTTTTACACCTTGAATGCGAGCATTGATCATCGGATAATCAAGTGATCATAGACTACAGGATTTTTTTTCGTATACAGCTGCCTCAACTGGATAGTCGGCAAAGGTGGTCACTGTCATTCACAATTTGGTATGATGCACTTCCACGAAAGGCTACTGTTTATGAATACTCAGATTCAGTTCTCCTACTGGTCCCTGGTTGAAGTGTGCCCGGAAATCTGTATTTTGGTTCCCAACAGAACAAAAATATGAATAACCCTTCAAATCAAGGTGGATTTCGGTTCTTGGGGTGTTGTAAAAAAGTATGTTGTAAAATGTGGTAATGACATTGTGAATCTGAAAATGTCTTAAGCTTGAAGACAACCTACGACTCGGGTAGCAGCTAATTCCTTGTTGATTTTTCTTCGTTTTTCGGAAATGATTGCCGCACGTGCTTGCCATTCTGAATCCAATATGGATTACAACATGAATCTTGGACAGATGTATTCGAGCTTGTAGAAGTAATAGAGTGGGAGTATTTTTACCTGCAAACCTGCTCTCTTTCTTGCCCGGCACGACTGCTCCATTTAATTTACAGTAAAGGGAGGGGATCGAGTTTTGTTCATGTTAGACCTCAACAGAAATGAATTTCCTTCCCCATGCAGTGATATGTGCTCTAGAAGTCTGATGTACAAGAATAGAATGTTACCACTAATCCAGCAGCATAAGTAAAACACATTCGAAATATCAGGTCTGAAACAGCGAGGTTTTTGGATGTTTGTACGATTAAGATATTCCCCATGTTACTTCGAATGACTGTTTATTTGGTGTCCTTGTTCAGCCAGTCGAACGAACCGATGATTAGGAAATCACTATAAAAGTGGTTATACGGCTGCCCGAACTCCGCCGTATGATTGTGTTTGATTCACTAATGTCGAAAAAGTGGGCTTCAAGAGCAGTCACATATTTTTACGCATATCACATACAACAAATGCTGACACCCCAGTTTATTAGAACTGCAACATAACTTGAATGGATTACTTTGGAGCGAAGACCGAACGTTGACTCAAGCTCACGGAGTCTTCGGCCGAAGTATGCCGTTTATCAAGGCTTCGACAAACAAAGTACTTCACACTCTTAGCTAAGCGTTTCGCTTAAACCGAATTCGTCGCACAGAGTTCTGCTTGTACAGAATTCCGATCCACCATCGCAAACAATAATGAGCGCGAGGAGACTGAATACCTGCTCGGTGTGATGGCTTGTTCATCGCTACAACTCTATGAGCTGGAGTGGGCAGTGCATTTATGATACTCACAGTTTTTTATATAAATCTGATCAGTAGACCTGATCAGCAACTACTACCGATCCCCTAATTTCGGGTTGGATGCAATTTAAGTGGCTTGTTTGTACAGGAATAAGCCATGTAGACATTACGCTTCATGCCACTGCGTTGTGATTGGGCATCCGAGCAAAGTATTCTTTCCCACTACTAATTATTCTTATAAATGGAGTGTGCAGTTATTATCCATGCTTGTGTGCAACTATGAAGGCAACTAGGCCGCTAACAAAATGCAGCACAAGCCCTTTTCATGGTGCCTCAAAGCAAGTTGCCTTATTTGTTCTACACAGTGGACCGGTTAGCTAAGCAATTGAGAGCTGAACATTATTTCCTGTTTGTTTACCATATTCTTTCTTTTCTTACCCTCCAGCCCATTGACAATAAGTATTTTTGAACTTACGCATATGGGAACACCAACTTCTTTTTATTGTCCGTCGTGTAACAACGACCAGTAGCATTTCAGCAGTGCGTTTGGCGGGGGAAGATAGTAACTCTGGTTTCGTCAGGTATTAGCGATGATATACATGAATGGGTTTATTACGATCCTGTTTCTCATTCCGATTCGGACGAAGGGTTTTTTGGGTACACGTGAACTGTAGTAAATGGTATGCAGCACAACTTTGTAGATATCGTACGTAACCAAATCCCATCTAAGTGAGCCTCAATCTGCCTGCTGTTCAGTGATCCAACCACGAGCCGGAAAGTCGCAGGTCCGAAATCCTGGTTTGGTGAGTTGCGCACTGCTGATGATTCCAAGTAAGGATTCAGTAGCTGTACAGTGCTTCTTAGCTTTTCAGGATAAGTTAGCGTTATCTACCGAGTGCAAATGAAGGTTTTAAAATATTATTTACACTTGAGGCAATTCACAGATTGAGCCACTAAACATATGCCCAGAAATTTGGACAGTGTTTCTGGATCTGGATTTCGCGCTTTGGCTATTTCCGCCCCCAGCACTATGCGGATCAGAAACGAATAACACTCACATGATAATACGCCTCAGATTGCACGGAACACGCCACATATTTTACTTTAATCTGACTTCGAAAACGACATTCACAATGCTTTGCTTCAATCGGAATATGAGCACATGTCGTGCAGCGGCTGACCTGCAGTTAACGCTGGAAAAGGACCCGAATGACTTGGCGCTGTAGGAGCTCAAGGCTCCCCCACCTGGTCCTGCAATAACGAGTGCAGCAGGTCGACCGTAGTCTTACCTACTGTTATTTTGTCTATGTTTTTGTGCCCGCCAGCAATAGAAGTATCCAGTCACGGGTATCAGATAAACTATGGCAATATGTCAATCTTTCTTACCTCTTTTAGTTTCCGCCATTTACTATTTTTGGCAAAAAGGTTCGTGATAAACAATTGGCAACTCGTGAGACTTAGGTCCAAGATTTTTAGTCTGGAGCAACTCTAACTAAGCTTGACAGCTGCACTTGCGTTTATCTTCCGTAGCCATCAAATTTCGAACTTTCCTGGTATTCTCTGTTCACAATAAGCGAAGGTGACACAATAGGTCAATTTTTACCGTTATGCGCGGACTTGTTCTGTGAAAGTACTTGATAGTGACCAAGAATTTGCATCTTCAGCCTGAACCAGTGAGGTTTCTCCGAAGCATAAATCATATATTGCATAAAAAACTTCGCAGAGTGAAAATGTTTGGCTACTTTTTCGTACTGTGCACTGTGAACGAAACCGTCTTGGCAAATATTCTTATGTATGGCAACTTCGGAGCTGCATCTAGTAGGCGCAGCGACGTTTTTTCGGATGAGGTCATTGATAACCCCTAACTAATTTTTCAAGATATGTAAACGACTTTTTACACGCTGAGAATCAGTCCCACTAGTATATCTTGTTTCGGATTCCGGAAACACTCTCAAAGTGAAAGCTTATACTTAATTGACTATCTCTGTTAGACGTGTGTTGGGCAGTAGCTTGGCGGGAAAGTCGTAGTTGGAGCGGTCCTTTGTGAAATGCGCTTTGAATCGCTTGCTTAGTAGTTACTGAAAAGTATCTTCTCCCATGAGCATGAAGCAAGGGGCTTGATGAGTCAGTGTTTTTATAAGGATGTTGACTCTCTGAAGGTTTGATAATGCTAAACAAATATTCTCCGTTCTATCACAGTTGCAGTGGGTTTTGCACTATTAAATAGGGTTAAGCTATCTCATAAAATTAGTTGTGTCTATTCTGAAAAGTATATTTGACTCAAGCTGGCGACGATTAGACACACGATAAATCATGGCTTGCTGATAGCGGGTAGCACACTCCAGCATGCGGGATTCGGGGGTGGAAGGGATGGCACAGTCTGCCTCTACAGTAAATAGGCCAGTTTCTTGTCCGTCAAGCTGCAACCGCCCTCAGCCTCTAGACTATTCGTATGCGTCTGGACCGTGAGGCGTCCATTCAGTTGCATGCCATGATTAGCTGCATATATACAAGGTAAAATGGATGACGAAACACATGTGGTCCTTACTAAAGAACACAACCCCGCTGAAAGGGTAAGGTTTGAAAGGAATAACATCTACCCATAATTTATAATTTATCCCCGTGTTAGCACGCTTGGCACGCTTTCAGCTGTTTTTATGATTCTGGTTTGTTTGACAGCCTGGTGAGGTTATGCTACTAATAGGAAAACTTAGCTTGATGTGATTTCACTCTGAAAAGCACCTTCAAAGGAAATAACTTAATTAACTGTGATAAGACATTGGGATTCAAATTTACACTGCAGCTAAGAATGTAACCGAAGAAACTCTGGGTCGTCTGATGTTGTTCTGATGACGTGATTTTTTTAGGTGTAAGTGACTGACATTTGGTTGCACCAGTTAGCTCCGCAGGCATTTACCTGAGTGCGTTCATCTGCATTTTGCTGGAAATGCCAAGTATGTCCACCCTGTTGACTCACGAGAATCTTCGACGGAATTTAGTATGATATTAACACATGCCAATCAAGCAGCCAGGGTCTTCCGCACACTTTTGTGAAAAAGGATTCAGCGATGAGCTACCAAGACAGCCTCGATTTGCAGTACGTATTGTAGTCATCACCTGTGTTTACCTCTGAGTTTACCTGTGTGGTTTGGAATTAGTTCATAGTCACTAGCTGTATCTTGTTGTGCAGTGTAGTGGATCCTACCTAAGTTTGCTGAACTCTTAACCCAGAGCGACGTCTGGATAGTCCAGCCGACAACAAGATGTAGTAAATGAGCCTGCCGAAACTATTGACGTTACTACTGCTTCTACTACAGCTGAAACTGAAAGGATGACAGTGCATTGCTGAGAACGTTTTGAAAGCTGGGATGAAAGTGTGTTATTTGATAAAACCGTACATTGTTGCCCTAAAAACCGTGTCACATACGAAAATGTTGTACCGAGAAGTTTCATTTTAGGTGCTTCTTAAATGGAGACTTCTGAACTTTTCAGGCCACAAAACAATTGCTAGTGAATTATAGCACCTACTAAAACACAAACCAATTTCGTTTTCATTTTGACATCCCAAGATGTCGCACCCAATACATTCGTTTAGCAATAGTTGGCTTTTGAATAACTCCCGAGACTAGAAATTCGAAGAAATTATTCCCTGATTAGTTCTTAAACCAAACACTCAAGACCCTACTATTAAATACCTAAAACTCGCTAACTGATCCAGATTATACCGGAACCAATAAAAAACATCATAGCACGGAGACGAAATGTTTTACAACATTTGGCCAAATGGTATGTAAAACCGGCTAGTCGAAAATCTTCGAATGAGCACATCCGGGTTATTTTTTCGGAGCCCACCTCCAATCGAGTATAAGCGAAATTTTGTCTCGTAGTTATATCAATAAGACAGTTTCCCTGGACTGGTATTATACTAACCGGCCGCTTCCAGCTCGCCCCTCAAGTTATCGCTACTGCATAGCCTTCCGTGTCGCTGTATGCTGAAAATATACCGATTCAGGGCGAAATAATGGTACTGCTTAGCTACGACTTGTTCTGGTGCTGTTGACAAGCTATTCAGTCCAAAGGCTGACATCTGAAGTGATTCCACACTTGTGCAGTTCACTGGGCTATGTGTTGACCAATGGTGTGAGAACACGAACACGTCACCCAAATGGAAAGCGCAATCAACAAAAGACGCCTTCTGTTATGACCTATCAGTCGCGGCGGATCGTAATGGCAAATATCACGCAACAGCGTGGTTGTCTTCAGCAACCTTGTGAGTAGTTTCCTTTATAAAAATATACTGCGATGTCTCGAATATCATGTCAACTAAAACATGAGACGGCCTTTGTGCAGGACATTCGGTTGAAGAATACCACAGACGAGAGATTCAATTGAGTTTCCGGTGAAAACCAAATTGATTTGCGTATTTATCGAAAACAGTACGGTTGATTAAAGGTTCAACCTAGCGTGACGCATGGCAGATGTGCGAAGCGAGCTGAGCAAGATACAGGATAGATTTGGTGTTAGCTTACTCTTGAATGTTCGGAGAGTAAGACGACACTAATGAACCAGCTTAGTGGGTGATTTTCCAGATAACTTACTCCAAAATTCAGAGTCACGATGCAGACTAGGCAGAAAATAAGTGAAAATAGAGTAAAGCATCCAACTAACATCCAGCTGATCTCACAGAAGACTCTTAACTTTCGCGTGGTTCGGAACTGGTCAGTCAATGGGCACAATTTCTTCTGAGTTAGCTGCTGAAAGTCACCATGGCCTGTGTTACTCCTGTTGATGCGACACGCACTGTGTAACCTAGTTCCGCCGGGGTAATTCCGTGTGGGACATCAATCTGTCGATAAGAGCGCCACAATGCCACAACTGATCAGGGATTTCGCCTTGGTAGCAGAGTTATTCGGGGTGAGAAAGTTCTGCTTGCTGGTCAAAGGTTCTTAACTGAAGATCGGTGAATACATTTTTATATCAAATGATGTTAAACTGAGTGGTCGATCCAGTGTTAACACACGAACCTGATACACCTGGCTGTATTAAGAACATTGATTGGGTAACCCTGTATGCGCGATCAGTAGATCGACACTAAGAGAAAATGTTAGCAAACGGGAAAATTTTTACCAGCAAAACTCCTGTCCTTCGATTTCCCTACCTTTAGCAACAAGCAAAAGTTGATCTGTCCGATAGATATTCAGCGTTCCACAAAATCTGATCTAAAAAATGGAACACAGTCAATAAGCACTAGAAGCCACTACATCCGCCAATCAAATTAGATACCATCTTACGAGCACTGATTGAATGAAATTGTCAAATTAAACATTTGTTCCGTTAATCATTGAGAGAAAGGCCAACTAGATGTCCTGAGAAGACCGTAGCAGAAACACCCTGTGGTAGGTGTTTCCTCTTTGTCTGCATGCTGTCGCCCCTCACCACTTTTGAGAATATACAGGTAGCAGCTGTGAGCAGACTGTACAAAGTAGGCTGATGATGGAGGGAAATTTGCGTTGTGTTCGGGGAGGTCCTGTACTGAAAAAGCCAGACTCCCCTGCTTCCCATAATTAAAAGTGCCGGCAGCATGGTTACCGTACAGAGAAGGAGATATCTGTAGCAATGAACGTAGTCAAAAGTGACTATAATAAAAGTGTGCATTGTAGGCTTTAGGGAAGAGAAAGTACTACAAATCTCGAATGGATTGCCGCATATTTCGTTTGTGCTGTATCCCGAACGGCAGTCTTTCTAATTTCGAACTACGGACCTCGAAAATTTAAGGAATAAATTCCTACATGAAATTGCTGTAATCTACGCTACACTCCACTCAAGTCTGCTGGCGTGGAATTCATCTAGTGTTTAGGTGAGAGAAAAGGAATTTTATTATTCGCATCAAGCTGAGCACAAAAAGGTACAAATAAAACTTGCAGCTGAATTCGAAGGATTGTTGTCTGATTTCGGAAATGAATGACCAACAACCTAAATGTACCAATAGATCGAACGTGTCTGAGAGAGAGAGAGAGTGGCTGCAACTGCGAATTTGTGAGCAAATAGATATAAAACCATGTACATTCCAAAGAACAGGAAAGTTAAAACGCATGGCAGAAGTGCTTGTACAGCGCCACAGTGTTCCGTAGCACGGACTAGTAAAACGATGCAACCCTCGAGCGATGTATCAGTGGACGTGCAAAATGAATAAGCGGCTTGCCGGCATAAGCCGCATATGGGAAGAATCGTGGATTAAGTGAGAAATGAAGCATCCAACGAGAGCTATTACAGAAGATAAACAGCGCATTTGGGATGGAGAAGAGTTTGGGATGCGTCAGTTAACATATTTAGCTTTCTAAAGATTGCACAAATGGATCCGATCCGTAATATAACATGGTACAGTGACTGTCGCACGGATTTGTAAGTATTAGAAACAGGAAGCCTAACTGAAATCCCCCATGTATCTGCATGCCTTTGGTTGTTGCTCTTCGATGGATCGATCTCAAGTGATCCCCGTTTTTCATCAAAAAAGATGAAGTTGGGATTACCTGAGACAGATCGTGCGGTTCTGTAACTCAAGGGTTTTAAGGAATGCAGGTTCCTTTACGACATTTCACACTCCTATCATGGTGGCGGGGTGGCCACAGCTTGTGAACTGGTTAATAAATACTGTGAGATGCTGAAACCCAGCAGTTATTTAGGTCTTACGGGACATGGTCGTCCCAATCATGATCCAAGTGTTACTGTCCAAAAGCTACTGACAACTTTGACCTCATAAATAGGGGTAAGAAGGACATGAGGTAGTTTTTCAGGCATTTCCAAACAAACGACGCGCATCAAAAAGCGATAACTTGCAAAACTTACGAGAAAATTTTTGCTGTGACAATCCTGTTGTCCAGTATTGGATTTGTACTCCTCACTAGCTATTGAAGGTCTCCGGAAGAAGCTACCAAATCCCTTGTAGTTGTAAATAAGGGGGTACGTTTACTTGCTCCATCTGAAGCGCTTGTGAAATTGGCGGAAACAAACAGGGAGTCCGAGGTATACAGTAAGAATAAAGCTGTTATAGTCCCAATATGTTTTATGCCGTCACGTCGACATTCATCATTGTAAGGAGGGAATAAATTGAAGCACACTATTAGTATTGTGGTTTGTATTAATAGTGTATCGCATGTGAGAAGCAAAACGACTAATAAGAATCAACGCTGTATTAGATTAAGTTTGACGTCTTTTGGAAGGCTGTGCAAGCACTTGCTAACTGACCAACACTGTTTCATGAAAACTGACTTTGATCGGTTGAAACCCCCCAGAAATAGGTACAGAACGGATATTCATGTGAAGGAAGATGCTTCAATATCCCACCACACGACTATTACATTTCAGTGTTTAAGTGGAACAGTTAACATAAATATGTCCGTAAAGGTGTTGGGTCAAAATTATTTCACAACCTTAGGTGACTAGAGCACGAATAGACCAATGGAGGTAGATAGGTCACGAGCCAGCCACGTGTTACTGATTATGCTTAACTGGAGATGCGCTTGCAGCTGAAATATGATTTCTTTACCGTTGTGATAAGAACAGCTTGAAATCAGTATCCGGATGAAATGCTTCTGAAGACAGAAGTCTGATTTAGAGCCACGAAGGGTGACAGCTACTGCGTTCCGTTTACGCATTCTTTCCAGCCTTGGTAGTTTTATGCTTGCTGATCACTCTAATATGCCGGCTGCCTCAGACTCTCTGGTGAGATTGTATGTAGACAACTCGTTGACCTTATCCACTTCTTATATAAGCTCCTGATAGACTACCTCCAGTAGCGAAAGACGAGTATTACAACTCACTGAGTTTCACATGCACACTTTACAGGAGATAGATTTGGCGATGAGAGTTACATCACGCCGTGTCTGTTGTACCAAACAAGTTTCATTTAACTACTGAGTAAGAAAGAGGATCTCCGCATAATCAAAATAAATCCGCGGATAACATACCCACAAGTGACCGGACACAGAGATGAACTTTGCTGTTCCTTAAATTCATAGAATTGAGCTGCCAGTTTTAAAAACGAAAGCTTCTTGAAGCCATATCATCTATTCAAGAGGAGCTCTGGTGCAATTAGAAATATTCGAGGGCAAATGTTGGACCATCCTGCGGTTATTGATCAGTTACGAAGCTTTTTGGTTGACACAAACAATGCAAACACTTTTGTTATTTGTCTCGACTTATTTCCTATAATAAGTGTTGTTATGATATGACAACTGTTGTTACGGACACAAGTCGCCTCCGAATAGTGACGTTTTTACCTTCTTATCAGCAGGGGCGTTTTGTGAGCCAATTCTGGGTTAGGAAAGGTTGTATTTCCGAAATCAAGAGCGAAGAATTTATTAATTTATGGTGGTCTGCAGCATTCCATGCACCTGAGTACTCAGAATTAAACGATCACTCTCGTTTGGGGCAGGCAATGCAGTCTTATCTTATGCGATCTTATATGAATGCGGGGGAAATTGTATAAATATTTGGAAAACTTAGCTGCTGTTTATATTCGCCTGTGGACTTTTGAAATCTGTCCAGCTTTCAGGAACAAACGTGTTGCCCATCTTGTAGGAAGTAGGTTGCCTTCATCAGTACTACAGCGCTTGATGAAATGCATATGCGTGTAACAGCATATGATAGAGTTTTATCACCCTAGTAGACTCCTGGTATTTCTGCCGGAGACGAACATTGTACATATATATATATATATATAATAAGCCTTCCATTAGGTTGACGAATTTTGAAGCAACGTCAACTAGGGATTGTGTAACTAAATGTACTGACATCGCCATCAGGCTAATGGATCCCTGTCAAAGATAATCCTCTGTTCTAATGCGGCTGCTTCGAACCAGTTCTACATCAGAATAATAGGAAAATAGACTAGTTTGGAAGGGGATTTAGGTATGACACAACAAAAAAAACAAGAAAGGAACCAAAATGTTGCTGGCTCATAAGTTGTACATCAGACATGAGATAAGTTACACGTCATGCAAAACCGTTTTACGAAACCGGAAAATCTCTTAACAGGGAGTGGATAGCAAACCGATCAACTTCAGTCTGATAATAAACGGTCAATATGCGTGTACGACACACAGAATTATCCACCTGGTAACTCTAGTCTGCTTCCCACGGTTAAGGTTCTCGGAATACCAATGTCTCATATCATTGCTTGTCGCACGTGAGGAGCAGCACAGGATTCATACAGCAGGCTACAATTTAAAGGTTGTATTGAAATGACTGTTATCAGGACTTCGAGTACATCAAACCGAGCGTAGTGACAAAATGAACTCACATGCATGTGAGTGTGCATTCTGTTACCGTCGATTTTGTTCAAATCATTTGCATTTTCCCGAGCCCGAAATATTTATCTGTTGTATTTTTTCTTAGATTGATTTTCATCTTTCAAGTGATGGATTCGCCTATCAATGCACTATCAATGCACTATCAATGCAATCTATCAATATGCTTGCCTCGGAAGTGGAGTTCAACTCTGCCTAGACAACAGTGTGTGCGCAACCGAAATACGAAAAACGTTCGTGCGGTTGGAGGCAGTGCATGTTAGAAAAACGAGCGAACCATTATGAAGGGCAGTCTACAAGTTCTCGGAAATTCCGCAGTAATGTAGTATCCTTTCTCAGGAAGACTGTGACCTTGGTTTTCCGAGAGACTCACCTGAAACCTAGCTCAATCTCTCGTTTATGATGTTTTCAAGCAACTAATGTGCTGCACAAGGCCGCCTCATGTTTTATTTGTTACGATGTTCGAGATGTCACGATACATGTATAGACGTAAAACTTCATAAACCAGAGATTCGGCTGGGTTCCAGGGGAGTATCTCGAAAGACCAAATGTGCTACAAATGAGTGTATTCCGCTAAGTTCGTGCAACTGGGTCCCAAGTAGAACATAAGGTTGACGGTAACTCGGATACTGCGCCTCGCTGATGAGCCTCAAGGAAGGTGAAACCGGTTGTGGGATGTCGAATAATTTTCCACAACCTTATGATTAGTGTATTACGTCTATAAATAATAACTTTCTTCAATCGGGATGGGCACATAAATGATACAGAATGCAAATAATGAAAGTGAAAAAAAGTTGAATATTACAGCGAAAACTTTAGAGGGCACTAGGGTGGTTTTTTGGTCACTTGAACACGTAAGATGTATTCGGTTCCTTTTATTCTTTTACGCACAGACTCACCAACACACGATCTCCCTCTAAGATGCGGAAAATGTCCACATACTTCCGTATCCCTCTTCTCAGCAACCAAACTTGTCAAAGCTACAGGATATTCAACAGTGAGCACAATATTTGATTATCAAAATGACGTGGGTCTTTATTACGGATACTGGTTTGTAGTGGATATAATCTTACATTTTGGTCACCTCATGGGGGTAAGGGTGCTTGCTGTGAGATGACATGAGGGCCTTTGTTTCTCATCTTTGACCATTCTGAGTCGCCCTTTGGCTGTTTCAATTTCAATGACAGTGTTACGCTTACACATTTAATAGGATGTGGATGAGATTGGGCTGAATTCCTTGTTCGAATTGGACTGGATAGTGGATGTGACGAATGTGATAGCATTTTCACGTAGCTGTTTCAGATCATTTCCTCCTGCCGAATTGTGTCCAGACATAGGCTCAATTTATTGGTGTACCCACAACTTCGATATGTCCCTCAGTTCCCGGGCCTCTACGTGACCACAGTTGTTGTAGACGCTAAGCAAAAATATATAGACAACCGGGAGAATACACAAATGTTCTCACTGACCTTACAGCTTGGGCATAATCTTTCCTTAGATATAAGGTTGTTGGGCTGATACAGACTAAGGAAAAGAGTGATCTAACAACACTGTCTTCGGTCGCTGAATCTGACGGCGACCGGCAGCTAATAAACCCGAAGTACATATGGGCTTTGGAAACTCTCAGTGTCGAGTAAGAGGAAACTTAGCTCGTTTGCTTGATGGGTTATGGGTGCTAATCAGTGGCTTACCTATCTGGACCGTATGCATTGTCATATAAGATTTGCAGCATTGAGAGGATCATTGTAAGAAATCAAAGCATTTGACACAGCCAGACGTTTTCTAACAAACTTTCCTTATATGTGATAAAATGCCGTTTAATCTTGTTTCGTACGCTTGCTTCAACATTACTGTGTACGGAAGGACTTATTATTTTCCCGATGGGTTAGAATTTTCGTACATCTAAGCATGTTATTGCATTAAGCATTCTCTGTGTAGTCAAATAATGCTATGGGAGGGATAACCCAGTGTTTGAGAAATCGTCCGTCACTATTAATTATTATGCTACTATCGGCCTTTGCTTCTCAAAATGTGGACTCGGACGAATTGATCACTGAGGACTAATGTCTCCATATCACAACTAGCTCAGTAAGGTTACCGGATTTGTTCACATTTGCTAGACCATGTGACACGGTTAGTTTTGGAAACTTCTACCAAATGGAGTCCAAAGTGAATCGCTGGCATCGGCAGTTTGTTTGTGTCGATTTTTGTTTAAACCAATCAGTAGTGCTTTTAGAAGGTCGCAAACTTCGATCCCTCCTTCTTTTTAGGTGAATACTGATGCCAAATCTTTGTAAGTGACAGAAATATGTCAACATATTTGGTCAGCCAGCTCGTGGTAAGATCAAAATTTGCTTAAACCTGCATCAACCTTCAGGAAATCCAGAGAATTGGAAGATTCTTCAAGTGAACTCAAGTGAGTGCTTAAAATGCAAGGAAAGTAACTATCGGTCCGAGCTGTGATCCACGACAATGCATTACTCGCGAGGAAAAAGACCAAAGTGTGTCAATTTTATCACCGGAATGATTTCGGTTGGATGAAAAAACGACGGATTTACTTACCCTTGCCTAAATAAACAGTTTCAGGCAGTAATCTATCTTGTTCCTCGTCAGGTGAACATCTCAAAGGGGTCATTCTAACCGCCGTTGTGTAGGGTATTCTAGTAGATAATTTGTCTGCGATCGTAGGTAGTACCATCATGTTTTGATGTTGAGTTTCAAGCGGGATGAACTTGGGCTCAGCCGCCATAGACCAAATAGGTTGTACGATTTTTGGGTATTGCCAAACTCACGGGAGAAAGCTTTTGTCCTGGCTGAGTAGTGCAGATGAAGCGTGCTCAAGATACCCACCTTGAACTTAAGCACGAACTTCAGCTGCATGTAGGAGAAAAGAGTAAGGCCGAACATAATATCACCAACGCCACTCACTGTCAAACAGTATTCCCCGTTATCCTATCCGTCACTACTGTTCGACGACTTTTCTCACCTCACCCTTGATAGGAGAGTTCATGCAAACTGATTCCAGTAAGCTGGCGAAAATCGTTAACGGTGGCACACACAAAGTGGTTGCGTAATTTTTAGAATTCGCGTTCGCAATTCTTTCCATTGAACACCCTATGCTCTGTCCTGACGCAATTATTTCGGTGAGTATAAATCAAAAGGGAGAAATTATGGAGTGGTTTTACTCAAGATGTATCCACACCTTTCAACTGGTCACCGCAAAGCCGTATTTGCCCTAGGCAAGAACATTTCAACTTCACAATTCACATCCGGAAGTGGACACACTTCCGAAAAATATTTTGGAGAAATCAATGTATGCCAACAAGGAACGTCAGGAAGTGGAAAGCTGGGAAACATTTCCAAAATTTCACGTTTCAATACGTCATCTCTGTACGAATTGTATTTGCCGTCCGTAGTCATTGTGACATAGATCAGCATCCGAATGATCAGCATTTCACATGTATCCATTGTGTTTGTGAAAGAAAACGATTGCCGGAAGGACATGAACAACGCACAACCTACAGGTACGCCCGAAACTAAACATATATGGTAGTGGGATTGGCGCTTAATATTGCCGAAATGTTGTACCCTTATAAAAGCATGGGTCAACAAGATGCAATCCACGTCATGTGTCTCCATATATGTCCGCGACATACTTTATTTGATATTGGTGCGCACTGTTGCTTGGAGTTAGTAGGAGTCCAGTTACGGTAAATCATTTTTGGTTTGTGCCAAGTGAAGCGGAAGTTCTACTTAAGTTCCCGTTGATCCAAGACCGGAAAATCGCGATTGTGCAAAAGAAATATCTTGCTTTAAAAAGTTTATGAAATGATCGTATGTAGAACTTGATGAAGGTATGCTGAGGCACCAATAGCAGTCAAGTAACTTAACATTTTACAACTTCACTCCACGCAGCTCCATTTTAAACGTCTTACCATCGGGAGGATGGCGTTTCGTCTAGTCCGGGTTATCGAGGGACGGACGAAGTTATCAATGATCGGTGTGCCCCAAATGAGCAGAGCGTGAAAATGCTGGGGTAATGAGTACCCAGGTCACAACCCAACAAGTGGACTGTCAGAAGTGCGGGTAGCATCCGGTCTTACTTATAGGCACGTTTTATCCCGGCAAATTGCCATAGAAGTTGCAAAGCAGGTTTATTTCATCCCAGAGGAAAGGTGATGGTAGCTGAAAATCTCCTACAAAAGTTTCAATCAACCTTAAAATATACAGAACAGAATACCACCACTGGTAGGTGAGACCAAGACTTTCAGAAATACGAACAAACATGTGAGCAACAGCCTTAGTAGAAATATCCTAATGTGGACACTTTCAATTGTAAGTCCAATTACACAAAGCTACATGGAGAAATTTAAAAAAACCCTGAAAAAATGGCATCAAGTCAGGAAACTCAGTTTAGGCAATGAGGTTTAAACTACGTTCGTTGTCGTAATCCCTTTAAGTTTTACGAACGATGAAAACACTTTGGGACACTAAACACATTCATAGCTTTGAAATAAATGCGTTCTACCTTAGATATAGTATGGAATTTCTCAAAAGGGATGTGTTTGCAACGTGAGTCAGCTGATTGCGCTGATCGATTCCAATAATACCAGGATTGGCAAGCGCATCGATTGCCCAACTAGAGCATAACGACTCACGGAACTCGGTTTTGGGGCTAGAAGTGAAACCGAAGCACATGTTGCTGACCAGGTAAGTTGAATTAACTTAACCCCTCAGATTTCTGGTGACGAGTCAATTTTGAGCGGGAATTTTATGCAGACGCGCTTTTCTCCAAGCAGTGAATCGTTTTGTTCTGTGGTCTATAGATCGCTTAGTATAAAGCATAAACATTTCAGGATATCCGCTCTGCGTAAACTTTAGGCGTTTTTGATGTCAGTCGGCTGAGCCTATCTTAATGGCCCTCTCAGCCAAATATTTAATAACCTTAGCCTACTTTTAGGAGCAAAGAAAGCTGTCTAAGTGAACATGCCGACTTACCCAGGTTTCACTCAGGGATCCAGTCCGTTTTTTTACCGTTGACATCGAGGAAACTTAGGCATTTTTTCTGTTCCGGTTCGCCTTGTGACTAATGCGAATTGAATTTCAACTGTACAACATACCTGCTATACTGATTGTTTCGTCGGCAATAACGAACACATTATGGAGCGAGATGGCTCAGGTTGTTGCAGCATGAATTTTTTGATCGGAAGGTCCATGGTTCGAACCCGACCTCTGCCTCTCGACTTCCCCTGTTTAGGTCTGGGCGACCTGAAAGTATCCCAGCCCTCGTGCTTCCTTCGGTTACATGACAGCTAGGCGTCGAAAGGGTGTTACGACTGAACGATTATTATTATTATGAGCACACGTAGCGAGAACACCCTATTGGCTCTGCACTAAGCACGCTTATTGTTGAGTTGCAAGTTTTGTCATGAAGATATCTGTATTGCGCATGGTTATCAGTGAGTGAGCAGGGGGAAATACACTGCTTTATCGTACCCGTGCACAGCCTGGCTGTGTCGATAATCTGAAGTGGTTTACAGTCCGTTTTAATAAACGGAGTGTAGATTTACCTCACTGCGGATGTAGCCGCGGAACTGTACACATCGTACTTGGTGGCGTCGACAAGTGAAAGGCCTTTAGAGACCGCCAGGTGGAAAAAAATCGGTGGCTGTTGTAGGCAGTTGCAGCTGAAAACGCCAAAGTCATAAATAATAAAGAGCATATTACGTAAAACTGGGGAAATGGTGGTGAGTGAACAATGGTGGATAGACGGTAGTGTACCTGCAACATTCTGAAAGACAAACTTTGAGTGATTTTGTGTGGCAACAGCAAGACACTTTGCCCTCACGGACTAGGTGATTTAGGAGAAGGCAAAAACCAGTTATATTGAAATCAGGCTTCATTTGTTTCGTACACCAGCTAGTTGGTGGGAACAACAAAAAAGAGGCATGAAGTTTAGTGTTCAGATCGACGAAAAAGTGCATGAGACTGAAAAAACTTGCGATCGTCATTCTTATGTAAAACTCTATGCATCACATGACACATTCAGTGCAGTATCGTAACCGTTGTGAGCAGGTTCGTCCCGTCGCCTTCTACAACCACTAAGCAGTTTCCTAGTGTTCCAGTACACTCAATTTTGGCATACCTTTTACAAACTCATGTTCCTTCAGTGATCTCTTAAGCTGTTTGAAGGTTGCTGCTTTCTTATTCAGAGCTATATAACTCAATGCAGGATTTCTGGAAAAAGAGAGGGTTGATTATGTACTCGCTATTGAGTGTGTTGGTAATAACTTGGAGATCGTTCGAATCCCTCATTGATGGAACAACGAAAGAAGGATTTGCTTCATGCAGCGAGTTACATTAATGCTTCTTCGTTGGTTTTTATGTGTTAACACAGGCTATCAGCACTGATCGCAGTCACCGAATAGCAATAGCTGCGGTCACACTGAGGAAAGAGTGGGCATTCTCTTCATTGTCGTGAAAATGAAAGCGCTGATTAAGACAGGCTGATGGGATCAAACGTTTCGTTCACTGATTACCCAGAACGTCCAAATTAATTATTTGAGCTTTACTGACTTTCGCAAAAACGTCTGGCGCAGCATTCTGGTACAAAACTCGCCTTGCGAAGAGTTTATTCTTTCAGTCAGGGCTGTCGATTGATCGTGGATGTACAAATATAAACAAGTTAGCGTAGAAAGACATTTACGTATCTACATTCCTGCATTTACTGAAGATAACCAAGGCGATCTCCATATCAGAAACGCGTAAGCACGCTTGCTTATATAAGTCATCGGAAAAAACGGCCTCCGATTAAACATCAACCTCTCGATTAGGAAGGAATTTATTCGGCTTCTTGAGAGTTCGTACTAAGATCGGTAAAGCATTGTGTTTCAATCATTTTATAAGATAATGCAACCAGTTTTCTATTAGATGGTGGATGCAGTAAACACAACAGAGGTAGTATCAATCGGCAAAGCTATGTGAGAAAGACACATCGCGGATTCCGTCACAAGCGTATTCACACTGAAACTCCTAGCAGAAAAATTACTAACGAACCGGTTTTGTAAAGGGTTGGTGTTTGACCGTTTGATAAGTTTTCACATTAAATCCAGAAGTTCGCGAAAAAGGTCCAAAGTACCCATTTACAATAAGAAGACAATAAATTTATCCGCTTTCTTATATCTTCCCTCAACTATATACAAAATAACAAAGCAACTATTCGCTAGGGCTGACTGCAAAATGATATAAATTCACCAGAACACCAGTTCACTTATAATTTTCGAAGTGTCACAAACAACAAGATTCCATTCTACATCAAATGCCAGGGGCTGATAGACACACAAAGGCAGGTGCCTGCAAAACTGGATGGAATATATTTATTCGAAGGAGGTCCAGTCTTGAATAGTTCGCAGTAAACCGACTGATTGTGAATACATTTCGAAGTTCTCTTAACTTCCGCAACTAGCACTAACCTGTGGTGGCCTCTGTCTTGACCTGTCAGAAATAGAAAAGAAGGCCAGAATCAACTAATCATAAATTTTGAACACGTGTCTGGTTTTTACTTAGAAGTGTGGTAAAAGTGTCAGATTATCTCAAAGAATGAAATCCTTATCACAGCAGTGACTCCGGTTTAAACAAGATTTCGACAGATTTGGTTTGCCGCTAATACGAATTAGCGACAGTGGTTATCAGTCTAAGTTGGATTCGATTCGGGTGTCAACGAAACCATATCCGAAACGCTCACTTATGATGTTCTCCAACTGACTATGTTGTACACGGTCCGCTTCATATGTTAGTTGATACGACCTTCGAGCGAACTCGATAAGTTCAAAGGGATCGTAAGATTGATAGAAATACAGAACAGCGTGAAACTGATAAGCTTAAGAAGACCAAAACTGGTCATGGGTTGCCGAAATGTTTGTAACAATCTCAGTAATTATCTCTCCTGTCAACAGGATATATTGTGGCACCTCAAATTTGTGCCAAATGATAAGTGAGGTCCTTGTGGAAGACATTCACTTGAAGAATATCACGAATGTGCTATTGAGCTTGGACACAGTTGGGTATTCCAGTATAACCAAATTAGTTCGAAAATGAGTGTGTTTCGTGAATCACAGGTTGTTTACCAAAATCAGGCTGATGAGGTATTCATAGGTTACTATGTGGCATTACCATGGTTTTGAGTGTTCATTAATGAGCTACAAGCAACTCTGGGTAGCTCCAGAAAGACTTAACTTTCCTGGAATTATTTCAGTCAGCCCCTGTTTCTCTGCGGATATCCCGTGATATTATGCCTTGTGGCTTTCGAACTCTTCGAAGGGTGCCCGCGGCATGATAGATCAAAGGTATGTCAGTGAGTATAGGTACAAACGGCCAGATAATGATCATTTCTATTCACCATAACTGAAACGCGATGCATCTAACTTGCAATCCGTTCATCACTTTCAGGTTACATTAGCGTTTCCTTTCGATTTCCATTACACATCGAGACCAAGCTCTAACGGTCTAGTTATATATCTTTGGAAATCCTTCAATAATAACTACATGACTGAGTTTTCAAAGATTTTCCTCGTGCAAAATGAAACATACATCTTAATCCGGTATCTAAATCACGGCCCATTTAAGGCGTCAAGACAAACGTGCCAAGTGGGTTAAGGTTCGCTTGGATGGCTCAAGCTGCATCATTTTTACCAATAAGTCACGATTGCTCTTCGATTGGCAGCTCTGCTTCTGTCTTCAGATCCTTCAAGGTCTCCTCTACAGGTTCTCTTGTGAGACAAAAAGAGTTTGAGTCTGCGGACTGTGGCGTGTCATTAACGGGAGTAGCAGAGCCTGTCTTTCATCGTACAACCAGGACCAAAGTTACAATCAAACGACGGCAGGTAAACTGGCAGATTTGTTCTAACATACAGGTGATGTTTCAGCTTAGTACAAGTTTTTTCATTAGAGTCCTATACCCCGTTTCCAGTGACTCAGTTGGCAGCTGTTGTAAACTGTGCTTTTACCTAGTGGCAATTTGCACTTTTTTGGTAGAATTAAGATGCACGTCTTCTTCAGGCAACGAATTCAATTTTACAAACTATCCAACTTACATGGAACGCCGATGGTTTATTTGAAAGCGCAAATACGGGCGCGAATATGGATCAAGGAAAGTAATTCGAACGGCTGAGTTGTGTGTTCTTCACCCAATAGCCAATGTCTCCGTGTGTCGAAGCTAGGCATGCAGTAGCCACTTGATTTTCACACTGCCTAACGACTATTTCGCTAAAAATGTCTATTTTTCAAAACCTTTTTGCACATTTATTCGCATTAGTTTACAAAGCATTTCTTGCGAACCTTTATCGAATAGGGGCAAAGTGTCTGCCAAAAGGGAAAATATTAGAGGAGGGTTTTCGGATTTAAGAACAAAATCAATTTGTTTCCGGAAAGATGGTACATATGTCCTTCAAACCATTGATGTTGGTATCTTAAGTAAGCCACTCTATGTAGGCAAGAAATAAGCAGCTTTACAACTGAAATAGAATGCCTTATTTGACCTCGAGTTACAGAAATTTGGGAATCGTGCTGATATAACTCTGGCGTTCACTCTGACTTCTGTGAAGATATGTCCCGGTGCCTATCTCCCATGTATTTTAGTGTTCCGCACTTAGTCAAACTGCGTAACAGCACATTAGAGAAGTTCTGGATGTCACTTACCTGGTTATCCACATGTCGAAGGCTCGTCATCGTGGTTTTACCTTATCACCAAAAGCGACACCGCAAGGTGACTGTTAAACTTGACAGCGCGCAGGCGCAGTTAACTGAAGAATAGAATATACTCTACTGACCGCACCTGTCATCAGACTGGGCTGATTCCTCACCATAACGTTAAAAAATGTGTCTGAACTGATAGCTAAGTGCAGTCTTGTTGGATGGACCGTGAGTTCAATGCGGCAGCACGTACTCCAATGCAGCCTTTCCACAAGTCAGTAAAGGTACAGTTTACTTCAAATTTTATGGGGGATTTGTGTGGATTTTCAAGTCAGCTTCTTTTATTTAACAAAGTGGTCATTTGCTAAACTAGAGAGGTAACTTACGGGGGGAAATTTTCTTCTGACAACCACAGAAAAGTGATTTAGTGTGGTCATAATGAGTTATTCAATTCCAGGTGTTGGGCTTGATGTTCATAGATTAACGGTTTTTCAGCTGAAGGCAACTTAACTGTACCAGCGACCAGACATCTTATAAGTCCGCATTTCTGAATAGAAGCCGCCATCGTTGAAACGGAAGTCGTCTATATGAAATATGCTTCAAGTTCAACACATATAGTTTGTAAATCAAGAAGAATGTGATGTGCTTTCGTGATTGTGTTTTGCGTGTAGTATATACTTTAGCCTCTGAGGTACATCACGCTGCCTTATGTTTTTGCTGGTGCACGTAGCTGAAGGAATCATTCCTGATTAGTGCTTATGTATGATCTGTTAAAATACGTGCTTAACTAATCTGACCACCGCCTCGCCACCGAACAGAACTCCATTCAACATGTAGGTTGAAGGAACAAGAAGAGGAGCATCCCAGGCTCTTCAACTCAAACTATAATTAAGCTCATTTGATTTTATTTTGTGCAGCATGTTCTACTTTTGTTCAATTCATTAATAAAGACCGTACTTTCATTTGCGTTTTTTCTGAAAATTGTGCGTACATAAAAACCCACACGGAGAAAATATTAACTAAAATTATCAAACGTTGGTAGCGGACTCTCCACCTCTGTCACCCTTTGGTGGCACATGCTGATCAGGGTGGCGGAGGTGTATGAATCCCAAAAACGCGCCATTTTTTTCTTTCGTAAAGAGTGGCCTCCTCCCTATCTAGGGAGGAACAAAGCTTCCTCATTCTCCTAACTTTTTTCGTGGTGGTTTACAAAAGTGGCTGTAACCAGTAACCAAATCTTGCCTGTTCCCCTATATTCATCCCAGATATTTTACCGAGACTACCGTCGGTTGTGGCCAAAACAGTGAAGACAAGTTGATTGTGATGCTCATTTAATGGATATATTGCAGAAACTAGTATGTCCCGCACTTTCCTATACCTCATAGGATACTTGATTCGTGCATATACCCAGATAACTCAAGCTGGATTCGGGAATCAAAACCATGCTGAACACTTTGTTAATGAAAAAAAAACGTCTGTGACCAACCACCTCGATTTGTTTTACACAGAAATCAGTGCACGTAACCGATTGTTTTTCTTCCACGTCAAGAATCTGTGATTCCCTGAGGTCTGCGTGATACGTGAACATTTAACCACGGAGAACCGGCGAACAAGTCCAAGCAAGAAATCTCACTTGTAGTGCTTTGCATTCAAACAATCTTCACTTTGGGTTCCTTCACTGGTCTTTTCCACTGAAGTTCAGTCACGTCTCTCTTATCAGTCACCCGCCTTTCATATACAAACGAGATGCATACAAAAAATCCGCATAGAGCTTGCATATTCATTAATTATCTTACTGCACAGGTTACCATATTTCCAGGTAAATGAAGCAGCATGACGTGTGTATGCAAACAGCTTATGTCGGGCTTTGTTACCGCTTACAAGAAAGGCGTCCCATTTTTCCTGAAGCGGTGATCAGGAATGAATGTTAGTCCGAAAAAATTGCTGGGAAGCAGGATTAATTTCATTTTGTGTATTCGGAGGAAGTTTATCAAACGGCAGTAATTTGGATTGCTCCAACCCCTTGTTACAAAAACAGATAATTATCACAATAGTACAAGCTGTACAACAACATTCACTCACCTAAACCACACTGCATGCTAAGTCTCTCTATTGTTCGCAGATTGGTGAAATAATTCTTCAAATACAAGGCGCACTATAAGGAATTTACCAGCCCTAGCATCCACCTCATTTCAATGCATTAAAGCTAGGAAGAGAACTGTAATTATTGAGATTGTAACAAATATCGAGTTGTTGCGAGAAAAATAAAAGGGCATGAAGAATGGACAATGTCATGGTGAGGATATTTAAGACGTCACCATTTCACTGCATCCTATTCCACCGTTTATCTTCAGGATAATGTATATGCATAAATGTTCTGAAGCCTTGAAGGAACGTCAGAGATTGCAAATGACTTGGAATGGATAGATGAATGGGGCAAAAACAGAAGTCCGGAATGTTCCACAGACTGATATATGAATGTAAATTGTGTAACCGGGTTAACTGATGGGAACGCAAGTTCGATTCTATTATTCCCATAACACACTATTCACAAAGTTACTGAAAAAGCTGACGGCAATTTCCGCTCCTTTTTGGTGCTTCCCGAGTCAACGCCCTTCAGCCTTCTGTCACGGAAATAAACTACGGTATTTTTAAAAAAATGCACAATAAGGAGACCATTGTGCAGCACTTTCAGTTGAAGAATACCACAAAAGACAGATTCTGCTGGGATGCAGTTGAACCGTTGTTGACACCAGCTTAATTTGAAAAAGTGTGCAGTTCTCCAACGATGGGTTGTTTGCTATTCTGCATATATCACGGCCTCCATCAAAGAACGACTAACAAGTTAAACACACCAAGAGTTTCAATACAAAGGATGTTCAGGTGTTTCATTGTAGGTGACATCGATGTGGTAGTGTGAGAAAATATTCCGAATTTCATTGGGGAACGTGTCCTGTTTAGGAAGTCAATGAATACAGAAAGGCCGAGGGGAACTGTACAACCGATTCATTCTTATTGAGGATTTCACGAAAGGCCAGAAATCTTGGAACCTACGACTTTCCTGTTGATAGTTTGAACACTTGACCATTTGGCCACAAGCAGCTTATCGGCAGTTTGATTCACTGGTAAGTAGACAGGTTACAGCGCCGCTGGGTCTTCAGTCATAGGATCCATATCAAAGAGCCAGGCGTGTTGACTGCCTCCTTGGGCAGTCTGCTTAGAGGAAGAATAAAATTCACCCCATGAGAGAAAATCCCATCTGAGAAGTCGTTCAAGGAGTGGGTCAACACATGGAACTGTGTCGTATTGATCCCGTGACTGAAGACTAAAAGGCGCTATATCCTGGCTATATTTGAGTTAATCGCACCGCTGATCTGCCGATCAAGGCCGAATGGTTAAGAGTTCGAACGACTAAATGGGAGGTGGCAAGTTCGAGATTATATATGGCTTGGTGAAATGCCAGTGGCTGATGGTTCTAAATATGGATCTAAGAGCTGTACAGTTCCTTTCGACTTTTAACAAAAACTGGCTTCACCTGCAGAAAGAACTCACACGAAGGACACAAATGAGCCCCAGATTTGAAATGTGAAACCGCACATTCATTAGTAGAGTGCCATAGCGATCAACCAGGTATTCAGCTGAGTCTTTCGTTACAACACACTTAGTTTGCTGCTGAATGTATATTCCGCAAATGCGTCCACTTTGAGTTCAGTTAAGATGAAACCCTTCGACCATATGATGAGCCCGAAGAAAAACAGAGACGATCATGGGCTACTGATCGTTTTCAGCCCCCTTTTCAGCCGTGAGATATGTACGTTTACTTTTCATTAAGCAAGTTTGAAAGCATTCAGATTCGATTTCCAGCTTGTTAGGAGAAAAGATTCGAGTTACACACGTCAATACAAATGTTGCAAGCTTTCTCTTGTAACCGACTGGAACAAGTCCCTTCCAGTGCGTCTGCAGGAACTGATTTCCTATGAACATCCTTAACCATCGACCTACCTGGTTTTGTGACAAACTACAGCAATGAGTTTGTAGAATGTGTTTACTTTCCAAGTCACATCAGTAAACCTGATATATGTGTACTAAATTTAGTGAGCACCCTTGTGCTTGTTTTTTATCAGTGTCGGAGACAAACGTGTCATCCGAATAGCTTATGTAATAATAGAACCCGTTTATTTCACCTCATACTCTACCCCGAAGGCATCGGTATAAACATATGAGCGGAAATGAATCCTGGCGTACTACCTGTGGCGACGAGTTGCGCATGTTTGCGCGAATTCCCATCAAAGATAATCTGAACATCCTTTGTGCATCCCTTCAATAAATCTCCTATGAATCAACTAAGGATATGCACAAGATGAGTGTCTGATCATCAACGCAAGAACATCCTACATTGTGTGGAATAGAGATTAGCGCTTTGTCTCTCTTGCTGCTCCATTGCTTTTCCCTTTTCGCTTAAAAATGCCAAAGGCAGTACACGTTGATTTCCCAGAGAAGAGCAAACATCTGGGACTCTACCTGACATCTAAGGAATCTGTCCACATGTCTAAGGAATATGTTGAAAGGAAACATATTGCGTATTTCCATTTTATAAAAAACAAACAGAGGTTGGCGAACGGTCGATTTATCCGCATCTCACCGGGCAACTAAAGCGATGAAATAGAAATCGGGATTACATTCGTAGACAGTGTGCCCATGCTGATAAAACTGTTTACTGAATTATGGGAAGTTTTGATTGGTGGGTCATTTCAGTATCAGGTGTCCGTCGAACATTCAAAACATCAGCCTGCTTGTCTTATAAGTGCGAAGTAATATTCGGGTCGTTCAAATTCCGAGGTAAGCAAAGTTCTTAATAGCTACCAAGGAAGATGACGCCCCGGAGTAAGTGTCATTAGATCAAACCAGACCACTGCTCACACATTGTCATATATTCACGGTGTCTGTCTTTGGTCCACTCAGCTTAAAGAGCTTGCTTCGGCCACAAAAGGTTTCACATTATATCTAGCATGTTATCGCGAGACTTCTCCTCAACTATGTGCACACAGCTCAATATTTAAACATCCGGCAGGCAATCAAAGAATCAAAAGAATCAAGAATCTTGAACCTGTCCTCTCGAATTGTATTCAATCACCTGAACTCCGCAAGACACTGGTAAATTTGATCAATGGCCAAGAAACTATCCCCAGAAACCTGTGAATTTAACGTCTTAAATGACGTGTCCCGCTTTTGAACAATGACCCCAAAAACTGCATTATCAGACGCTGCAAATAAATCGAAAATTCCTTTGAACCAAGTAAATGGCCTATTTATGCACGACCATCTCTAAGCAACATGTCACACCAGCCAACTTTTGGAATTGCTATAAAACAAACAGCCCAAAGCTAGACTGTCGTTCGCGAATGCTGCGACAGTTTTTAGACCGAGTCACAGGTGTTACATCGGAATCCACATTTTCCAGACTGATCATGTGATTGAATATGTTCATGAGCCTAGTAGGATAATTCCCGACGCACAAAGATGGACGGATACCACTTGGGAGAACATCACCAATAATTTATCCATGCGTGTTTTGTTGCGGAATTAAAATAATGTCCTGGTGTCATCGACAAGCAAGCGGTTTTCAGTCTAAGTGAAAAATAATTAAAAAAACGGCCTGTTAGCTTTGGCCGTCGATGTGAACCTGCAAACCGAATCCTGCTGCTGTTTATTATGGTAAAAAAAGTCTCACAATACGGATCTAAAGGCGACAATCAGAATACCGAATTTGCCATACCTTACGGGACGCACTGGAGTTGGCAAAGTTTGTGGAGTCGAAGAATCATTTCAAAATAATTACCCCACACAATTCCAAAAGACGTTCGCTACGAGACAAATTTTTAGTATCATTTGGAAGAGGTCAGGATTACACTATACTCGGGTATACCATGTATAACTGCCCCAAAGCTCAATTATTATCATCGCTGTGGATTGGTGTCCCGCGTGTTGATCGATCATCCAGCAAAATGAGTTTGCGTTTAAGAACTCGAAATTGTAGTATGTGTAGCTGAATGTGTTTTTGTCCTATCTTTGTTTTAGGTGGTTTCTCCACAAGGAAGAAATTTAACTGAAACAATCTGAAAAGTTCGGCGTGGTTGATATTCGACAATGGAAACGATTGCATTTGCATACTGGCGAAATTTTGATGCCCTACTCAGAATAAGGTAAGAGGTCCAAGTTGCCTCCTTAGAATTCTAATTTGCCTCATAATAATGATCCTCGAATCTCCTACTGGCAGTTGAATCGTACAAACCAACCAGTGAAAAATGTAAATTTCAAGTATGATGCTGCGTCTCGTAACTCTGTCGTTTTGCAGTTATGTGCCCGTAACCAACTGTTCTTAGCATGATAACGGATGATAACTGATCTTAGTTGACTTTGACTGCATAACTACTCACACGTATCTCAAACACCTTGTTCTGACGTTAAAAATCTAGGTGCATCCAATGTGCGCTAGTGGAGTGGTGGTAACACGCTCCCCGCGCTGCACTGCTGATAAGCTTTATTAAGCGCGAAACTCAAGTCCAGGGTTTGTAGTACCTCCAATGTGACCACACCAAAATAATAATGCCAGAACAGGTAGACACCTTTTCAAACAAGAGTGATGCCAACATGAACAATACATATCCTGCGACCCACCCACACAACAAAAACACCTTTGCACCTCAGCGAAATCAAAATTTCCGAAAGTATGTGCTTTTGAATCCTCCAGTGAGTACAGAATGGTTATTATATTCTGCAACGTCCTTTGTTAACGAACAACTCGGTTACCATAATTTGATTATCTTCAAAAAAGAGGACAGTTAACCTTCTGAGGTTTGATTCTTCGGAATAATTTGCTGAATAAATGTTGAGTGGCCAGATCGAGAATGGCAGTAGTTCTTCCTATCAATACAGCCTTAATTACCAAATCATGTGCACCTGCTGATTTCGAACGTCCTGATGAAAAATCCTTCAGAGATCACCAGATCGGCATATGGATTTGAATCTGAGTATCCAAAAAGGGCTCCTGCTCCCCTGATGATGATCGTAACACAGGCAAGCATGATGTGACTGCCCAAAGCACCGATCCGAGTCACAGTAGATCGGTTGAAGCGTGATTATTGTTCATCGTATAGCGCGTCATCCCAGCTTCCTATTGTAGTTTCGTATCGTGCAAATTTGTTGCCATCCTACAGTCAGCTACTACTTCCACATACAAGTGAGAATTAATTACCAGGGCGTAGTGGGAAAAACACCTTGGAAATCCACCAATGAGATGGACTCTCACGTGTACATGACTCAGTTTTGTAAGTTTTGCCTAATGCACACTGGAATTTTAATGCCAACTGCTGGGGGCTAGAGAGTGTCCCTGAATACGAAGTGCCCTTTAATGGAGGCTTTGCAGTATATTATGGGTTATGAGTACGCGTGTTCCACACTCTGGATTGTTCATCACAATTGTGAGCACTAGCTCGCTCACATTTTACCAAAACTGATTCAACCACCACTCGTGCATCATGGGAAGGTGCAGACAGCACACTAAATAACATGCTCACTTGTCCTGATCATCATCTTCATAGCTTCTCTATCCATTCTAACGCTGTGTTATTACTTTGGGAGTGATCGCAATCTCCTCAAAAGTGATAGCAGCACACTTATGACACACCATATCGATCCTACCAAGAGAGACACAATCATATTCACTCTAAACGAAAAAAATGTTGAGACTGGAGAAATATGTGCAATAATCGCCTACGATTCTTCCACCATCCAGAAATAGACGACCACTGGGTGATCCCTGAACAAGCAAGATAAGCAAAATAGAAATTTGTTTGTCCAGGGGTAAATTTTTGGCATTTCCTGAAAGCGTAACGATACATAGAGCATATTGGTGTCCGAATATTTTGTCCTCGTTAGGCTATTCCGCAAACATTTATTAGTCAGACGAAAACTACACGTTCACAAAAAAAGAATTTGTGCTTCATCTCAACGTTTTGTTCCGACTGATAAGAAACCAAAAATGGACGATAACTAATGGCGTTGCAACTGACTTTCCTGCATGTGAAGTTATATGCTTCGAGGTTGAATTTTAAATCGTACAGTGAGTGCAGTGCTAGATGTTGTCAGCAAGCGGAAGCTGACAGTTTGACGTACTCAACAAATGTTGTCGCAGTATGAGCATAGGCGATGGAGTGACCTGCCTGCGTCTAGAGAGTCTCCAGTTTAACTGGTGTTTATTTGGTTACTGGATGTGTGCAAACCACATTGCATCAGCTGGAAATTCGCAGGAATTGCATTAGCGACTGCTTCTGGAAAAGCACATTAAACCCAACAGGATTTCTTTTAAATTTCAGAATACTCATCTGGACTAGGAACAGTTATACTGTGTAAATGGCCCCCAACTTACATAGAACACTTTCTTTAAAAAATAATTTTTTTAAAAGTTTCAGAAAAGTCCAAGGTCCTTATTGTAGATTAGAAATCCAAAAATACTCAACTATAGGAGAACATTATAAACGCTAAGCCTAGGATACACAAAGACCATCCGAGGTTCAACGTAGACGCTACCAATAAGTAAACTTCAAAGCTATGCGCAATTCAATAAAATACTAATCAAAAGCAGGTGACCATCCCGCCAGATGGACATTTTAACCGAGTGAAATCACAAATGAGAGTGTAGCTGCAATCTGAGAAAGCTAATTGTTTACTGATTCATCAACAATGGGCGATAACAATAACAAATAAGATTGTTTACACAACTGTCCCCGCCGATGGAAAAAGCCCCAAGAAAGAACGTTATTTTGACAAAATTAGTCGAGTTCATCTAGCCTGGCGACATTTTATTGAGTGCTCTAGTCTCAGCCAGTAAGTACGGAATAAATGTAGAAATCATGGAAAATGTATCGAGTTGGCACGGAAGTGGATATGAATGTATGGTCAGTGGTTAATGGGAGCACGACAAGATGGTGAATGGAAGGCAGCTTAAGTCACCTCATATACAACTGGATAAAGAATTCAGGCTATAAAATTAGAGAACTGAAAAACACAATGAACATGAACAAGAACCACAATAGCAATCGATTTTAGCAGTTGTGTGACTGATCACGATATATCCGAGCACGAAACCATTTCTTCTGTCACGAACTGTAGGTGCCACACGAAGGTGCGGACTGACGTGTGACATCCGTTCTACCTGCATTCATATTTTAAATCCAGTTGCATTTGGACATACTAGTAGGCTACCATTCACGAGTGACAGCTTTTTTCTTGTAGTCTTGGCCCAACATTCCAGATCAACTGCAGGGGTAATAAACCTTAGGTATTGGATATCTAGAGTGTCCGGCAACATGTATAATCCCCTTTGAATTCTGCCAAAATACCTACTTCATATTCGCAAAGCTATCTACTCACAAGGTTCCTGAAAATTTTCCGACAGTCCATGACGGGTTTCGCCTTACTTTAGGCTCATGCGGTAGATTAAGTTCCGGAGTTTCTGTCAAACTCATGTTGCACCTGAACCCCGATTGGGCAGATTTTGAACATACACTCATTTGCAAATCAAGTTGTTTTTCACGGGAGACTCAACTGGATCTCTCTTTTATGATACTCACCTGAGTTCCCCGTGAAAACCATACTGATTTGCCAATGAGTGTAATTGTCGATACCTATTTCCTTCTTTCACAGTGACTCTATTTCCACCATCGGCAGGGCGCACACAAAATATTACGGGGAAATCTCATACTACCCACAAGGTCACTGAAAACTCTCCGACAGCCTACGACCGGTTTCGCCCCTATTGGGGCCCATCAGGTAGGCGAAGTCCCCGAGTTGTCGTCAACATCATGTTGTACCTGAACCCCGATTGGACAGATTTGGACAAATACACTCAATTGAAAATCAATTCGTTTTTCACTGGAGACGCAACTGAATCTCTCGTTTATGACATTCAGCTGAGTTTCCCGTGAAAACTAAAATGTATTTGTCGATACCTACTTCCTTCTTTGACAGCGAATCTATTTCTGCCATCGGCAGGGCACACACACAAAATATTACGGGGAAATCTCATACTACCCACAAGGTCACTGAAAACTCTCCGACAGCCTACGACCGGTTTCGCCCCTATTGGGGCCCATCAGGTAGGCGAAGTCCCCGAGTTGTCGTCAACATCATGTTGTACCTGAACCCCGATTGGACAGATTTGGACAAATACACTCAATTGAAAATCAATTCGTTTTTCACTGGAGACGCAACTGAATCTCTCGTTTATGACATTCAGCTGAGTTTCCCGTGAAAACTAAAATGTATTTGTCGATACCTACTTCCTTCTTTGACAGCGAATCTATTTCTGCCATCGGCAGGGCACACACACAAAATATTACGGGGAAATCTCATACTACCCACAAGGTCACTGAAAACTCTCCGACAGCCTACGACCGGTTTCGCCCCTATTGGGGCCCATCAGGTAGGCGAAGTCCCCGAGTTGTCGTCAACATCATGTTGTACCTGAACCCCGATTGGACAGATTTGGACAAATACACTCAATTGAAAATCAATTCGTTTTTCACTGGAGACGCAACTGAATCTCTCGTTTATGACATTCAGCTGAGTTTCCCGTGAAAACTAAAATGTATTTGTCGATACCTACTTCCTTCTTTGACAGCGAATCTATTTCTGCCATCGGCAGGGCACACACACAAAATATTACGAGGAAATCTCAAATATAAGCACTCTCCTGCATACGCCGAGTCTGAGTCTCTAAGGTAACAAAAAGGCATTTTCTGTGCGCCCTGTCGATAATCAAGTAAACTAGGGTCCTCTGACAGCTAAGAGGAGTAAAAGTCGGAAAATGGATGCACACTAATATGTTGATGATTTTGTGTTCGATACTGCCCTGCGTCTATGTTAAAAAGGATATCCGGGAAAATGAGTTTGTGACTGTGCTGTGAGTCGACCGTTTGAGTCACAATTAACTGCTGGATTTGTGGAATGATTTCACATTCTCCTGTTTGACACAGTCTTCCTCCTCTTTTGGGTTTGACTAATCGCCGACTAATCGCGGGAACATCTGACTCAGAGGAAGGTTTGAAGTTTAGTTCGCTCCCCAAATTCGAAATTCGTTTTTTCACAGAATCAGCTTTCATCACCTCTATTTCGGCTGCATTATATGTCATGCTGTGTACCTCGTTTTCAACATAAACATGCTTGCATGTTTCGTCCGTTAATGGGTGTCTTCCACAGAAAGACGCGGTTTGTATCTTCAGGGAGCTTTTCATTCAGGGTGTTTTGGGGTCATGGTGTAAACAGATCCCCTGGAGACTCGCATTTAAAAGGAAGGTTTATTTAGACTCATTTTCTTTTGTGTTTAAAACTGCCTCGACTAAGATTTTAGGGGAAATCTTTTTCCCGATATATATGCTACTAGAAAAGTTAGGCCTGATGCTGGCGGATACTGGGTGCAGCTTATCATCAATGCCTTAGTAACTCACTGGGTAAATTTCCCCTACCGATCAAAGACACTACACTGTTCGGAGTGGTGTATTCTAAGGTTGCTTTCCCTTATGCGAAGTGTTAGTTAAGATTATTTGAATTCTTTGGTTGGTTGACGCACAGAAAATACTTCAAAAAACCGTTCGGCCCCATTTTAGCATCAACTGGACGGACGGATGAGCGCCAGTGGGCGAGAGCAATGATAGGTGCACTTGTTTTGAATTACTTCTCAAAGCAAACATTCGGTCCACATACCGTCTGTAATAGCTACTTATTTCAATAGAAATTATTAGGTCCCTCTACCTGAGAACTTGTGGCAGCACTGTCATTTTCTCTGCAGGCCGAAACAGAAAATGCAAACCAAATGTCGCGTGTGCAGGTAAGAATAACCCGTTTGATTTTTCTAATCAAAACTGAAAATGAATGTCATGGGCCCCAATGGAACTGCACAGAGAGTTTGCGGTCTCATTCAGCGTACAGCTTCTGTTTCACCATACTGGCTAACTGATTTGAACTAACCACTGTTTGATCCTGTAGTATGGTCAGTTGAACATGCCCAGCGTCAGTGTTAATGGCTATAGAATTCTAATTGATTATAATAAGTTTTTAGCCTATGGGTTTGACTTTTTGAAATTGTGATTTGGTAACAGGAATTTTGACAACAACTTCTCAGTCGCTGTGCTTTTATCTTTTTTTACGTTTAAGGCCCCACTGAACTTGGTTATATCATCCACGATTTCCGCGATGTTCCTCGTTAAATTTGCTTGGGTCAACGGAGATCACATTCCTCGGGCAAAAGCGTCCATAGGTCATCCGGTTGGCAGTCCAGTTGCTCTTTGGTCAGTCAATTTATTCAGCTCGATCAGAGACATATCCTTTATAACTGCATAGGTCCAGAGGGTCGCTACCGGAAAACACGTTATATTTCCTAATGGACTGTCAGGTAGTCCGAATCGTTTTGAATGATGGTCCAACAGGAGCTTTGACTCATTCGTAATCACCAGGTAACTTGACGAAACGATAACTGGTTAGGACAATCACTGGCACCGTAGTGTTACAACGGATGGGGATAGACGTATATAAATATTTATGGATTGGATATTAATCTGAGTAGCCGCTCTATCTGTTTAGATGATTTCCGTCTGACACTTTGCGGAGTAAACCTTACACAAAATATTCATTCTAACCAATGGTCATCCTTTCGGGCATACGTCGAGCTTCGTGCATTTTCGAATACATGTACTGATGCGGTTTCATTCACACTGGTTGAGTCCTCATCCACTAATCGTAAACAAACGTATTCGCTCCCTCAGTCAGCATATTTGAAAAGCTTTACCATCTGGATGATATGTCGATATTGGTCGGCCTTCTAATACTAGGTTCTCTTGCGGATTGTGAAGTGGACAGGTTTTTGTGGTAGACTCGAATTATATAGAATTCACCGGAGTTTATGCACTATCAGCCCTCAAACATTGTGCTCTTTCAAAGGTCTACTGTGTGCTACTCATCACAATCTTCTGTAACACCCTCAGTGTTTAATCTACAACAGTTTCACAAGCAAACGCATTGGACGGGGTCTGATCTGCTGACGGGATGCCATGGTTTCCTGGATTTCGTTCTGCTTGTTGCTGGTCGAGGGCTTTTTAAATGCGTCACTGGATAGTTGTTCCACTGCGGCATAGTTAGACCTTATCACGTTTTGTCTGATGTGCGAAAAATGGCATAAAATGCAATCCTGATAACTTACAGAATGAGCCGGTTTCTAAACAAATTCACTTCAAAATGAGCTTGTTCCTGTTTAAAGATACAAGTATGCGGTGTTCTGCAGCATTTAGTTTTGATGCACACAAATTACTGAGTAAAATCGGAATTTTATCAGAATTTTTCAGAATGTAACAGGTTTTATCAGAACTGAACATACGTCCAGTGTTTAAAACAGAAAACACATTCAGCGGACACGTGGTCCACCCTAAAGACCCCATCAACCCAGGTGCTCAAATAAAATGCGTATACACGCTTTGTTGCGGGATTTCAAGGCTATCTATCTAAAGAGGCGACCAGGTAAATCGGAGTGCGCAGTGCGGATCACAAAAGTCGTACATGCTTCCCGTCTGTAGATCTTTCTTAATGCCAGAGGCTGGAGAACCGACAATCTGCTGCGACAATCGAAGCAGTGTTCAGTCACCATGTGGTCAGGATTCATAAAAGCCAACTGCTCGCGAAACCAGCCGACCTTAGCTTTAAATGTCCACTTTACTCTCACATATTCTCCAATTGTGCTGCAGCCTCTTGAAGGTTGATCACACAGCAACAGACATCAGTCGACCTATGATTTGATTCCGATTAATTTACCAGTCTCACAAGACAAACAGAACAATACTGTGTAGGAGCCTTGGCAATTCGCTCACAATTTGCCTGCGACAATTGAAACGGTGATCAGCTCGTATGCACTATGTGGTCAGGACCCATAAATATCAACTTTTGGCGAGAGTACCGGACCAGACCTACAAAAACTGAATCATAATGTAAATACATTTTTTCATTCAATAATTTGCATACGTTTTGTACGACGTACCCTTGAAAAAGCATCCGAGTACGCTCCCGTTGTTGAGAGAAACCTGTCATATTAACGTCACTACACAGCATTTAGAAATACAACCACATTTCTTGGTGTCATGGTGACGATCCAACTAACAAGGCAACGTCCGCCTGGGTAAGCTCTGAAGCTAGAACTGGTATGTAGGGTGTGGTGGTAATACAATATGGAGTAGTTTGATTTCAACTTTTCCGTTTCCTGATTTTTGATTACCTCCGGGTGTCCTTCTTAATGTACTTACCTCATTTAATGGCCACTTTGTCGCTCTAGAATTTTCGACCGGCATACGCAAACAGTTTTCGATTTTGTAAAGCAACAGTTAATTTTGAAATGTGATTATCAAGCATTGACTTACCATCCTGCATTAAAGAGCCTCATAAGGTTCCACTCAGATGCAAACAAGCTTTTGGACCACAGTAGGAAGCTTTGATGCCCCCGGAGGGACAGATTTCTTGGTTCAACCAAAATTAATCCCCGTAGACTGTACTCTACATCATCAAGAGAAATGTTATCCTCTCAATAATGTAACTCTAAGGAAAAGAGCACTCTGGAGAGATATAGATAATTTGAGGGAGTCAGCGTTTTGCTGGCTATGGTAGAAAATTTTTACTAACAAAGAATATGATTTTGTGTGACTGGTTAACGGAAAACATGAGGTTAATTTGGTACTGGCAATTACGTCGCAAAACCGACAAAAACAGTAGGATTTATGCATGGTGGATCCACTTGGGTTCTGTGGTAGGGAATTTTTCCATGCAGTTTTAGCTGCTGATCAACGTTAATCAGGCCGGCTTATGTAACCAACTTACCTAATGTTCAAGTTATTTGGAAGTGTTATCGGAGTGAGAGCTAAGACAGTAACAAATGTCCTCTCAGGGTGAGAACATTGGTAGCCCACACAAAACAACGGGATGCCCATCAACCTTCCACTCAATATCTGGTGGCTTGTTATTGGCACAAAATGTGCACGCAACCCCATCAACAATACGAAGCCTAAGCTTACAAAATCAAACTGGATAGTTGGTAATGTACTTGGACACCATAATTAATTAGTAAGTATATATTAGGAGGGAGGCAGTGTGAATATATCATAAACAATAGGGCGAATAATCTTGACACAAGTTGGGAAGTACGATATGGATGTTTGAATTACAGGACGATTCTGACTTTAGAAAACTTTATTTTCACCCGTTGTAAATGCTTATCGCATCTTTTTTAGCGATTCATTAGGATTATATATAATCAAACCATCTAAATATAAAGTGCACATTGTTTGAATCATGTAGATGTGCGCACTTTTGGAGAAATACTGTGTATATCGCCTACCAAAAACCCCCACTATGCACTCAGGAGGATGAACAGAATGATTGAATTAGTAACGAAAAACCTGACAGTGGGTTATATTTGAGATGGACCTACATGGCCATAGGGATTTTGCAAGACCTACGATGCAGCAGTAGACACGTTTCCACTAAATCCGGATAAATCAGCTGATCATACATCGACAATCAGTTGACCTTAGAAATAGCGCGAACATCCTACCCAGCAGTAGCTGTGACTCGAATCACTCATAAAGTCATCTTGTCAGCTCGCATGAAAAATTACCGAATCCAGTTAAATCAAATCCGCTTGCTTGACGCTCCCATTTTGGTAAGACTCACGATACAAATCATTAACTTTTCAAGGACTATTTTATACGGTTTTACCTTTTCTGGAAGTATCCTAGTCTCGTACAAACAGTGGAGACGTTTCGCAACACATCCGCCAATTGTATGATCTCATCAACCAGGTCACTTGACCCATTGTGTATGAAATATTGGACAAGTGAAAACTTTCTGATTACACGTTCATTCCTAATGATAACACTTTACTTGCGGTCGCCCTTATTGGTGGATGCTAGAGAATATTCAATGGACTGCGTAGATAAAACTAACAGGCGTGTAAACAAAAATTGTTCACTAAACTGAGGAGCAAGCAACCAATGTGATAGAGCGAAAAGTGGATAAAGAACGAGACGGATTTTGTATACGTGATGCCTAAGGGTTCAGAGATGAATGTTGCATCGATTGTTGCAACCCCGTAAATAACCACTAGAGATTCATTTTCACATGTCGTTATATGTGGATATGTTAAATCTGCCCTTCGAAAGGTATTTGACAGTACCGGATATTGTAAACAGATCTTTACAAGCATTTCGATATTTCACATTTAGGTTGACTGTCGGATAGATAAATAGAACATTGTAGGAAAATCGAAAAGTGCCAAACTCACAATTCTACGCTATCTTAGTCATTTTTTCATCAATCCGCGGAGAACGATGGACGATGTCATGTATGGACTTTCAGTTAAGCAAATAATCAGTGTTGAGTACAAATTCGTCCAGTGAAGACAACGACGCTGCTAATCTTAAGAACGATTTTGCCCTACCCAGGCAGAAATAGACAGAAATAGTTTAAATCTTTAACTAGAGCTAGTGAATTACCACTGAATGCCGCGCTACTGGGCTGGGGTAATAATACATGGTGAATAGTCAAGATCACAGTGGCACAGAGTAAAGACCTCTGTGAATTTGAATGGGTTTAATTGAAATCGGATATTATGTCTATAGGCAAACGGCTCATATGTTTTCCTTGAAACTGCCAAGGAACTTGAATCTGCCACAACAACATTTTGGACGACCTGATTTACCAAAGCCGTTAAATTTCAAAGTTTTTGAGAAAACACGGTAGAAAATGTGACGAAATTCCCCCTTGAAACACCGCGTTTTTAGGGTCGTTTTATCAGCCTGAACAGGTTGGCTCTGATCATTAAATCGGTCGTGCGAGGTGGACACAAGAAGTTTCCGGGTCCTGGTCCAGAAATGTTTATTAAGTACGAAAACCTGATCAGTGGCTGAAATCCGTAAAACTGATAGGCGAGTATTTTTGCATGTAAGCCTCTAGATCCGTGTGACATCGATACTCTGCATCCAGACGTTTGCGCTTCTACACCCACCAACCATCGTTCTGCAGATAATCTGTAATGACACCGTAAGAGTGCTAATACTGACCACTCGTTCAGTCTCACCTCAAATTTGGTGATAGTGACTGTACGTTCCTCTCTGTAAGATTTCGGAATCACACCTTCGCATTGGTACATTCGTTTGCCTCTAATACCTGAATTCTTGAGCATCTCGTCAAGAAACTTCCTGCTACGATTTGGGTGCTCACTTCACCACTCGATTCTGTCGATCAAAAACCATGGCAACAACCGCCTCTTCTTCTGCAATAACGACTTTCAGATAAGTGACTTTTTTTTCTAGCGCGTGGTTCCAGCCGTAAATGCGTGTTTAAATAGGCAACGGTGCCAGTAAACCTAAAAATGTAAAGGTCGAATACCTGTCACTTGCTGAAATACATGTGTGATCCGCAGTTATCAGTTTTTCTACTGTACCCATTCCCGTTTACCCTACCTACGCAAAATATGCAAGCCCCGCAGGCCAAAAATGAAAAAGAGTTGCTACAACCAACTCTTCCAATCCTACATGAACGTAAATATTTCGATGTATGGAAAAAGATCCAATAAAATTTCAACCCATCGTTGGATGTAGGAAAGATTATGGATCTGTGGATGAGAAAAGACAAGCTCCATCCAGTCTTAGTGACAATCGAACCCATAAAGTACTATGTAAACCTGAGTGGCAGAGTCTGGTAGACCTAACATATCAGAAATTCAAAGAAACGAAAAAAAGCAAAATGTTGAAGATATCCTCCAGCTGTTTCGTTTTATTCGTATAGCTTGTCTCTGGAAATCTGGGTCCATAACAGTAGGCTCTTCAAGAATAAAGCCATGGATTTCGGTGGTGCATTTTAAAACGAATTTTCTGGAAAGAATGGGCAGCTGGCTGACAATTGCAATAATGAAAGCTGCAGTTCAAGTCATCACATGCTTGCCTCTAATCAGATTGCCTGCCTAAAGCAGCAGTACGAACTACGGATGTAATTCCTCGTTTGGTGCCTCAAGTAAAAAAGTCAAGCTGTCCAAACCTTTCTGTCTGGCCAGCATTTGACTTCAGTTATATGGTAGAAGGCCATCTCAGACAGTTTGTGTGAGTCACTGTCAGAACCAATGTCTAAATAGTTTAGTAAAAATATATGTGGTAACCTCAGACCTACCATTCCTTGGTAATAAATCTTCTGGCTTCATTGAGACTCCGCAATTCTGAGGCCTCTCACAGAGCCTTAGGGTTACTACAGTAATTTCAATAGAGAAGAGACCGCATTGACCGGAGCCCAACGCAACGTAAGCTGATAAATCCTCGCGAACACCACGAACAACGTGGAATTGTGATACGTATGATTTAGTTACTCTGTTTTAGTCTGGCTACCAGCGTCTTTATGAAGACGAAATGGTCAATACTGTGAATGTTTTTGTTTATCTTCGCACACTGCCGGTCATAGATTTCGTAACAGACCGTTATCAGGTTTGCGTATCAATAAAACATTCAGCTTCCCATTGTAAATCACCAAGTGCGTTGCAAGGCACAACATTGTGTGAAAAAACACAGTTTTTGATAGTGTCCTCCGTAATTCAAAAATGCTGGGAGAGAGTTAATTATCATAGCAGTTGCATTAGTCCAACCGATGTTGGATGGACGGACTCATCCGCGAATCTCAAAATATCAAACTTGTTACTTCACTGAACGTTTCGCTTTAGAACAGTGTTTGATTTAGAAGACAGGTTAGAAGAGCATGGTTTCTCTGGTCAAAGAAATGATAGAAAATATACAGCAATCACTTGTATATCTCACATTTTCAGGCGCTTCACAAAATGCTCATTAATCAAAAATCCAGACTGACTAGAAAAGTACGTAAGGACGGGTCTATGGAAATATTTTGGTGCAATTATTTTTAGACAAAATTGCGAGTGGTAAAGAAAAGTTGGACGATGTTTAATTATAGGGTGCCTCCAACGGAAGAATGCGGCCTGTGACTGTGAGCGGAAAATGTTCCCTTCAGTCCATCAGAGATTTCTAGATCAATAGATTACAGCTGCCTGCTTAGTCCTAAAATTACCCAATTTAAAACACATCAGACCGTTATCTTCAGGCCTCGGAAGCTAGTATCCAACGGTTGCACACAACCCACAAACTGCAAAACTGAGGACAATCAATAAGAGTGTAAACGAACTTGAGGGCAATCACATGTGCAAATTTTACCGAAAATCGATTATATCTCAGGATAATTTTGTTTACTAAATAGCTTACCAAGTCAGGTACTTGTGTGATTCAAGTGGACTTCTTTGCTCCCTCATTTCTCAGACACCATGAGTGAACTATCACACATTGTTATTGCCATGTTGCTAATAATATAGACAGCTGAAACACTGATCGGAAGTTCATCATGTGAGCCCAAAACAAAATTTGGTTCTGTAATGGAGATACCAAAGCTCCATAATCCTGGATGATTTTCAAATACTCTTTGAGAACTGTGTGGTCCATCTACTGTTTGGCCCAATCGAGCACATAATGAATCCATTCCTTCTAAGTTACGGCAATCCAGATTATCAAGCGGACGTTTGTCAGTTAACATATTCTCATTTTACCTGATTTTTACAATTGTTTGCTGTAACCATAGAAACGGATGTTAATTCAACTTTTGTTAAACAGACCCTTGGCTTCCGAAGCTCAGGGGTATATGGTGAACAAAACAGAACATTGTCATTTCTGTCTTAATTTCACCGCTTATTTATACTGTCACAGTTTTATAGGAGTTGATATAATATCTGACTGCACTAAATATGAATTTCCATATTGATGGTTCTTTCACACTTTGTTTTCTAATCAATATTCTCGATGTCTTAACTTCATTATTTTCATTGCTGTTACTGCCACTCACGGTGCCTTGATAAATTTGTCTTGATATTTAGATATTTAACATTTTAGGGCACTCAATGGACCTAACAGTTGGTAGCAAACGATTCCCAAACTGGCCATCATTATTCACCGACGCCGTTTCTACGGTTCACCTACGAAAAGCACATCAAGCAGTTGAAAGTACCGACCAACCATTGCCAACTAGCAGTTGATGCAGTGCCGCCTGCTGTAAAACGATTTATTGTTTGGTATCAACCTCATACCGCGTGCTTTTCAGCACATTTGCGTAAAATCGGTTACCAGAGCTAAAGAACTTTCAAATCAACGTTTGCGCAAACTTAACGACGTAAGCCATCTTTCTAAGTGACCACGGTATGGAATTTGACTAATGAAACCTCTTTACATTCACTAAGACAGATCCCAAGGCCATGCTTTCTGTCGGCTGATGCCCGAGTTCCTTTTTTTACCGCTGGAATTAACATGAAATACAGAAAGTGGGGGTTAATATTGGCGAGAAATATCGGTAAGACACCAGTTGAAGCGCAGAATATCAGAGAGCACTGGGGACGAGCAGATTCTTCCTTCGGAAAACGGTTGTGCAGGGAATCACAGGGAATCCTACAGATGAATAAGGCGTGCTTTGTTGATTGCGAACCAGTGCTAGAGGAAGAATCCATTGAACTAGGTTGTTTTGTCATTTCAAAGCATTAAAGCCGTCTGAAGCAAAACTCCAAGCTCACGTACTGAAAGTCCAGTTTCCTCAGCTACGAGAAATGGTCATTAGAGGACAATCACACTACCTGAAATGCGAAGTAAAAAACTGTTCTTTTATGGGGCAGACAAAAATCCCGGTTCCCATAACACTGAACCGGCACTGAGAATCTATAAAACCTTCGTTTACATCGTCAAAAACAATACACACGCTGGCTCGGTCATTCTATATTCGTTTTCCTGACCCCCTGATTTTTGGGATATACAGAATGTGCTGAAGGGATTAGGGTATTTCTGCTTCTTTCCAAAGAAAATTGTGTAGATCATCCCACCTGGGTAAGCATGCCAATTAGTCGTCTATAGAAATAGGACGTTTTGGCGTTTTACCGTGCATTTGCTTTAAGCAAAATAGATATTTTTTCCCGATCAGTAGACATGTATCATATGACCAATAAAACTGCATCACCAAGAGAAACTATAAGGTTGTCTTAGAAACACGCACAATTTTAAAAACTATTAGGCAAAGTTTTTTATGTGTTATTATTAGGAGTGGGCGAAATCGAGAGGACAATAAGTGGGCAAAATCAGGTTTTAGTTTAATCCTCCAGAGGAACCGAATCCTGCTCCTTTTGAGGAATAAAGATTATTCGTATCACGCTGGGGAGCCAGTTTTTGTGTAACTCAATCTAGCTATCTTTTTTATTTCTCCTCATATGGTTTCTTGTACTTAGAGCTTCTGAACAGAATATTAGATTCAGCTTAGCAAAAAGATGACAAAAATACTAAAGCGGATAGTTTCATTGTAGTGTATATTCAGTCGGTATCAGCTTCACTTCCAGGTGTTACACACAAACATTGAATGATTTTCAGAAATTCCTTCGTACTACGTTGGTTACTCGCCTATTTTTGAGAGTAATGGGATATTCTAGACGCCGTAAATTGTGATTCACTTCCACATTCAATCGTATAAGTCTGGAAATCCGGAGACGTGGTGTGCGTCCATCAAAACTGAGGAGATAATTCACAAGTGATTTATCCCAACGTCTAGACTGCTAAAGACAGACCATCGCACATATATTTTCGCGATTAGACTGGTAGTATACTGGAAACCAAATGCTTTACATCAGGGTTTGCTTTCAGGTATGACTTGCAAGCTGCCTGCAACGTCTTCATGTGGAAGACATCCATTAACCGAAGAAACATTCAAGCATTTTTACGATAAAAATCAGATAAAACATTTGACATACATTGCAGCTGCCAAGTTGCAATGCGGTAAAGAAAAAGCCCTGATGAACAAATCAACCCCTGACATAGCGAACATTTTGATATGCGCTTTGGGCGGGACGTGGTAGAAGAGACAATACCTGACAGTCAGTCACTGGGCCATGCCTCAACTGGAATATTCACTGGTCCTCGGTTATCACTATTCTGGTAATGCGGATACTAGTGATGGGTGATTGACGCAAGTGAAAAATATTTCAAATTATAATAAAACTACACCAACTCAGAAAATTTTGTAGTGCCAGTCCCCACAAATGTGGCTTTGCTCGACGGGCGCCTGCTAGCGAAATGTACCTACCCCAAGGGTTCACCAAATATCATATGACCGCAGGGGCTTGCTTTGATGAGACGCTGATGAGAATCGTGCAACAATGTTGTGTCAAACACAAGAGTGCATCAAGTTATTTCTGTTGAACGTCACTGCAGATGCGAGAGAATATACTGGAATATACACCTTTGGTTTGCGGCTGCTAATTTGATTTGTATAAATGCGGTGACACCATTTCCAAATAATCACAATTATAATGAATAAACTTCAAATGTACAATAGTAAACAAGTGTGATATAAGCATACATACTGAGGTTCTTCGTCACATATCATTATTCCCAAACCAGCACTGTTATCGATATCCACGGAGAGGCCTACAAGCCTGTTAACTGTCAGCCGTCAGCGCTAATCCTTGTGCTGGCAATCTGGCAAACTTTGCACATCTCAAGAAAGTGGCAGCAGTTGTCCAAGGAAACCGCAAAACGGCAAACCTTACAAGGCGATTCATCCGATCAGCACGACAACTATTGCAGCTGTCACTTATACAGTCTGAAACGAATAACCCACCGGAAGGACACAACCTCTCCACTGTCATCCTCCTACGAATGCGTTAAAGGGTTCACTCTGCTGCATGGAATTGATCTTCTAAACGGGATGCGCTGAAATAGGGTTCATTTAAGATGATCCGTCCTTAATGTCGTCAAAAATGAATTTCGAATTTGGAGAGCATAACAAACTTGAAACCTTCCCCTGAGTCAGTTGTTGGCGAGTTTCAGGTAACTAGTCAAACCCAAAAGAGGAGGCAGACTGTGTGTAACAGGAAAATGTAAAATCATTACACAAATCCAGCAGTTAATTGTGGCTTACACGGTCGAGTCATAACGCAATCACAAACCCAATTTCTTGAATATCCTTTTCAACATAGATGCAAGGCAGTATCGACCACAAAATTATCAACCTATAAGTGTGCACCCATTTTCCGACTTTTACTTCTATCAACTTTCTGAGGACCCTGGTGCACGTAGTAGTCGCCTCTTGGTTACCTTAGAGACTCAGACTCGGCGTATGCAGGAGAGTGCTTATATTTGAGATTTCCTCGTAATATTTTGTGTGTGTGCCCTGCCGATGGCAGAAATAGATTCGCTGTCAAAGAAGGAAGTAGGTATCGACAAATACATTTTAGTTTTCACGGGAAACTCAGCTGAATGTCATAAACGAGAGATTCAGTTGCGTCTCCAGTGAAAAACGAATTGATTTTCAATTGAGTGTATTTGTCCAAATCTGTCCAATCGGGGTTCAGGTACAACATGATGTTGACGACAACTCGGGGACTTCGCCTACCTGATGGGCCCCAATAGGGGCGAAACCGGTCGTAGGCTGTCGGAGAGTTTTCAGTGACCTTGTGGGTAGTATGAGATTTCCCCGTAATATTTTGTGTGCGCCCTGCCGATGGTGGAAATAGAGTCACTGTGAAAGAAGGAAATAGGTATCGACAATTACACTCATTGGCAAATCAGTATGGTTTTCACGGGGAACTCAGGTGAGTATCATAAAAGAGAGATCCAGTTGAGTCTCCCGTGAAAAACAACTTGATTTGCAAATGAGTGTATGTTCAAAATCTGCCCAATCGGGGTTCAGGTACAACATGATGTTGACGACAACTCGGGGACTTCGCCTACCTGATGGGCCCCAATAGGGGCGAAACCGGTCGTAGGCTGTCGGAGAGTTTTCAGTGACCTTGTGGGTAGTATGAGATTTCCCCGTAATATTTTGTGTGTGTGCCCTGCCGATGGCAGAAATAGATTCGCTGTCAAAGAAGGAAGTAGGTATCGACAAATACATTTTAGTTTTCACGGGAAACTCAGCTGAATGTCATAAACGAGAGATTCAGTTGCGTCTCCAGTGAAAAACGAATTGATTTTCAATTGAGTGTATTTGTCCAAATCTGTCCAATCGGGGTTCAGGTACAACATGATGTTGACGACAACTCGGGGACTTCGCCTACCTGATGGGCCCCAATAGGGGCGAAACCGGTCGTAGGCTGTCGGAGAGTTTTCAGTGACCTTGTGGGTAGTATGAGATTTCCCCGTAATATTTTGTGTGTGTGCCCTGCCGATGGCAGAAATAGATTCGCTGTCAAAGAAGGAAGTAGGTATCGACAAATACATTTTAGTTTTCACGGGAAACTCAGCTGAATGTCATAAACGAGAGATTCAGTTGCGTCTCCAGTGAAAAACGAATTGATTTTCAATTGAGTGTATTTGTCCAAATCTGTCCAATCGGGGTTCAGGTACAACATGATGTTGACGACAACTCGGGGACTTCGCCTACCTGATGGGCCCCAATAGGGGCGAAACCGGTCGTAGGCTGTCGGAGAGTTTTCAGTGACCTTGTGGGTAGTATGAGATTTCCCCGTAATATTTTGTGTGTGTGCCCTGCCGATGGCAGAAATAGATTCGCTGTCAAAGAAGGAAGTAGGTATCGACAAATACATTTTAGTTTTCACGGGAAACTCAGCTGAATGTCATAAACGAGAGATTCAGTTGCGTCGCTTTTTCGTTATTGTAAGCGTTTACTTTGAATCTCGGATAGCCTTTTTGTGTTTGTTTGTTAAGATATCTAATCTACGATAAAAACCTTAGCCTTGACTGAAACTTAGCAAATGCATATGTTGGAGGAATTATTCCATGTAAGTGGGTGTCATTTATACGATGGAAATGTTTCTGAAATTACGAAATTCCCCCTGGGCTTTATTGTGCTTTTCCAGTAATTTTTTCTAGATCCGCTGGTCTGGGCTATTGGCGAACACAATGTCTTTTCTGAGTGGAGGTCTGTTTTTTAGAGCGTTTTTGTTAATGCTCTTTGGGCAGTTCATGATGGCACGTCTCCTGCCCGTGTTTACTTGGTGAGCAAATGCCATGGGCAGAGTTGTATGGATTTTTCTTTCTGCAGGTAAATCGCTCACGATCCTGAACACTTTACTACCAGTTGTTGCGTACCTTCATTGTGGGGCATTCTTGGATGGGTGGAAATCGCCTGCAGTCGCCTGCCTGTCTAAAGTTGATATCTGTTGTTTACTGAGGGGCTGTTAGCCTTTATTCTGAGCCATCCGTCGTTGGTCCCGGTTTTATTTTGTGATACTATTGTAATTGTCTGTTCCACATGTTAACCTAAAATCTCTCAAAATATTTACCTTTATTATGAACCGGTTTGTCACTTTTGTCGGTTTCCGTGTTTTCCCACCTTCGTATATTGATTAATATGGAAATCTAGCCCTCTGAGTTACCACCCTCTGAAAAACCAGGTCCTCATGTGTACCAGTAGTCTACCGAACCATTGGTATCCTGCTGAACTGATTGGCTGCCATTGCTGAAGCGGTCGCAAGCGCCTTTCCTGCGCCATTCGAGCTTATGCAGTGTGATTTGCACATATCAAGTGACCAAATGAACCCCGGTCAGACTAGAGACTGACTAGACACAAGCTGGTCCCTCCATTCCCTTATGTTCATGCTGCGATAACATTTTGTTGTGTAAGTCAAACTATCAGCTTCTGTTTGCTGACATCATCAGGCATTGCACTCGCTCCACCATTCAAACTTCAACCTCGAAGCATATAACTTCACACGCAGGAAGATCAGTCGCTATGCCCTTGGTTATTGGCCATTTTTGATTTCTTACCAATCGCGAGCAAAACGTTTAGATATAGCGGCATTCTCCTCTTTAATTGGGGGGAAGCAAATGAAAAAGTAGTGAACAGGACTGTATATTCACACTGGTCAAACACATTTCCGATGAGTATTTCTCAAGCTCCAGTCGTCACTTTGGAATGTATACGTGTTAGCCAACCCCAGTAAGACCAAAATAACCGGGCTGTTCCTCGCTGGAGGAATCAGTCAAACGTACATATGAATGCAGTGCACCTGTCCGCTGCACAACCAGATTTTCATTTTGTTTGCATGTTTTATTTGTTGGTCGTTCGTTTCGGCAGACAGGGTGTATTCCTGTTAGACGAAGCATGCAAATGCACGCAAAAGAACATAATCCTGTTTGACACGCAATGCATATCTATGTATAGTCTACCGTGGCTGGAAGCTAAAAATTAATTATCTGTCAGCGAAATAAATATACAATGATGTCCAGAAAAGGCGAAACGTGATGTAACGAACTGCGTGGGATGCAAGACGAAGCAATAAAATTCGATATTTCATCTGGTTTACTGCGTACGCAGTAGGAGCCTAACAACGAAGCATAAAGCAGTGAGCCACAGAGTGGAGCATTGGAAACACATACGTTTGCTATAAAATCCACTGTGCTCTAGAAAAGAGAGTTATTGTATCCGAACAAGCGATTAGAATCATAATATACCTAGCACGTACACAAGACTGCTTACTGACAAAATACCGGGTCATGCATACTGATGGCAATTTCTAAAAGGGGTGCGGCGAGCTAAAGTTGAATCGGTCCGAACCGGTTGAACGATGCTTGACTAAACTCCAAAATTCATGAACGTCCTCCGACGCCTGCACAATGGAATGAGAACGAAGGAGCAAACGTCAATTTCAATGATCTTCCTCCTGTGAACCAAGCCAAAACATGGCTAGCCGTGCACTCTCCAAGCATATTCGAAATGGGCTGCCTAGGATTCACGGGCTACTCTGTTCCAATCTGTCAGCAAGTTGTTACTGTGCGTCTCTGTATAGTCCGGAGCGTCAAACCTGCAACGGTGCTCGAGGTCATTTTGATGGTAATCGTTGTTTAAACCAAGGGGAATGATGATTAGCATTAGTGAGCCATTTGTTGGCACCTAGAATCGGTCTACGGAGTGATGCGAGCCACCACTTGACTCTGCATGTACTGTGGATCTGATCTGGTTAGCTGTAATTGCTTGAATTGGAAATACTGAACCACCGGTAACACGAGCTTATGGCTTTAGAACTACTTCCTCCTGTTCAACTTGTGGTTCTATTACTTTGAATTTACACCGTATACAACCTTCCTTTTGGAATTCACGAAGGTATTGGAGGACTTAGAACACAACTACTATATGGGAGGTTACATTGGCCCTGACGGCAGGGTGAAGGGCGAAGTGAACGCGACAATCTCGAAAATAAGAAATGTTTTTGCCATTTTCCGCTACCTGTGGAGTATCACTGGGTCTCAAAGTACGTATGTGTCAGCCTACAGAACGGGCGGTATTGTTCTATGGCTGTGAAACCCTGGCCACTTGGTTCAGAGGGCCTGAAACATCTTCAGGTTTTGAAGAGCGGTTTCTCATAACAGCAAAAATATCACAACGAACACATCATTCAGAATTTCATTCAGTTGTTCAATACTCTTTATCACTCGGCTAACTCAGGAGAGTCACCATCATCAAACGGGCGTCATAGGCACATGCCTCCGCAGCCAGCAGAGATAGGTGTGGTTCAATCATTCCTAAATTTTAAAGGCGACAATACTCCCGAAGCGACTGTTGCAGTCAAAATACAACCATGGAGGCTGCCTACGACGCCATCGAAATCTGCGCCAACTTCACTTCAACGCCTGTTGTTGTTCGACTCCTGAAATCCTGGACTCACTAGCTCTAAGGGAGAAAACGATGCAAGAAAGATACAAGTATATCTTGCTAAGTCGCTGAAACTACTGAACGGGCAAACCTAAAGGATATGCAGCAATACTGCACGGGAGCCGGATTAGGCATACGTCTCGAGCCTAAGATGCACATGTTGAATTGTCCACAGCACCCCATACTCAATGCGGGCACATTTCCTCCAGCTTATCGCTCGTTGATTACAAACTTGCCTGAACAGATTCGTTAGCCAATTTCTATTCGCAGTTTATGTATCGCAATCAAATTCATTGACCATATCCGCGATGCAGATATCAAAAGCGGGACTAAGGTCACATGAGATTTTGCACCAGGTTTCACAAACATAACATTCCTTAAGACAGGTGGTCAGATTTCCGCAACAGACTAATAAAACTCCATAGATTTCACAATTAATCTAAATAGTATTATGAACAGATTCCGAAATTTTAACCAAGATTACGTCAACAGAGTGAACTAAATCCTTCCCGGGGAAACCGAAACGACATTCTACAGCTGTTTTGTCCTCTGAAATGATTCAAAAACTTCAACCTCCGGTGAGTGCTCAATGATTATCATTCGGCCATGATCAGCAGCATAACTATCTAGTCCATAAGCCGGATTTATTGCCAATTCAACGTCATTCGGAGAGCCAATCAACATGTGATCACATAGCAGGAAGCATGTGGTGGACGATTTACTGGATCTATATTCCAAATGCGAATTAATCACCATTTTTACCAGCCACGCCTGATCAGACGGTTTACTACTAACCCGCACACTAACCGGTACAGTCACCCGGGAAACCTATGGGTTCGATCAATCATCCTTGGATAAATTTTCCAAGTCATTCTTGTAGTCAACGTTGAATCTCGAAGTTGCACGCATGTGCGCCAGAATAAAGTAACCTAGAAAGAGAGGTCATTTCGGTTTGACATAATAGTGGAATATCGTTGTTCTAATTCGTCATTTAGGCTGCAAATATAGAGTGCTCGTTCTTGTCTAAACCACGCCCCCCTGTCATTAAGTTTTGCCATTCAGTATATGCCTTAAACGCCTCTTATCGTTGAGTGGACTGCTATTAAAATCAACTCTAGGCAACCTCGCATTATGGTCTTAGCTGTTGACACACTCGAACGATATGTAGACCTATAAGTCTAGACTGAATTTGAATGGATAATCTGCTCCATTAAGCCTCCGTCTATATGCTAAATTTGCTGCCCAAACTGTGAAGTTTCCTCTAAAATTTTGTTGTATTCATTCAAAGACGACGTATTTATTGCAATTCATTCTAGCCTATGTTCTTTCCTCTGAAGTTGGCTATCAAATAACATGTTGCCGAAAACATATCAAAAGCTCAGTTTAGTTTCACCCGGTTTCGGAGCGATAAGCGTGAACCTTTCGATTCTGTCTCAAATGAACTAGAAGCGTCCAGTGAATAAGACAACTCATGAACGGGATCTTCATTTGTTTTACATCAATATCATCTTAACTTGCAACTGTTTCGTTCACTATAAATATTCCCAGTTTCTTCCCCGGGTTAGACAGGAAAGTGATCATAATTCGCGGTCTACTTGATAGCATCAAACAAACAGAAACCGGTTCTTCTTTAACATTCTGAGTCCTACAGGTAGTTTATCGTATCAGGAAGGAAGTAATGAAGTAAAATGTCAAAATGTTGTGATGTTGCCAGTCCGTAGGGAAAATCGATGAATGAAGTCGATTACTATGCACGAAAAGCTTCCCGTGCAAAAAACCGTTAACTCTATGTAGCAGACATCATCTAAGCAATCTTTCAGTGGGAACGAAATTCAGAATAAATTCATCGAGCGCTTAACGCCAAAATAAAAACACAGATTGAGATTGCTACCATGGCTACAACTCAGTTAGTAACCACAAGACTGGGCACGGACTCTTGTGCTACAGGGCGCATAAACCGGGCAACTGAACAGTTTTCAAAAGTGTAAACCCACAACCAAGATATGCATCTCAAACCTGCAGTATCTGGCATGCAATTGAGATAAAACGCACCAACCTATGAAAAATTATATTATATACTATATTATATATATGTATATATATTATCTTCCTGTTGTTCTCCGTAATGTTTCTGTATAATTCGTTTTCAATACACCTTCAGTGGATTAAATGTAACTAAGGAACAGTGTAAGGGAACTACATAGAATCTACACGGTTATTCGTGGATGTGTGCGTCAAGCCCTTCAGCCGTGTTCGGGTGTAGCACTCGTACCAGAAGTCCTCCCACTCTGTATACCGACGCCTCTGCAGTTGCCGGATAAAGTCCATGGTGGACCAATTATACTTGAACACCTGCTGTAACCATGTCTTCTGAGACTACCTTGTCATTCCCAAATTGCGTTTCCTCCCACCGCAACTTTTGACTGTCTGAGAAGTTTCCAGCGCAAATTTCATCTTTCCTAAGGTAGTCTATCCACTGTAGTCAACGACTGCTGACCGGTCCAGCAGTTTTTTAAAGTACCTGACTCAATATTTCCCCGGATAGAGTCTGTTTTCGTCACAACGGTCAAGGTATCCAGGACGCGCTTATCCCATCAGGTAAATTAACATCGCCATCGACTTCTGGGTCAAGTTTTGCCACGTTTTTTTCAACGAGCTGTGGATATCAGTGAATCCTTTTTCACCGACCGGATTTTCGGATCTTTCAGACAGTTTTCATTGTTTTTTTGTGCGCACACTAATTCACTTGGCACAGTTGGACTAGATATTAAGTTAAATCATGATTTTCGACTGGACAAGCTGTTAGTCATTTCCACAGTCGCCACCTCACACCACTGGTGTAATGCACGAAAAAATAGTCTATAAGAGGGTGTTGCCCAGTGCTTAGTTGTACCCAAATAGCGATGTGTTGCTGTCGGTGACGAAATCTTGTGCTGGTGATGGCGAACGCTTGCAAAGGTGCTTAGTCTACGGGCGAGGATGCGTACGTTTATCTGAAAGGGAACGGCTCATGGCGGCTTCAGACAGGAAGAAGAGAACTTTAGAGTAGCATTATTGGTCGTGTTTCTTTGATAGCAGTTGATTCATCATGTTTTGGCGACGTTTTTACTGTTGGTGCGGAATCAAACCTTATGCCTCCTTTTGCCCCTCTTTTTCGAGTGGAAGGACCTCGGCACGTACCAAGTGAAAAGAAACCGACTGGGGGTCATACCCAAGCTGCCGTTAATTTCTATGCTCCTGCAGAACGTACATCACCTCAGCATCAGCTTGAACAACCTGATGCGCATGATATTCAGGCTTATACAAAGCCAGGATGGCTTTTGCCTACCTCCGACACCTACGTCGCCGACATGACATCAGTCTGTCAAGGACAGAGTTTACAGTACGATGGTGCGATCCATACTGGTTTAGGAATCAGAGACCTGGCCTCTACTCGGAGAGGACATACGGAAGAAGTCAGTGTTTGGCCATCGATGTCTCGGAAGCATTGACTGGGTCTGTTGGGAACATCAGAATAGTAATGCTAACGTAAGCCAGATGGCCCTAGGAAGAAGGAGCTCTCCAGCGATAGGTGAATTCATAGGTTAAACTTGTTAGAACAAGTACTCCGCATGCCAGAAAACCATATTTTTCGCACTCTTTCCGCCTTTTCGCCAACTTTGTGCTGAGTGGAAGCAACCGAAAGGTGGGCCTGGCAACAAAGTATGAAAATACTAACTAGTAAACTTAGTCGTTTTTCCGTCTCCCTGGATGGGTACACCTGGACTCAACTCACTAATGGTTAATTACACCGGCAGAACTGGCCCACTTGCGCTCACAAAACTATCGCCTTCAATGAGTAGCTATCTATTTCCCGAAATAACTAGACATATCATCGGCTCCAAGGCTTGGCTGTATGTCCTAGATTCTCTCACTTTCCGGTGATCGTAACTGTAGCAGCTAGAACCATTCAGCTTATGGCACAAGTTTTATAACTGACAGATTGATTTTGATTGATTGATTGGCATCGCATTCCTTTAGCAGCTATCGTTTGATCTGAAAAATCATGTTACGATTTACGTACCTCGTCCTTTGGGAGTGAAATGCTTCCGGACGACTTCCGTTAGACAAACCTGATTATAAGGAAATCAGGAATAGAAAACACAGATTACCCCTACAACAGAATGTTGAATTTTAAACCGTCTCTGAGACCTCATCATTAGATGGACCAGTCTCCGCAAAATAACACGGAGAGAGCTAGATGATTGCAAATTGACTTGGTACATCTTATTGACGCTTCCGTTCGAGCATTTGTTGTTGAACGACGTGAATGTCGTTGAATGGAGAATAATCACAAGTAATATATCAATGGCAAACGAATGCTGTCAAACATCTACAATCCCACACACGTTGATCCTCGTGAGCCTTAAATTGTAGTACGCTGAGCCACAGTTTATCTCTTGAACCGGAGTATCACATGCAAATGCTCGTTTGCTTTCGGTTAACTTTCCCCTTACGAAAGGTGCAACTGTACTTGAGACTGTAGGTCAGTAATTCCTAACTTGTAGTTTTCGATAAATAAAAATTGCGACAAAACATTGGAACTACTATATAAGAAAATTCCTTCTTACTTGCGATTCTCAGGAAAATGCTTGCAGTCAATTGAGTACCATCCGTCGCCCTAACATTTTCTCCAATAAAATTTTCACCTCGGAATTTTGAACTCCTCGTAAGGAAATTAAAGTGCACTCTTACTTTTTTTTACCATACTTTCATCACAGTGAATGGAAGTAAGAGGTTTTTTGGTCGAAAGCTGCCAAATCTCAACGAAAACAACTCGGCATTTTAAAAAATTGGTGGTGTAAAAAACCGGGAGAAGAAAATTGGATGAGAAAATGTGAGGACTGTCCGACGGGCGAAGAAGGCTGCGATGATACTTTCTTAACAAATTGCCTTGGTATCTTTCAACAGAAATTTCCTGCAATTTAACTATGCGGATAACATTTAGATGGACCCTTCTTTAATTCCATTTGAGAAAACTTATTAGTGTACTTTCGAGGTCGTATTTGACTGCAAATCAGTACATTCGCTCTCCTGTTGTACCCTACTCAGTCACAGTCAAACGAGGAACGTGAGGGAACGTTTAGCAGTCCAACAGCATCACAATAAGCAGAACAACTCGTGACTTGACGATGTGAAAAGTTTGCTATTTTGCTTATTTCTACGTAAATGTTCTGGTCATATTTAGTATTTGATTAACTGGGTGAATACACTAAAGGCCTATTAATAGTATGCTGATTTCAATGGTGAAGAAGTTTTCAAGTTAGCATTGGTGCCACCATGACATCTAGGACGTGCACAAAACTGAAATACTTGCATTTTAATGCCTATCGACTCAAAACGAATCCCTTGCCGCCTGGGAATAAAACACTCATTCGGCAAATCACTCGTTAAAACCCGTGCAAAAATCGGGGTTGTACAAAAAAAATGAGTTTCGAACACAGAATACTGACATATAGTGTGGTTTTACAGTTTAATAAATGAGCAGGTGGAGAAAACCGGATGGTCATTTGGACCCACGTCAGTTTTTGACGTTAAAATATCTCTTGCTACTACTTGTATCCAAGGGCAAACAGAATTGGGAACACTTGAGCAAAAGATCTCAGAAATTCCCGATTCTTACATCGACAGTCGGCTTTTGCATAGCCTCACTAATATATCATACTGTTCGGTTTTTTGTCATGACCTCCGTCTGTGTAAGACCATGTGGAGTACACTAGTAGGGCACGAAAATCCCTCAAGGATTATCACACAATATGATAACCTTATTTTGTCATGTAGTTTTTATTCAACCATATATTTTATTTTTTATTTTAGCTGAGCAACTGCATCTTTTACCAAACTTTTGAAACGATCTCTATCCAACTTTACTCATCGAATCTGGTAAAAAGCTTACAGGACAGAATGGAAAGATGTCAAATAAGTTGTGAAACGAACCACTTCAGGCGAAAGAACATAAGTTTGTCTTCAAAACCTACCGATGGGTACTCCCATTGCCTATACTGTATCACAAAGTGGCTAAAATATTTTTAGTGTAATTCACATCACTCTGTCTATGCGAGTAAAAACTCAACCCGTTGCGGAAAATCGATGTGCTGCATTTATACACATTTCAGCCGAACAGTTTTCTGGCAATTCAGTCTGAACTCTGTGGTTGTTTTGCATCTTGGTTTTGCGAGTCCATTCATACACACTCGACGGAAGGCACAATTATATCTTTGGTAAGCGTAATTCCGCATCAGCAGATTCGCTGTGTGTTGATTTTTTTCATTCACGCATGGTTACGGAAACCATCAACGACGGGAAACAAAACGAATGAGGGTAGCGTGCATCTCAGTTCAAGATACTTTTGCCAGTTTAATCCTGTTAGCCTGAACAGGTGATTCTTCAACTTTTGTAACCTTAATTCTATGGTCCAACAAACTATTGTCAAGCACTGAGAAGGCTTTCAATGGCTCAGCTAAACACCTATTTTTAAATAGTAGACTGAAATGACACGAGTGTCTAGGGTAAGTTTGTATATAAGTATGTGTTGTGTTAATGCTTCCCAAATTTTAGTTAGGTTATCTTTCAAGATATCGATTTTTTCCTTGAGACGCTGTTACAAATAAGGTTGATGAAGAGGATCCCGATAATCCACCATGGACTTCGTTTACTCAAACTTTCCATCTTGGACCAACGCAAGGTCCTAAATTACCTGAGCCATTTTGTACACTTTATTTCCGATCCTTTGTTTAGTTCTTGCGGAACACACAGCAGATTAATCAGAAAAAATATAACCAACATTTATGCAGATCACTGAACACCGCATACTTAAGGAAAACGTTGAAAGCAGCTACCGTGTCTGAGCCTCGAGCAAACGAATTCACGGTGCACCCTATTTACACCCCTTAGCTCAACAGTCCCAGCGAACTATAAACCCAAAGTTCCTCCTTATGCTTGGTTGCCCGTACAAGCCCTGTTTCTAGTAATTCGTAGTCTTCGGCTCTTAAATAAAACATTATTCATGAATACGAGTAATTCAGCGCAATACGGCTTACCACTACTTACAGATTACACAGATTAAACCAAGCCTCCTTTGTATTATTTGTAAGAGGGTATTTTTAAGGGATGTTTATGTCAAGAGTTTTGGCGTACTGAAAATGGCGCGAGTTTTTAGCTATAACATGCAATGAAAGGATCATAGGTTGTTCGATCAAACTGTTCCAACTATTCATCAATGGACAGTTTTGAAGCATTCTTTGATCAGATATTGTTTTGAAATTTGGCAAAGCAGACAGATGAGCTTTTCTGCATAACTGTAATCGCGCTGAAGGTTACGTCACTATATGCTGTTACACCTGTTTGGTTATTCTGTAAAGTCCCTAAAATGGTTAGAGCAGAAATGATATGATATTCGTACAAGCCTCCACATCCATTTTTCGTCAACACAGACTTACAGCAATCCGCCAAAGGCCGCACCTGAACAAGTTCATGCTCATACAGAGAACAGGGGATGCTCGAGTAACAATACACCACGACGTTCTGAATAATCGAATGTTTGTAGCTAAAATAGTATGACTCTTCAAAATGAGCCACTACATTTGACTTACGAGCACACTCCAGTGGTCTTTACAAGGAAGAGTGGGAACAGTTTATTGGTGCTGGAAACAGGAAATTCGAATAACATGAAACGGTTGCATTTAACTTTGCAATCTATACAAGATGGCCTGAAAACCACCATGAATTTATCTCCATTGGTGTTCGTCAGTTTGTGTCCATGCCTCTTGGCAATTTTAACTCACGCTGCGCGCGTTCATAACGACTTAGGCATGCGAGTGAGGTGACTGAGAATTATCTGTGAACAGGTTTAATAATGCGCTTTGCTACCGCAGTCAGCTGCAGAGCGATTGCGGCATATATGCAAGTTCTGGCCGAAAAGGCTACGAGTACCGGTGGCGTAGGAACTGGTAACAAAAGAGTGACCAAGTAGGGTTGCTGTTGAGATTCCTAATACGGGACTTTGAGTCACACGTAGGTTTCACGAATCAGAATATCAAAAGGAAGAATCAGGTTCGAACGTTTACGGTACCATTTACACAAAGGTAGGCAACAAACCTCAACTGCCCACTTTCATGACGTCAACAATTGCACAAGTCTGTCACTCTGTACAGCGTCAAGGTCCGCATATAAACAAAGCCGAGCGGAATGTTGGCTCTGAATTATGGACTGTGGCCGTCCCACCGGAAGACCGTCTCGTAGCTCTCATAGGCGCTATGATCACACGGAAATCTCGACAGAACAAAACACGTCAAGGCTCAGTAAGGGGGGCACGAACACGCACGAGTAAGTAGGTCAGCTGCACACGTTCGCACATGCTAATGTAACAGTGTCGAATGGGACGGCCTTTGGGGCAAGTTTAATGGCAGGTATATATGAGCAAAACAAGTGGTCGGAGTAAGCAGATGAATGAAAGAATAATCCCGAGGTTCACTTCGATTCAACAGGTGCAATAGGTGCATTGGTTTTTATTAACATAGCTCCCCGCGGCCATGTGAAGGTCTACGGGAAGCTCCTGCCTGAGTTCACCACATCAAGTAGTGTCAGATAAGGCTGTCCTCTTTCACCTTTCCTCTTCAACTTCGTCATCGATACGATCATGGATGACCCACTATCAGCCTCTAATGCCTGTGGGGTCGAATTGCTCGCGGGGCATCCGCTCACAGATGTCGAGTATGCAGACAACATAGCTCCTCTTGGATCTGATGCCGTGGTAATGCAAAGAATATTAAATATTCTAAATAATTTCGCCTCACGGTTCGGCATGCGCTTCACACCTGCAACGTGTAAAGTGCTACTGCAAGACCGGGTGGGCCCGAACCCTAGCCTCATGCTTGCGGGTGAACCGATTGAGGTAGTAGACTAATTTGTTTGCCTGGGCAGCTGTGTCAGTCCCGGTGGTCTCGCGAAAGATGATATTTCCATCCGAATTGGGAAGGCCCGAGCAGCTTTTGTGAACCTGCGTCACCTGTGGCGTAGGCGTGACATCAGCTTATCCGTCAAGGGTCGAGTTTATAATGCTGCGGTGCGCTCCGTATTACTATACGGATCAGAAACCTGGCCGCTGCGCGCCGAGGACGTCAAAAGACTTTCAGTGTTTGACCACCGATGTCTCCGGAGCATTGCCCGAATCTGGTGGGAACACCGGATAAGGAATGCTGAAGTACGTCGAATGGTATTCGGGAGAAATAACTCACCCTCGATAGATGAACTGATCACACTGCATAGGCTGCGCTGGCTTGGCCACGTGCTGCGCATGCCAGTCGACCGACTTCCTCGAAGGGTTCTTTTCGCACAACCACGTGAAGGGTGGAAGAGAGCCAGAGGCGGTCAAACAATGACTTGGCAGCGAAGTATAAAAGCCATTACCAGCAGACTCAGCTGCACTGGTCACTGCCGTCTTCCTGGATGGGGACCCCGAGACGGGCCATATCAATGGTTAGAGACATTGTCAGACATATCCCAGTCGCGCTCTCAATAGCGCTCGTGCACCGAGGCTATTCCCTTCATTGCATAGCTTCTTTCCCAATCCTCCCACTTAACAGTCCACTGATAGTGGTGTATTTACGCACCAATTTATCAGCTCCCGCCTCCAATGCGCAGCTACCTACCTCACCTCCCCAAATCATCGGTGAAGGCAACTGTGGCAGCTACAACCACTGTACGGCAATTACTCTGTTCTTACAGCTGACGATGATGATGGTGATGATGATGATGATGACCAACAGCGCTTCAAGCTTTTTGGACACCCATCTTCGGTGTTTTTTGTAGTTTAGGGGGGTGTGTGGGTCACATATGGCAACAGTGAGCGACCGTTAAAGTGTGAACAAACTAGTGGATATGTTGAGTGAAGCTACATCAAGCTCCGGAATGCCTGCTTACTGCGACATCATTCATACTTGATTGCCACATTCATTCGCTAAATCTTTACATACTTATGTAACACATGCAGTAGTTGTTGTTCTTCTTGGTTGCTCTTACTGGAAACGTTAAACGTTTGTGAAAACAGTAATGATTAAGTAAGACCGTTACCTAGGTGTTCAGTATAACTCATCAGGTTGATTTCGCATGACCAGCCGAGAAATCAAACGTACCTCACCACATTTTTACCAACTTTTAATCTTTTTTAATATGAATGCCCTTTTGTGATTCAAGCGTGGCTTTCTGAAAAAAATGTGTTGTTTCTGCCAGGTCGAAGTCGGTGAGCAAACACCAGCTAATTTAAATTAGCTTTTAGAGTAATGTTGGATGTTGCGATCAAGGCTAAGCCGTACGTATACGGTTTAGGGGAGGTATATTTAAAGCTAACCTGGATACTTTCTCGGACATACTCTTCTTTAGTACTGGAAACAGTGTTAACTTATTCAATCTTAAAAGATAATCATGAGCAAGAGAAAAGTCATTTAAAAGTTGGGTTCTAATGCGGGAGTGAGTTTCCACAGAAATGCCTGCGAGCGGAAGAACCGCAGTTGACGTAAGGAAAACCACAGGAGGGTTCACACCCTGGAACAAAAAAAAATTCCTAAGACTTGATCACTGTACTGGTAGTCAGCAAGAGTTGAGCTTGACATCCAGTAGCCTAAAATGTTACCTACAATCGAGTGGTCTGTTCCGGTCATATATCGCAACCTATCTGAATTAGGGATATATGGTGTCACCTGCCCCATGACTAATGGCGATCATTTAGACCTGGCAACTATTTTAGCAGTCCTCCTCAGGGACTCAGTCTTTTACTCACGCGAACCAAACGCCAACTTTGAACAGCTAAAATTTAAATGATCAAAAATGGCAAGGATGAACACGGTTCTGCTACAATTTCCATGGAACTGGATTTCAGTTACCAGTAAGTTCGGCGCTTAGCTGACAAGGTGAATAAAGGGCCGCCGAATTCATCGCTTAGTCCATATTTTCATAATCTAAGGTGTACCGGCAAATGTAGTTAAGTGGCTGAAAAGCTGACGTACGTTCTTCGCCACAACACTACACAAAAACCGCCCACTGTTGGTGTACACTTCAAAGTGAATTACTCGTCCATACGAGTAAACCAACATACATATGGCTAGTGCTTTCATTCAGTTCATCAAAGGAGTCATTGTGACCAGGTGATCTCGAACTTGTTCTTTTGAACAAAAGGCTCGGGACACATCAGAATATATACGCCATACGCACTGACCGTTCCAACCCAGGTTACTCTGCTCATTCATCGGGCAACCTAATCGCACTTTTCCGTCTAAGACCACAATGTTCCAAAAGAATTAACAGATTATATATTGGGCATTAATATACAAATATCCTTTACCGAACGGTCCAACTGGAGTCATTCGTCCACAGAGCAGGGTTGTAACCTGAGCTCGAATAGGTATACTGACTAGCTTAACAGCCGGGCATAATTCATGCTATTTAAGTACCTGTCCGCAGCAATCCAAGCCCGTATTATTCCACTTTGCCCGACAGAGCAATTCTTCACTGAAATACGAGAAGCTGTCAACTCATTCATTATGACCGGCACTTAAATAAAGCATTCAATTACTATTCGGCAAATCGAACACTCAAACGGAGGAGTGACCATCACGGTTTCCTTGCTCAGTAACGTGGTTAACTGTATCAACTTTAATTGTGACTGCGAAATGGTAAGTTGAGGTTGGGTGATAGGACCACACGCAAGCCTAAGCATAGGTGGCCTGAGCTGGCCCAAGCTTATTAACTGAAGAACATACCGACTACAGTGTAAATGTGCGCGCCATGAATGTACTGCTTCTCGAGGGGTTATTGTTAGGACGATTTGAAGCCACCCTCCGACGTTGATCAGAAAGCAACAGAATGTGTTAACAAAATGCAAAATTCTGTCGAACATGTCTCAATAGCAAACCTACACGAGGACAAAATCTGACACAGATTATTAGATGGAACATTAGTGATTATGTTTTTTTTGGTTGCACTTCATTTGAAAAAGTCTTTCTCCTACACTGCCACCCCAAGCCAGGGACCAAACTATTTGCACCAACAAACTTGGGGCAATTAATGTGTATGGCTCGATATTGGTGATACCAGGAGTCAATCAGATCAATGAAGCAAGTCGGAGTATCCTGTATTTATTAGTCAGTGCAACAAATAAGATGCGGTTTGTGATAAACCGACCAGTGTTTTGTGCTTCGCACATTCCTTGTTCATTTGGAGTTTTTGCATAACTAACCCAGCGTGATAAGTTAAAAGCGAGGGAGCTCGCTTGTCCACGCAATGTAGCAAAGTCTTCCTGACCATTTGTCATAGTGTAATTAATCCTTCTCAAAGTTGAAAACCCGAATAGTTGAACTGCTTACGTTTGACGCGAACGGGAAAACGAAAGTTCCGAGACATACTGAAACATGCCAAAACCAAGGGTATAAGAAATGAAGGGCCACCAATCGTGACTTTCTGGCGGTTTTCCTGTCCCTACTTAGGATGCACCATCATCCATGCACATCATACCCAGTCTCCCGGCACAACTTTCAACCAGCTCCAAAGAATACTTGTACACTTCAAGAGTCCAACTTGCGATACGTGAAACTGACAGAAGTGCTATAGGGATTTCTACCTTTCTTTACCGTGTGAGAGATCACCTACACAGTCCCTCATTATAGAAGAACATCAGCCGTTGCAAGCATGTGAACGCGTTTGCGAGAGTTAACTTTATTCTTTCGGTGGAGTAGAACACTTTAGTGACATTCGTAACTTATCAAATCCGTGGAGTTTGGATCCTCTTAGACGTACAAGGTTGTGAAATTCATTGGCAGTTTTCAGCTTTGTAAAAGGACGTCGACCAGCATTCCTGTATCAGATTCCAAGTTGTTGCAACTTCCCACGAACAAGCACAAAACAATTAGTTTTCACCTCTTGACCATAGTTAAAAATACGCCACCAGTGATTGGAAACGAAAAAAAATTATGTACTACCAAAAGGCGCAGAGGTCTTGACCATGAGGCAGACCACGTTAACAAACTAATTCTGAGTTCAGGCAAAGGCAAATATCACTTCCAGCTAAGCAGTTGCAAAACCGTTTCCTCGTCTTAGACCTCTTCTGTGAGGTGCGTAAGCCACTGGCATCGCCAGGAACGGTATGTAGCCACAAACAGACAACACTCTGATAACCCTCAATTTTTTTGGAAACTCATGAGAACCAGGTGCCATTATCACGGTTTTTCAGGCCTACATGACAACCGGTAAATCGCATTTCAAGCAAAATCAATAGTCAATATGCCGCTACCAGCAGTCTCCAAACGTGGATGAACCGACTTCGAATGCGGTCGCCGTTGAGTATTTTACAGCATTGGGCCCATATTGTTTCCAGTGGCGTAGACTGTAGACGGCTCACAGCCGCAGACAAATGACAGCGAACATAATGCCCTCCAACCAGTTTTCCGGATTACAATCTTGATAATAACACAAACGTTGATGCAGTATTGAAGCAAGATTATGCTCGCATATGATGACGCGAAACGTTTCCAAACCATCGGAGACAACGTTTTAAGTTGGCCTCTCGACTCAAGCAATACCAAATCATCAATGATGGACTTCTTCGTTCAACACACTGTTTTATGCACACGAGTTGAGGATATTTTCCGGAAATCAGAGGTCCAGTGCCTCCAACTTAAGCATGCCAGGCTTTGCAAGTGTAAAGTGAAACTGGATAGGTACTAAGCTGATGGATCTTCACCTTGGTCTTTAAACTCCGTTCTTCTCCGTGCTACGGTAAGCGCCTTAGTTGTAATGTGTTCTGAGGATATTATCTAAACAGATCCTGGTTGCTTTGGTGAAGACTAGCGAACCGAGGTATTTAAATTCGGAAATACTTCCAAGGTTTATTTCGTTTCCCATACGGATTCGTCCGATATGACTGCTAATAAAAGAAAGACCTGGACTTCGAGGCCAAAGATAAAAGCCCCTATTGACAGCTTCTGTGACAGGTCTGCTGAAAACCTAGTGAACTGTAGCGCAGGGATCTGTGGCACCCGTGAATTCAATGACATCAAGGGATATATTCCATCTGGCCCGCTATCCATTCAACCGCGATGTTGCAAGTAGCGGACAGTCCAGTCACTCTGCAGATGACAAATCCGAGTTCAAATTCTCTTCAAACTAATTACGGATACAATACCTCCACGAAATAATAGAATAAGATCTAATATTGCCAGAGTAAGATGATCCATCCAAGGTAATTACTGTGTCTCCGACCAAAATGAACCAATCACTCTTTCAGCCGAATTTCAGACGTACGTGTACAGCATGCACATCCACTTTATACCTCGCATGTTAAATACACATTCATCTGACAGTCAAATCATTTTGTAAATTTTTGTGTATAAATTTGCATTAGATTCTAACTTCGTTCCTGCCCAGAGGTTTCATGAGGCGACAACTTAAAGTTAGGCTGCTAATACCCCTCAAAAAGTGATGTTGGAACCAATCGAAAACGCGTTCAGATAAGTGAACATTGTAAACAATGCTGTATCAGTTCTCATTCATGAATTTTTACCTGTCCACATGGTAAATCTTTCATTTTGTAGTACAAAGCAATAAGAGTTCGAACATCGACATGATGAGAAGCTCACCGGGACTGCAACTCAATAACTCTGAAAGTTCATAAAAATGCCGGAGGACTGATAAAAACAGTCGCATAGTCTGCACATTCTCGCCTAGGAATTTTTTAGATACCACCTAAAGAAACATTCGAACGACGAGGTTAACGAAGCAATTGTGCGGGACAAATTTTTCGCGGCATATTAATCCCAAATTCAATGGCTTCTGTTTAATCAGGATCGGTAAAGTTTAAGTCATAGGACTTGCTTTCAGTGCAAATCTAGACTTGTCTCAGGGGACCAAAGAAGAATACACGAGTTTCAGAATACAAATTTCAATTGGTACTCGTAATACCTGATTTGCCCGGAAAATTTAAATCAGTTGATCTATATTTGTAACAAAACAGAATCAGATATCTAAAATCTGTCCAAATTGAGTCAGCCACGAAAAGTTACAGCCGAAATGACTAAAGAGTATGTATTGCTGACCCTAAAGATCCCTTCATTTGTGAGAAAACTTCGGCAGTGAAAACGTGACACATCTCCAGCTCATCGACTCACCAAGATACTAACCTCTTTTCCAGTGAACTTAACTACATCTAACCACGTCGGTGTGAACACCACGCTATCAAATGGAATTGGTCACTCTTTCGTGAATATTTTTCACGGTTCATTCACACTACTGAATTCGGAACGGAGTAAGCATGGAACACGATATTTTCCCCTCATCTAAGCACTAAAGCTTGGTTTTCACCAAGCCACCACTGGTGACATTGTTACAACTGCTTGTAAATGTCTCTTACTTCAAGTGGCAATAATCAGTGCTTGATTCGCTCTACGGTTTAATCCTGCCACCACAGGGCCACCACCATTCCAGTACGTGCAGCAAAGTTGACTGAAATATTTCATAACGTTATTATAGAGACAAATTGGAAAACTGTATTGTTTGTTGTGATCTCATCATGTGGCCAATACATATTTTGGTGTCAAAATACCTTCAATGTTTGGAAAGAGCAGTCATTATTATCAGTTGCTTAAAAAATGCGGCGAACCAGGGACAACTGTTTGATAGAAATATAAAATGCAAGCTAAATAAGGCGCGTGGTCTGTAGGTGTGCCTTTCTGTCATAAACGCATATTCAAGTCTCGCACGAATCACTATTGGAAACGTATTCCAGGATCAAGTAGCTATATGGCGTCTCAAGATAACACTTTTTACAGCAGCCGTAGAACCCTCTAAATGGCTTCAAACGGTTTATTTGTGAATTCCATATGCCCAGTGTCCAGGATTTGTCGTGCGATCGACCTTATTTTATCTCCGCTAGTTAGTCTGCTTTTGTCAGAATTTGTTCGATTACTCTATTACCAAGTTGCCGTACTGTGCGATGAAAATAGGCGCAAATTGTCTTGTTGATCACTGTCACAAGCTATCTATTAAGAATTTATGTGAAAGTATTCTAACTAGACTGTCATCCATATGAATTAGTTTGGGTTTGTGATCTATCTATCTGGATCTAGTTAAGATGAGACAGTACTGACAGGAGGAGTAATCCTATCACAATACTTTTGTTTGGAAGCAGTCTGATGCTCTTTTCTCCGAGGGAAACCTAGGTATTTTTTTACATTTGAGATTCCAGGTGGTGTTAAGAACCAATCAAGAACGAGCTAAGTAACAAAACACATGGAAAGAAGGCATTTGATTTACTGATGTCTGTTGCATAAATTCATACTTTGCTCAAATAATTTATAGAGGGAAATTCAAATGTAGAGCAGAAACGACTGTAATCACCTGAAAATTCCTAAGTATATGAGGTCAGATTTATGTTTTGCTGGCCTTTATTCCGCACCGCTGCTCTAATAATCTCACATTTTAAATGAAACTATTTTCCGAGCAAACATTTTTTTATGATTTTTTTACTCTGCAACCCAAGACAATGGCAACATTCTAGGCAAGTAGTAAGCAAAAAAAGTAGAGAATGTTAATTCCTGCTAACGGTCAAATGATGGGCTATTGATACCAACCAGTTTCCTGCAGATCAGTTATATAAAACACGTAGGGGTCAGACTGGGTTAGATTTGATGATCAGACGTTGAGTCTGCAATTTGCGCAGACATGGTTCCTTTTACGCAGAAATAACGATTGTTTCTGTACAAACTGACTGGGCCTATACGGAACGGGAATTACCTCCCTCGTTGTATGATTTTTCGTTTAGAACTGTTGACTTCACGACAGATTAGACGGTATACCATCTTCTAAAGGTAGCAACTGTTTAGTACTTCAAATTCCACCATTTTCTTTCCTGTTCAACCAAAGTTTGATCACCTAAGTTATGATGTAACTCACTTTTGGACAGCATGAGTCAGCCAATTTTATCTATGAACAACAGCAATTTGGGCCATAAGCCCTATGTTATCCTTCAGAAGTACAAACATAACCGTTAGATAACACGGGAGAGAATATTTTATGATCGTTGCAGAAGCCAGTGAAGATGACAAAGAGCTTTTTCACTTCAGTAAATTTCTCAAAGTGGGACTCAGTGGCTTCATCTAAAGCAAATTAAATGCATTAGCTAGGTCTATCACACCAGATTTGTGCTGTTTCATTTTCATGCATGCAGAACCGCCTAAAAGGGCATGTTCTCAGCAGACGAGATTAGTGGACGTTGAAACCAGCAATATACACCAATGAATGATTCATGGGCTTTTTTACCGTTTATATACAACGGCTGAACAACAAAATGACAAAAGTGCGTTAACAAACAATAAGTGATTAGCAGATGTAGCAATACCGATTCTATATTGTAAAATCCCTCAACAGTTTTGGTCTTACAAAATATGGCCCAAAGCATGATTGCGATACTCGAAGTAGTGATTAATGCTTCAGCAGGTGAATGCCCATCACTGAGCCAAATTCGCACGACAACTTATTACACCAAAAGTTACTTGAGTCAAAAAAACACTTAGTTTACTCACTGCGCTCCCTTGAATCATGTTGTGGTAGAAATACAAGCCGAGCGCTGTATTGCTGAATGCTATGGATTCTATATGTATTGCCCTACTCATAAGGTTGCTGGAAACTCTTCGACAGCCCACGACCTGTTTCGCTCATCTTGGGGCTCATCGGGTAGGTATAAACATGTATCACGATATCTCGAATATCGTAGCAACTGGAAAATGAGGCGGTTTCGTGCAGCACATTCAGTTGCCGGGAAACACCAAAAACGGGAGGTTCAGCTGGGTTCCAGGTGAGTCTCTCGCAAAACCAAATTGATTTGCAAATGAGAAGTGGATTTTAGTTCTAATGCATTTTGTTCCTTTCATCATCTAGGGATGGATAAAGAACGATATTACCACATTGGTGTCAGTGACAAACGCTCTGAACTTTCGAGCTCACGAATAGCAACATTCTGTGGTCCGTGTTCACTACTAGTTCGCACGCTATTGTTAAACCTGTCCGACGATTGTCTGAGCAACCGCACCGGTAACAATTTAACGGTGGGAACACAGTTTACCAGTGAGCAGTGTCAAATAAACCCTAATCAGACTGGACAAGTTCGGACCGATGACAAAATTTTTCCGTAGGATTTCAGATCTAAACGGACATTAAGCTTGCTGGTTAAACTATAGTAAAACGAGACAGCATAACACAGAAGAATGCAAATTTTCCCGGTTCATACCATGTGCATATTTCTTGGTCTAAAAGCAATATCTTTAAAATGAGTAGACTGCCTTACTCATTCTGATTTTTGCTCCCAAAACACCGCCTTTATCTTCCTGTCTCAGTGATTCTTAGTTCAGTTACAGACGTTGTCGTTCATGAGTTACCTACAAACGATAGGAAGTAATGAGAATCCAAGGTGAACCATAAGGAAAAACGGCTGGAAGAAGCTAAAAAAACTCTTGCCATATTTCACGGTCAAATTTGAGCTTTCTACTGCTCTCATTTGTTGACCAACTAGAATGAACTGCAAGTGCTTGTTATGGGATTCCTGGTTAATCGTGGTTTCACATCGGGAAATCATTCATGTTAAGAGGTACAATTGCAGGCTTTGATGAGGATCTGGGAGACTACGGATAGAATCAGTTAGTTGTAATTATTCAGAACTAGGAATACTGATAAGTATGCATAAAACTATCCCAACTGTTCCATGTGGAAGTTCGGGAATGATAAGTCTTCGTTGTTACAGATGTTGTTTTAACATGCAGACTTTAGAGGCTTTCTCAGAGGGTTTGGTCAGGGAACCTAAATTAAATGGTGCATCACTGTGCTGAAACATCCACAGCGAAACGCTCCACTCAGTAAGTGACAATGGCCGATACTTTGGTACATACAATTCGTGTGGTTTTTACGTGTAGGACTGTCACGTGATTCTTTCGTACCCACAACAGTGAGTCTGGTGTGAAGGCCGTTAAGTCTTTGTAATATCTAATCTGAAAACGGATGACTGAGAGGAAAATAAATAAACCTTGCCTCTGGGCCCATGAGCAGACTTCATCCTGAATCTGAGGATATATTCAGGGGCAGAAATCCTCGTACACCACATAAACTCTAACCATCCCCATTTTTTTTTGCAAACGCACCTCAATGTAATATTTCATGACCCATTAGGCTATTAGTTGAGCCTGGATAAACAAACTCTACAAGTGAGGATTTTAAATAGACAACACGAACGAACGCATGCGCCTGTGATGAACTGAAGCCATTAACCAATCGCTTACCTGATGGGTCCTGTGCCACTTAAGCTTCCAAGGTCAATTATTTTAAACAATACTTGTATCCTAGAAATTCACACGACTTACTACGCCTTGGTTGATAGATTAACAGCTTACAGCTGGCACTAGTCCCGGACTCCCGTTGGCGTAGTCCAAATTTTGATATCCCCCAGTTTCCATGAAGCCTAATATAAATTGGTGAGACATAGAGGACATCTTAAAGCAAGATTTACGTATACATAGCTTGAGCAAACACATACCTAGGAATGGCCATCAACAGTTAACCAAGAACACTGCACTTAGGTGTACCTACCAAGTTAACAATAGGGCAAACTGTGATTGCTCCCGTTCAGTTGTGAAAGTATTCAAATCTGCAATATCCGCTATCTAGTGAATAATAGAGAACGAACAAAAATTACGTACAATTGCTCTGTCCCATGATCATAAGCGCACTGAATTCATCTTGAACCAGAAAGAAGTCTTTGCAGCGGTAAAATTATTCTAGGAAAAAAGGCCGAATAGGTCATCTCCCAATCCTTCTGATCAAGCCACCCTTATGGTTCACAATGCCGTTTTACAGAAGTGCTTCAGTTCACTCTTAGTCGGCTTCTGACTGTGAATTCTAATTGACTGTAAGTGCTTCAGTTCACTCTTAGTGGGCTTCTGACTGTGAATTCTAATTGACTGTGTTCGTCACAGGCACTCAGGTGACAATCTTTGACCTTGACTCACTTCCATGTGTACTACGGAATGACTGTAAAATGCTAGCGTGTATTATCATTTTGTTACCACAGCAGTTCTGTTACATTCTAGCTATCACAGGATAGCCAAATCCACGCACACGGACAACACAAATTTGAATATGAAACCAGTGGATACCCTGTTGTGGCCATCACTTCAGAAAAATGTTTGTTAAATCCTGACCTACTGAATGGCTGTATTTAATTTTCAACACCTGTTTACAGCAAAATCATCACTCGTTCGTCTATCAGCCCTAGAGGTTTCCTGATTGGTTGATTCGAAAAAAGACGTCATCCTGAGTAAATTTGTTGAGCTTGTCAACCTCATATCGTCTGACATGTATATAAAGGAATTATTGAAGGGACATTTAGAAGTTTAAGAGGTCCAATCTGATTTGGTGAGTCATTTATCACTGGCATGCCGTTTTCAACGAGTGTAGTTGCAGAGGATAGCGTCTCCGCCTTTCATAATCCTGAAATCGTGCAGGATTGTACCCAGGCCACGAAATTAACGTAGGTAGATAATGAATATTTGACTGATTTTAAAAGATACACCAATAGAATCCGTTTATTTCAGCCATCTGAAAGAAAAAAAACAAATCGACTGCAAACATCTCTATGCATTAGTGGTATTCGATATGGAAGTCTTATCAGAATCAGATGAACACCGTCAATCTCTTACGAAATGAAACTTGGAAAATCAATGTTTCTACGCATTGAGTTCATACATAAGCATTCATTCCAGTCATATCCTGTCACTGGAACCGAAATTGCTTGTGACTGGGGAAGAACTCAGATGTACTCTATAAACAACGAATTTTTACCAAACTTTCAATCTCTTTTGAAAGCAAAACACATTTTAGTTTATAGAGATTAGAGAATCGTCTCAAAACTCCCTGGTTTATCCTAACCCTACGATCGTTCTCCATTGTTCTGCAAATGGGTTATGGTATGGTTCATTAAATCCCAAAATCTATGCTGAGTTCCTGACAAAAAAACGAACAAAACGTGGTAAGCTTACCGAAATCAGGATGCAGAGTCGCAGCAGTCTGTTTACCAGAGAACTAGTCGAAATGTTACAAAAATCATGCACATTTCGAAATACATCAGCCTGTTTGCAGTGCAAAATGATCGAATAAGGTTCGTAGAGCCTCCTGTCCGAGTAACATTTTCTCATTATTCGACTTCTCACTAAAACCTATCTAATCTCGCCACGGTGATTCAAACTGCTTACATAAATGCCACATTTCATAGCTAAGGTAAAATTGGGCTAAAAACACAGGAAACCAGCATCAATGGAATGCCTCAGTTTTTGAGTACACGAGTTCCCAGAGGGCAAGCCGACTGGTGCATAACCTGTAGGCAGAAAAACAGTAGCTTAATTATGCGGATAGTGTCGATTTCCGGGTGATTCTTTGTGCATAAATTTATCTGTTATTCGTGTGTGGAGATTTGGGGATTGTGATGGATTTTCATCCGTTCTGAAAAGCCAAGTTTTTCAACGTGGGTTAGCTTCCTTTACAGAACGAGATCTCCAAGATGAAGGAATCAGGTCAGTATGGTGACATAAATCGTAGACTCTTGCGTTCTATTTACTACTGCTGTGTTTTACCAGCGGAACTCTCTACCCGGGAGAACTTAAAGCTAGAGTTACGTTCAGGCTTGTGGAGGGATTTCTTCTGTCCTTCAGCTGTGTCAGTGAAACAGCAGTCCAACCGGAATATTGGCTTCTGCTTTCTTTTTCAGGGTTACTTCCAAGCTATTTCGTTAAAAATGTGCTTCATCCTAAACCATGCGTAATTTTTCGCATTTGGTACCCGAAGCCCATGGAAAAGAGGATCCATTTTTATATTCCTTGACTGTAAACTACTGGAAGTACTGGTGTTTTGCACTAGAGTTTACTCGCAAATTTTCTACACGATGTTGCAGAGAACATGTCTTTCTCCAAAACATATTTGGAGACAACGAGCAAAGATGGTACCGTCGCGAACGTACGCGTCTGAAAATATGAGTTTTGTGACTATACACGGAGCGATTGATGCGTTCGGAATGACGCACAGTACAAGGTTGAAAATGCAGTTTCTGTAGTTCTTGCGTTCTGACGATACGCACTTCACTGCGGCATGTACGGAAACGGGTCACCTGGCTTGCATTCGGATTGTCCATAACTCGTAGTTATCATCTGAGTTGAAATACTCTGGTTAGGATGTTGATATTTTTCAACCGAAGAAAAGGTATTATGACAAGCACCTGTCTAATCCACCATGACCAATTAGGTGGCAAGACGCATTTTCAATGCTCTACTTAGGACTTGAAATTTTACCAGAAGTATAACCTGTAGAGCTTTAGGTTCCTAATTCAGCTGAATATGTTTGGTGCTGGGTACTTCAAAGACCCAATCGCATTGACGTTAAGAATCAAAGGCATTGCTTCAAATTTAAATTCGATTCACAAGCCGTTCAACCTGTTTCCATTGCAACTGGCCTGCGAGTATTAATCAAGGGGTTATGCAACAGATCTGTTCCCACCGGCATGTTCATTATCCGATAGGACAAAATGTCAAGCAAACTCAGATTCTTCTTTCTCATAAGCGACGTACTTCTGTTATCACCTGTAATATGGACTCATTCGAAATCGATGCAAAATGTGTATTCCTGTCTGAATGTAATAATTGGGTAGCAATTCCAACCAGATGGATTATTACTCGGTGGTTTGACCAAGGTTCCCGATGTTTTCTATACTATCAACTGGAGCATTCTTTAATAAATCCTTTCATTGTCGAAGTTACTGCACTGTTTAAGGTCTCATTAGGCTTGAATGGGCTTCTATAAATAACTGAACATTGGACATTCTTACAATCCACACCTACACCAGTGGAAAATATATCAAAAGAATGCAAAACGTCGCCATCGGTCAATTTTCGTCAGAGCGTAAACAACTAAAGATGACTCTGTTGGCTGTTTTAATTGAGACTGGAGAAAGTTAGCTCAGAATATAATTTCGTGTATTCATCCTTCTGTAAGTCAAATCTTGTCTATAGCAATATTCCCAATCGTTTCATAGCGATGAATATTCCCAGCGTGACAGAACCTGAGCGAATGTCGACAGAATCGTGACACCTGTTTGTCGTTCTCAAGACATAAAGACACAGCGGCTGTTTATCATTCACCACCAGCGAATGGTTCACACGTTTCCCTCTCACACAAAGTGAATTCATAATGACACAGCTAGTTTCACAGATGGGCAAATCGTCTAGTAGGGTGCCATCCATGGTTGAAAATCTTAAACATTCTATGTTACGAAAGATTAAGATATTTTCAGCGTTTTTCACCATTCGTAAGTTTCCAAACGTCAAAGGTTTTTGAAAAGTTCACGTGACGTATTTTTGCTCATATAATTCCAAACGTCCCAGGATTCGGCGCTCGCAGGATGCACCACAACACTTCTCTCTCAGCACGGCTTGATCTGAACACAAAAAACACACAATGCATGTCCAATCCCCTACTACCGTTACCACATCCGGCTGAGTTGGATGCGTCTATTATTTCTGGACAGTGGCCAGTCACTTCTCAAGGCGCTCCATCGTTAGCTAACTCGAATCCGTCACACCAATGGTCGGATTACCAATCATCTTTTGGTCAATCCTTCCACAGTTTCTTTCATTCGTTTTGTCAAAACAGTAAAGAAAGCCCATTTGAACTGCGTGGTGAGCAGAAACTCGAGGGGAATGGCAGTCGAGAACGACCATTTCGCTTTGGAGAATTAACCATCACTGACATAAAACAGGATCAAGCAAAAGTAAGTCATATGGCTAAGGATTGGGTGAAACCACATTGTCTTTCGTTGTTTGAATAAATATACACTTGTAGTACTTCAAACAATCCGCAAACGTCATAGTTCAAGTGCATTTAAGGACTTTACAGACATAGAAATACTGAAAACATTTTTTCACTGAGGCTAACAAGAATGCGTATCAAAATCCCATCAGTTTGTTTCCAGAATCAAAAACCTCTCAATCAAAATCAAAATTAGGCAAAACTTAAGCAAACTTACTGAATACAAAAGTACTTCCCTATTTGAGCCGTCTTCGCCTATGAATACTAACACGCTATCATTTCGTAAGACGGACTCCATCTCTACATGAACGACTGACGCCATGTTCTTCCCGGGTACCGATTAATCAGACTGTTGACAAGATGCCAGTAACCAAAAAGTAGTGATTAAGCTCTCATCCGTCAATTTTGACTAATCGACAAGAACCATCATTGCGCACTACCGATGACTCAGATACTTGCGATAACAGTCACAAAGTGCATTCCAGTGTTTCTTTTCAGGATGACTAAACTTGAAGTGCCGTAATTAAAACTTAAGCCTAAAAATACATTCACAATCCAAGAAGTAAAAGTGCTTGCAGTCTACCAAGCCATCTATTTGCCCCGTTCATATTATTATGTGAAATAACTGTCATTATTTTTAGAATTGCCTGTGTGCATCAGGATGGAGTTTTCAGAGGCAAAAAACAGGACTGTGGCTTGTCGATAGGGAGACATGTAGGGAACAGCTGAGTCAAATCACGATACACAGAACCCCTGGAATTGGTTTGAAATCACCCACCCATAGTGTCTTTCTGCTCCCGCAATATGCACCTGGACTAGCTGGCTTGAAGCCACCACCAGTCATTTATCTGTTACAAAATTGCGTGTCCCAGAACACCAGAATACAAATCAGCACATTTAGTCTAATTTGGACATTTTTATTTAACCTATTGTTTTTTTCTGGTTTTACATTTTGGGGTCAAAGTTGCAACCATTTACACATGGATAAATGTTTCTCGATTATAGTGCTCTTTACAACCAGCTCAATGTTTTACTGAAAGACTGTCAAACTTGCAAGTAGTCTTTACTTCCAGACACCTATGTGGACTTAAAAGCAAATCTGTGGCGTTTCTGATTTCCTCAGTTTCTGTTCCTAGGGAGGACGCAATCCCACCCAGAAATCCTACCGCCCAGTTGGTCTACTCAACCCACAAAAATAGTTATGGCTGTCCCTTTTGGTGAACATCACGAAAGAGGTTAGGCGTGCTCACACTTATTGTCTCCTTATAACCTTAATGATTACCCATATTGTTCTGTTCCTTAAAGTGGCTTATTACTGTTGTTCTTGAACTTGTTGCTGTGTGAGATTAAATGAGGGAGAAAGTTCGGTTTATACAGGTGGAAACTTAAGAGCTGGTACTAAAGTATATTAATCATAAATGTGTTGTAAAAAAGCCTTGTTTATCCTGTAGGCGACTTCGCATGCAGCACTCTTTTAAAATAAGCAAACTATGTGGGGTTGCCGGTATATATCCTATAGAGTGAAAAGGTATCGCCGATCCAGAATACCCCATCTTCGTACTCGCTGTTGGCCAATATGATACTCGGCCGAAGCTCTGTTAACAATATTCCCTCAGGTTTTCTTGCATCTTGGTGGGTTTTTTTCCATCCCACCTAGAGTCGTTTCGACGTCGAAAGTATGTCGATGGACGTACATTTTAGACAGTGATTTTGGTTTTGTCGTTTATCCGCGCAGATGATATCACCGTCAGGCCATACCCGTTCAAACAACCGTGCCTTGAACCTGGTTTAAGAATTACTAACTTTTGTTACCTTAGAGCAGCTTAGCGGAGTTTTCATAAATAATGGAAAAATTGATTCCTTGCACTTCTCTTCCTCATGGTTGCTACTACAAAACGAGCTTCAGTCACTTGCACAACAGTACTGTGATATTGGTTGACCAGTTTGTCTGCCCCAGTGTGTTACAGTAGACATGTGACACTGCAGCAAGACTTGATCGTGATAAACTAGTTGTAACAACGGAGGACTTTTTTTGGAAGTGCAAGGGTGGACTTGAAATGGTTACGCTTTTGTTTGGTACGTTGAATACATACAGCTTTTTCTGAGAGTATCACAGAAGGTTCTGGTTAACTTAAGTTCATTTGAAGTTTTATTCTCAAAAATTGTTTCTGCCGGTCTTCCCGCGCAAACCAAAGGTTTACTTTTATCACCTAACAAAACTAGATCGCTACAGATCTGTAGTGTTCCCGTTTCCTCCTATTCTTCCACTCAGTATGTAACTGACAGTTATTCGCAAAGTGTAGATGAAGACGTGGGAATCAGTATTTCCGAATCCATGAAGCAAAACGATTATCTGCTCCAGTAAGTCCTTATATCGTTAACCTGTTTAATTGCATTTACTCTAAAGTAGCATACTTATATCCCTGGAAATTCTACTTTTTGGACGCACTGTCAGCCACCGCCAGCTTTTCGGTTTCGTCACGCACCGACAGACAACCTACTTCTTTGGCCTAGTACACAATGGTCATGAATATTTACACTAGGTGTATTTAGCGAAATGTGTTTTCTCTATATGTACATGGATTTTACTAATTCCATCGAATTTAGCCGGCCACCAACCCAGTGCCAAATGTTATTTCCAAAACCTTACTCTAAGACCAGTTTATCGTAGCGGCAAAAACTAGATCCTAGACACCATGGATGGTCGTTGACCTTGAGGCCCTCATTTAAATCAAGTTAGCTGTCTGCTTCCGTTTAGGCCATTTTCATCTTTATTAAAGTCCAGTAGGCCCAAAGGTTACCAGGTGCGGTCTTGGGATCAACTTATCAGGGGAATGATGGATGGTTGTGTTTCATTCGTGTGACGTTGCCCATTATGTACTTGATCAAGTTTTGTAGCCGCCAATTCCGTATGTGTGCTGTTGAGTACCTGCAAACTTCAAATATTATAGTCCACCTAGCACTATACACTAAGCCTCAAAGAGTAAGCGAATCTTAACTGTAAGAATCTCTGAGTGAGTTCCCAGATACACATTCAAGCTAATGTGTAGAGAACGTAAAGAAGCATCTTGGAATGACGTGAAAAAACCACCGAAGGAATCAACGTACTATTTTCAACCACCCCAGCCAGTCAAAAGCAGTATGTCTAGCGCTTTAAATCTGTTTTGTTCAAGTTGTTTTAGTTACTGAGTAATCTATCGGATTCCAGTATTCTGTCAATGATCGGAATTTACACGAGACGTGTGCGTTCAAGTGACATGTGACATCATCCAAATATTTTCTCCGTTACTGGAGCCTCCGGAAATGCATTAATTAATTGAAGTGCTGCAGATCTAAAGGGCATCCATTATGGTCCCCAAGTATTTCACTTAGATCTTCGTGTATTTCTTTAGGTAAATTTTAAGGGTCGTCGGTTTTTCATTGCTAATATCTGTAAAGTATACTTCACGAACAGCAAAATGGACGATTTAATGGACAGGGAGTTGAAAGGTGCTACTATATATTCTTTAATTATGAGGCAACAGCCGTGAGTGAGTGATATAAGTCCGCGCTGTTGCTCCAAGAGAAAAAGTAGATGCCCGAAACGTTTGACGGTAGCAGTAGCCGCATTTCCTCGCAGAATATTCGGTTTGCAGTTACTACTAAGAACAGTACGATTAGGCGACGCAACGAGGGAATGCACAGTATTTTTGTTGGGTTGGTTAACCAAAGCAGATATTCGACTTGTTTTGATATGCACCGAGATTTTAAGGTACCAAATGTCTTGTCTTGTGTGGCAAGTTTAGAAGAGGGGATAATTGGAGCGTAGCCTCCAGGGTCGGAGGTCAGATCCCCGCTAAAATTTTGAATAAACATCCTGCACACATTTATGGGCGCTGGCTCGTGAGAACTCTGGACGAACAAAATAATTCTGAGAGGACTTGTCGGTGTGTTATAATAATTCTGGTGGCTTACCAATTACGCTGCTTCTATCCTTTTATTTTGTGCAGCCCATGTAGAACAGAAAACACTACAGCAAGCTTTGGGAAGAAAGTACCAACGCGCGAAACTACCAGTCTATTGCGCAAGTGGCTTCTTCAGCATCAGTTAAATCCTTACCCAACTAAAGGAGAGAAAGTTATGTTGGCTTTGGCAACACGAATGAACCTGACTCAGATATCCACTTGGTTCGCTAATGCCAGGCGTCGATTAAAGAAGGACAATCAAATGACTTGGTATCCGAGATGTCGAAATTCCCAATTTTGTCCAGCTGAAAGTTACAAACCTATTCAAGGAAACAACAACACGCTCTCAGCAATGGTCTTAAAAGAATTGGAAAATAAAGTTGTTTACAAACCCATACGACACATTGGAGAACACCAAATGGACCCCTTTACCAATGCTTCTGGTTCCGAAATAAATACTCTGTCAGAAGCCTCTGAATTGCACCATCCTGATGGAACAGATACGCAGCCTTATTCAAAAGGGAAACCTAACCCTTTGGTGCAAGACGTTTTTACTATGCCACAGTCAGCCAAACGAAACCACGCGGGATTTGATGTTGAATCATTTTCCTTTCCTACTGGAAACCGGATGATTCCTACAATAGGCTCCAATGAAAAGATGCGGACACACGGAACTAGATGTTCGCTGTCAATAAATCATTCTGGAAGGACACCGCAAGAAACAGGCATACGATTCTATGTGCCGTCAAGAATATCAACACCAACAAGCAACTCCCCTACATGCAATTGCGCCGACTCACCAGAACTGCGAAGCCCAAAGCAAAATTGTGTTCGCAAAAGAATCTGGTCCGTATTGGACAGTCTCGACACTGAAACGGTAAGAGCGTCCAAATATTGAGAGTTTACTTCAATGGAAATGCTTCACACTCTTCGATAATAAAGCAGGTTGTTTGTGCACTTTGCATCTTATTTAATTGTCAGTTGGATTCCGGTTTTCATTACAAGAACATGCTAGCTAGAAAGACGACCAAGCTGTTAGTGGCAAATCCCGTTGTCATGCTTGTCAAATTACTGCGACTTAGCCAGATGTAAATGAAAAAACGTTGACAGAATTTGTCCGTCAATTACCAAATGGTATTATTTTGTGTGCTTGATAGTAGGGCAAACTGTCTTACATGTTTAGGCTGAATTTTTTTTGGAGCGGTGGTGACAAGGAAGATCAACTGAGCTCACCTGTGATATTCTAACATTCATGATCCATCGGGTGTGCTAGATCTTTCACAACGTTTCATTGAGATAAACTTTCCAAACAGATGTTCACCTGAACACATTTAGGAGATAAATTGGTAAAAATAGAGTACGAAGAACTTCTATATTCATGGTGGTCAAACATGGCAAATAAGGAACCCATGAATAATACGCGGCGTTAAACCTACAGTGAGCCAGAGACAATACATTGTGAAGTATAATTTTGGAGAGCTATATGAAGGCACAATAGCAACACAACCGTAGAAACCATGGATATGAAATGAAGAACTAAATAAATGGGGAAGTGAGATGCTCTTCATTGTGTTGTTAACCTAGATAAATGGCGGGCAAGGAAAAATTCAACAGCCACGCTAGGCTAACCATAGGTGAGTGGGCTAGATATGGTCTCACAACCGAATCCAGGAAGCATTTGTAGTAATAACTACAAGATATTTGCACTCTTTCCTAGTAAAGGTGTAAAAACTAACCCGTTTACCGCAACAAGCATCTTGGATTTTGTGCTTCAGCTTCGCTTGAATAGAGTTTCATAAATTTATAATGGAGAATAGACGTGTAAGGTAAATATTCGCAGCAAATCCCAGAAACGACTGCCGTTAAAATCTTTGAAGAAATGCGACACCATACTCCAGAAGCACATGTGAATTTTAATACTTTACAGAATTTTACGAAGTTGGAACTCCGCCACCAACTCATCCACAACGGGGGCATCTCTGCTAATGCGACAGTATCTGGGTGCTTATTGTGAAATTATTCTCCAAGCTAATGAATTGTGTTAGCCTAAGTCACACATTTCCTTGAACAGCCTACGATGGCACAAACTTCAAGAACGTGTTGGTTGCTTCTGAAAAACAACCTAAAAGATACTGGGTTATTCTACAGCACCAGAGCAGTACAGTTTCCTTCGAATCCTAAGAAAACCATTTGCGCAAAACATTGTGATTGGAGTTGCACTTCTGGAAGGCAGCCTGATGTGCGCACAGTGACGATGAACCTGCCACACTCGACGAACGCATCAAAAACAACCTACCACTAGCCAAAACCACCCATTCTAGCAACACTCCCACAACCACCCGAAACAAAATGTTCCTGAATTGCACTGAATATCAGCGTAATTCTGTCGTAAAATGACTGTGAAATACTGGGTTTTCAAGTGCGAAAGCTCATATATTTCGCAATATTGAAAAGCCCACAAAATTCATGGGAACCCTACTATATTGCCCATATTCTTTTTAACCTGAGTGGACTCATTTCGAACGGGCTAACCTATTGCACCTAGTGCCTGTGGGAATGACAACACAATTCAATAGTGTTCAACAGTTAGTATGTCTTTCTTGGTCGAACAACGGAAGTGCAAGACAGGAGCTCGACAGGTGTCGCACCACGCTGGTGACTGTCAGGCTCATCGAAGTGTGTCCATCAGGCACAACTATTGTTCACTAAGAAACTGTCATTGAACCCCCTCTGTGAGTGTTTGTTCCACTGTTTCCTACAGGACGCAACAACACACTGATTTTCGTCGCAGCCATGTACCACGCTGTTACTAGCGCTTAGAACGGCCATCAAAAGAGTTCAGCTTCAATGCATTTCAATAGCGCATGTTACTTTAACTATGACATTTTCATGTCTTTGAACTCAATATAATGACTAAAACTCAATCCTTGCATAATGCTTAGAATTGGTCCATTAAATGGATTTATTACGTGATAAGAAAGCCGGACTTGGGAAGACGTTGAGTAATTTCGACCAATTCTTCCCCCAAAGGGGTTGTGTGTTTGTGCCCAGTACTGATTATTTCCAACAAGAGTCAGAAAACTGATGAGTTAACTGGATATCGCACGATCCATCAAACGCATCGGAATAGCCAGCTGGTCAAAGGAAGACATTCCGCGCACGTGCTGAACCAGGTAAAGCCAACTGTAGTCTGTGCGGAGAGGTAGGATTAGTAACCTCTTAGTGTATTATTTGCGTAGGAAGCAGAAACATGAAAATTGGACGAGTAAAAGCTACGATATTTGTCGAATGTGCTCCAAGCAAAATGAAAATTGTGGTAAGCTGCGCTTCCAGGATGGGCCACTACCAGCATGCAGCTATTACCAGTGGATATTCCAGACGCACCATATATCAATTGTCAGGTCCTCGTAAAGAAAAGGGAAATGTTAGAAACAATTAGCTCGTCATATACTGGCAATCAGGTTCTTCGACATTCACCCATGCATGTGCCAAACGCAACCCATAACCACAACTGAGGATGACAACCGAGTGCGAACCCTGGACCTGAACCTCAGATGAATTAATCTTGTTCCATCCAGTTAATCAGTATTCATTGGCACAAAATCCTGCCTGCTTACTTTGCGAAGACAAAATCCTCCCTTCTTATGGGAATTATATATTATATATTATATTATATATATTATATTATTATATATATGGAATTATATAATTTTCTTTTTTTTCGTCCAAGGCGAACTCATTTACCGGGGAGGATGCAGATTTAACAATTGAGACTTGTGTAGCTTCCTGCGAAATTTTCCCGTAAAATATAATTTGCCACATTCTTGCTGTATGCTGACCTAAAACAAAAGGTGGATCCATCGGTTAAAAGTGGTTGGGCCGCCAAACTCGCATACATTGCCGCTAAACTAAAAGCAGTTTGCCTGCGACCAGCGCTTACAATTAATGCCGACCTAAATCTAAAAGGCAACAAGCAGGCCGGGACCTGTTGAAAACCACTGACCAGCCTAAGCATGACAGTTGGAAAACAAACGCCGGTATTATTTCGCTGCCAGCTCCACTGCCCAACCTCTTCGTTTGGTGCCGACTTCCAGTAAAACACAAGGAAATCTTCCAAGGGAATTCTAAATGTGGTTTAACCTGATACCACATGATTTTGGTAATATAGTGTATTCTTGTGATCGACCACTGGTCGAGTGGCCACCTTTTCTGGCATTTCGTAGTATAAGCAGTGTTTACAACTATGTGCAAAGTTAAATTGTGCATCAGAGCAATTTACTGTTGATTCCAGGATGGTGCAATTAAAAGGGGTTTCCGGAATGCTGGACTGAGGTTTTATCCGGAAGAAGTAAGTCAAGCGGCACTCAAAGACTGAGTAGCACCGTACAGCTGTTTTCTGTTTGGGAATGCATCTGATGAATCCCTAATGAGGACAGACTAGCGACCTGCTGGTTTTAAGCTGAATATTAAGCCTCTCGGCCACTAGTAGCTGACCAGCAGTGTGATTGACTCACACTTGTACGCGATACAGAGGGAAGCACCCTTCAGTCACGCAGTTCAAATCACGCATTGCCTCAATCATAGGGCAACGACCCTCTCACATATAAAACTCGCATCACTTATGAAATGTTCTCACTTCTTAGCAGTTAGTTGGTAGCAGGAAAACAACAGCCTAAAGGAGGTACTTTGATGCCCCAATCTTGCTCAACCTTTGGTGTCTGCAACATAGGGTATGTACCTCCATTTGCATTTATTAGAATACTGTCTTTCCTAGCAGTCTTCTCGTGTTCTAGGACCGCTATAATTTTTAAAACACTTCAACCGTTTGGTTAGGGTAGTACGTTCCAGGCCTGTTTGTTAGAAGTCAGTTTCTCACGAATATAGAAGGAAATAATGTTCTTCCGCCTTATCTGACGGCTATTTCAGGGACATTCTTTTGTTTATCCCTCAACCGACCGAAAATTGGATTTCGGACTGCGATAACTGTGACAATGCCAGCTAGGATGGATGCGCAGTAATTAGCTGCTTATCCTTTCGACTGTCCACCGAATCCAAGGGACCCCTGTAGACACTTAAAGCAAACTCTGTCAGCCGTTCTCAAGTGCTGTCGGATGCTCGTTAACTCCAATGCTAGGCGGATTTATGTGTCTAAAACTAGCTACCTGCCCCGGGAGTTTGAAGACGCTCGGAAAATCAGATCGTCGACATTACGAATGCCGAGGACGTACAAGTGCCAAAAACAGCAGCAGTATACAAGACTAATTTAACCGCATTGATCGGCTCTGTTTTGAAGCCCCAATCCCGATAACACTGGGCGGTGGTAATGCTTGGTCACTCAGAAATTGTCAGTGACAAAGGATTTGGTCATGGTAGTCCTTACCCATGGCCAGTGTGGCTGAAATGTGCTGTGTAGCTTTTGTGCTCCGCGCCAGGCATGCAAGATGGCATATAGCTTACCTTGGTGTCGGGGTTCTTCATACGTCAATCTTTCATTCTTTTACTTCTCCTCTGGAGATACAGAACCTGCGCCTACGAGCTGGTGAATTCCAGAGGTTGACGGTTTGTCACATTTGTTCTATACGCAGGATACATGCTGTGTTCGGAGCGGTTAGGTAGTAACTTAGATGACTCTCAAAAGCTCCTCAAGAACAAAATAGTTGATTCGGATAATCCAGGAAAACAGACTTCGCTATTTTGTGTGAAACGTTTTAAGTGGGCGTTTTAAGCATCCTTGCGCTCCGGCTTGTGTGGCCAATTACTGTACGTCAACAAAATCAAACCTGATGATAAGTGACCCGGCCTTCGCCATCAAAATCTGAAGAGCCTGCCGCGGTTCACTTTGATTGGCTGGTCCATCCTAGGGAGAAAGATCGTGAGAGTTGAAGAATAGCTTATGAGACTTCAAAGGCCGAAACTATGCTATAGAAACGGAACTTAGATGAGTATAGGAAATATTACTTTCGATTTTAAATCGCAGGAAAATCTGCCGCTTTTGAAACCCACCTGGTAAAAGGTCATACACGTAGGTGTGATGGATTTCATAATGCAATGTGTCTGGACACCTAACCTAAACGACCCATTTGTAAACGACCGGTGTCCTGGCTTTCAACACGAACTGCTCAAGCTATGAACGCACCTGCATGAGGAAGAAGAAGCTTATGAGACACTCACTCTCCCATGCCATATCAGTTGCGAAGAGTGAACAAATGCTCAAAAACTACATTTATAACCCCTGCTTATCCAGCACAACCTAAATCCTATCCAAGAAGGGTAAGATCAAGTGAAATTGGGCGAGATCAGCACCTTTGATACCATTATCTCGCTGTTCAATTGTCTTTGTTTTCCCATCATGCTCAGGCCAAACGATGACTCTTAACAGGCGATCATGTCCCTCCAAGCTTACGCCGACTTCACAGACTCATTCGCAGTGGTACATTCGGCTCTCCTTGAACCGTTAGTTTTTTTTTCATTGTAACCACGCAAAGACTCATGTTGTTCCAACTACAGGTGTAATAGCGGATACTACTGATGAGGGATGCGAGTAGTCTGTGGTCTTCTCGAAGCTCTATTCCGCGGCTAATGGAATGTGACGTTTTGTTGGTGAATTTTGCGACACTCTATGGAGGCCTCAGTACAACCTTGTGAAAATAGCCCTGCCGAGTTCGAAACTGACAAGATGGTGATGGTGAAGCACGGCTGCGCTGTAGTTCCACTATTGTTCACCTTCACCCCAGCACCATCGCGCATTCGGTGATGTGTTTACAGTGAGTACCCAGTGGATTTCTCCCATCAGCATCTTGTTTGGTATAAATATGAAGGTCTCTCAAAAAGTGAGATTCAGAACAACAATCACGCTGCATTCAAATTATTGGTGAAATGCTGTGTGGAGATATCTGCTACATAGAAGGCACCTCCTCCGTGGACTTGAGAGCCTTCCCGGATTGCGGAGACAAATGTTGCACTTGGTGGTCTATATTAGTAATCTTTGGCCAGCTACAATATACCTGGATAGTGAGGTCACACTGTACTGGGCACTTGTTCTCTCTTCTCTACTGTGTGAGAAAAGGATATGAAAGCTTTCTCAACTGCATACCAAGTTCACGACAGATTTCTCCTACAGTTTTCTCGCAAGATCATTTGGATTCAATGACTAGGTCTAATCCTGGGTGTACGTTTTCAAACGGGTCCAGATCAATGGACTTGCCTAACTCCTGATGCAAATCCAGCTGTACTGTTTTTGTCAGATTAAGCTATTGGCCAGCGCACGCAACCCAAAGTCACTCTTCTACGGTCGGTCGAAAAATGGGGCTGAAACTTCAGGACTGTCAAAATCCCGCTACTAGCTGGAAGCTGAGGAAACCTTAATTCCGCTATCTGACCTTGAAAGGAGCCAACACTGGATCTTCTGACGAAGAACAAGTTGTACAGGCTTTCAGAGCTTTGGGTTACAGCACGCTTTGATTCTCGAATGCAAGTGGACTGTAATTAAATATCCTGCTACGTCGAGTGCGGCCACAACCACACTAACCTCTGCTGATGTCGAACACACGCCAGATTGGCTATGGACTGCTGGTCACCCGCATGCTTACTTAAACCACCCGGTTGCCCAAAGTGGGTTTTCCGTCATTTAAAATCAACAATCACTCAACTGTACTGTTACAGTGAAGATAACTTAGCCATCCGAATGCTAATTTCCCACCCGACTATTCGGTTTTCTTGCCTTGGTAACCTCACAATCCATTGTTTTGATGATATGTTCGGGAGAATCACGCTATTTTGCACGAAGGAATTGAAAAACTGTCCCATTGCTGACTTCGGCGCCCAGTGTTATGTTGTAAGTGGCCGTGTATTTTCTCGCCCTTTCTAAAACCTCGGGTTTATATCGGTTTCAATTGCTTGAATTTAGTACCCCAACAGATCTCAACAAGACCACCTGTGTGCAATTTACCGTTAGCGGTCATCCACCGCGTCATACACTGCTGTCCAGAAGATACTTTCGGATATCAGTCAGTCACAATTGATAAATGTATACGATACAAAAACCATGAATGATGTATCATACGTGTCCCATATATATATATATATATATATATCTGAAGACTTTCAGACTTGGGTGGGTTAGCAGTGGCAATTTAACACATCTTGGAACAGTCTCGCCGCACAGGGCTCCAAGTTACCTTCGCCCCAAATAGCTTCTGTCATATTTGTTACTTAGTAGATGTGGACACCGTTCATGTGGTTTCAAAAGCCATTTCCAAAAAGAGCTCTAGTCGAGACCCAACTGCCTTTAAAAATTTCATCCTGTAACAATAGATTTTAAGTTTGTACTCTTCAACCAACCAGCCGATTTGCGCCAGCTGAGTTTTTAGCCAGAAACTAACCATCTCACATTAATCAAACGTGATAGGTGTGATTAAGCTGAACAAACCTAACTGCTGAACCATATTCGTGAACAACTGTCCACAGAAGACATCGCTGACAGATATTAGTGTAAGTTTGACAAAAGATGGTTCACAGTACATCATTACTGTCTGTGAATAACTCACTGATGTTAAACCCGGAGTACAGAGTGTGGACATCTTCGTAATGAGTGCGACTGCTGCTTGCAATATGGTGCGAAAGTAAATTTTAATCACACAGATTGTGTTGATTACACGCATCATCTGTCTTTTTCAACACTGACAGCTGAACTTTCTGAGGTTGGTGAGAAACATCACAAATTGTCAAAGCCAAAACTGGTATATTTTAAGAAAACCTAACTTTTTCGAGCTTTAGATAAAATATCATTTCCGATCCCAGTAAAAATGAGCAGAAGACACCCTTATATTTCCCAGTGGAATTGCAATTAAATAATGGTAACAAGATTCTAGCAGCGGAACACACTTTGCCGGTGACTCTGAAGGCGTGATTATGGGTAGTGACAGATTCAGTCACAAGGTATCTTCGAAGTGAATAGCGAACTTGAATGTAATTTTGTAGAACACTGTCCACAAAGTTGATGGAAACTACTTGACAACACATGGCCTGTTTCCTCCTTCATACACATTAATCAGATGGATACCGTCCCCGAGTTCCCGTCAATCTAAATATGATTAGTGGTTGACTCAAATGAGTTCTCCCTGTCGTCACTTCTTATGCAGATGAGAAATGTACAAATTGCCCGTATCGAATAAAGTATGAGAGATTAGTGAATTCGGCTTGTTCTTCCTTAATAAATCAAATAACAAACAACACCCATTATTTTATGAGAAGTTTTGGTGTCCAGAATTCCGAGAGGAATGCCCAGATTTGGTTAAGCTTTTCGGTTTCGTCTTCTGAACTCATGTCGCTTGAGTCTGAATTCTACTTAAAATCCCTTTGCCAATAAAAACAGAGCAAACCTCATTGTGAACAACCAAACAAAACGTGGTTAATTAAAATAGTTGACTAATTGGAATTTGTTTAGCTAAAACAAAATACATCGTATTTTCAATCAAATTTCTTAGATGGAAGAACAGTTGTCACTGATACTGTTCGAAGCGGACCCCGAAAATATTTAGTGAATGGGGGCCGTAGTCGTCACCATAATATTTGCAACTGAGGCAAGAAAGTGAGTGATGAACTATTCCCTGGATAAGAAATACGTAAAAAAATTCCGTCACCACACACACTTACAGACACTCTAATGCCATGGAGATATGGGTGAAAGTGTGCACTTTTGATTTATAAGTCGAATTTCCAATTCGCATAATCAGCTGTCTATAGTTCATATGTATGTATTTTCTCCTAACTGTGGTCTGTACCTTTTTTATGGAGGGACTTCTTATATATTATGCGGCGTCTGCTTACTTAAGTTGGTTTAGAATACTACAGCTTAGCCTCTTGGCTAACCTCAGTATACCAAACAATTGAGCAGTTTGAGCCTGAGGTACGAAATGAACAGTTTCGTCGAGGGTGCCTTAATATTAATGTTCAAGCTAAGTTACATTTCTGGGAAATAGCAATAGTTTCTTATAGACTGCTCATAGCCGGATGAGGCTGACAAAGATTCGTTTATTGAGACATGAATGACGACGCAATTTTTGTAACCGACGAAGTTGCTGACAAACATAGCTTACAGATTGATAGTTTCACAGAGCGATCACCCAGAGCGGAGTAGAAAGGTAGCTTCGGTGAGGTGAATGAGAATTTTCATTGTCCCTGTAAACTTATGTTGCCTTACATTAAAGGCTACTAAAACCAGCAATAAGGATAGAGATTAATCAGGCAGTCGTCGGAATATTTTCACTTTGAGAACCACAGTCCATCATTCCGAATTGTGTTGGCGTTTCACGCTGGTTTTTGAGCTTAACCGGCAACTGGATTCAAACTCTTGCATTTTACCAAGGTTTGGGTTATTACTTCGTTCTAAGCGCCAATTAGGTGTCTTTCAATGGAGTCAAGATAACTCAGAGTAGAGCCAGCACAATTTTATCTTCTGTTTGAGTACCCTGGCTACCTGCCACCAAACCACAATGCACTGTCGTGAGCAAGTTTCAACTGTCCATTAATTAACCATAAATAATGTGGATTATTCAGGCATATCTCTCAAGAACGATCGCTCTTACGTGGAATGATACTTCAGTTGCATCCAGCATGCACCGTTAGAATAGTGTTAACACACTCGCACTATATGTCAGATCTTCTAACACGGTTGATAGGCTGTGAGAAAAGCGAAAATTCACTTCGTAAGGTCTCAGTTTTCAACGAATCAGAAAAACTATGCGAAGATAGGAGAAAACCTTTGAAACGAGAGGGATGTCAAAGTAAGCTATGCAAATCGTGCAACGCTTTACAACTAGTATACATACTCCCTTGACCTCGATGAAGACTCAGTAAAATGTTAGTTACCAGACGTCAAGGTCACATTAGTACTTCGTTGAGTCGTAGAGGAAAATGATCACAGCCCGTTACCTATATCTGTGCCCGATTCCATGAACATGACGCCTGATATTTTTGCAGGGAGTCGGATGTTCAAAGAAAATTGATGCATTGATGCATGTAGTAATCCCTGTTCGAAGCAGAATGATGTGGATTTCACGCCACTATCTATGTGCCCGTACACAAGCGTTGTGGGATCACCTGTAGCGAAATTCTAAACAACACCAGAATCAAGCGTGTAAACGTTCATGTCGATCGTCCGGGGTTTTTGAGGTTCGATAACCACGGTAGATAAAACAACACCATTTCAACTCCTCGTCGTTTGAAATAAATTTCCTAAGTTCCAAAACAGTCGTGTGTACTATAGGAGTAGTCTCACTTGGAAAGATACGATGAATAAGAGCAGAAGATGAGTTTTGCCGGTCATTAAAATCTGCTCATTAAAATCTCCTTAGATGCAGTTTTCAAGACAATCCTGATACTGAGTACTTCCATGCACGCTTTTTACTTCCGGAAATTCCGTCAGACGTACAGCTAAAAGCTGGCTCTGATTGGCATACACAAATCAGTTGCATGCTGTGGAATCCAACGCTAAAAGGCTGGAAAATACATCTGCTTCGTTTAACTGGGCGTTAAAGCCATACGTTCTGATTATTCAAGGTCATTTTGTTTGATACATAGATAGATTTGATAGATTTGTGTTTAAGAACAAACCTCCAACTCTCCTGTGCTCCATGGCAGGAGCAAAGTACCAACATTTAACTGAAGTGATGGATTCCTCTGTACGAACACTGCAGCCTCTAAAAAAGGGTCAAATTTTACTTATCTGTCAGTAGTTGAATGGTGAAACCAGTGCTTTTACTTTCATGACAGGACATGAATGATACCGACCAATAGATTTAGCTCCAGGTTACCCGCAACAAACCCGCTATCCGTTTAGACCTTTTAATTTAGGTAAAAAGGAGCAAACAATGCATCCTGAATCGCAGTTGTAACACATGATTAACTGCACATAAGACCAGAAGTGCCTTGTAGATTTGACATGAGTAACTATTTGGGGACGGATACAACGCTTTTGACGATTTGTGCTAACGTGAACAAACAAACGAAACTTGACACACATAACCAGCAAACTTACGGGAACTTTCATCAAGCCGATATTTTTTCTTGTCTAAATGAACAAGTAGTATCTGCGTACAAGGAAGTTATTTTGACAGTAGATCATGGAATGACTTACAGGGCCGTTTTTCCGGACGTGTTTATCCCAACAAATTAGTTTCGCTGGCTAAACATCAAACTTTTGTAGTCCCAAGGCAGCCGACATTGAATTAAGACTCGAATTAAAAAACTAATCCTTCCAAATGATAACGAGTTATTCGATCTCAACAGATGTTTAGCTTTCGTGATAATCTTGTCGGCTCAAAATGTAAAGATTTTTGGACAAAACGTCCTCTGTTTTTCCATACCACAAACGAGACTACATGACAAGAGAACCAGAAATAATAAAGCTCAAACTGTCAATTTTGTGAAAATTGTGACGCGTTTAGAAGTCGCTCTTTGAGGCGCACGTTTTCGGGGCGGGAATTGGTACTAATTTCGAAAAGGGGAACATCTTACTGGGTTCACTAAACTTTGCGATCGTTCAATTTAAGATCGGATTTCCAAAACTCATGTATGGCAGTGTCTTATTGGATACCACATAGGTAATGTACAATGTCCTTTTGTGTGGAAAACCAGAATCTTTGATCACAAAAGTTCTTTATTGCTGAAATTAAGGACTCACAGGAATGCGCGCGGTTTGGTTTGCAATAGAATCTGCTCTTAACAAACAGTGACGGATATGAGTTCGTCGTTGTCCTTGCTGGTTCGACTCCGTATATTAACTGAGACCCAATCGAAAAGAATATAACCAGTAGCCAGGATACGCCTGACATAAATAGCGCATATTCCAGCAAACCAAACCAAATACCTTCCAGAAAGTCCCAGCGAAAATCCTGTACACGTCATTTTACCATAGATTTAGTGCAATGAAATTATTATCTCAAAAAAGCAAAATTTACAGTGATTATTTTTTGGATCAATAACTTCGAGCACTACTGATCCAAATCTTCTACAATCTTTTCGAAGTGGGTACTTGTATTTCATATAATTAGTTGCTTAGCCTGATACTGCAGTAACGAGACATTTAACACGAGAGTAATGTGCGCTGGATGAATATCGCGATGCGTAAACGAGAATGAAGCCCTACATTTCTCATCATTATAACAGCGATACCATCAAACGCGTGATGCAGGAAATGACGGAAGTGCACACGGTCGGTCACGTTCCAGCCAAATAAATAGCAGAGTATAATAGGTTACGATTTGCTATACTTTTGCGAGCCCAGTACCTCCAGTATGCAAAATGGAAGAAAGATTTGTAATTGGGCTTCTCAGCCGGGCCCTCAAGCCCAGGACACGGATTACAGAGCTCATGGCATTTTGGAATAGATAACTATGAGTTCCAAATAAAAAAAAACTTTACTTAGATGCCAGTAACCTTCTGTCCAAACGTCTTCCACTCAGAAACACTTTGTTTGGTTGAGTAATCATTCGGCGAAAAAGTGCTAAATGCGCCTTGTAACCCAACCTCAACTGATTTGTCTCCCGTCACACAGAAACGCATCCAAACTACAGACACGTTTCTGTACTACACAAAGTGGCTACTCATGAGTAGACCATAATATAAAGAGGTTTTGGCTGGGGAAAATCCGATTGTCGTTCTGCTTTATGTCGATTCTCACGATTCTCAGAGTGCACTAAAAGCTAAACGATACGTAAGAAGAACTGTCGAGTTAAATGCACTGTTATGATGGCGATTTTTATTTTGAGCTCAGTACCGAGTTCGTCTTGATTGCGCATGATGAAAGAATTTCTGCAAACACTAGCAGATAGTGACTACTGGGAGATTTCAAATTGTTGGACTTTCTCCATTCTGAATACCCCTAACCCGTCAAACAAATTCTCAGTTCGGGACGTTTTTGGACGTTTAAGTAACGATACAGACTGATCCGTCTTGGCTATGCGAAAGTGTCCACTGGTGTTATTTCAAATGGACAACTATATAGCGGTTTTAAACTGAAGTGAACCCCAAGTAGGATGTATTTACACTCATCCGTTAGCAAATTAGTGTTTATAATCAAACTCGTATGAAAACTTCGACATATCCGTTTTAATTAAGAATAAGTCAAAATGTTTGTGTGGCAAATCTCGAGTAGAAATACGTGACACACAGGCCCTCCGCCACACTAGCCCGGTGAGTGTGAAATTAGTAGGATATTCATTCCAACCTAATGGTCTTACGGACCTCTGATAAAAAAACTTCACAACATAACCGGTGCACTGTCATTCAAAAGACGTGCTTGCAACTACCATCAAAAAATTATTGTTGAGTCATTTATTTTTCACAAATTAATTGACTTCGACCGGATCGTGACAAGTTTTAGTGTCTTTGGACAAATACTTCCGTGCAATGTATTTCCTGGCGCATAAAAGCTTAGAACATAAGCCTGACAGATCTCTTGCGTGTAATTCTGGGACAACTTTATGCGGTATAAAACACGACCGATCTGAACAGCTCAGCGTGCGCCTGTAGATAATATATGAATCACTTACACGGATTCTTTGCAAATATACTCTTTATTCCTACAATCCTATACCAAATAATGCTGCTGGTTGATCCAGGTGCTGTTCATCCATCCTCCCTACATGCATTTTTCAACCTCACCCAAAACCTTCGTCAGAATATGTCGTACTCGTTGAGGCCAAGCTGGAGAAACAGAGCACTGAGCACAGTTTTCCACAAGCTCAAAAAAAGAGAATTCCGCAGGTTATTGTTCTGGAAAACGCATATGTTAAATGTGCACGTTTTAAATCCCGACGTACATAAAGCGAAATGCCAAAGCTTCACTCAAAAGTCGGATTGTGTGATCCTTGTAGAACACGCATCAACACATTCTGTAAGACTTTAGTCTGTCCTAAGAATACTGGTGTAACAGCGGATCCTACTGGTGAGGCATGCGAGTAGTATGTTTTCTCGTAAATTCGCTTCGCGTCTCTTGAAAAGTGAGATTTATTACGGAATTTGTGGAGTCGCCTTGTAGCATTTGCCTTCATTTGCGTAACAATCAATGAATATCCAGAACATTTCAGGAAGGCGCGTTCAAGGAGAAGATGGATATTCAGTTTTGTAAACAAGATGCATATGAGAGTTTTGCTCCCCTGTCCAATAGTCTGTAACTGTTAAGTTGGTTTTTCCCTAATGAACAACTCTGCAGGGAAGGCCTTCTTCCTTTTACCTGATAGCAACATGAGTTCTGAACGGGACTGAACGAATTCCAAATCTGTAGGGCTAAATTCGGAGTCTTCTGTAGTAGAATTCCATGAAAATGTTGTTCGGCAGAATACTGCGTCCCCGTGTGATACGGGCCTTTTTTTACCCTGCCAGATTTGAAACACACCATAAATTCCGTACAAAGATCCAGTCACAAACTCTTCATTTGAAGTCACAGAAGCATGTGGTTGGAATTGATTACATTGTCACTGAACTGTTGTTCGTTCTAGAACCGAACACATTTTCGCAATTCAACATAACCTGTTCATGAAACACTTTTACAACAGGCAATTTTGCTCTTTTTTTCTTCTGACAAATACAGGACATCGTCGTCATGTGATAACTTTTACAGCTGAGAACATTTCTCAGTGTTGTTACCACTTAGGCCCCTGTAACTAGCAACAAAGTGGTTGAAATTGCGTGTCCTTCCGGAAGAAGTCAAGCCATAGCAGCTTCTCATGGATAAGCAAACCGTGCAGATGACTGGCTGAAACTTTCAATTTTGCTACTTGCCCTATTTTATCAAGTGGGCTCAACACAATATGCTTACTTTCACCATCTCTGGACAATTCAAGAAACGACGGTCATTGTCCCAATCATTTGTCCAATTATTGTCCCAATTATTTGCACAGACCTTATAGAGCAAGAAAACGAAAATAAACAGACGAATTGCAGCTTGTAGTCAGATAAAAAAACTCAATTCCGTTGCTTTAGAAAGCCTTTGAAATTTCAGATAAAGATTTGGTGTCTTAGCAAAATTAAATTAAAAGGCTGAAAGGCCTCCGCACTGTAAAAATGTTTGTGCGGTTTGCAATGACTTATTGTACTGTACTGTGCCAAAACAAATGAATCATCCTGTGACAGGCAAAGATTTCTGCGGTCTGAGGTGGTTCTCATTTGGGGTGATTACTCTGCAAAATTACTGCAAAATTCATTTTGCTTGATGAAAAATTCTAAAAACTTAAGTCTCGCCCCGTCAACAAACTTTCAAAAATAAGCAATACCAGCGTAATGTATATTTACTTCATATAGTGCTTGATCACGATGTCACCTAGCCAAAACAATACGTCCTTCTGTGTTGTGCTCTGTTCATATGTGCTTCTCTTGGGACCAAACTTAATCGTGTGCGAGTGATTACGCGATTTTGTAGAAAATTTCTGAGTGTGCACCACGCGCACATGCCCTCCACTCAGTCCAGGAATGCTTAAAAAGACATATAAGTTTGCATTGGCAATTTTTTGTGAACGTTGCTAGGTGAAGAAAATGTTTTTCAATACCAAACAGCCATGTGGAAGAAGTCTTTCTCCTTATTCATAGTGGCAGACCCCATATTAGCTTTATTAACCAAAGTAGGTAAAGGCAGATGTTCTCACTATCGCTAGGAGATGCAACACAATGTGGAGAGAGCAAGTTCAGCAGAAGATATGTTTCACTTACTCTTAGCACGAAAATTCACGTGGCGATGAAAAGTTCACTATAAGGATCTCATTGCACTCGCATTCGGAGTTCGCCCAAGATGCAAAGTCAAATGTGCTAGATCCACGCTAGAAACTCTAGGTGTACGCTGCAACCAGAACATGTTTACTCAACTATCTATGCGAAATTATGGAAATAGATCTACCCAAAAACAACTGACGGTTGCTATACGTGGTTCTAATGAATACATTGGAGGTTCGTGGAATAAACCACAAGCTCTGACTTTCCAGAGGCCCCGACCCCAAATGCGCCAATCTTCTCTAGACAAGAAAATTGCACACAATTAGTCATTTTAAACGTTCATGAAGGAATTCGATTAATGCACACATCCGTACACTAATGTGGTTTTGATGGGAGGCTCATTTGGACCCAAGCTGGATGATTGGTCTACAATTTTCTGATGATCCACAGGATAGGCGAAACAGGTCATAACATGTCGCAAAATATTAATCAAACTTATGCGTAGTGTATTGCGTTCATACATTGATGTGGGAGGTTTCAATGAGATGTTCTTTGGAGCTTCGTTGTGCTGGACACCCATCCGATTCCTGGTAATGGTTATTGGTCCGTTGGTTTGCCGAGCCTGGCAAATAACTCAGAACCATTTGATCACTGAACGAGGGGACATCACTAGTGCGCATTCGTTACTCACAGCAAACCGCGGAACAACAAAAGAACGCCCATCCCTTCAGTAGCCGTAAGATCTTATTCATGACAGCGCCCTAACATTCTATCGATTTCATTTCATAAAAGAATTAAAAAATCTATTGATGTTGTGTACACACTCGGAATGTGTGCTCAAGACGAATGTGCTATTGCAGATGCGTACAAATGCACATCGTAAAAATAATAACCTCGGTTTGGTTACTCAACCCGTTGGCTGTAGAAAACGATATATTGTGTGATGCACGCCTACAAGCCATTGATTGATTCTGTTTTTGGCGCGTCGACGGTGAATCATTTCTTGAAAGGTACCTTGCTCCAACACTATGAGACGAATACTACCGGCATTCCACATACACCTCTATCAGACAGATGACCCGTTCCGGACTGAAATTATTGACAACTCGGTTCACACCACTAACTTGAAAAAGCAGTCGCAGTCAAAATCGTAAGAAAATCAGCGTTACCCGATACACCATCCGAAGTGTCAGTATACTGTTTGCCAACCAGCTGAGTAACATTTGGGTCCCAAATAATGTGTTGGTTGAAGGAAAACCACGTTTGTTAGTTGCAGCTGTAAGATTTGGAGCAAATATGGATTGAATTGAATGAAGAGGCAGGACAGCCTAATTTCCACGCCAATAATATGGAGTTGAGTATCTTGGGTAAGTTGTCTAACTTAATACTTTAACGAAATTAATAAAGCGTTACGAAAATCACCCACCTAAGTGAACATGTGGGATTAAACATTCAGATGTGAATTATTAAAAGCCAACAAAGTTGATATTTCTCGTCAACAGTTTATAAAACAAGTTTGACAGTTCACCAAACTCGACGGTTTCAATCATTCGTTTGCATATGCTTGGTTCTTATTCCTTCTACTGAAACCACGTCATCATTTGCTACAAAACGCGGTCTGATTCAGACCACAGCGTACAATGCCCTGTTTAATGTATGTTGTCTAGACCCAGCACGATTAAACTTTGCCGCGATGTCCTTGTTAGCATGATATTCCTATATATTGTTGCAGTGTCCTGAGTCAGTTTCGGCAGTGCCGTCTAGCTCTTTGCAAATCACCGGGTCAGAAAAGACCATTGCAAACTTCTGCCACGTTAATTAACTTGCGTGGATTTTTGTTCCATTCCGCAAAATAGTTGTAAAAATGGAGACATAATAAGGCCAAAAGGAATTAGCCGCAGGGTTTCGTTCGACTAAGGTATCGTCTGCTAAAGACAAGCTGTGGAAAAGAAATCGTTCGGTAGAACTAACCCCCAGTTGCTGAATCACTGTAAACCAGATCAGATCCAATCAGATAGCCTCTACCTTAAAACACAGTAAACAGCACAACCAAACGAATAATGCGCAAAATTTAACGTACTAAAGTTGATGTCAGTTTCCAAAATCCTTGCAAAACAGAATGAATTATTTAGTTGCCATAGCAGAATAGTTGTCAGAATAACATTTGTTATGGGTTTGTTTGGTTTGCTCGAATCCGGACCACTTAAAAGCGCCGTCAACTGAAACAAAATATGCACGTTAAAACATAGTATTTAGATTCTGATAGAAGGGGGCGGCAAACATGGTGATGTCCTCCATTTATAATTATCTTCCTGGAATTTACAAGTCTTAAACCTGGCAACCGAAGCACCAGAATAACACAGACCTAAATTCCATTTAAAATTTAGTTACCGTTTACGACTATAATCAATTGCTTTTGTACAAAAAATCAGTTTAGATACGCAACGACTTTAAAGAAAACCTATCAGTTAGCATGCATATAGACCGACAAGAAAACCAGGTCATTCAATCCAGGAGTGACAATTCTTCTATCGAGGAAGTTTGAATAATTTATCAGTCTTGGTTTTAAGTCTATCAAGTGATTCAGACAGCTGTGTTCAAGCTAGTCAAAAATCAAGCAGTTTATGCAAACCAGTTAAATGCGTGCGACCAGACAGTTGGTCAGTATGCCGTTTTTTAACTTTCGTTCTCTACCCCGGCAGCGATTGTTTAGAACATGGTGACTGCGTCAAAAACCACTCGAACAGAGACATTATTACCCTTTCATCTATCTCATTAGAATCGTTGCGGTACGTTAACATTTCTCCCACTCTCTTTGGTGGCATAGATCTACAAATTATGCAAATAAAAATAGAAAACGATACTGAACACACACTGAGAGGCGGATTCTACAAGTCCCCTGATCAGTGCCGAGATAACCAGATCACTTGATTCTAATATCGTGGTGTACACCGTTCGGCTGGATGTATCCAATCAGCAGCGCTTAGGTTATGGCTAACCTCTTAGGGAATTTTTTGTGGGACAGGATAGTAAAGGAGCTGACTGGGTCAATCTGATGGTCAGTGTTCAACAGTTGTTCGGCTATTGAGGATGCAGAGCTTTGGTCTGATCATTGACCCAGCTAAAAAAATTCATCTCATAAATGGTTATGTTAGTGTACGACGCAAGTAAAACTGCCAATGAAAAAGGACCTCAGGAGACTCACCACGATCTTATCCTGATTGTCTGACATTTCAAAAGCATTCGTTAAACAATGAGAAAGGAAATTTTTCTCCTAGGTGCGGGCGCTTATTTAGCCAAAAAGAAAGACATTTAAAGAAAGGCTAAAATATTGTAGTATATGGATTCTGTCATTCCTACTGGGATTTTGTAACATTCCTAGCACTCAAATCACTTGTGTTTTAATTACATACACTGTGTAATTCACGTCACACTCGTGTGGGCCACCGAAGTCCACGGTCTACATTATATCTGGAGATAAAATCTGAGGCCGTTTCGTCACAACAGCGTAGAAGTAAGAACCATTACGGGGGAGGTTAGTTCCAGGGAGTATGCCAATTCGGTCGATCCTCTGGTGATTTCAGTCAACTGGCCGATGAAACCATGAGGTAATTTATTGTTTATCCACAGTCGCGCAATCTGTTCTCGATAACAATCACTTGTAAACCGAGGACTAAATTTGAGCTATCCAGTTACCAGCTCTCCGGTTACGTCTAAATAAGTTTACCCTTCTCATCGTATTCCATTGCACATAAGTTACGCAAAAGGATACACAGAATTGACTAAATCCTGTCTGAGTGGACTAAGTTTCGACCCATACCCGTCATAAAAATGAATTGCGGTAATAATCAGAAAGCAAAAAGGTTAGCAGTAAGGAAGGTTGTCTGGAATCTGGCCTCAATATTGGGGATTTAGTGAACTCTGAACGGAATAATTGGAGCTGCTCACAGGGGTGTAAGAGCACACAAGTATTTGGTAGCATGTTTAGTATAACCACAAGGTTATGCTGGTTTGGAGTGCATGGAGGTTCTGAAGGGAAGAGGTGACACACGTGATGTAGCATTCGAAATAATCATGGCAGAACATATCTGAAAGGTGGATGTGTGAACACACATAAAACTAACAAGTAATTTCAAGCCCTACTTGACCAGACAAAGGTCCTTCTCAAGCAGATTATGGAAACAGATAATGATTTTAAATGATGAGATATACCACAAGCTGCGCAAACTTACAAATGCAATTGTGAGGACAAGTAAAATTGCGTGATTTGCTTACACAGGAAAGTGAGATTTTCACAAAAATGTGAAGATAGTCCCAACATAAACAGGCTAAATTAGGATAAAGAAGAAACTCATTCCTAGGTGGCTGTAGCAGTTAAATTCACAGAGAATGAATGTAAATTTGAGAGAAGCTGCAGGATCTTTTATGCAAAGAGCAACAAAAGAGCGTTTAGGTTGTGGGTTTTATTTGGGATCAGTAGGAGGATAGATTAGATGATGATGTCTAAAATGACCCACTTTAGATGAGAAGAATAAACTTATCGACATATCTGAAAAATTTAGTCGATTGAACGGTTCACAACACGCAAAAAATGAAGATAAAAACAATTGGAAGAACGTGGGTTTTACGACACTTAAGATTATTACTTGAAGACTTTCGAACAGCAGATCCTTGTTTTGGTCCTTGTTTTGACTAGCTATTTAAACATAGTCCGTCAACTGTTTTATGGGCAATATATGCAGCTAGCATAGAGTTCGACGTTCTATTTATACCAGCTCAACTAAATCAGTTTTCTGAAGTTTAAAGCTCTCTTCCTAGTGAGTTTGCTCCTAATAAACACCAAGCTTGGACGCCTTAAAACGCAAGGCTTCTTTATCAGGGCTGTTAAACTATAGCTGTCGAACTTATCAGTAGTGTTTGTCCAAGAAAATCTTTCATGTATCTTAAATATTCCTCCAAAATGAAAGAAAAGCGGGGTTGTTAAACAAATTCGGTCAGATATTATCCCAAACGTAAAATCTAAGTAAGGTTCTAGTAAATCCTCCATAGCAGTTAGATGTGCACTAGGGCATAAGTTTATTATTTTTTACTTCGGGATATTCTATGAAGCCCTGAATTCTTGCAGATAAAAGAATTCCTTAAAATAAATTCTTCGTATCGGGGGACAGTCATGGACTGTGGCGGTTTCTGTACATGCATCGCGGTTTCGCTTTAAAGCAATACGTGACCTGGTTTAACCTCAGTGCGACAGTTCACATACGGTAAGCTAAGGTGTGTATTATTCCGGAGTCTGGCTCATCTGCCATCAGGAAAAGTATCTGTTAATGAATATCCCTCAGAAAGAGAGGGTCACGACTGAAAATAGTCCAGGAGGACTAGAGACAGTTGATTAAAATGGTAACTACTCTTAGCCACTGACCCGTCCAGACATATGAGTTAAAAGTATGGTGAGTTAAGCTAGTCTTCGTAATGCACTACTCATAAAGTTGCTGAAAATTCTTCGACAGCCCACGACCCGGTTTGCTCATCTTGAGGCTCATCAGGTAGGCGCAGTCCTCGCGTTTCCGTCAACCTTATGTCCTACTTGGAACCAAATTGCACGAAATTATGAATAGTGCATTACGAAGACTAGCTTAACTCACCATACTTTTAACTCATATGTCTGGACGGGTCAGTGGCTAAGAGTAGTTACCATTTTAATCAACTGTCTCTAGTCCTCCTGGACTATTTTCAGTCGTGACCCTCTCTTTCTGAGGGATATTCATTAACAGATACTTTTCCTGATGGCAGATGAGGGTGAGCTGGTCTCATTCAGAAAACGGAGAATATTGGAGAAAGCGGATTGTTTGGTTTGGATAATTCACATATTGATATTCAGTTTTGACAGTCTTATAATACAGGGTGCCCATCGCTGACCAAACAACCATCTAATCTGGTAGACATTATCTGTTTTTATACACATATGTACATGTGTGCTTGTTTGTTTCAAGATACTTGAGGTTGTTTCTCCTATGGTTGAAGCAAAAGAACAGTGATGCATGTTGGACTGGAGGTTAAACCAAATAGATGCTAGGAACGCATTTATTGGCTTGAATCGCTTCCAATATACTCATTTAAGGAACTTTGAAAAGTGCTTTTTCCTTGATACCTACCACAGGCTAACCCCGGTAAATTGGTATTTTCGTAAATTGGTACATAGAATTAGGTTATTTTGTAAGAAAAGCCGGTTAAAGATGCCATCGAGTTGCACCAATAGCTATAAGGGCGCACTCTGTGTCATTATCCATGGTTGTGTTTTACGTTCTTTTTAAGTAAGGGCCAACCCGTCAGCTGGGGTTAGCAGGAAGTTTCCCATAAGCGACCTTTGCTCAAGGTCGCCACCATATACCGCGCCCTCGCTCACAGGCATATCACTTTAAATACTAACAAGTTTTTAACGATTACTGTATATAGAGGTTAGAATGTATAAAAACTGTTCTCAACACCATTTAATGCAAAGTCGCAGGCTTCAAGTTATACTCCACTCAGTTAATCAGTCTCCGCAGATTTATCCTAGAGTGTGAAAATACATCGCGGTGAAAAATCCGGCACACGTCGAAAATCACTCAAGAAACTTAGTCGCACTATCCGTTTCAGAACATGCTGATCCGTGGGGAACGAACGTATCACGAGTGGTCAGAAGGGTAACTGTGGTTGGCCACGATTTATCGTATAATCTAATTAAAGCAAGGTCGCTATGCGGGAATCTTTTTGATAGCCACATTTATTTGTTGCGATTGATATGTACATTTCAGTATCAGTGAAAATTGTTGATTTTTTTTATTCTAAAACACCCCCGTCTCACACATAAATAAAGCTTCATTATTTCGCTGAACAAAAATTTTGACTTCCATTTGCTTAGTGTCTAATACCAATACAAAAAGTGGAAAGTTGCTGCATTGAAACCTAAATTTTCGTCGGTTTTCTCCGCCATGCAGTTTTTTCAGGATTGATTTCACTGTTTTCTCGTTCGGATGGTGCATATCGAGATGCACTTCCACAAAACGGAATATAATGTAAAATACCACCAATTTTGGAATCACCTACAACTCTTGTAGTGATGTCCAGAAAAAGTTACTCTACTGAATATGACACTTAGCACAAAATGATAGAATCTACTAACTGATGACAAATACCAAACCCATCAAGATGAGAGTGGAAATATTACCATATTCCATATTATCATATTACCACATTCTTAGTACTTGTTCCGAATTCGGCCGAAAAAGCCTCACTCACCTCGAATGAAGATTGAAGCACTTTGAATAAAGCGATAACCCCGCATGACTTCGTGAAGGAGGAGATAATTTTTGTAAGCTTCATAAACACGAGTACACTGATGCTGTAACAACACATATTCTAAGTGGATTTTCGTTACAAGAGTTTTGCTCTAAACTCCTATTTGTACATTTTACAGGAACTCACTCCCACATCCAAAGATAGCAAATAGCTTGGCATTTCAATCATCTGTACAAGTTAAATAATTTAGAGAAACATTTCACTGGCATACTGAAAAAGTTTTAGACTTGTGAATAATAAATTTCCGCAAATGCACATGCTCATCTCTAATGTAGGTGAGATCACTCGAGGGCACCTGATCGTCTGACGTCAGAAGCAACTGAAATTAGAAAACCAGCTGTTTGCTTTCACTGCGCTTAGATTTTAGAAGTTGCATTCCAACAGTCCACAAACAAAAATTCTGTTATTGTCTCTGACACTTGCAATGACAGGACTTTCGAAAATAAAGCCATCTCCACAGATAAATTAGACGAATCGTATAGCGTAACTAGGGCTAAAATGGAGTAATTAAAGGGGAACTTTTGAATATCTCTTCACACTAGGACATACACACGAACGTAATAAAATCGATTAGATATGGGAAGGCTTCAGTCAGAATAAAACTCACTGGGTAAGCTCCAGAATAGTTGATTAAAAATTACATAGCATGAAAATCACATGACCTTATCGTCTGGCTAGCCGGCTACGTAAACGCTGGCTGTGCCATCAGCTAAATTGTTTGAAAGCCGAGACAACTACCAAAACGGAGTTCCGAAATACTGTCTACTAAAGAGAAGAAGCACGTAGCACTGCCAGTTCAGTTTGAGTCCATTCGCCGGATACAAGACACCACAAATGTACTTCAACATCTGTTAGACCTATCTACAATATACTGAAGGGCTACCAGAGTTCTTTTGAAAGACCTATCCTGACCACTGAAAGAACAGTTCGCATAATATTTTTAGCCTGAAATTTATATCTAAAAGCGATTTTAGTAGGCACCAACGCCCATGTGACCAGGTAATCAACCCATGGAAGCAAATGACTCTCACACACCGTGTTAGTTTACAGCCGCCCAGTTTTGATATTGACGGCTGACTTTCATCCCGGTAATGTTTTATATTCTGTCGATTTTATTACCCCTGCGTATATGGGTGTCCTCGCCTGACGAAGAGATAGAATGTAAACCTCCCTTCCCGAAACTTCACTTTATCTATGCTAAACCTAACTATCACAAGTGTCTAGCGAAACAGCATGAATTTTTTCGCGATATTGAAAAACCGGGAATCACTGAAAACGTCTAGCAAGATGCCGACAAGTGTGAACCTACCCTTTTCGAGACCTACATATATCTTCTGTATATTCAAGTCTCTTGTTTTTCTTCTGGTTTTATCCTTACACATTACGGCATGAGGATGCCACTTAGAACTCTATTTCGCTATGTTTTAGCGGATCATTGAATGGTTTTTGTTTTCATTAATTCTTTACAAGACAAGGATCACCAAACTATCCAGCTTGCAATTTTCTCGAAACCTATCAATCCTAAATGCTTTTGGAAGCACCCAAATTTTAGATATCCTATATTTCTACAAAACTGCACTGTCCCGAAAATTTATCAAAGAAAGAAGTTGTAAAATAAGCCGCAATTATTACGTTTAGGCCAGACTGAGAGACTCATTGCCTGTGGGAAAACATACATTTTTTGTATAACACATGCGTTTATTATGGTGTTATTTCAGAGTAACTGTTGATGGATGCAGGTCTGCGCCTGCGCACTATTCAAGGTAGACATGAGCGCCTACGAAAAAGTGACGTCAGGATATACATGATGCGTTTGAATTTTGTTGCCCTCAACTAGAAAAAAGCGATTCTAGTATCAAAGCTAAAAATTCTGGATGATATTTACCTTTCTTTCAAGTTTTCAAAACGTTTATCAGTAGTTGTCGTTTTTATCAAAGTATGCTGTCTTATCTTGCTCATAGGATATTTTAAGCAAAGCGTTGGATAGTAGGAACCTCTCTGACCCTGAGCTGCTTTCCATACGTGACCGTCACCAGTTCTATAAATCAATGAGGAAATTTGCAGTGTGAAAGTTACTGCTTATGGGTTAATCGAGTCTCTACCCAGTACCTCCATAATCCCTTAAAAACCATCCGTCTTGTTCCGTAAGCTATTGAACTATAAGCCACTGTTTGCGCCCAGTAGTGGAAGGAGCCTTTGAGTTTTTTGCATATTTTGTCCTCAGAAGTGTGTGGATCGGCTTAGACAACTCTTGGTCGGGCTGATAATCCGGTGATGGTGCTTGCTATTGTAAACTGATACAAGAACTATGATTGTTTCTCCTAGCCGTTGTGCCTATAAAGAAATCGCCACAAAGAAACAGGAGTTATACGTACAGTTATTCTTTTAGACAATACATTCCTGCCATCAGCCAAAGCCCAGTTCAGAAATGCAAATGAGAATCCACAACATTTCTATTCGGCCGAATTCCGCGCAAAGACCCGAAATTTTAAGGGTTAATGATGACACGGGAATAATCCATAATTCGACATCTACCTGCAGACAATTCTTAATATCAAGCTTACACATAATGCTCCTTTCATGAAGTGGCTAAATTCAATCGACGATGCCTTTGCGTCTTGAAAAGTGACTTATGAACTCAAATGAAGTGTGCATCAAATTTTTCAGGTGATCATCCTAGAAGCCACCTGATCGTGTAGTCACTTTGTCATCGGAACAAGATTTATTGAAGTTGTATTTTAATTGCCAGAAACCATTGAGTACCTGAGCAAATGTCACTGCTGATCAGGCGTTCAGCCTTAAAACTGCAATTGTATTGTCACAACTGCCGCTTTTACCTCAGAGGCTATAATTTTCTTATTTCCAAATGTGACACATCGACCCATAGCCATGAACAATTTATCCAGCCTAACACCTCTATGCTCTTCGTCGGCAGAAAACTGTGTTATGTTCACCACTGAAATAACTGGCCGGAAAGTACGACCATCTCCTATTTGACATGGTTGATTTTGGTTCGCAGATGAATTACTTTTATCCAGATGACTGTGACATCATGACTAATGTGTGGCAATGAAATTCCTAAATGGAGTTGGGATTGAAATCATATACTGGATAGGGTATTGAGACATTTGAGATGTTTAACCGGATTTTACTATTTGGCTGCGGAAAAACCATAATCCTGCAGGTTTGAGTGGTTTTATCTCATTAAAACTAGACAACACAATTGTACCAAAGTCACCTACTACTTAGTTGAGTGATGAGTTGAGTAATGAGTAATCTCTTTCAACTCCCACAAGGCAATCTAACAAACGTTGAACACTGCGCATAAATTTAAACTGAAAGACAATGACACATGGGTATCAGCGAAAACCGATCAATGTTGAGCGTCGATCAATGAATAGCTCGAGTGGTCACACTCTCATTAGCATACGACAGGCAGCCGACGAGGCTTTTGATAGGTTTATCCTGAACACTTAGGTAGCTCAGTCGATCACCTCTGTATGCAATATCACATGGAATGATAATAAATCCATTACGATGAGGCGGTAAGTCTAAGTTAACTATTCAGTTTAGACTTATGACACAACTGTAACAAATTTGGTTTCCACTGGTTCTTTAACGGTGAGGAAACAGTTTTATTTCAAATAGCTTTATTCACTTGGACATATATCTGAATCTACACCATATGCCAACAAATTATTAGATGTTAAAAAAAACAAATATTACTTAAAATTCATTCTATTACTACTTTAAATCACCCACAAGTTTTTGGCTGCATCTCGGAATCATAATGTGAGATCCTGCTAGGCCTTGAGTGCCTTTACAATGGTGGGCCATGTTGGAGGACTTTCAAGTAGTAATAGACTAAATGAATTGCAACACGACTTTGAACCCAATTTTTGCTCCGGTCTTCTTCTTAATGGAAAGCATACGTTAAAGCGAAATCGCCTTTTTTTCCTTTTTTGAAGACTTTGGTAGGCTTGGTCTCGACTGCATACCATCCATCATTCCAATCAGGCTTGTTGTGTTGCAGCTGTCATAAAGTTCAACATGCACTCAATTGATGCTTGCTTTGGCGTAGAAAAAGAAGTCTGTGAATCAGATATCTGTTCTTCTTTGCTGTTATTATTCACTGAACGCACTAGCGGCAAACATTATACAGCCAGAGAGCTTAAGAGTTTGTGAATCAGGAAGGGCTCTCTTTCACTTAAATTGATAAAAAGAGCATGTATATCATTTTTCGTGACAAACAACGTTAGTTGTTTGTTACGCTTGACCAAATAAGACCACCGTACAAAAAATGTCGCCTGCTATGGTGGAACCCTGTTATCATTCGTTCGTAAAGGTCAGGGTTTTGGTTTGCATAATAAACCTTCTTTCATGGTTGAAATTTTGGAATACTCATTGCTTTAGGAAACTCACTTCTTAGCCCACCTGCATGTAGTTGGCATATTAATAACTAAGATCATTCTTCTTTCCCATTACTCGACAAAACTGACTATTTCCACTAATCAGTTCTTTCGTCGAAAATGTTTTGTGCTCCATTCCACTGACCTGACTTGGCCCTCCGTGGCTCTTCAGTATGGCTTTCAACCACCAACCCGTAAGTCGTGCATTCTAGTTCGCATGGATGCACAGTCCTGATAACTCACAGTAAGAATGAAACAGTTGCACAAAGCTTCGTCTTTTGACACAGGCTGAGTGTAGACCAACTGAACGTTTTGTACCATATTCGCACATTTCCGTCACTAAGTTATGAAACCCATGCTACTTCAACCAAAATGTAATAATCTAGTCACGCAGTCCCTGTGGACAATGGTGGGAGTTGTCATCATCACAGGCGCTGGACATTTTCAACAATCCGTTGCATATGTGCAATAGTTATTCGAATTTTTAACTTCCTCGACTGCTGCACTCAAGATAAAATGTCAACTCGAATCGACAACTTCACAGCTGCCATCGTAAGGCAACGAACAAATACAGAGAGAACATCTTGAAACAGGGTGAAGGTATACCAAAGTTAGTATCATTTGACCTTAGTTAATAGGTTGTAGTCACCGTAGCATCCGTAATGTTCCTCTGCAAACTCCGATAAATGATAACTGATCATGGTTTATTCCAGCAATAATTGAACTCGCTGCTTACCCTCTCCTCTGTACTAATATCTATGCCTATTATTTGTGACCTAACATTCACTAAGATTCTAATGATGATGAGTCTTACGTGAGTTCTTCGCGCACACCATATTCACAATTTCCTCCATGGAAGCCAACCCCGAAGCCTCAGATAGCAGTCGCGTGAGGTTTTGTTGAATTTGACACAAACACACATCCTGTTCCATACATGTCACTTGTTCGTTATATTAATTAGCAAGTTAGCACGTAGTATGGCGACAGAGAGTACACTCCATACCCACGATCTTCAACACAGTATACCAGGAAATTTAAGCTAATCACGAGTACGTCATACATCACAACAGAGGCTTGCGTGCACCATGCTAACTGCATCCACACGTTAGGAACAGCATGCGTTTTGTTTTGGTACATCCAACTTAACAACGGCTATCTGATAAAGGGTGGAAGATTTGCCACACTCTGTACGTCGTGGATCATAATCACAAAGTTGAGCGACTGTCTACAGTAGCATTCTGGTGGACAATCAAATTAAACGACTTGAATAATTTCGAAATCAACCAAACTTATTTGGTCACCTTGAGATCAACGTGAAACCCTCCATCACGGACTGCTCTTAGTGGAAAAGTCATTCTACGCCAGATTACCAGAAAACGTAAGCAACCATGTGAGTTTATCTTACTTGTTGATTTACTCGGTTGAAGTCAAATTTTGCTTCTATTCTTAGGCCAGCATACTGGTTTGTTTCGAGAATATAAGCCGACGGCGTTACCCAGAACAAACCACTTATAAAAGAGCTTGACCAGTCTAGAGCCATCTAACCTTGTTGCTTATTTTAATATGGTTGGACATTAATACTAGTTCTCAATTGGACGTGAATCGCAGCTGTTAAGCAGAAGCGAACAAGTTTAGGTACTGTGTTATGTGTACTGAAACCGATGAGCTATTCCTCATGGTGTGCGCTAATCTTGGTTGCGAAAAACAAGAATAGTGCCGTGCGTATCTGTGCTGATGATAATTTTGTTAAGATGAACGGCGGTAAGTATTTTTCAGCAGATTACGGACACGATGTTGCGTAAGGTATTAAGAATTTCCACATACATTGTCCACACTAGGCCGTGGGGGTGCGCTAATGAAGACATTCTGTCCCGGTTAGATGCCATGCTTCAACGCAAAATTGACTACGGTTTTCAGCTAAAAAAAACGGAAGAAAAAATGCGTCTTCTGTGAGGTACCTTGGTTTCATTATCGACAAAAATGGTCGATGACCGGGCCCGTCAAATACTGATGCAATTGTGAGAACGTGTCCAACATCAAGTGTTGCTGAACTCAAGTCGTTTTGGGGGTTAATTAGTTACTGCAGCGCCATCCTACCAACTATGCGCCACTCGCGTGAACCCTTTAGCCAAATTGTGACCAAGTAACGTTGGTAACGTTCTACTTCAACCCCCCAGTAGCCTGTTGTTCCCACGACTGATCTATCGAACCGTGGATTTGCAGCAGTGATAGCATACATCTTCCCTGACAGTACGCGAAAATCGATCGCCCTCGCCGCAAGGTCGCTGGCTCCGGTTAAATGGAATTACGGTCAGATTGAATAGGAGACACAAACCATAATTTTTTTGCGTGAAAAGCTACACAAAATGCCCTACGGTTGACCATTGATACTTGTGATGGATCAGAGTCCACTGTTGGGTATACTGGTTCCAAGAAAGTTATCCCGTTCTATACAGCCGACCACCTACTACGGTGGGGCACAAATCTATTTGGCTACAACGTTACCATAATGTATGCCTCAGACGATGAAAATTAGGTAGGGCGATGCGCTTTCGCGTTTGATCGATTCCAATGAGATTGGACCAGAAGGTACCATCACAGCAGCCGGTGCCGGTGAACCGGAAGCCCGTGCTGTGGTTTTGGAGACCATATACCGACTACTCATGATTTTTGACACTGTCTGCGATGCCACAAGAAGTGACAGTGCACTACAGGAGGCAAGGGAGTATCACCGAACAAATGTGGCTGTTCATCAGAAGAACTCCGACAACTTTTTCAACAACGGAATTCGCATTTGTTGTCGGTGGCTTCTGTTTCGTGTCCTAATCGTTACTTCCGCCAAACACCGCCACCGGGTACAAGCACAGTTCCACTATGCACATCCAGGCATAAGCCGCATGAAAGCCCTCACTCTCAGCTATGCATATTGGCCCGCTATGGATGAGCACATGTGGTAGGCATGTTAAAGCTTCTCCGATGCGGAGCTGCCCACACGTTACCCCACCGACAGTCACCACAGCCATGACGACAGCCCGAAAAACCATTATTTCGCGTCCATATGGACTTTGCCGGATTAGTTAATAGGCAAAGCTTCCTCATTGTTGTGATGCATTCAGTAAGCATTCTGAAGTCTCCACTATGTCCGGAACAACGACAGCAACGAGCACTAAACTGCGGTATTTGTTTTCAACATCCGCTTCCCAGGAGATTGTTATCTCCGACGATGTTCCTCACACGTGATGTCTATCCATTGGGTGCTGTGACGCTTATGGTCAACGGACACGAACATTTACTGTTTTAAACGTTTCGTTTCTTTGCGTTTTAATATTCAATTTTCCTCTGTTTAAATCAGCAAACTGCAGTTTTTCTAGGCTTAACACTTCCGGCAAAAACATTATGAGCTATTGCTTTTTAGGTAGATTTCTTATTTCACGCTTTGCTTTACTCATTCAAAATCTACACCAGACGAGAAATATTTAGGTTATTTTATACTTGCTTGGTCTCAATCTATTGGAGGTATGGCTTAATTAGTAAGGTTATTGCCCAACCGTTTTCGAGAAATACACTCATTTGCAAATCAATTTGGTTTTTGCGAGAGACTCACCTGGAACCCAGCTGAATCTCCCGTTGAGTGTATTTCTCGAAAACAGTGCAATTTGGGTTTAAGTAGAACATAAGGTTGACGGAAACTCGGAGATTGCGCCTCCTTGATGAGCCCCAAGGAGGGTGGGTGAAACCGGTCGTGGGCTGTCGAAGAATTTTCAGCAGCCTTATGAGTAGTGCATTAGGTTGTTGCCTGTTGCCATTTCAGCTGTGCCATCTGCATATCGATAAGAAGGACACTCAACGTCCTGTAGTGGTGCACCAGTCATACGGTTGTACTAGATGAAATGGCGGGCCGTCAGAAGAACTAATTTCCAAAGAAACGCTTTGTGTAAGGAGAGAAAAACGGGACTGATGCAGTAAACAATACAACAAATAATGAATTCATTTTCAGAAATCAATGTCCTCCTCCTGGCTAATTTCACTCAAAATTGCATATACCAGGTACATGGAGATATTTTATGTTACCTTTACAGCCGAGTGTCAACGAGTCAAGGATCGGTGACCCTTTAAAAACAGGCCAACAACTCCTCAATGTAAACAATCCGTTTCCTGACTCACCTTCGACAACGCAGGATTTTTCGAAGCTAGTTCCCAAATTTTGTGTCAGATATCAATAAAACTCACGTCTTCCCTAAATGGAGCGCTAATCAATAGCCAAACCTAGCCATGAAAATGATCAGGGCAGCAAGAAGAAAACAGTCCGGGTGATAGGTTTGAAACAGCCATTTCTCATCCATTGCGGCCTGCTTTAGCATGATCGGATGACTCTAACTGTCAATGGCAACTCAGAAAACTGAACAGGCGCAGAATCGTTGTAGGGTCAGGGGCTGGGTCAACGAAGCATGTCCGCAACAGTAAGGACGTGATCGAAATCACTTTAGAGGGACAATTTAAGAGTTGCAGCTACCCCTACGTCAAGCTACAAACGCATTTTAACAGGATTTTGAATGTTTCAGGTAGTTTTCAAACATCAACAGTCTTTTGTTTTACTGTAAACAGATTCAATAACTCGTGTCTCTAAGGTTTTCACGTTCGGTTTTAGAACTTTTGAAAACCACCTTTTGGCTCTCAGCTTTCAGCGTCTAAGTGGGTTTACAGAATCTACCTTGTTGATTATTTGTGTACGATACGGCCAAAATTAGCTACGAAATCCATCATAGGACCCATATGGGACTGTATTCTTTCTGTGTGGTAGCCAGATAGATAGTCTTCAGAGAGCAGAACGATATCATCCAGATAGGCCAGGTCAGTTAGTCTCTCACCAGTCGTGGTTTGGTGCATGAATTCAAGTTTCCATAGCGTGTGCAGTTCATGTTAAAGTAGATGACAGAATCGAACCAGAAAATGGTACACAACTCTGATAAATTTCGTTAGGCGTGAGTAACCACTCCGTTCAAAGAGCCGAAGGTACACCCAAAGTCGAGAGAAACCGGGAATCTTAGTCGACGGTATTCATGGCACTGCTCAAGCGTTTAACGTAATACAAAAATACGCGCAATACATGTACCATAGGGTTAAGACCCGCTTTATGCTATCTGACTTATTTCTCAGGTGCCGTAGATAGACATTGCGGACGAGGGAAGCTAATAGCCGTGTTCAGGCAGACGTGTGACTTGTACTGCAATGGTTGGAGCAGTCGGTTCCAGTATCTGTTTTGAGCACAGATACAACTATCGTTTAGATACAGTTCTCTGAAACACGTTCTCGCTACAAAATCTGTACGAATCTCCTAGTCAAGGAGTAAACCAGCGATTCTCAGTCATACTGGAACAATGCTGGAGGGAGCCCTATGGCACCTCAAGATAGAAATATATATTAGCGTTTCAAAAATTGATGGAAAGGGTCTAAAACCACCGTAGCTTCTCGAAATGAGCGGTTTGACTGAAAGACGTAGGTGTGTGGCAGGGAACCAACCAAAAGGTTTCCAGTTGGCCTGAACCATTTATCGTCAGCATCAGAGTAGGTGTGGGGCAGGGAACCAACCAAAAGGTTTCCAACTGGCCTGAACCATTTATCGTCAGCATCAGGTGACATAGCTCTCTCGGCCACAAGCATAATTTTAAAATCCTCGCATTTTTCGGCTATTTAAGCAGTTTCTATGCGCCCCTACACCTTTTCCATCTATTTCTACACAGTCATAAACACTGACCGATCTCAATGAAAAGAAGACGATGATTAAAAGTTTGTCCAAGGTAGACAAACGAGTCTGTCAACTGTCTTCACCTATGGTTACATACGTAACACAGACAACAGACATGTTCTGACGCCTGTTGATCCATCATAGCCTCCTTCATCCGCTGCCCAACCATTTGTAAATAACATTACATGATTTGGCATAGTATCGAAAATGCGCTACAGCTGAATGTTGGCGATCAAGGTAGCCATATTTTGCACATCGACTAGTCGACACCTGTTTTTCCCTTCCGCGTTAGTACAATGATGCATTCGATATTTAGATGGTATGCATTTTGTTTATTCCCCAAGTCCTCTTTAGTTCACGGGTTGTCGTGAAACGGATGCTTTCTTTACACTCTCCGCCTCTTCATCCAGTTAAGTGGGAGTTACGGAGGCGTTGGATCTTGGAACAGACGTGCTTTTGGTCAACTACCAAATAACTGTTAGACCTAATACTCCCTTTATTTAGTGGCTATTGATGCAAGCACCAGTCAACAAAAGCATATCTAAGGAACCATAATAGATGGGCACACGGAACGGCAATTCTATGCTGGCATGTAGGCACTCTTCGGCGAGAACACAAATAAAATTAAATAAATAAATAATAAATAATAAATAAAATAAAATAAAAATCTCAGCCCCCATGAAAGCTCAGAGATGACTCCTCAGATGTCACATTTTCACAGTAAATTTATTGGGATATACACGTCTTCATTCTCCCGGAATTTTATAGTGCTTTGGTGGGGCCCCCTTCTAGAAGTTTGCTTGTGCCATAAATGTAAGTCCGGGATGATGGTAACGTTGAACTGGACATGTGGACACCCTGTAGCTAAGAAGAAATTAAACAGTATGTCAAGCAGTTTCCGCGTTTTCACATCTCTGAAAAAGGCTACCATTGTTTTGTGATTTGTCAGAGCCAAAACCGTCAAATATTTTTGTCTTTTGTGAAGTGGTCAACTTCTGAGTTTGCAAGCCCAAGAAAACTTCCCACGTCAAAGCCTTGTACTAGAAAACTTGTTAGCAGCAAAGCCTGTATCGGGTCATACGGGATCACGGAATGAGATTGCTGCCAAATTTGATAATATTAAAAAAAGCGTGAATACTTACAGCTCACTTGTGTGTCGCGTATCTGATCAACATTATATGATGTGCTCCAGAAAATAAAAAGGTCTCTCAACTCAAGAAAAAATTGTTGCTTTAAAGAAAGTAGACCAAACCAAACTCTACAAAATGATTTCGGAAGAACCATAATGCTAACCATTTCTCCCTGTGACTTACATGTTTTGCCTATTTCAGTGCAGAGGGATATTTTGAGCTTCCATTAGAAATTCATTTAAACGCAGTTGCTGTTTCACCTCTTTAAAATGCAAAATAATGAGGTTATATTGCCAAATTCATTCGAAATATCTAAACGCCTTGAAAAGGTTACATTTGATTGCCAAACCCGATCCTTAACGCATCCTTTGTACGTACAATTTGGAGTTGCGGTTCAATAGGTTTCCATTGGCTGATTGTTTTTAATTGACCTTTTTCCAATTCTAGTCGACTATTCTTGCTCCCAAAGTAAACTTGTCTGAAGCCCTTTATTCGAAGTTTCTACGTTTTCTACCATGGCGATCATCATCTTGCTGTACTGCCCTCCTGCCATTTTCCCTTGTACGCTTAGGGGAGACATTCGTAACAACTGAAGGAACCCAGAGCAATTTCGCCTGTGAATCCAGCAATTCGTATCGCACATACAGCTCCCTGAATGCAGGGCAAGACATCTGACCAGAACCGCTGGCAAAATAATTAGGCTAGCAATTTTGTAGGTATAATTTTTTCATCTTAAATCCACACCAGAAGTTTCAAAGAATTTTTTTTAAACTAAACTTGCAAATTTCATTTTCCTCAGCCAAATCATTGGCAAAATAATTATGCATCTATCTATCTATCTACCTATCTATCTATCTATCTATCTATCTATCTATCCATCCATTCACCATCTATCTACCTGTCTATCTATTCACATATCCATCTAACTATCTACCTGTCTTTATTTATTTAATCCAGTCTAAACTAGCCATATATATGTATATGTATATATATGCACATGTACACATATGTTATATATATATATATGTAGCTGTAGCCTACGAGGAAAAAAGACTCATAGTTTTGGGTCATTTTCAGAAAAATTTAGGGCGGCTGGAAATGAACCCTGTTCGGTCTCTACCAGATAGCCTCATGCTTTTAGTACTTACGAACCAAAACAGTATATTACCCAAATTATGGTTCAGGATGCATTGTTTTGTACAGTGGCGATCAAGCCAGTAACTTTCACCGCCATGCACTGACCCATTTACCTGATGTTCACAGTATGCAATGGATAAAATCTAGTTATCCCCAGGGTTATGTGTACCCATTGGAGAATCTACTGAACTCAAATCCCAAAACAAAAGCCGTTTTAAAAGTGACTCTCTTCACAACACACAATTTTTAGTTCTCCACTCTTTCAGCTGGACCACCAGTGCAACGATGGGTGCCACTGACGAGGCATGCGAGTAGTATATGGTTTCTTGTAACTCCGCCTTGATCTGGTGGAAGGTGGGATTTATTACGGAATTTGTGAAATTGCTTTGTAGCATTCATTTACATTTGCTCGATAGTTATTGAACATCCAGGAAAGTTCAAGAAGACGTGTTCAAGAACTAGGTGCATACGAGCGCTTTGCTTTCCTATCCAATAGTGGTGTTTTCTAATGGACAACTCCGTAGCAAAGGGCTTCCTCCTTTCACCAGTATACACATCTCAGCAAACAGTGACTCCAGCAGCTCACTATTAGTATGCTGCTTAAGTCATATCAACATAAATCATGACCGGGAGGAGAAATCATTGCTGCTTCAGTGTATGGATTATACCGCGCTCGGGCTCCCGAGCAAAAGCTCAGGAAAATAAATAAATAACGGGTTATCGGTGAATAAGATAAGTCCGATTTATTTTCTTAAAGCTGTCGGAATGAATATCAGATAGGAATTCACCGAGCCTTCTAGGTTATTCAAATGCACTTTTCATATTTTATGAAGTCCCATCCGGCTACGTATATCACTGCAATAACCTTCCGTAACACACCAGGAAGAAACTGGGCCTTACCGAGGTGGGACGGTTTGTGTGTGTTCATAAGCCACCAGGCTATACGGTGAGGAGGTGTTCATTTTATACCCACCGACTCGCGCCAGGTTGGACTTGTGGGGTGGCCGTATGGCTAATGGGCTACCTGGTCCTCCAGGATGACAAGTAAAGTACGTCTGATGATGTACGCCTAAGAATGTAGACTACTTTGATGGTTGTAAGCTAGCCACCTCTAGTCTGCTGTTAGGCGTTTGGGCCAGAGACTTTGGACGGGAACACCAATGATCCCTGTTTTCTGGTTTGGGTGACCTGACAGGATCCCAGTCCATGTAAAACAGGAATTGTACATTTGTGAATAATCCCGTGCTACATCGAACCCTTGCTGTCTCTCTGGAAAGAATACCTAAATAAGGCTGTTGAACTGACTTCTCTATCGGTTTTATCCCATTCGGGCTGAGAACTTCTGGCAATCCAAAAGCCACTGTGGCTCTTCTGCCAGAGTTGGCATTATTCTAAGCCACCAAGTTAAATGTTCTTTGTTTGAATAGTCGCATGTTGATAGTCGCCCATGTCCAGTTCGTTTGGCAATTCATCTATGAGGAAACCCCGTAGGCGCACCGACATACGCTGCCTTTGCATCGGATCTGCTTACGACTCAAAGGATGTAGCTCCGTTACTTTCAAAGACAGCTTGTGTGACGCTCTGAGGGTCTTATAGCAGCGGGCTAAGAGCCAAGGTACTGTTCTTTTCACAAGCAAAGAGCCATGCGTTAAGCATGCCGAGTTACTGCCTGCCGTGACGGGTGAATGGTCCATGCCTAACTCGGATGAGCGAAAATATGAAGGTGGGCAAAATTTGGCTTGGCAGATGTGCGTCATGTTAAGAGGATTCTGAGGGCCTTTGATGTAATCCCTGTGAACCCTCAATGCAAGAATGGAGACGTCCTATCAAAGGATACGATGGCTAACCGATATTAGTGCCATTCGTAATTTCGCTTTCCATTCAGAATACTTGACTGAGGGCTGGAAGTGTGAGCCCCTAGGATGTTTGTGTTAGGCTGTCCCTCGATCCTCTTCACTGCCCCATTTCTTTCTTCTTTTCATTATGAAAATTTATTTAAATACACTGACATGGATGTGAAGCAGCGAAACTTTATTGTTCTTATCTGGTGCTCCTGACAGTGGTGATGATGCATTTTCAGGCGTCGTCCTTCGCATGTGAGAAATTATCCCGTCAAATGGCACACGAGAATACTAAATCTCTTCCTTTGTGTAAACAAACTTATCGTATAAATTCGATGTCCACAGAACGTAAAGATAATCAAACCAAATATAAATTTTATAAAACAAAAGTTGAGGTAGCGTAGAAAGATTCGACTTTAACCCACTGTGTTCCAATTTGATCAGGTTTATACAATTATCATATTGTTTGAGCATGTTCTCTTTATAAGTAGCTTGCAACTGAATCATTTTTCTGGAGAAATTATGACCTAAATTTCCAGATTTTTAAGTGGCTATATACATATTATATATATATATATTTATACATCCGTTAGCAAAATAATCCTAAGGGGACTTTCATAGCGAGCTCTTTTTAGTAGCTCCGTTTAACAGAAGTGTTTTGCATGACTCTTTGATTAAATGCTTATAAGAGGTGTCTAAAATATTATGTTCATGCTTATAGTGGATTACCCAAAAAATGTAAAATTATATGGCTTGATTCTACTGTAAAATATACTTCGTTCTTCATTCATGACTGCCACTAACACTCTGAGTCCATTTGCCACCAGAAGGCAGACAGCAGGTTGGTTGTTCTGCGTGTCTGGGTGAATTCCATTTCATTTGCATCGGTATCATTGTGCATCAGGTACCAAGATTTCGTCCTGTCTGATGCGACATGGCTGTTCATCCGATCATTGTAAATGCCTGGAATTTGTGCTCGTGAATGCGCTGTAAGTCTAGTCACAGTGTGCATGCAGGTTTTCTCCACCTTTGTGGCTAAGTTCCTAACTGTGGCAGACTATCGTCAGATTGACAGCTGACAGATGAGCAAAAATATGAGTCAAAATTCCAGTATAGCTGCCCCGTTTTCCCCCAATAACTCAGCTAGTTTTCATCACGAAGCCTTCCGAGTTGGAAGGTGCATCACTGTCTACGTGGAACATGATTTTGTCTCCAGTTTTACTGTGTATATCAATACTCATGAATGGTAGCACGGGTGTGCTCTGACTGTGAGAAGAATGTTAAACACCACATTGTTGAAACACCAAAACTCGTTGTTCAAGCCAGAGCCCCAAAAGCCAGTGCCATGGATGCACACTCAAACAACCACAAAGAAAATGGTGGTCACAAACAGCATGCGGCGCTTGTAAGTAGGATATTTGGCTCAATACCAGAACGGCATGCATTTTAATGTGAACGACGTTCAGCATCATTCTGATTAGAGGTAGAATTAAAGTAAAGGAGAAGTGCCGGAAAGTGAACTTTCGAAGGTGGCGATTCCATAGACTGAGCTGGACCCAATGAGTTGAGGAAAACAGAGCCTCTGTATGCCATTCACAATATAACAATTCCGATTCATATCCAGTATGGCGTCCATAATTTTTTTAAGTAAAACAAATGTGTAGCACCCTACTCCAAAGGTAATGTACAAAGGCGACTTCAGGGACCAGCACACCACGTCTCGCTGTAAACTGGAGGAGAAACCACCTATAGGTGGGAAGCGGGTAAATCTCCCCTCACGCGCAGGACTCTGACGATTCCAATGTACTGGGTTAGGTAGCAAGTTCTGTTGGCCAAATTTGGCTGTTTGTACTCAACTTAAACCAGCGGCAACGACAAAATTCCGTGCACTCAAAAGCCTACAGTTAGGCGGCACACTTGGTAATCTAAAAATCTTTTTAATACCTTACCCAACTCACATCATCAAAAGCATGTTTTTTTTATTAATTAGCTCTTTGTCTACATCAAAAGCTGGTTATGAATGCCTGGGCTCTTCTGGAATTGTTCCCTTCATATTACTTCTTTTGTTCTGTTGATCCATTTAAGGCGGTGATATAAATTAAATGGACAAATGCTGATTCAAACCATATCTTGATTTTCTTCTTAAGATCTTATTGCGTTTCCCGACCGACGACTAGTGTTTACTTTGACCCGTGGTGGCTTCAGTGATTAACACCAATGAAACAATTAATGCAGATGAATCATCCCGATTGCCGTCTATCAGAAATCCGCACATGAACCCTTTTATTTCATGGGTTGATAAGCTACTTTCCTAATCTGACGACTACAGACTGATGGGTAGGTTAACATTCTGAAAAACGAGATGACTTTGATAGCGTCCCGCTAGTATTTTTCTATGATGGAGTCCTTTAGCGCATTCTAAAAGGTCGAATAAAACTGAGATGGAGTTGTATATTTTGGGATCTGCATCATGCCAGAATGCTTCTGAAGAAACAAAAAGATGACTGTTGGAAAGATCGCAAAAAATTTGTCCTCAATAAGTTTATTCCGCAGTATCAAGCAAAAGAGAACGCTTGCATTTTGCCTCAGTCATGGTAGAACCTTAATGATGGTCCTCAGACCAACGGGTAAAGAACTACGAACCATTGAAACAACAGTGAAGACAATATCCAGAAACAAAGTGGTTATTAACAAATGTTGCGATTTCCTACCATCAGTTTATCTTCGACTCTGTTTTCGGGATATCTTTTTGAAATTATGCACTACACTAGAAATCGTGAATCGTAGTAGATCAAAAGCGTCGGCTTTCTTTTTCGGAAAAAAAGTAACTTGTTCAAATAGGGCGGAGAGTTTTCAGCATCAAAACAGGCCGATCCGATCCATGGCCTCTGTTTTGGCTCCAAACTTATGCAAAACTGCTTGTTGTGTGACAAACAGTTTTGTATAATTATGCCAGTAAGAACTCCGGCAGGAGCAACCCTCATAGAGTCTAAAAGTGTGAATGTGTTAACTGGCAGACAAACAGCTTGCCTAAAAGCAAAATCAGTTCACGGTCAGAAAAGCGTAGGATGTTTCTCTTGTGGTTTTTTATCATTGCTACTTTTGACGGAAGCTAAACATGATCGATGTCTTTTTACCGGCACAATTCAATCACGACTAGACTAAGTATTGGCCGATCTTTTTTACGATGTGAAGCCCAAAGGGTTTTTTTAAATCGACGAAACTGCACACTTCAGGAGTTCAGGAAAAGCTAAAGGAAGCAAGTAATTCTTTGAACTGAAGATCAATAATCCGGGTTTGAACTGCAGATGATGCTACCTGTCATCACTTGACCTACTGTTTGCTGACTTCTGGAATAACAGATTATCATATCATACCCTACTCATCAGAAAAAGCCAATGAAAATGTACTCCTTCGCTCGCCTGATGATACCCACTCTCCAGTGTTGAAGCTGAACTTTGGACACTTAACTACAGGCTGTTTCATTAGTCGGACAAGCTGAAAACGCGGATCGGTTCTGTCATGCGCGAAATAAAGCTCATAGACTGCCTTCAGCTTGAAATCTCATACACTAATGGCTCTCCAAGTAAAAACATTAGAGGTATTTTCAGCTGTGCGTCAGTGGATACGGTTTTATGTTCAGCAGCTATGGATTCTTTTAGCGTATAATTCACCTTGTTTATTCGCAACATTGTACCGCAAGCTATCTTTCCACTAAATCGACTGCAACATCCATACCAACTTTGTTCTCAAGCTGTCGCAAAATAACTGACATAGAAGACAGTTACCTCAATAATCAAACCACTGTTTATTTGACCGTTTTAGATTTCCTAGAGTTTTGCTTCGGATTTGACCATAATTTACATCGCGCTAAGTCGGGTGTCAGAGATATTCACAGTTGTTAACGCCCGCGCCATCCCGGATTCGATAGTTTGCCTCGGGCCAATGGACATAGAGAGCTGGTAAAAATACACGTACGCAAATCCTCAGAAGACAAACTAGGATTCCCTCTTCACCATGTTTAAGCGAACCTAACTTATCCCTTGGTAGTGACAGAGGCTTAAAATCTATTGTCTTTATCACAGTGCAAAGCTTGCTAGAAAGGAAAGTTGCAGTTGTGGTTCACATTCAGATTTGGCGATAGCTTGTACAGTATACCCTCGAACGGCACATTTACAGTAACTTGTCCGTATTAGGGCTCATGGATATATTCTAGTGAGAATTCGTAAGGACAAAACAGGCACGGCAGATACCATTCAATATTTCCTTGTCCAAAGCTGCAAGTGACAGCCTCGCCAGCTTAAATCAGATCAACAATTCATAATTCAAAGTTGTCAGTGCTATATTCACTGGTAAACAGCATCCTGCCACAAAACCGTGCATGGAAAATCTACGTCTCAGCATTCGAAATCGATTTTGAGAGGATCCGCCTGGGGAAAAGTTGTCTGAAGACGGTTCTCAGGGTGAAAAAGATGAAAACGGGGATTATTGATGAAGACAGATAAACACGCAAAGTGACCTGTAAGCAGACAATAAATTATGAAGACCAAAGGTTTAGGTGAAAACTACACTGTTCACACGCTGACCCTGAACATGCACAAGGTAGGCTAAACCGAAGAGTTCCGACCTGCTCCCTGCGTGGCCACGTATATGTCAGTGAGCTATAGTGAGAATGAAAAGCCAATAAAGCCCCTTGCCTATATAGTGTGAAGTATCCACAAAAATCATGCCAGGACAGAAAGAAGGATGGTTAAATTAGAGGGACCTGAGTATAAGTGCTATAAACTCAATCACTTACTGACGGGCATTGCTAAGATGGTCTGCGCATATCAGATATATTCTTTGAATTTTCAAACAAGTTTACTTGAGTCCAGATAACATAAGTATACAGAGGACTTGTTCTTGATTTCCGTGTCAAAAAGAAACTGAGTTGCTTTGTAATTCAGTACAAAATGCAGCTAGGCAAACCACTAACGTCTGGGAATGCATCGATCTGTGTCACACTAACATGCAGCCATCACTTGAAGTCACAGTTACATGTGTCAGTATGATTAGACATGCCACCGAAGCATACATCATTTGAAGAATACCCAACCTTGAAAATGTCATATCGATTACCGACTCATAAAATCATGTGGTCCCTCAAATCACACGCACACCATGGAGAGTTGCAATACTTATCGGGTAACATCACAGTATTCGTCAGCAGCGAATTACTGTAAACTATGTAGTCACTGTGAATAATCTCTTACTAGTGTGCATCACGTTTAACCGTCGCAGTCCGGAGCTATATACCACAATTCAAGGCATCCACTTCCAAAATGCTTTGAATACGTGTGAAATGAAAAAATCGTAATTCTTAGAAAGCATCAGCTTAACTCTGAAAACATTTCCTTTTAAAAACGTCATTCTGATCCAAACGAAGAAAGCTCAGTCGAATAAAAGACTAAGGACCAACTCCTCATGTTTGGGGAATTATACGTTTGCCCAATAAATGGAGATATGATTGTTGGTCTGTTCGACAAGCTCGGCGAACAGACCTACAATCAATCAGAGCACCCGAGCTACCTATATTCCCCAACATTGCCAAAGGGAGGTATTTTTATCATTATAAGGTGTTTAATGCCCAAACAGCCAAAAAGCAGGGCACCCTAAATAAAAGTTGGCAGAAAGAGCCGGTTTGGTCAAACTGTCGCAGTGAGGTTTCCTTGAGAACATTTTTTTAACTTTTGACCCTGACCTATGTGCCGACAACATAGGGGGGCCTAACCCTTTCTCTGGATTCGCCTATTGGATTGAACCGCGTCGACAGACCCTCGCATAGTTCGACGCCACATGTAGTTTGTATTGAACCAAACCCCCTCAATAGAATAGAAATGAGATGATAAAGCAGTCATCAAGCTCAAGTGATGGCTCACAAATGCTGGATCAAATGGAATCAACTGAACTGTTTGAACATGACGCATATAGAAGGTGGCTCAGTGACTTACACGACTCATATTGTGACCAGGAGACTGATGGCCAGATGGGACCAATGGCGTTTTGCTACTACCAGTCAGACAGGCAGTCCGTCCAACTGCGGACGGAACTCACACCCACGTAGAAAGCAATAATGAAGTTCTTACAGAGTGCTTTGCTATCAGCTGGATCCCGTACTTCGAATGTGTGTCGTGTTTGTCTCCGCGTCATCCTGATCACTGACACATCGGATTGTGCTAGATGCATGCCCGTTCAACCCGTCTAGTTGTTCCCCATCCGTTGAGCTGTAGTACGGGACTATGCCATGATAGATTTAAAGGTATGACTCCCATAATTTTGTGTGTCTAATGCTGACGTTTCTATGTAAGAGATTTTTGGTCGTGAGACAGGTCGATTTGCCTGCAACCAAAGGCATCCACTTGCCCTTCGATCGTGGATGGAGCTTTTGCCGGCAGTTCCACCAAAACGTAGCCACTTGATATGAACCGATGGTCGGCTTCGTCTGCCTGATGATGCACGCACGAAGCCATCACTTGTAAGAGGTGTCCGATACGAGACACATCCTGTTAACCTCCAGCTGCACTTTGTCATTTTTGCAACACCCGGTTGTTTTTTTCTATGCTAGACAGTGACGACAATTATTCACGCAAATAAGCCACCGAAATTCCGCTTAACTTATGCGTTTTATTCCCACCTTTTTGTCTTCTTACCACCCTCACTTGGTTTTATTCGCCGTTAGTGGTTCAGTGGTTGTAAAACTTACGGTGTCCTGATACAATAATTACACACAGGCACCTAAGCAACCGAGTAAAATTCATCGTTTTTCCATAGACGAATGACGTAACCAGTGATTGAAAAAAAGTGCTCACGTATACATTCCTTTACTTGCCAATAAAGAGTGTAATAGGTACAATGAAGAGCATCAAACATGAAAGTTTTCAAGGATATCACGCAGTATGGACTGAAAATGACTTGCTAAATACAGTGGTTTTCCAGTTGCTTCCCCAGAATGAAAAACTCTCTCCTTCCACCGTAACTTTTACTGTTCTATCTGTCGGCGAACTTCTAACTGTGTTTAAATGTTTGCTGGTAGTATACAAATATTTTGAAAGTTCCCTTGGATTTGTTTCGAATATTGTTCATTGACTGCTATACAGTGGCTAAAAAAGGTCGTTTGAACCACATGGCCAGAATGAAAACAATATTAGTAAACATGAAAATCGTTGTTTTCTTCTATTTGATAAAGAATCACTTTTACGCCCATAAATCCGTACAAAACTAGTTTTTCAGTATCACGTATGTTTTTGGAGCTGTGTCTGAGGAATGTAAAGTCCGCGTTCAGTAGCATTTTAAACAGACAAACTTCTAGTCTTACAAAGATTCGCCCTCTGAAATCATTTTTTTAGTATTGTTTGTTCCTTTGGGGGACGGATTAAATGGGTAACTCGGTGTCGTCCAATATTATTACGTGAATGATGCATTTGTCATTAGGGCCTATGATCACGTAGCGCAAAATCTTTGGTACCCAAACACTGCATCAAAGTCGGAGAACTTTAGGCTGGTCAAGCCCATCCGTCATCCGGACTGTGCTCCACAGAATCGACAACTTTGAACATTATGATAATGCGACTTCCACACTTGTACAATCCTTTTCAAGTAAGATATAGTAAATGTGTTTTTCGAAAACTGGAGCAAACACACTCACTACCTTGATGCTTTCGTAAAGCCTTTTTTGCTACAGCGTTGCGCATTCATATAAGTGAAGGTAATGGAGGTGATCTTGTCAACTGCAAAAATCTAAGGAGGTCCGCAGTGTACTGATTACCAGCAACCAAACGCACATGCTGTCTTGTCGGTAGCCAAGAAATGAATCCTGGATCATCACTCTAGAGTTTTCTCTCTTTATCAAAAAGCAGAAGGAAGTTAATATCTGTTTCTTGACGAAGAATTATGTATTATGTATGTATGTATGTATTATGAAGAAGAATGTAGTTATATTTCTCTCTTGTGTGCAGATAAGGGATTGAGGAAAATGATGCTCTGTACATTCCCGTGGATGACATCTGGTTCATTCTAGGAACTTTTATCATCGCCCTATCATTTCCAGGTGAAAGTCTATCAACAACACGCTATGAAACATTACGGTTGCCCACACCAATATATACTGTTAAATCTTCCCAAACATACGTAGGCATGTCGCTTGTGATGTCAGAATTTTATGCTCGCAAAATGCATATTCACCGGAGGATCACTGCTAATTCCAGACATGACGTCCAGAACATTAAAATTTTGATTGACTGAAGCATCCATGCGGGCATTTTACTCAACTTGCTTCTAAATGATTGGCCTTCCCGCAGTCATCCTCATTGGTGAGCAGGGTCCCCAGCGAGGCATCCTCAACAATAGCAGGTAGAGCATCCCCTCACTTTAAAGGCAAACATTCCAATGATCACCACAAGTGTCTGTATATGATGAAGAAAAACGAAATTCAAAGATGGTAACCGAAAGGACTTTAGTTTTACGTGTTACGATTGATAATTTTCACACTTCAATTCGAATGATACTTAGAAGCTGTGCCGACTCGCCTTGACTTCGGTCACGTGGCGACTGTATTTCTTATCTACTTTTAATGATCAGTAGTTCGTTTTCGATGTAGTAATTAAGCAGCACCGTCTATTGTCTAAATGTACCTAACTAGATAGTCCTTAGGAAGATGTATATTTGGGAGCGGTAAACCAAATGCAATGCATGCACGACATACTGTCCATGTTCCATTATTGACTACATTATCATAAGGATAACATAGATAAAATATGCAGTGATATGTACAATCAAGGCGAACCTCCTCAGATGGAAGCACCCTTCTAATGCTTGTGTGACAAACGTCAACAAACATTCTCACTATCTGTCCAGTTGAGAATTATTTTGCATTCAATTTATTGTTCATATTTCCCCCGGTCTCCCAATCACCCAACCACCATCAGCTGCTCTCCTCAACACTCCCTATGATAGTAACCACTAAATCTACACCAATCAGACAACAGCAATGGGAGAACGCGAACGTTCCTCCTAAGAGAGCCAGAATCTAAAGGAGTGGCTATATCTATCTTCAGCAACAGCTTTTATGTCTAACTTACTCAACAAAAATCATCTATACGGAAAACACAACTGCTGACTGTACACAGTGCACACAGTGGTTCTTATTAGATCACTAACGATCCATCATCTGACCAACACTTGGATGCCGTTTTCCGGGGAGAGTGGTCAGTCTAAACCATTAAAAACAGTAGCAAATGAAGATGATGATATTCCCGTTTATGTTTACAGTGATGATTTCTAAGATATGTCAAAAAACAGCCCTTTGAGTTGCAAAAAATGGAATCAGACTAAATTCTCTATTCTCAGACTAAATTCTCTCTATTGTTTCAAGTTCTCTCCTCGACTTCTATAACAAGTAACTTTCCCGCCATTCAGCTTCGAAGCTATGACATCTCGAGTTCTGAGGGTGGGGTATTTTGCGAAGTGCAACCCAAACTACTTTCCCTGGTTGTGATGGTCTACCGTTGAGAAGTGCACCCAAGTTAAAGTCATCCTTCCGTCGCTCCATAAATCAAAAGTTACGTATCCTTGTTCTGCAGATTGTGCAATCCATCGGGCAACGGATGTCATTGATATTACTGCGATTTAAACGACTGGCCTTTAATATTTTGCTTTTAGTTAATTACAACGTGCCATTCAACTACATAAGGGAGATTGCTGAAAAAATAGTGCGCAAAAGAGACAGAAGATTTTCCCCTTTTTGATAGGTTTAGTTGTTTGGAGGAAAGTCACTTAGTGGTGTTTCACGTAATACCTAGCTAAACGACTGCATCATTTGATTGGAGTAGAGTAAAAGCTCGATGGTTCCAAAAATTATCCTCTTCACTTAGGTCTATCCCATTCATTTTCCGAAGGGATGGAAACTAATTATTTCATAAAACTCGTTTCTCTAATGATCAGTAGTACACGAAACTGGTTCACTTTTATATTTGCACACAACATCCAATTTATAGATTAAACCGTACTATTTCTCATAAGCCTTAGCATAGTAGGTACAAATTATAGGAAACAAATAGGTTTAAATACTTCGCATATTCAAATAAACTTCCGGTTTTACATAAAAATCCCCACATATCAGTCGTCCATGATGTTTGCTGATGTTTCAGTATGCGGCTGAGGAAATCTTTCACAGTAATTCTAAATTATTTATTGACCTTTTATACATATTTATATCTCCTTATTTTTACAAGCTTACATGAGCATATTATTATATGAGATGAAGTCTGATCTATTGTAGGGTGGTCCGCTGTCCCCATTCGGCTCACTCTCGATCTTATGTTGCCGCTCATTTAAAGAAAACGTGCCCATACTGTCGGTTTAGGTAGAGCACATTGAAAACAAGAACATCGCCCACGCAACCTTTCAAAATTACTTATAGAGCGAAAAGAAATTTTAGCAGAAGCTGAGGCGAAACATCTGCCTATCAGGGCCTAGGAATCCAGCGCAAAATGGGAGGAAGTGTTCCGGAAGTGAGATAAAGCTACACAGTTTCGTAGTGTGGCTTTTGCAATTGCTAGCCCACATCTCAGTTGTCTAGTTCATTCTGAGGGAAAAACAGCACGATCGGCTAAGAACCTTATGAATGCAGTTGTGAAAATGTTGACAGATTGTCATTCGCGACATGGGGTGATGATGGGTGAGCTCAAGCAGTGCCACGATTACTGTGGGCTAGACACTAGTTAGCAACGGACATTCCTGCGACCAACCTATAGAAGCCCGCTTTGTAGCTCAATGCGAAATCCGGGACGTTAGAAAAAATGGTGCGTTTGAAGGGTGCTACTTTTGACAGACTCTAGTGTAAATTGGTCCGATTACTCAAATTTAAACTTCGCATAGACACGAAATTCCGCGTAGTTCGGTCCCTCATGCACGTCGCACTTCGTGTAAAGAAAGGTACAGGTAACGAATCATCCAAAATTCGAAGCGTTAATCATTCTACAGACGGTGGTTTTCCAAGCAATTAATATACAGGTCTCTTTTGATCATACTGACACTTGTTCGGGCATTTGAGGCTACAGTCACTGAGTCCAGTACCAAAGTGATATGCAGAGTTTTAATCACCCTGTTCAAAACTTCACTGAGAGAAGTGAAATCACGCTGAACACCAGGATATAACCTTTTTGTTACCTGGGGCACAAGCACAGGCCACTTTTTAAACAAAGTAGACTTTCAAAGATGCAATTTATTGAGCAACACAAGATGGACAATCAACATGATATCCTCAGTGCGACCTAAATATTCTAGTGTTGGCTACATTTGTAGCCCCACCACTGCATAAAGTTTTACCAATTTTCAATCTGTCCTTCGTGGTTCTAGATTTATCTTGAGAACAAAAATGTATATACAGTTTGTGAGAACAATAATGCCGTCCCAAGTTAGAATGTCTATAGTGTTCCATAAAAAACCGGTGCTCAAATTTACTTCCGGTTTCTGTTCAGCTTTGTCCTATTTTCGTACTCAACCAGCCATCGTTTGGGGTGCGTTGAGGTAAGACCGCGTTTATTGTGCCCTACCCCCACTCCATTTACTTGGTGAAGCCTGGTCTTGGTTCTCAGAACACCTGGTTCTGGGGGCGCTTATTCGCTCCGTGAAAAAGTTCGGTATCAAAATACATACCGCTGTCATCCTAACTAGCGCCCTGAAAGCTCTTCCGTTTATTTTCGTTCGGACATTTGGGAATCGTACTTTCTTAACTATCGTGTTTTGGAATCATTTTCAAACTTTTCTCGAAAAGAATTGATAATACTGTCTGTCCTGCGGAGTCTTGGTTGAAAATCGTACACTCCATATGTACGGCGGTGTTTCGTTCACGTTCGTGAGAAGTTGGAATGCAAATGAAGAGGAATTTAGGTGAATGCAGTCATTTGCATACCAATTTGGTTTTTATGGTCGATTCACCTTAAGCCAAGCTGAATCTCTCCTTTATGAATTTATAAGAGCCGATGACAATCTTATGCACGGGCAAAAGTCCGCAAGATCCGCAAGGATGGATCACACCTTAACAAGCTCGGAATATCGATCCAATACAAAGAATTCAGACAAATTTTTCCTCTTAAACGAAAAACTTCAGGCACATTCCCAATGGTCAAATACGAGTGGCCATGAGTGGTAAACATATAAGAGACAAAACACCTTTCAGAGGAGACGGCGCCCCAGAGGAAGTACAAGAACCCCACATACTTCCACTTCTGCCATGAATAAACCGCTCAAAAAAGAGAACATAATCCGTTCTTTGGGAAGCGTCCAAAGATAGTATATGGAAGTGTAGCTCTGGTCTATTACGCTTATCTTAAATCAACCAGTGAAAACGGTTCGGGTGTCCCGAAGTTCCCAAACAAAACAAGTCAACAACAGTGCAAACATTCGAGCTTCTCGTTTGGAAAATCACTGCGTGGTATCCGTTACATGTGTTGCACTGCTATCTTGGAAATGACTAGATATCCACTAAGAGAAACAAGAGTCCAGTCTACCGCTGACAGGCCGTGAAGCCTAGCCTGTAAACCATCGGTTCGGGACAGTTTCGTATCTCCTTATTATCGTTTCTAACTCGGTCATCTTTAAACGGTAGAAAAAATTGTACTGCGCAGATTTGGTCGACCCTGTTTTGAAATCAAGCTCTCTGGGTAACCCATTAGCTTCTTACAAATCTTTGAGCAACACTTCTACTTGGAAGGAGTCTGTCTTCAACCTGCAAAACCAACTTTACTGGGTTATTTGAAGGTAATCAAAGGAAACAGCCGGAATTCAGCAATCAGACACTTTCTGTCCCTAGCAGTAGATAGTTTTCTGCAAGTACCCATCTAGGCGTCCAGTCCATGAAGACGCCGGAAAACCGAAGCCTCCCCCAACTCTCTTATCTAAGATACCGGCAAGTTAGGTTGAATATAATTCCAACTATTAAAAATTAGACCATGTGTCTGCTCTGAAGTGGAGTTTGAAATATCATGAACAATGTTAGGCGATGCATCTTTGTGATGCTTTCCCCAAGTTTCTGCTCCATTTTCGCGACAGAAATATTAGTTGAATACCATTGGATTTCATCCAAAGGGCTTCTTAAAACATCGTAGTGCCTTCAGATATTTTTACATTCAAGCTATTCAACACAGTGTACTAAAAGGAATCTTAGTTACCCAACCCGAATGTCCACCGAGACGTTATATATGATTATGGTGTTTCCATTTTATCCACTCTCGAAGATAGAACGAGATGAAAAAAGCAGCCGTGGGGTTTGTACCATAAATTTTCAAAGGCTATTCACCCACACTTTAGTCAGCTGTAATTGACAGAACATTTTTCATTTCTTTGCAGGACTAACCACGGGTAATTCGTCTGACAGTGATACAACCATCACCATACAGGACGCAGTATCTCCAAACATGGAAGACTTCGACATGTACGACTCTTTCTACGGCACACATATATTTGGTGGGCGTTACCATGATGAACTTCGACCAAGTTCGCTAACCCGTGTACCTAATCTTCGAATGAACTTGTCAAACATCGATCCACTGGTTCACCAGAGGAGTTCGAGCAGTCTATCCGGGCGCGCCGCAAAGGTCGACAGTTCGAAAAGTGTTCGAGAATTTCACCATTCGCTGGGTCATTCGCAATACCGTCCACTACAAAAGACGCTTGCAAGTTCTCATGGTCGAGAGACAATTTTCTCACCTCCTCCGCTACCCACAAGAAGGTATGCAAAAATAAAACCTGATGAGACGTATAAGAAAACTCGATACACCTCAGAAACTGAAATGCGTGTACAGGACATAAAACTTCCAGGAACTATAGACCACCCTACCTGGACCAACGTGTACTACCCCAAACTACATATGACCGATAAAAGAGAAACGACGCATCAGAAAAACCAAACACATCAAGCATTCAGAGGTCAATCAGATGTACTGAGATTTAAACGGGATGATGATATGTATGGTCTAGCAGAAACCGGCCACCAGTCTGCGGAAGAAGATTCTTCTGGTCAGTACCGAACAGTACTCTACGTAGTACCCACTTCTCCAAAATCACAAAGTCCATCTCACTTTGTACCTCAAAGCACCGAACTGACGAAAACAAGGCTACGAAATTCCCCTCGTCCAAGGGCCTGTAACGAAAACGGTAACACGTGTATCGACTTTGACTCTAGCGAGGTTCCACTAAAAGCAAAATCCACGAAGGAGGGGCACAGATCGGACAACAGCGGTTCCTCTATAGATGGTGGATCCTTTGTAGATGATGGCTTCTCCTCAGATCAGAACATACCCTATGAACCTCCCAAGTCGAAGATCATCTTCCAGGGACCTGGTCGCTATTTGGAAACAAAGGTCTACTGTAAGACAATACCGACGCCACAATCGATGGAAGTTACAAAAAAAATCAATGGGCTACATAATGCGAACCGCAGTCCAGAAAACCCAATACGGCCAGCACATAATCCTCTGAGGGTTATCAGAAATGATTATAATCAGATTGTTGTGGACATAAAACCACGGCACTTGAACGAAGCAGATAAACAACAACATGTGAGTCAGTGGATACAAGTCGGAACTCTTGGTGATACAGTGCAGTCAAAAATGGATAGAAACGAAGCAGTCGCCGACGAAAATGACATTTTAGATCCCATTGATGTGGAAGATGCTACTGACGACGTGGACGTGGATGTTCTGCATGGTGGAAAAAAATTCTTCAACAAAACTTCTAACAGTTGTACATTCGACGTTGAAATGAGCCCAAATCGGTCAAAAGCAGACTGGTTTGCAAGTCCGCCCTTAGACACAGCAAGTAAGTCTAATGTAGGTATGACACCACTAAGTCTGCAAACGCGGAGCACATCTGATTACGCGCGAACCAATCCGTCGGATAACAGGGTTATAAAAGTATGCCAGTCCTCCAATAAAGAATCAGCTGAACTGTCTTCTCTCGTAAACGAAGAGAAAACCGACAATTTAGGTCCGCGTATACAAGAAAATCATAATTTATCGTTTAAAAGGACTTTTTCGCCGATATCTGACAATATTACACCTGTGAATATTGAATCTCCCAGAGTTACTGCACTTACTTATGGACAAAACGACGTTCCCCGTGAAAACGAGTCGATCAATTGGCAGGCCAATAAAATGAAACCGGAATTAGCTCCGAAACCATTGCCAGGGCAAAAACTTAGAGCTCTGTTAGAAAAGCATACGGAAGCATCAGCGTTGTCTGAAGCGCAACAGGCGATCAATAGAACCACCAGTCGGTACCCTAATCATTCATCCCAAGCTGATCACATGCCCGGAGCAAATCTTAACACACTAGCCTCAATACCTGTGCAGGAAAAACTGAGTGATGATAAATCCGAAGCAGCCGGAACGGAGGATACTCCGACCCAGAAAGTTCGTAATTTGGCAGCGTATTTCACAGATATTATCAATAAGAACAAAAGTGAATCAGAGTTCAAGAGCTTACGACGAATGCGCGTGCGTGACTCAGTACAAAAGGATATCACAAATGAAAATGATATTCCTACATGCAGTTCGCCATTTTTCCGAACTGAAACTCCTGAGGATAGAGAACGCCGCTTGCGAGCTGTGGACGCCCTTAGACATCGTACACTACCATTGCGAACTGTTGACTACACATGCGTCGGGCAAGTTAACAATACAAAAGCTTTTCTTGACAGTGCTTGCGAGGATTACTACCCTTACGTTAGACCGTCGTCCGTCCCACGTCCCCGACCAAGGTGTATTACCACAAATATTACCCGGAATTCAACTAACCTTAATTAACAGTGAAGTGTCAAACCTTTTTACACAATCCTTCCATATATCCTACACATTGTTCTTCCGCTTCTCTCAGGCGGTTTGCGGATATGTAGTTACATTTTCGATCTTTTTTCGTTGTACTCTGACCTTTAATCTTTCGGTGCATACTGATCAGCAAAAAGTTGTTTGCCCAACTTTTTGTAGATGGGTACACAGCGGTTTGCACCTTGTCATTGTTAAGGTCATGCAAACATCCCATAGTCTTTCTTGATTGCTTTCGCACCTTCCTTCGATAACCAGTCAAGCGCTGGGAGTCGCAGCAAATTCCTGGCTACTGAAGTTGCGTATAGAACAATGGTTTGCGCACGACTGCAGATTTGGAGTGTGAACTGTCCAATTTCTCAAGCTTTCACTCCGAGAACTCTTGAGCGTAATAACAGCAAGTACATAAGCGTGAAGTGTACACTACGGGCTGTGCATGAAAAGTAAACCCCAAGTATATTGTCATGAAGCAGGCGACCGGTAAATTTTTTTAAACAGATAAAGGGTTTCTGATTCCACCTGGACTGGAAGCTTGAGTGGAAGCAACCGATATTGCCAGGTTGTTGAATGCAGCGTGAAACTCGGTTCGTTGTGGTCGGTAAGTATTTCGCACTGGTAAAGTTCAGCGCCATTGAACAAAAATTCTACGGCTTTGTGAGGAAGCTGTTCACTAACTCTTGTATTAGACGAATTTGTAATGCCGTTTATGAGGTAAGTGGAGCGCTTCTCCAGTATATTTTAAACGCGCTTGGTGTGGCCGAACGCCTCCTTATAATGAAGCTCCACATTGAGGGATAGGCCATTAGGCAAACTACTTTATAGGTACAGAAATACACTGGAAAATGTGTCACATATCCCGATATGCACACTCCCAAAAACCTTTCACCGGTTTGACGGGTACCGATTCCTAAACAGAGCGTGCTGATTATCAGTAAAAATAGTAACTTCTGATGGATGATTCATTTCATTAATTTATTCTCTCCGTAAGTGCATCAAACGTGTGTATTCTGCACAGCCGCACTGTCAAGCTGAAAGTCCGATCACCCTGAAGTCCGCATGCAGCTTTCATCAAACGCACACTCGTATGCCTAAATTAGATTGGTTTTGTACTTTATCGTTTTCGGGGGTAGTCTGCATAAATAGGCCTATCTTCAGATACTGGAACCGATGCTGTAGCTTGGATTCCCCTTATTAACAACGTCATACGTTATACCAGAACTACACTATTAGGAACTCCACACACGCAGTCACAGCTGCAACCGCTTTGAATACACTCTGAATGATGCAATTTTTATAGAATGCGTAGCACAGAGTGATGGATTTGGTTGGTGGCGACGGACCATAGATGAGCTACCAAGTAGTCGCATATAAATGCGACGGTTTTTGCATAAGAATTAAGTCTTCTAGAATCAGCTGAAGCGAGTGTGACCCATCGATCTGCATGCCCGTAAACAAGCATAGGCAACAATCACTACCAATTGACCTACTGCTTTGAGGTAATTTATCTCTCAAAATCTGGTCAGCCGTCCCTATTAAATTCAATGGTGCGGAAGCTGAGTTACTCAGACATTTGCATTAGGTCCACAATAAATTTTCAGAAAAGAATATGTCTTGACGGATAAATAAATTCAATTCCAACTTCTGCTACTGTTAGTACGGAAAGTCCGCATGTTTTATAGAAAGTGCCACCAATGTCTGCAATCCAAACGCAACACTGAGCACGAATCTGACCTACCCAAAGACCGACAGATCACCTTGTAGCAAACGTCTGCACTGCGAACGCAGACGCGCAGTGCTGTGCCCCCATTTCCAAGCCTCCAGTAACGAGGTCAGCTAACTGTGAGAGCAGCAGTATGGCCGGGGCCTGCTGAAAATCGGTCGTACGGTGGGAACATATCTCTATATGCCAAGGCGACTGAGCAGCTGGAAAGGGCTTGACGGTGCCCCCACTGTGCTGATTAGCCGCATGCCGAGCCAGAGGTGACACAAGCGGTGCTGTGACGGGCCTAGCTTGCAACTCACACGGCGCTCAAGCATCACGCATTCAAGATGGGAGGTTTTTTATGGTACCGCGAGACCGAATACAAACGTTTATGTTGTGTGGTGGTCCGTGTTTGGGCTATGTGGATGGCAATGGGGCTGCGCGTCATCTCAATACATCTACTCAGGTGCAGAAGTGCGTCAACTAACAATATGCACTGCAACTTCGTGCACGGACGCTGAATTCGGGTATCTGCTAATATGTATCAAATGCACCACTGGCGATGGGAATATTTAGAAAGCTGACAGATTTTCCTCCTTGATTTTTAAAGCATTTTTCACCATGTTAACCCGAACCAGTTTACTTCCAAATAACAAGGTTTTACAGTTGAGTTTCAAGGCAGTTTGAAGCCACGTCTTACGCGTCCTCTTGAATCAAACAACAGACTAAGTTGATGTTTTGACTAGATATTCGGGCATCAAAACTATGAGGTCATTTCTCTGGAAAACATCACCTGCAGGTACTGCTATTGGTGCCTGAATGCTGTTACAAGTGGCCTTATCATACCAGCACCTGCTAAAGCAGACAATTCCAAGTCTTGTACAAATGAGTGCAATTAATGCTGCTTGGTTTAAATTGCAAAGCATCTGAAAATCGGTTTCCGGTCGAAACCAAATCCAATGGACAACTTTCATAGCACCGTACCTACGAGAACGGATCATAGAAAATTTGCGACTGAGTGTAAAAAAGAGCATCCAAACTACCGCGGAAAAAATGATAGCAAGCTGTTCTGAGTAACTGAAAATCGATTGAGCAACCAAGGGATCACCCGAAACCTGTATTTAACTGACCAAGTTGTCATTCTGAATGAGTGTCAACTGCATAATTCCCTCATTTTCTCTCTCCAAGCGGGGGGGAATCTTCAGCACCATAATTCAAATCGTATCTAACTGTAGACTCACTGGACATACTGTGGTTTTCGTTTGTCCACTCAACGTAAAGTGGACATTTTTATATGATTGTGATTTTTTAATTTTCCATCTCACATTTTATCCAGGAAATTCAGGTTTCCAAGACATCCTTTCAAGCAAGCTCTATCTTCGAAATTATTATCAGTGTCGATCGGTACACACAAAACGCATGCATGTATTCTGAGAACTAAAAAAATACTCGTTAGACCACATCGCTGATTCAAGCGACAACTGGAATTCTGTTAGATTTGACATGAACGATGCGCCTTCATCGTAATTACAATGTTCCCATTCGTGCTTATTACTCTCTGGTGAGCTGTGCTGCAGATGTGCATAAACATGAGCTTTTTCAAGTCGGGTGAAGAGTAATATTCTCCATTTCGTTAACCTTGGCGGATAGAGAAATCACTCGTGCCTACAGCGATGTTGGAACGAGCATAAGATACGTGTCAGTAGCAGTTATTGATAAATATCCCGACTAATAAACCTTAGTCGATTTCCTGGCTGAGTGAAGGATCACTGCGAAATTTGTATAACAATCTTAAAGGGAAGTCGTTGGAAGCATAACCATGAAACGAGTAGGTCTATTGCAAAAGGTGTTGAGCATGCTAGACATACTCAGCTACTGCTCTGAAGTCCTGTGCATTTGAAACACATGAAAATGGATAAAGCTCATAAATGACTCAAAGGATCGTGGAATGCAAATAAATGACGACAAATATTCTACCTGGACGGTTAAGAGGTCTGAGACAACTACTTGCACAGTGTGAGTGTAGAAGAGATAGGACTTCAGAATGGAAGCTTTTCATGGCTAAGTTGTTCCAATATGACTTCGTTCGTACTTACAGTATTTGACATTCACCTTAATCGGAGAGTTGTAAAAGAGTTGGGACAGCTCACATTCGCAAATTTTGTGGGCGCGTATTCATCGTGCTGATTTGTGTAAAGTTAGCCGCGAGAGAGTGCTACTTCGTCCCACGAACTGTGATGCCTAATGAACTGAGTTCACTGAATGTCGCATGGGAAGCTTACACTGAACCAAGCTTAGGTGAGATTTGCACGCTTGGCTGGCATTCAATACCAAGTGGTTTGGGCAGAGCTGGATGTGCTACTGTGAGACCGATGAAAATCCGAAGAGATGAAGTTCGGGATAAAGCCCCAGTCACCTGCTCAGCTCCATCAGGTGGTCAAAACTTGATAGCGTTACAGTGAGCGTTGGTGCCACACAAAGCCATGAGATCTTACGTGCCGGCGGTCGCCCAAAACGAACTAATTTGGTTGTGATAGTGATGGCGCATTCAATCAGGTACCTTTAGATAATGCACACCGAGAACTCGCCGAATGTCTCTCCAATAAATTAGTGTTCTTCAAACAGTATCCCGTTAGAAACAAAACTCGATCAGATCGACACATATAACAATTATCCTAAATGACTACATATACATGAGATACACAGGGTGAATATAAGCGAGAACATCTTACGAGAAGCAGAGCAGGTTAGCAGCTGTTAAGATTCGAGACCCAGATACCAGGCTTGTTCTGTCATAATTTTTGTGTAATCACACTGCCAATCAGAATCACGAGACTGTACTCAGAGGGGATGACCGCAATCCACACTACAGAGCCAATACTCGACTTTCCGCTGTTTGGTCTGCAAGCATTGACACTGCAATGTACCGGTCAGTGACAGATTTGTGCACTTGTTGACACCACGAAAGTGGACAAATGAGATTTGTTGTATAAGTTTGTTTACTATTGTGTAAATAGTATCGTAAACTTTGGAGCCCAATTCTTTCTTTTGATATTCGGAATCGTCAAACCTACGTGTGACTCAAAGCTCCATATCCGGAAGCTGAACAGGGTTTTCGTCCATCTAGGTCGGTTGGATTTTTTTCTTAGTGGGATAAAAATTAGGCGCAATGTGATTTGTATTCAAACATCTGGCCATGATAATGACTACGCTCGCATTCACACGTGCACTTATACACAATCGGTAAACAAAATTCCGACAACGGTTAACACACCCACGCATGCTGTTACAGACAAACGCACACTGTGACATGCAAATGAATAGCAGCCGAAGAGTCCAAACCCTCGTTGAGCATTCCTTTATTTTGTGATTTATTCTGATCATGTTTAACGTTTAAACATTTCACCCACGTTAACGGAAATTTAAGAAATAATAGAATATGCTACTTTTGGGCTCATAACTTATGCTAGAAACAGTTGTCCTCGTCTTAGGATGATCACTCACCTAAAGTTCATGGAGCTTTGCAAACAAATAATGACTGTGACATTCTTGTGAATCGTCCGTAGCGTGAGATAATTTGCGAATACGAATGGAGATTTCGCCCTTTTAATGAAACCAGTCTATACGGAAGAATCGATAAGTACTGTAGAGTTGTTTCATCTGTGTGAGGAATCATCAGCAGTGTGAATACAAAGAGTTCTGAACCCTCGACCTCCCAGCTAGCAGTATGAACCCTTAACCGTTCGGCCACGAGCGTCTGATCACCAGTGTGATTAACTAACACTTAGAATATAGTGCCACTCATCCTTCAGTCATGGGATCCACACGTGTTGACTGGCTCCTCCAATAACAACTTCTCAGATGGAAGGTTCACTTGTCGAGTGAATTTTATTCTTCTCTGAGATACTTGTGGATTGTTAGCAGCGTGTGACCACGTGATGTGGATCCCATGATTGAATGACGGGAAGCGCTCTATGCTGTCTAAGTGGGAGCTAATCACACCGCTCATCAGCCTCTCGTGGCTGAGAGGTTGGGTGGTCAAACTACCAACCGGGAACTTGCGAGTTCGAAACTCTCTGGAGGTCTAAGATACGCTCTGCTGACGATTCTCAATAAAAATGAAACAACTGTGCAGTGCTTCTCGACTCTTCAGCATAGACTGGCCTCACTTATAGGATGAAATCTTCGTTAAAATTCTTATGAATCATTTTCTCATAATTAATCAGAAAATATAGTGGTAACCACCAATTTCAATAACGAAAATGTAGCCTGTCAAACTGTCGTTAAAACAAATCCATCGTTCGTAAATTGTCTGGCGGGCCTGTTTGATGTGTTGCTTGCTTTGTGCGGGCGACATGTATAATTCTGAATTCAACACGACGGGTGCCGCTTAACCGGGATTCTTCCATGCCTTTGTAGAGTCAGCTGGTCAAGTAGAAAAAACTGATCCGTCCGAAAAATTTATGGAAGCTTGCCGTTTATCAGTTTTGTATCCAGTTGCTGAACAGAGCTCAGCACTTTCAGCTGGGGCTGGTAAACATTAAGTTCCAAAGTATGCTTGTTGGGAAAAGTTCTCTGTGATGAGAGATCCTTTTACAATTGAGATGGAACTAAGTGGATAGTGAGCCGTTTGTTGTAACAGAAAGTTTGTTGGATCATTATTCTTTTCAACGGTTTTCCAGTGCGGTGTGCATGGAACACTGTATAGATTTACCATTATCAGTCACAACAAGGAAGTATCCTGTTGGCGTAGTCTTCACATTTGAGTTAACATATATTCATTGAAAAAGAGTTTATCCACAGAACCAAGCAATAACTCATTGAAAAAGAGTAATTTGATACAACCGGCAAGACCCGATGCCACCATAACCTTGTGGTCCTTGAGGAAAAACTATGTATGGCCTACGTTTCCACTCTTAAAGTTGCCTCGCTGGTTGATTGTATGGAAGCATTCATCAGAAAACGTGTTGCTTCCGCCTTTCCAGAGGATGTGGCGACCACACTTGAACTTAGCTCGATAAAATGGTTGCAGTTGTCTCATCTAGGCAATGAAACGATCTACAGATTATCGGAAACTCTCCATGGGAATTCCCAGCAGGCGTGTCAATCGATCTACAGACTCAGGAGAGGTCGACGTTTGAAGAAGTGAGCACAGGTTGAGCATGAAATTCTCGCCCGTCCGCCCACCATTAGTGGGGTTGTAGTAACCCACACGTCTCGCATGCCCGTGTCCGAGTTTAGATTCTTGGTAGAACCAAGAATAGGCCGATGAGACTCATAAGAGAGAAATCGAGTCTAACGGTTCCGCTTATTGGTGTGAACTAGTCAGAAGAATTCAGCCAAGTCAGAGAGAGGAGTGCTCAAAACCTAACGTGTTTTGCCCACACATGACAACACACAACAGCCCGTTTGCATCTATGCTAGTAGCTGTCTGGGCTGAAACTTCGTGCAGTGCGTATTCTGAATCAGTATGTATGTCAGCATCTGATTTCGCCAGATGATAGAACAAAAACAGCCACCTAGTTATCTGATCGATATGTAAATACCATTCCGGTGTATGTGCTGTTTCCTCTGCTATCTACTGAATCCGGTTGATTATTCCGGTCAAATTTACGATCTACAAGTTCATGCTGTGTACGTTAGAAATGGGTGTGAAAAAAGAGGCTGCAAGCACAGCATTTACGTACAAACACTGCTCATCAGTCATTGGTGGAATCGTAAGCTGGCATGTACGAGTACATTTGCGTTCGGATGTTAGTTCAAGGTCGTCTCACATAGCTACTATTACTATGGTGCAAAATAAATGTAGTACACACGGCTATCGTGGCGCATTGTTTTAAGTTTATTTTGTTTTTTCCTCTACTTTTTGGCTTAGGATACTCAAATTTGAAATTCCTTTGCTTCAAAGCAGCTGCTTACTGAATTAATGGGATTTTTTACGGAACGTTTAGCCTAAATATTCCACTTCATTTGCTGACAGTGTGATGGCCAGCTAGGGCTACTTCCATCGCTCAAACTACATTTCATAGATGTGGTGCCTGCAGATTTGAACAGTGATGCCTCAAGTTCCTAATTTCAATGCTCTCGGTCAAGGTTTCCACCCAGTACTGGACCAGGCATTCTTTGTGGGGAAAGTAATAGTTTATTTGAGCAAAATGAAGTTTACCTTAGCAGTGCCAGCTACATAACCCTGTCATGCTCGGAGTGTGCTGCAGATGCAGCAGCACACAAAAGTGGAATTGGTCAAAAATGCGTTTTCAGAATCAGTGTGTTTTGTCTAGATATCTTGCTACGTTCTGGTCAGCCTGACCAGAACGGTGTATCTTTTTGCCAGATTTCTATTTGCAGCATAATATTTCCTCCTTGAACCTTGGTCAGTGTCCATCGGAATTTCTATCAGTGTGTCCTTCTGGGCAGTCAACCGACTATTTGAGGAAACAAAGATTTTTTTATATGCTATGTTGACTAACTCCTTGAAGAAGTAATGAAATAGGAAAAAATTGGTCCATCAAAATCGCATCTTTGGCAACTTTTCTTCTCTGGGGTGGGTTTTCTCTAGGAACTGATCCGGATCAAGCTTTAACTCCTGCATAGTTCTGTACGACACTTTTATGATAACCGCTAGTGTTGCACCAAAAACGATGAAAAAACGGGTCTTATAAGTGTCAGTTGCTAACAAACAAACAAGGGTTAACGCTTTAAACAAAGTGCCGCTTTCCGTAATTTAAACAAACGAAAATTATGAGAAATCGGTCGGTGGCTAGTGTAGATGAAATAACCAACTACACTACACGGTTACCCAACTGACAAGGCTTGAGAGTGGTTGCCCGTTGCGGCGACGTTTAGTGTGCATGAGCATGCGTCCGCCCTTCACTAATATGACTTTCTACAGGGCTTAGTGCGTATTCTTTGAATTCAGGTCGTGTACGACTCGCTTGTGTGCGTTCTATTACGTCTGTGACCTCGAGTTCAGTCACCTTGAGTGTAATTACGGTTTTGCTAAACGTGTCGAACAGTAAGTCCGAAGGTAGATAATTGTTTCTAGTAGTTAGGCCGGATGGGATTAGTACGACGTCTTTGTTCCGTTCCACGTGGTACAAAACGCCAACCACATACCTGACTACTGCAGCTGGTGTGGTATTTTACCAGACCACTACACTGGTAACGAAACTGAGATTTACATCATTTCTCACCCTGTGATCATGCGAGTCTCTGCAACTAGCACCATCAGGATCTGTTCCTATACCTAGGTTTGTGGTGTTCGCGTGAAGTTAACCACTCTGATACCTAGCCAGTACAAGTTCTGCTGGCCATTCCTGTTTAGGTTTTCAACTGTTTAGAGTAACGTAATAGGGGTCACGATGCTCCCTTCACCTTGTGACTTTTAAAGAATATATCCTTTTGATCAGTTGACGGCGGAGGATACATCGGAGATAGAAATGTTGCTCCTCTATAGAACTGCAGAAGTGATAAAGATTAGTTGTGAGAACCTGAGCTTACCTATCGCAGACTGTTCATTCATGAACCCCAAACTCCACAATTAAGGTTTGGAAAGTTCAAACGCAAAACACGGCGGGGTGGTTAGACCTTTCGGCTGCCGCGTCCAAACTTTTTCAAGAACTTTACCATCAACCAAATACGGGCGAAGTGCAGCGTATTTGGGTCACTATCCTGTCTTCTGACTGCTGTTGCTGAGATCACTTGACAGTCAGATACGACCAGTATGTGTGGGTGTGTTGAACCTTGTGTGAGTTTACTCGTGATCGTGTGTACTTTCACTGGGACGTGCCACCAGTTGTACGACTTAGCACCTCGAAGGAATGATGGTATTTAATGAAGTTCTGTAGTGAACTGAAATGACCTTGACCTATTTTCAAAACGCGTCAATCACAACCACGCAACAGTGTTCTCAACTGGCTCTAAAACTGAATAAGTGTAGGTACATAAGGCCCTGGCGCTTCGTCCACGGACGGAGCTGAACCTTAAGAGTGGTTATAGAGGCTGCGGTACAGTTTTTGCAACGGCAGATCATTTTTATTATTGTCTGACATTTTCGTACCATTGAATGATATAGCCACGTGCTATTGCTCTCATTTGTGTCATACCCGAATATCCTATAACTAATGGTTCTAGTGCCTTGTCTCTCAGCGATTCCGGGATAATTACTGCATCTTAAGAGGGTAAATCGCAAAGTGTGAACTCGGGTAACACGTGACGCGATACAAATGTTGTTTGGATTTTGAAACGTCGCATTTAATCTGAAATCAACCGACAATTTACGCGCCGATCCTGAAAGGTGACGATGTACATTATGATTACTAATGACTGAAGCGATAGCAAAGTCATCATTGACTTGATTCCTTACGCTGTTGGCTGTAAAGACGTTAAAAGCTTGCTGTACGCGTATATTTGATGTGAAAATTATGAGCGCAAGGGCCCGTCACCCGAAATTTTTCCTTGCGTTTACCCTGTTTGGACATGAAGACTGAAATAAGCATCTAGTAGGATGTACACAGCGAAAGCTTCCTTTCATGTAGAATCATATGAAACCATCTTACTGTATTCTCCAAAGCTGGATTCCACTCGCGTGGAATATGGTTTCGTTCTGCCGATGTGAGTGTGAGCCATTTAGTACAAAATTACAATTGTCATCTTGGAGTTTGTGCAGAATAAACGTACCAACAAGGTAACTAGTATGGGGGGTCAACTGCAACAATTCTAGAAATGCGTTGAAACCCACTCTGACTTTATGCTGCGGAATACAAGTGAACAGACCCTTCAAGCGTGCTCACAGTATATATGTGAAGCACGTAGCTGAGCAAACTAGGGAAGGACCGAAATGCAGTCTTATCCTTCGGAGGCGGGCGTTATTTCACTACGGTTATTTTCTTAGGTCAGGATGACGTTTAATCGTATCAAGGTATCAGACGATCGGTGGACGATCAGTGTCAGAGCCAAGGTAAAAGGAATCACAAAGAACAGACGACTAGTGCTCATTATCCAGTACCTATCGGTGTGCGGTCGACTTTAGATGGGCAAGTGTGTGACAGACACGTCCGTGTGGACTGAATCCGAGTCACGTTGTCAATTGCTGTCTATGAGAGCCGAAGGTCGCTCTTAGGATTGAGAGTGAACTAGAAAGTCTGACAAAGGTCCTGTTTGATCGTTAGTACATATGAGCTGATGTAGGACTATAATTCATTAAGGTTAGTGTTCGAGAAGAGTATTAGTCGAAGTTTCAGAGCTAAGAAAGGAATAGGCCACAAAGCGCACACTGACCATGCTTACTCACATGGTGATGAGACGTTTGCGAGCCACTTGCCAAGTTTGGTGGACAGGTCAATCAGTACCTGATGAACAGCCGATCAACTTACCTATAATACTAATAGCTAGACATATGACATAGAAATATGTACCATTTTGTTTTCCCACCAATAATTAACCCAGCTCTAAGGACTTTTTAGCAGAAATGCGAAGTTCGAATTTACTAATTCGAGGTTTTAATCCATCTTCATGAAGTAGCTCAAACACCCCAGGAAAATTCAGAATGCTAGGTTCGATTAAAAAACCGATAACGACAGTATTGCCCACCTCACCATATATTCTGTCACGTAGCTGAGGGTCTATTGTCCGCCGAACGAAGGGCGGCGCGAGAGGGTGTTATGCGAGAGAAAAATCAATTTTTGAAAATGACTCCCAATTAAATTGAGCCGAAAATGGTAGGGTATACTGATAGGTCTCTACCAACTCTCTTTCAGGGCCGCTGAAAAGTCCCCACGCTGTCGAACTGTGCCATTAGGTTTTCTGATAATCCCCCATGTCGGTAACCTGGAGCAATTGGTCCCCCCTGAGTATTCCAGTCGATGGAGTTCTATGTTTTAATGTGATGAGGGGGCAAAGGACACTGCCTACTCATATGCAAATACTGGCATAGTTGCAGGCCTAAAATACAGATCCCCTCTCACCATCGAATGTGGTGAGAGTGTGAAAGTGTCTGAGTACTGAATTTGCAAAGCACTAGCCATGTCGGAATGAAGTGATGTTTGTACAGAAGCACGTTCCTACAAAAGTGCTAACGGGTTAAGTGAACGGTCAAAGTGTGTGCAAACGTAGTTGCTAGTTGCGTTCCAAAGAGCGAAATGCCGGACCCAACCTTCATTTTGTAAATTAAGTGTCTGACGGCCCAGCGTAACAAACTTCAGACCCATGACAAACACAAACTAATTAATTGAGATGAAATTCACAGAAAAATGGAATTCGACCACCACACGCGTTGCAATGGACGTGAATCGTGTCTCCGTGTACACAAGTTTGTAACTGCAATGCAGTAGTTTTCTTCTGGAATGACCAGATCTTGGTATGACGTTTGGAAGACTTTCTTTTGGTCCATTCGGGCCATAGACTAGGCGCTAGTGAGGGAACTTTTCTAGTTCGGTTCAGGAAATATTGACTGCTATGAGAGGTGTACCATGTTCCGAGATAGACGGTTTGCTTTCCTCGTACCAGGGGTTTACGTTCTATCATATGCTTCGATCGGTTCCCATCACAACTTTCAGTTGAACTTTGCCATCTGATACTACTTCTTGACAAGTGACGAAATAGATACACCACGAAGAAAAACGTGTCCACATGCGCTACTGACTGTGAAAATGAGCAATGGCGTGAGCTGAACTCGTATATCCCGATACCCCGACAAGTTCGCAGCAGAACTGAATGTCTTAAGAAGACATCTATTATCTTGGTTAATGCCTGTCCAAAACCCCATGCTGCCAGGTTGCCTTTCATGATCATCCGTATCCGAATATTCTGCGGCCGCCGATTCACTATCAGACCATGTCAGTTTTGTACCTAGATGCGATGTAGCGGTACAGTGCACTTGGACAAGACAAGACAATTCACCAAAACCTGAGTTGGAATGATTGGTTGAAGTATCTCTCTGGCGCACCGTGTTATCTTTAGCTGGTCGTACAGGGCCTCTAGCGTGATACATGTAGTAGCCGCTTCGATGCGATAACTAATAGCCATACGAAGCAAAGGAACAGTTGTCTTCATATCCCTGAAAGAAAGTGCGAACAACATTCATGTGCACTCTAGTGGTCAAAGACTTTTGTAACCATTTTGGCGAATAGGATTGATTAATCAGCGACACCAGCAAGCTTTAAATATCAACTCACAAATTGTGCTGATCATGAATAAGAGCACAGACGATACGAACTTATAAATTTTTGTCATAAACTGGCAGACATTTGACAGTTTGCACGGATAAACAGTGATTAAATAATAGCTGAAAAAATGCTCCTATCTCCGAGCTAGAGGGTGCATATATCGGGCTAACTTGTAACAATTCGAACATAAATATTGATTATTGAGTTACACGCTGTTGCTTATTTCCGAAGGCAATCAAGCTGCCACAAATTTTCTACGTATATTTACATCGGCTGACTAAGTTTCGTTGGTCCTGTGCACCTTCTCGCTACACATATGAACACAGGTGGTCACTGCTGATAGGTCTGTCTCTACTAGATACGCAAATAAGCAGCTTTCACTTTGGTTAGCACACTGACTGAAAATTAGGGTTTGTTACTGACACTCCGCTTCATACGTGTGCACAAGGCCCGATGAGATGATTGTGTTCAACGAAAGTTGTATAAACTGCAGTTCAGGAGAATCGATGTTTCTATCATCTAGCTAAACACAGGGAGAAATTGCGAGAAAATCATTCCGGCGCATCTTGTCACCCGTATACGGGCGATTACACGCTGTAGGGTGAGATCCGACAAACGAGTAACGAATCTGACAATGAATCCGCTTAGGTCTGTCAGGCTAGTAGATTTATGGTATCAAGTAATTTTACACACATATTCCAGGCGACTCACTAGGTTGTAATCATATCCTGGATTGCTCTGGCTCCCGCTTTAGTTTTCGATTAACATACGAAAATAAAAATCAGTTATCTGGGTCAGCGTCAAATAAACGGAATGATGTGCTAACTGAGCTTAGTTGGAATGCTTTGGTTGACATTTTCAATGATTGATTTCCAATTGAAATTTGCAGGACGTTGGCTTAGTTGATAACAACAGAGAGGGATAAGTAAACCACGAAGACGACTAAGGGGCACCGGATTGTCAGATCAGTCGGATCTTTTCATTTCTGCGGCAGAATTTTATCTGAATAACCTGTAGTCTAACAATATGTGCTGGACGCCTACTCCACTTCCAGGTACACAGACCCTTCGAGTTCCTTACAACTGCCTCTGCAGACAAGCATGTATGGAGGCCAAAGTTTAACGTTCCATCGTCTCCTAGACTGATATGAGCCCCTTCAGATCCTCTACACTTGCTCCACGGGTGGGATAACATGTGCAGCTGTAGCACCTTTTCGGTGCCTAACTGCCATGCCGCCAGAAGGAAGCACGAGGGCTGGGATACTGCCAGGTTGACAAAGCCTACACAGGGGGAATCGACAGGCAGAGGTCGGGTTTGAACCACGGGCCTTCCGGTCAGTAAATCAGCGCCCTAACCAATAAGCATATGTATATATCCAAATCCATAGTATTTAGCATCGCTTTTGGACATTTGCCGTCTCACTGTACTGAAAGTTGTCACATCTGCGGCCAGATTAGTGAAGGGACATTTGTGTGCTGGGCAAACAAGTACCGAAAACCGTGTCACCTACTGCCTCATTTTGACTCCATTTTAGAGCCAAAAATGAGTGGGGTGGTAAAGAACTGGAAAGACGGCGTACGGTGGCACCTACAGGATGTGCATTGACTTTCCATTGGAGTTCATATGGGCAGATCCACGTTTAAGCGAAGATTTTAAAGAGGTCTGAAATACCGGGAAAGACAGATAAGCTTACAGTGACGTATTATGGAGGATGCACCCTCAAACAAGCGCGCCATTAATTATTCCGAGAACAGGCTTCCAATAACACACTGCAGACCACTACAAGAAAAGCTATGTGTGCAGACGACTGCCAACAAGGACACTGTGGACGGCCGTTCGCAATCAGAAGGTCAGAAATTGAAGCAGCAGCTTGACCGACCGGGTAATTCCTAATGGCCTACTTGTCATAAAGTTGGACGTCTCGGAGGGCAGAGTATATTGTACAAATAGTTACCGCTGAAGAGATAGCAATACCGCACTTTTCCAGCAGCTTGAATAAGACTACTACCTGTGAGTATCAGCACTCTGAGCACCTCAGCTAGCTTCTTGACTGTCACACGAATCAATCTTTAGAGTTTTTATTTGGAAACATTGTTTAGCTGTTTCCTTTGATGAGCTCAATAAATTCCAGGTGGATTCGGTGACAGAACCAGTGATGCCCTTTCGGGAGTAATCAGAAAGGCTCCAGGTGATATCTGGAAAAGAAACTCTAACTTTCGTACTTGCAATTCACTGTCGTGTAACCAGTGTATTCCGTGAAGAGCATTGTTACTGGAGAGAGGCATGCTACATTCCTCTAAGAATTAGCTTTCATCTGTAATTCCATACAATCTGTAGATTGAGAATGATAAAAAATGACAGTGAATCGGTTTTTACAATACATACCCACTTGATTTCGGTAAGATTCAAGTGTTTAATGTTGGTCGCCTGCGGGGTATGTATTGTTCTTGTTCACATCACTCTCGTCTAAACAGTCGTCCTCCTGTCCTGGCGTACTTGTTCTGGTAAGCTCACACCAAAGGGCGGGATGTGAACTCCGAACATCTGGCGTGTGATGGGGACATGTTACCACTACTCCACGCACGCTCACGCTGGACTCCCCTGGATTTTTACGTCTGAACAGGTGAACGTGTTCGCTCTTGAGTGATGTGGGCGGAACGCCCGACGGCCCAAAAGACGAGCCAGTAATATTCCTTGGTTCTGCCGATTGATTGGCCCGCCAGTCAGGTCAGGTAGCGCCACGGACGCTTGAAACCTGCTTTCCGCTCACATCACCCAAGAGCAAAAAGTTCACCTCTTCAGACGTAAAAATTCGGATGAGTTCAGCGTGCACTGGTAGAGTAGTGGTAACACGCCAGCCTCGCATGCCAGAAGTGCAGAGTTCAAACCCCGGCAACGCCAAGGATATACACTCCTAATGAGCTCTAATAAGAATGAAGCTCGAGTCCAATGCTTTCCCCATTTGGTGTGGACTCAGTAGAATGATTGCGCCGGGAGAGGAGGGTGACTGTTCAAATGAGAGTCATGTGATTATGCATTCTACAAAGTTCCGCAACTAACAACACCTGAATCAGTCTTCAGTCATGTATTACACTCACCAGTCGATCGTCTGTATTTTGCAAAAAACACGGTCGGGTATTTCTGTGACTGTCTACGCTATTGGTGGTCGAGTTACAAACTATTCACTATGTATTTTAGCTTGTTCGTAGACTGTTAAAATATGCTTCACTCTTCAATTCTTCTCATGTGTGACACATGACCAAGCCACGCTAACATATGCATTCTTCAAGTGAAGTACTAACTGACAGTGCATGGAACAACAGTAACGGAGTTTTGGCCAGAGCTGCAGATGTATTGTCTTTCCTGGTTTGAGCCCTTACAGAAAAAGACCAGGTCAAGAGGTTCCAAACCGCCGCTTGTCACTCTTACATTAACTTACATACTATTGACAAGAAAACTGATGGACCGAAATTCCCTTGTAATTAGTGTGCCCAGTCAAACTTGAATTACTGGCATTCAAAGTTCTATCACTACTGACTTCCATATAACGGCCTCTGTCTCAGCACTGCGCTATATTTCTGCCTGTTTTGCGTAGCTTCATGTGATTTCTGCAAGAGCATTATTTCAGTTTAGCACCTCAAAAAACCACTCATTCATGCAACAGTGCTCCCTCCCTGTGAGCGTCCAATATCGCATTCACGCCAACTTTTGTGCGTCATTGAACCCAAGAGTAGTAAAGCGCCATTCATCTAAAAGGCAATAAAACCGGACATCCAGAAGTAACCTCTTCTCAATGACCACGACCATCATTCTCCCACTGCAGTTTTAGTTGTACCACGGTCGCAACCCAGCATCTGCACAGAGCGACAGTATGCACATAGAATTAATGAGTAATTGCACTGCTATGTACGTGATTCACTTTAGCTACTCCCAGGACGTGGATGCATTTAGCACAGGCTTTATGCCAGCCCATCTAGCACTCCTCATGGTGTTCTGGCCTCCACTGACTCTCCATTGGGTTTGCTTCACCGCTATATCAGCACCCATTACCAGTAAGACAGCTGATTTTATTACAGCCCTAGAGAATGCACGCGGAGCACATATGACAAGCGGATCCAGGGCTGTCTGAACACCCACTGCGGCATTTCCAGCGTTATGCTAAAAGAGGAGGGTCTACGTTGTCCTATTCTTTTACCGCATGAAACACTGTTTTCTCCTCAGCAACTGAATACCCACAATTCTCCTCGTAAACTGGATAAGCTGTCCCGTAAGTCCACATTACGAGACATATAATTGTGGTTATATCATGCTATCAAAACCGCCGTCTCGGACCTTCTAGTATCTCACATTCCTTCAAAAGACCAGTTTAGCCACGATCGTCAATAGGTTTTCTATTACTGTTTCTTTATTCTCCTACCTTGGTGACACTCGGAGAATGCACTTTGTTCGATTTACCTGTTTGACCCACGATTGCATCGATAGAGTACAAATGACATTCCTTAGTTTCAGACTTTAATTTCATTAGAGTATGAAATATCCATCTCATCACGCAGATGTTTAAGGTAATTGGGAGCACTCAGAACTGGAAATTCGAGTTGGAGAAATTGGAAATGCAGAATCAGAGGCTGAAGATGCAAAATATATAACTTATGTTGACAATGCAGCAACATTAGCTGCAAAAATACATCCCTCTTCCCGTAAATTTTTCACACATGAGCGACTTTCTTCGATTAGGAACGTTGGTTGATTTTCCAAAACTTACTTGCCTGGAACAGATGGCAAAGCTCCTTGTAAAGACAAATCCAAGAAAAAACAGCACCTCACCATGTGACACAGGCTGTGCCTCTAGAAAAGCACCTAATTTCTTGACAGTAATCCTCACACTGGTTTGAATTTTTCCATGTTTTTGCAAAATCGACTGCGTATGTATTTTGTGGCTATTTTCGGGGTACAAATAGGCTCATTTGGCCGTCCCTTCCAAGCATCCCACACTGCTTAAGGCAGCCATGAACGAATCAGATTTTGGGCTACGTAGGAAGTTCTAACGTTTCTAAAGCATTTTAGTACTTGGATACAGCTTTTGTCAACCTACCTAGTAGACAATAGCCTGATCACAGCCCTTTGCAACAGAGTACATTACTACATTCGGAGAGTAATGCAAATTAAAGTTGCGTCCATTACAAATTCGACTTTTTTAGAACTGTTTTTCTTTCGACGTGAAGCAAAAAATTTTGCTTTATAATTTTATAGCAGTTATACTTATGATATAATAAATTAACAACCTATCGATGATTCTATGGAACAATACAAATGGTGGTTCACGACCACTTACCCTTCAATATATTCTATTAATAGTGGTCCAAATAGACTCGCTGTTCACATCATGTCACATGTTTGTATGAAAAAACAGATCACAGCATCCATACTACTTCTTCACGCCCTCTTCATTCCGTTCTCTTCAAGGCAAGTGGTGTTTCTTGTGTCACTGGTGACTGACTGTTCATAAAAATTGGAAGCAACGATTATCCATTCCACTTGATTATGCTGTATTTATTATATGATGATTTCTGCTCCATCATTTGCCCATCCGGGTCTTTGAACTGTGTCAGCAAGCCTGAGGCAACAGAGTTCGTAATCATCCTGGTCTGGCATGTCAGTGTTCAGTTGTTTCACATCCACAACCCTCAACTGGTGCGAGTAAGCAACAGGCAGTAAAAAAGCAGGGTTGTCGTGTTATCAACAAATCGTTCTGAACATCCACGGATTATCTTGGGGAAAGTTGAAGTGGGTAACTCCTTTGACGACTCCCAAGATATTTTATAAGATACTTTTGTGACTGGAAGACCAATCGCTGAGTAAACGTTTTAAGGTGACGAAGGCCTCATTTTTCGCCTTTTATAACAGTGTGCATACCAGCTTTCTTCCGAATTTCAGTCTTGATACAATGATTCGGTTGTTCCCTGATATATGCCAGGATCAGGCTGGAATATTTATGACAACGACGCTTGGAGAAATCACGTGAAATGATGCGCTGTTAGATGCACAAACCGTATGAGTACTATCTGCATACAGAACTCCTCATGCAACTAATGACGGGTGTGGTAATGCATGCCACGTTCAATGTATCTCTGATGGAAACCACTAGCGTACAACGGGGTACTAGTCCTTGCCTGGAGTATAGCTTCCTTAAGGGGAAAACGCACACTAAACCGAAACGTGCGTATAACGTTCTTATAAATCCTCTGATGGCCTTCCACTAAAGAGGTCTGTTTTTTACAGTTCTCCTCTCTGAAATTCTGAAACAGGTATGTGTTTCTATCTTAATAAAGTTCCCAAAAAGGATTTTCAGAGGAGTAGAGTCTGTAGTCTGCTGTAGGCATAGTCACCCGACTGGCAGAATTATTCTGTTCGGTTTTAGAACAAATAAAGCAACAAACCACCTTCTGGTTTTCCTTCCGCAATCAAAGCATGCTCGTATCGACAGTCAAACTGATTTCTTTGTATACACAGACTTTTTTCTTAGTTCACAAATGCAGCTCGTCAAGACCTAGTTGTCAGCCTTCGACTCATCGAATCCTCAGTTCATCAAGTGCTCAATTTGTCAACTTCTGATTCCTTGGCTTTCAGTGCATTTTTAGTATCCTTTACCGAAATGGAGAATACCATAACCATTGTGACCAAATGCTAACGCAATCAGATTTCAAGCAAATTGATAGTTCTTTCTCTTAGAGATACTAAACTAACTATAGAGTATTCTTCTGGCTATATTGTGACTAACATTTATGTAGTCCCGTCCGTTTGACGGTATCTCGTTTCGAGACACCTGCTATGGATATTATCCTCACCACTGAACAATTCCTACCGAAAGTGGTCTGGAAGGCGCATCAAAGCAGAACGTAATGGAAGATACAGTGAACCGTATTTTGAAATCCACCGAACTGAAAACTTAGTGACTTGGTTAACTAAAATTCGATGAAATGGAGATCGATTATGTGAAGTTCCAACAGGATGAAAATTGACGAATTGAATAGTTCGTCAACTGAAGTTCGAGAAACTGGTTTTGTTGAAATGAATTTCGAAGAACACAACTTCAAAGACTTATGTCCGTTTGTGTCAGTGCAGATCAATATTCTATGGTTACCGTCCAAGAAAACATCAGTTTAGGCATAGTTATAATCTTACACAGCAGTTGAGTCCTTACAAGAGAGCGTTCGTGTCGTCTAAAATCACGGATATTTTTCAGTGCCTCAAAACAAACGATACTTTTTACCGGTAGATTTTAGAGTTAATTAACCTTTTACCATCGTTCTGTTTCCGATATTTGTTGCATCTTGGTTCACTTGGCATCGATTGGGTAAAACAGTTTCATACATTAAATTGTGGTATGTGGTTGTAGTTGTGATGTGATATGACACCCAGACTTCTAAAGTCAGATTTTGGCTGTTCGATTTTTGGAATCAAGTGATAATGAATTTTCACTTAGAATTTAGAAATGCACAACATATTTGAAAGAGCATTGGCCGTCTAAGCACGTAACCTCATTGTCCTCCAGAATCGCCCTTTCTTTTGATGTGTCAAGGTGGAACGATTGGAGAATACTGGTGTGCTAACAGCAGTTAATTAGTGAACCTGGGCAGCGCCGAAAGTTTCGGTTTAACTTTATTGATTTCTAGACAGCAGTGTCAGTGCTCAGCACTGATAGCAAGCTGTCGACGATGATTCTAGGCAGTACTGAATGATGTTTTTCAGGTACACAAGTATCGCTGATCAGTTCCAGAAGAACTTTCGACCAATTGAAGGTAAAAAAAAGTTTTTGAACTAATCCATTGGATTTCAATAAATACATACATTTGCATATCAGTTTGTTTTTGGCGGGAGGCTCACCCGGAACTCAGTTGAATCTCTCATTTATGATGATCTAATGGATATCAATCAGCAGATGTCAGTGAAAGGAAGCATTTCGAATACACTAGATATCAAGACCTACAGAATTTGTTCACTTACAACATGCAAAAAATTCACGACATTCGTTTCCTCAACAAGCACTAAAAACTCGCAATTAATCTGTTGAACTTCGCAGTCGGGACTATGACCGGCATTGTTGTTTGCGATCCCCTACCTGATGAGCAAAAGACCACCTGGGGAAATGCAGCATCTCATCAATCCACAGCACAAAAGTAAAGGCCTGGTTTTTGGAGGCATCAGGTATCGTTCCTGTAATTCATTGTGGACGTCAAGAGTTGGAAACCTGAAAGAAAAAAACAGAAAGAGGTCCTGGTTTTTGTTATCAAAAGCCCCTACAGAATGCGGTGTGAGCGGAAATTTACGTCCCATACGAATCATGTCCATCCCTGTACTCGTAAAAAGAAGCACTCCTCCGCACTGTGCAAGTTAGATGCGACGCTGATGATTTTGAAGTTTTGCGGTAGATTGTTACCAAGATATTTGGTTTCGCGAACTTAACGAAGTTTTGTTCGAGGACAAATCCTAATGGAACGACATTAGCTGCATGTGCAGAATCTCAGGCTTTCGCATATTGTAAACAGCCTATTTATAACATCGTCAGTGAGACAATAAGCGGTACAGATCCACCTATTTCCGAAGATTTTTCTGCACTCCGATAGCCAGTGGCCACAGTGTTATATTCCCCAGATGTGTGGGCATTTAGAAACAATCAACCCACCATTTTGATTTTTCTTTACTGTTAGAGGAAGAGTCTTTGATCCCGGGGTACCTCAGATATTTCCCTCCAGCCTTCCAGGAATCACTCCAATATGGCAGAGGTCTTCGTACTCGTTGCCATCCCTACGAGGATAACAGACAATTTGTTAACTGCGCCATATGTGTTTTCCCAGCGGAGGCTTCACTGAAGGCAGGCTGCTTTCGGACTAACCGGATCTGAGCTACAGAGTAGGGTTCATATACGTGGTGCATAGACAGTATTTTCCTGTCATGATGGTTTTCTATTCTAAACTAGCGAATAACATCCTTATGCATAGTAATTTGGTCATTCTAACTTCCCCAGCGCTGGAACGTTTTCATTGAAAGGAAGAACCGACATGAGATAGATTTTATCGTGAAAGAAAGGTATCTCTCCTGTCCTCATTTTTTCCACAGAAATTCATTTATAGATGGCCACTCTACATGAAAGAGCGCTTGGTCAGAAGCGGCTTATTCATATGACACACTATGCAGTTGTTTGTCGTCAAAAGTTTTCAGGCATACTCAGTGTTGCCTGAGTACGGTAACCGAATAATTTATCGCCATCATTTCCGCGTGGACTAAACTGTCATAGGCAAGCTTGCCATACCTCCATTTACTACCGGGATCAGGTTGCTTACATGATCCAGAATGGACTAGTACAAGCAGCTTTTAAGTTAAAACTGAGAAATCAATGCATTTTTCGGACTATTATTTTTTAATTCACTCAGACAGCTTTTAAGTGAAAACTGAGAAATCAATGCATTATTTCGGACTATTATTTTTTAATTCACTCAGCATTTGATGTCAGGGTCAAGTTTCTTTTTTTCGGTCAAGTGTGCCTGTTAGTGGCACCAGTTCATTAGTGGTTACGCACTCCTCTTGCCCATCAAAAACCTTTACATTGGTCATGAACAGTATAGTCTGTGATATGCTGTCCTTGTGAAATTGGACATATTAGTTCCCCCTGCAATGTAACCAGTTTATCTCTTAGCTGTTCGCAAGCGCACCAATGCAAAGTTCATACTTTCTAGATGGATGTCCCAGAAGTTCATGTTGTGCGTGAAAAGGGGGGACGAAACTAGCTTAACTCGATTAGAACTTGAAAGTTCATATTATGTAATACCAGTGGACGAATGAAGAAAGCAGTAAGTGTTATCAGTTGCGCACTTTGTAGATCGAAATTTAACGTTAACGAATATAAATCATCATGGAATTACGTATAGATTCCTGGTATTTTTAGACAGACTTGTCATGAAATTGTGCGCGAAAATAAAATGTAAGCCACCGCGGAAACGCCCGTAGATCCCTGACGTTTGTAAACCGCACCACGACAGCCATGATCCTTGTTATCTTTTTTTATCTCTTTCTGGATAATCATACGTTATTCGCTCCGAAGTTTGTTTCATTCAGAAGGAGGCGCGAAGATCAACATTTATTTCGGTAGACGACCATTCGGTATACTGAGACACCGCAGTTGGCGGTGTTTGATGTTTTGCACCACTAAGCACCTGATGTACAACCGGATAATCGTTTTCTAATTACCTCACTACAATTCACCAAATTCCATCAGATATCAGCAACACTTCTCGGATATCGGTCGTCAAAATCCCGAAGATGCCTCATATCATCTGCGAACATAACCAAGGTCACTTAACCATACAACGACATTCTGCACTGCAGCCTGGTATATACGACCCTTAAGAGACTGTGATGTGCCCTGTGTAAAATCATCAGTGACGTAAATTGGAAAAGATGATTTGGGTCTTCAAGAGTAGTGCACTGGGTTTATCGAACACACTTCAGTCAGGGTTGATACAACTACCGAGATATGTGGGATTCTCTACAACTCCCAGTGCCTTGCAGGCTGCTCCTTCATAGACTGCACATCCTCAAGCTTTACAAGACGCTAGGTAAAGGGTTGTATGATTGCGGTCACGTTATTCACAGTGCACTTGCTTTTTGTTCGTCGTCAGAAATCGGGACGATGTTGTCCTCATACTTCAGATCGACAAGGTCAGCCCCATAAACGATCGGGTCATCATCTTTGTCCTCATTATTTTGTCAGTGACGAAGGTGAACAGAAATAAAGAGAATCTCATTATTTTGTTAGTGACGAAGGTGAACAGAAATGAAGAGAACATTCACCAGATACGACTTTCTCTAGGGACGCCTTCAGGGACATCTGCTGCACGTCCGAAAGTACGTTAATCTATGGACTGGATTATGTTCACGACCTGCAGGGAGAGTATTCACAATGGGTTGGGAGGGAATACGTAAAGTATACGTGAAATTGCCGGAAATGTTCGGCAGTAGCATGTCTTCGCTAACCCTCCCTGATATATAGAGCCAGTAATACTGCCCAGCTGATTATAGAACGCGACAGCCAACGTGACGTGACATTCTTTCTGGTTGGGACGTTCATGGTTTTACGCGGAATGGGATGTTACCGTGGCATCCATACCTCTAAATCAAAACCTTCTCGGCTCAACAGTCTGACCATAAAACACCATACTTCCGCGGTCGTGCGTGTTCCAACCTGAAACCTGGAGAATCAGCAGACCAAAAGTTAAAAGCATCTTTTTGCATCTCTTTGCATCTTTTGCGTGAATTTGTTCACCCGTTCAGACTCCAGCGTGCACTGGTGGAGTAGTGGTAACACGCTCGCGTCGTACGTCAGATGTGCAGAGTTCAAACCCCTGCACGACCACTGGATACGCACAGCTGATGAACTCTTATAAGAACGAAACTCGAGTCCAGTGCTTCCCTCTTTGGTGTGAACTCACCAGGATGATTGCGCGAGGACAGGAGGGCGATTGTTCAAACGAGAGTCATGTGAATACGTATTCTAAAAAATCCCGAAACCTGAAAAAAATATATGTGCACATACTTTTGAAGACGGGTGCCGGTGGTCACTCTGAAGTTGTTTACGCAGAGATCCAAAACCACGTTATCGAAACGAAAGTTCGCGATTTTATTCACTGGGTTACTTAGGACAGTCCTCGTCAGACCTCTGCTCACGGAGAAACTTGGTTTGATGTATTCTGTTGGAGACAAAATGAAACACCCTAGCTCCGGGGGTTCATTCTTTGAAGATTTCAATTATAATTATGGCAAGATAAGCGCTTTGATGCATCTGGCACGTAATTCGGTATTTGGTGTTTTGACAAAAGGAGCGGCGGACTCCAGAATAACTACCTTCGTTTCTGTATTTGTGACGCTGTGCCCTTATGTAACTGAGAGCAACTCAGCGGGACGATCTGTTAGGTACCGTCTCGAGGGCTTTGGAAACGGGAGAAAGTGGTGCAACTGGCGTTTTCGGAAGCCATTTTAATCCAAGGATGAGACGAGATCGAATAGGTTGGCTGTTAGTAACATGAGCAACTTAATAGTGCAGGTTTAATGTACCATAAGAACCAGTGCCTTGATTGCTTGTCGGAATATTTTCAGCAGCATTTTGGTTGATTTTCTGCCTTTTGCTTTTGTATCCGACTGTGATCTGTTGGTTTACACTTGCCTTTTTTTATCTTGGGTTTAAACATTCTTCCAGTTACATAGCTGAGTGGACTACAATCAGTATCATTAGAGTGCGGTTCTTGTGTCGCTTCATGCCGTTGTTGTTTAAACTAAATTGAGAATAAAAATAAGTTTCATTAACTTCTGGTCGATCAGGGAAGGCACCCGCAGAGATTATCACAACCCTGGGAGTGTCAGCTTCACCCCAATCTCAAACCGATACTGCGCTGACTAATCTGATTGCGCGAGACGCAAATCGCAGAGCAGTGAACATGATATTAACGAAATAAGAAACGTCCTAACCATCCCACCATATTACGTCAACGGCTTTGGCAACGTTTTACATACTACCACCCAAGAGAAGATAATCCACGACTTCAAAGGTGCTTTCGACTCTGTGGACGGGTTCGCCATTTTGCATATGCCTAGTGACCTTGAATTTTGTGGCCATTTCTCCCTAAACTGCCTACTCTAAATAAAGTATCCGAATGGATCTCTTGTTTCGGTACGCAACCTGCGCTTTGAAAGTAAAAAATTCTTGCTTCAGGGTTCTTCATCCTTTTGAAACTTCAGGAGTTCGTTGACGGGTTTACGTATATGGACAGCTCCATACGTCGTAACTGAGCTGTTTGGTTGGATAAGTATAAATAGCATCAGGACAAGAGCCACATCTGACAACCTGAGCAGTCTTTGACATCAAATACAGACTACCGCAGCGGTTATACGGTTTGGCCTGTCCGATGTTGTCTGGAGAGGTTTGAGGGCCTGAAAATTAACCACCTATTTGATCATACTGGAGCAGGCATGAACTGGCTATAGCACGTTCTTAATGAAACTTGGCAGTGAATCGGAATCATTTGAGCTACCCATCAGGATTGTCGGGTTACTCTGTTTAGGCGTGCACTGGATACACCGACTGTCATTCGGCAAGAAAAACCGAGTTTCCAACTCCAGGTATCCGTTGACGAAAGGTTCGTAAGCTTAACGTGACAAAGTGAAATGAATGCTGCTGTTTTCTGAATGAGGCTGGCGTAAGTTCCCCTGCGCGTGTTTGGAAACTCTAGAGAATGCAGTATGTAACCGGTTTCATTGGAAAGGTTTTTGAACTTTCCTAGTCAGACTGTATGGCTAACGCCTGTCTGCCTTTTTGCGCCGGGCTTGTGTTGGGTGAGATGCTTAGCTGACGCAGGGTCCAGGCAGTTCATGGTGCCTTAAGCCGACGTGATGCTAAGACGTGTTTATTTGAGTAGTTTTGCTCTGAATGGTTACTTTTTCAATTATTCGCCACTTCTCCCCTTTTCATGCACTATTCACTATGGTTTCACTCGTTAATGGTTGCTTGGCGGTCAGTCACGTTTCCCCTACTAGTTCACTGCTGTCCATGAAGATTGGGAGGAGGAGGTCTGAGGAGCAGAGATATCTTATCGTTTAAAACATGCTTGCTGAAAATCAAGGCTATTGTAGCGGAATTAATGGTTGTTCGGTGATCATGCCTCTGTCAAGTATTTGCACCATCAACCAGATAGCCCATCAATGAATCTATGCTTCGAGGTTCATTTCACGGTTTGATGCCGTACAACGAAACCCCTCCTTTACACAGCTAGTTCAGTTGTCAACCTCATTGGTCAGCACCAGGAATACGTAGCGAAGGTAACCGATAGGCCAGTTCAGGTAGCAAAACAGAACTGAACCCCATGCCGAGAAGTGTTCGCATTCTCCGATTTTTGAGAAAAAATATGCTGCACCTCGGAAAGTAATGGGGACGAAATTACAGCAATTTCCCGGTCTATGTATAAGTTTTGGTGTTTTGCTTACCAATCCAATGGAAAAGTTTAGGGGCCCCAGGACGAACTAGTTGCTTCAAGTGGGTGAGGATCATCTTGGAACGAACACAGTAGACCTATGTATTCCCTATTCGGTATGAATAATGTTTTTATCAAGCAATTGCCTTCAAATACCCAAATATTTGTAAGTATCTCTTTTGTTAAGTACTGCCAATGTATCTGAAACTAACTCAATGGCGAGGTACAAGATTGGTCAGCTCAGTCCGATACACTTTACCTGTCTTAAATTAGTATATCTTCTTAAATCTGTTCGCAATTTGGCGTTGTTAAAACTCCTCGTATTACGTTCAGCTGCCTTTCACGGCAGTAATCGGCAATTTGGATTGACATTACGTGGGTAGTCAGTTCAAGCGGGCTATGTAAAACTAATGACTAAGATATTCTCACAGTGAACCTCTGCTGAACTGTCAGGCGATAAACATTTCAGCGATGCAACGGTCTAGCCACAACTTTGACCGTGATGAGTAGAGCCGGTCATAGATTTACTGACCCGCGTTGACACTATGAAGACGAATCGGCTGAAGACCGCAGTACACTCACACTTGCTTTTCACCGCCCAGGTAACTAGAAGTTCCTCATGGACTGGGATCGATTTATCGATGTCTATAGCTGTGTTTGACCAGGACTGAATACGAAACAACCTCGAATAAATCTCCGGGTGTTTCGCACTTATCGTTATTTCTAGGAAAACCCCACGCGTGTCTTCCCAATTTGACAAGGCGGAATTATCGGGATTTAATGAGACTTTGACCAAATTTGTACACCTGCGAATTCTGACTGTATTCCCTCATTCTATCCAGACTAATAATGAAGTTCTGTGTAGCCCCTAAAATGCCCTTCACAGAATAGATGGAAAGAGAAAAGGTCGTGAAATTCCGAGCACTTCTCCCATCGCCAAAATAGACCTCACCAGAGCTTCCCCCTTGACACATCACAAATTCTGGTCAGTCTTGCGAGAACCCAAAAACTGATTTGAAGAAGATTCATTGATTGAAAGCCAGTTCGATCAATACCCATCTTGGATATTGTGCGAATCTTATCCGGATACTCGACCACTCGGTTTAACGGTACCAATTCACAGTTCCACGAACTGCAGAAATGACAGTCTATGGCGAATGAAAAAACTGTGGTGGTGGTCTCGGATTGAAACCAGGAAGAGCCGAGTTACTTGTGCCGTCCATCTTACTTGTCCCTCTCACTGAACTTCACATCCCCACCGCTTGCGATCAACAAGCAGACAACTATGTCGGGATCTCCCCAAGGATCCACGAAAAATGTCTTGCTTTAGAATGAAGTTTTGTGGTGGTTAACCTATTGTACTTACATTAAGCCCAGGAGCTGTATGTGCACATGTGCATCTCTCCGTCGTGCTTCACCAATTATTTTGGCACTAACCAAGGCTGCCAATGTTCCTTCTAGAATACCTGAGTCTGATGTACCCTTGTTAGGCACGAAGGCCGGATTTAAATAACAGATTTCGCGCGGGTTTGGCGGACCGCGAAACGGAAAGCATGTAGATGATTTGCGTCATGTGACATCCATCAGTCAAAGGGTACCGGTAATTATGTCGTAATTTGTTTCATGTGATTGACAGTGTTTGATTTTCACCCGGCAAAATTGACCTGAAAAAAACGGAATTTCGGTATCAATAAACAGTTCAGCAGCGTTTCATATTTGACCGTCATCGGGAGTAGGTAAGGGTGGACAAATCGAAATCAAAGAAGGCCACACAGATGCAACGAAAAGATTTTCCCACCATAACTTGGATCAACAACATAAACCTTCGATTCACTGTACACACTTCTCTTCCCACCCAGCCCTTTTCGAAACAGCTCAGTGACGATTCCGCTTCAGAAGAGTTTGGTAAACAATCGGTAGTTTTCAATCAATTGGAAATGTGTATTTTTTTATTTGGGCAACGTTTCGCTTTTGACACAAAAGCTTCATCAGGCCAAGTAAACAGGTCACCAAGTTGGCCAGGTTTAAAGGCAGACGGAGAACCAAACAGTAAGACCTCATGTTAGTGCACCAGATCAGTTTTGAGCGTCAATTAACGGCTGATAGATTTCGCTGATCTTTGTGGGCTTGTGAGTGCTGCGACAATTTAGTTGGAAAGGTGGGTGAGGTTAAGCGGAATTCAGATGATGACTACTCCTTTTTCTGATGATCGCACACCAAGTGTCAGCTCGACTGATCCAAGACCGTTCTCCACACTCTTGCTAGTTCCACGCCTTCTATTCTGTTAACATTGGGATGCTTGGCGATTTCTACCGCCTTGGCCATCAGTCTCGGTGACGTGAACCGTAGTCCTCGCCTCAAAACCTCAACATTTTCTAAATCTATTTTGCGTCTTGTGTCCAGTGCATGTTCTGCAATTGCTGAGTTTTTCATTAACGCTCGATATTCGTCTGCGTTTCCCGGCGGTCTGTTTATTTTCCTCTTATGCTCCCGGATTCTGGTGTGAAATCCCCTGGCTGTCTGTCCTATATAGACCTTAATGTTGTCGTTACACTTAATTTTGTAGACTGTCCCTGGTTCTGTTTGCCGGGAGGCGATCCTTCAATTGCACTAGTGCAGAGCAGTGTTTCCCCTCTGGAAAGCTACTCTGATGTTGGCCGTGTTTAGAATCCTTCGAATGATCTCCGATGTCCCTGGTTTATATGGAATAGCAGCAGTCCCAAGCCATTCTCTTTCAGGTTTCGCCACCGGTACCAGCACCCTTCGTAACTGAAGCCTAATCAAACTAGTCGGATATCCACTACCCCGAAGTTTGTCCTTTACTTCAGTTTGGGCCGATGTTCAATCAACTTCTTCTGTGCACAGGGCCATTACACGGTTAAACATTGATGAGGCAATACTAGCGAATACCGACTTTGGATGGTAAACGAGCAATTGAAGGCTGCCCCAGTGTCAGTTGGCTTCTCATATACTGTGGTCTTTATTTTTCCCCCGACCTTATGTGTCATGCAGTCTAAAAAGGCCAGTGTACCCGAGGTTGACTCTATCTCCATACGGTATAACTGATGGACTCAAAAAAAAGAGGAAGGTAGTGGACTGTTCAGGCTCTTCATCGACCGCATTGGAAAGTGTTTTGATATCATGAATATCGTCCCATGTGAAATGTGAGACAACCTTTGTACACCACACTCAGTTGAAGAATATTATGCAATGGCATACCAAAGGTGGATTTAAAACATTCATTTCAGAAAAATCCTTTGCGGATTCCCGTCGTCAGCCTCTTACATATACATAGATAAATATAAGCCAACCATCATATCAATATCCATACGATTAAAAAATATCAAACAAGATGTTACAAGAATCAGAGACACAAATAAAAGCGCAGTAGAGGATCGGATTGTGTGGGGTCAGTTCATGAATCGGGGTCACGAGGGTTGATCGATTGTCCTGATCAATTATAACATGGTCGACATGTCTAAGCAATAGTAAGCAAGTGACTTGAATGCAAGAGTCATGTTCGTGATTCCTGGCTATCACGATTTCCGTTATGACTGGAACCTTAATACTGGATGATGGTGACAGTAAATGCCGTTGTAGAATCTACTCGGTCGACTGCGGGTTTATCACACTGTTAGTCAGCCGCTCGTGCCAAACGGTCTGTCATTCAACTACAAATCTCTCTGGGACTCATTAGATGTGCACTGCGGATGAGTCCCAATAAGAATGAAACAGTTGTACAGGGCCTCCAGCTTAGACATAAAAATAACAGCCAGCGCAGGACCAAGAAACCCCGTCAATTTGGCGGCATTAGTTGACGTGAGTAAAAACTGTACATACTTGATACGGCGCAGAAGCTCCTTAAGTTGGGTTCCTGGGAGTGAATTCAGAGACACTCATTGGGCAGTTTTTGGGCACTTGCACATTCAAGGTCCGGTAACTGCTTGATGTACCAGTTTGGGAATCGTATACAGCATTACGCGATACTGTCTCACGAGGAATTGTACACATCAAGTTGGATGTACGTGTTTGTGAACCTTGGATAGACCATGTGCACCAGTAGGTTTTATTTGCTCGAACTGGTCCTCCGTGACGTATCGTTCTTCTACTAAGTCTTGAGTTTCACCTGTTTTTCTACTCTTTTCGTTCGGTCTTTTCCATTAGACGGCAATGGAAATCTAATGTTGTCCGAGGAAATATCCATCTTGGAATTAATGTCTCAGCGACTTCGTAATATTCCATCATCCCTTTTCTCCGGTTTGCGCATAGACAGTTATTTCTTCTTTCCCGACTGACTAAGAGCGTCCTGATGTTTTCAGTTGATCGAATTGTCATTTTAATTGGTCGATATCGGTTAGCGAAAACAAATGATTTCACTGCTTCTGAATTTATGTCAGACCGTTTGTGCGCACAGGATTTCAAACCTCTACGTATTCAACCGATTGTAACCGAAAAAACATCCCAAGATTTCACGACCAGGTAGTATGCAACACAACAGCAGGAAAATGGTGCACATACTGACTTGGGCCTGTTGGCAATGGCTTTTTATCGAATGTTTCTGAAAATTTCAGTTTTTTTCCTTTCAGGTGTTGGACACTTCAGTCACATGCTCCTCAAACAGAGAGTTAGAGTTATGCCCTAACTAAGCCATACCCGGATAAACAACAAGTTGCACTGCTATCGTAAAACAATCTGGAGAGCCGCACGAGTAGCTTATCTATTAGCGACGACGATTGGCTATTTATAAGATCCTTGTAAGGAATATCAATGGATAATTTCGGCTGCTCCAAATTTATATGAATATATATATATATGCATATCTATGACATTCATATAAGCCTAATACCGCCGCTGATGTTTGTCACAAGTGGTGTGAGCGGACTAGGTTTTCCGGTTTGAAGGAGGGATTTGACTGCGGGGCCCCCGTCTGGGGCCAATGAATGGCACTCCCAGGGCACGGTGGCCGAGGATTTAGTGAAGACTCTCTTGAAGTTGGGGAAATCAAAAGAAGCTCGTTTGCAGTTACATCTCCTACTTATTACCAGTAGAAATGGGCGTCTCTCTATTCGCAACCTGGGGACGCGCATGGCGACGGGCAGCTCTATCTAACCTCGAGTATTCCGTGTACCTGGATACTGTGTGCAAACTGAAAATCAATCTTAAACGTGTTTAAGACACCACTACAAGAAAGCAACGGCCCGCGAAAATGTTCTCATGCAATGCATGTCTACTCCGCTCTCAAGACCCAGGAGATTGCGCTGCGATTCGATTCACAGATGCTGATCAATGAGTCTGTCAACACAAAAAATAATACAATGGATAGAGATGATTCTTCAATGCACTTAACTCGTGTAGACTAGCTGGACATCAAAGTTAAATAGAAGTGAGAGTAGGAGACAAAAAATGGGATGTAGACATTTGATACCACCGAAGCAGTTAAACAGAGCAGTCACCTTTTAAGATCAATAACCAGGGAAATCTATATGGTACAGAAAAGGGAAATCAAAAGTAAGGTGTGATAAAACCAATCAAATGGACAATATGCATGAGAACATAGCACGAAGGGACTGATGCGGTGAATACTGATCACAACAGGGCAATGGAACAAGTTTCATTGATGCAGATCGTCAAAGGTTGCGCATTTTGCAAGGTCTATAGTTGCGGTCGATTACCTTGTCCTGAAGAAACATGTGCAAACAGCGTTCATTTTGTGCCAAAGGATGTCCCGCAACCCTGATGGGTAAGAAAAGAACGTGTCATTCGATCAAAACAGTTTGAACACATAAGGAATAGAGATAAAGGATGTCCGTCATGCTGGACTGGAACATTCATCATCATCATCATCATCAAAGACAGCAACATCAGTGTTGACACTGATGCTTCACTGCCGTACAACCAAAGTTCGTCTAGTTTCATATGCATATATATATAATATATTAAAAGCCCTAGAGTGAAAAGAAGAGAAAAGAGTGGATGAGGGAGGGACCTAGTGCTGGCCTATGTCAAGCATTCTGAGGTGCCTACACCTCCAACCGCTCAATCAGACAATCTGGAAAGAAACTGACAGCATGAACGCCACTGACATCGATTAGCCGCCATTTCTTGCAACGTCTCCAGCCAAGCACAGGCGGGGTCACGGGGACCCCATCCTGGAAGGCGTACAACACCAACAACACCCAAACTCTTCGTGATCTCTTTCACGCCTTTTGCCAAGTCATGCGCTGTCCACCTCGCGGTTTGCGCCATGCTGAAGGAGGCACGGAGAACAACACTCGTCTCGGTAGACGGTGTTTCGGCATGCGTAGCACATGACCGAGCCATCGTAGTCGGTGGTGCTGGATGATTTCCCAATTGATGTACCTGCAGCACAACCAAATACCCGTTTTCTAATCACCTCGTGACTAACACGCTGACGCCATCCAAAACCAGCCACGCTTCTGAGGCATCGGTGGTCGAAAACCTGGAGACGCCTCACATCATCTGTCCGCAGAGGCCATGTCTCGCACCCATACAACAATACAGCCCTTACTGTAGCCTGGTACACACGACCCTTAAGATCTAGTGAGATGCCTTTTTGACGCCACAAGTGACGCAAATTAGCAAACGTGATTCGAGCCTTTGAGATTCTTGCACTGACTTCATCAGACACACTTCCGTCAGAGCTAATACAACTACCGAGGTATGTAAAGTTTTCCACAATCTCCAGTGATTCTCCTTGAATTTTAAGGGATATGTCCGGAGACTGCACGTTCTGAAGCATGACTTTGCACTTTGAAGGTGCAAGGCGCATGCCAAAAGATGGTATGATGGTGGTCAGTCTGTTCAACAGGGCTTGTGCTTCACTTTCGTCTTCAAAGATGAGGGCGATATCATCTGCGTACTCCAGATCGACAAGGCTCTCACCAGCAACGATTTGAACACCGGGGTTTTGAAGACCTTCCAGCGTTCGCCTCATTATTTCATCAATGACGAAGTTGAACAAGAATGGAGAGAGTGGACATCCTTGTCTGACACCACTTTTTGTAGGGAAGCTTTTGGAGAGCTCGCATACACTCTCACCCGCCCAGAAGTATGTGAATATAGGGATCGGATTATGTTTACAAACTTCTGGGGCATACCCTGTTGAGCAAGTATATTTAACAGCACTGACCGATCGACAGAATCAAACGCACCCTTGAAGTCAAGGAACACCAAGATTGTGGGTCGTCTGTACATGTGGCGTTGCTCTAACACCTGACGGAGTGTGAAGATGTGGTCAATGCAGCCTCTACCCGGTCGAAATCCCGCTTGATTCTCACGAGTCAAGGTTTCGCGTGCCATCGTAAGACGACGAAGAATCAATGACGCCAGAAGCCTTGTCACAACAGGAGTCAAACTAACACCTCTGTGGTTGCTACATTCACTGCGAGTACCCTTTTTGAAAATGGGCACTACTATCGATTCACCCCAGTTGTCTGGGACGGTCTCTTTCTCCCAGATAGACCCAAATAGTCTAGACAGGCACTGGCTGAGGAGCCCACCGCCATCCTTGAAAAGAGCAGGTGGAAGGTCGTCAGGACCAGCAGCACGATGACGCTTGAGTAGGAAACACTCGGACACTTCTGAGACCGAAGGCGACTCCATATTTACGGTCCAGCTTTCTGTTGAAGGCCAGGATTCTGGATTGAGGTAGCAGGTGGCCAGCTGAATTGCTGTTCAAAGTACTGTGCCCAGCGGTCCAGACGTTCTGCTTTATTGCATATCAGGGAGCCATTTTGGTCTCTGATTGTTTCGCTGACAAGAGGTTTTCGAGGACCAGTCGAACGAATCAAATGGAACAGCCTGCGCACATTTCCAGCATTCTTTGCATCTTCCATTTCTTGGGCCTTTCGGGTCCACCAAGCTTCTCGGTCTGCACGGACACTCAGTTTCACTTGGCGTCGGATGATGCGTCGGGTGGAGTTGTGGTGGCGGCCAGGGGGAATCTGTCGCCGGGTCTCCAGCAAAGACACGGTCCTATCAGAGATCCAGTGTTTGAATGAGGTTGGCTGGGTTGTACCGCAAACAGACGTTCCAACCTTGAGTAGCGCTTTGGATATCTTTTCCCAGTGGCCGTTTATATCCGACACCGTACCGTCCGGCAGGCATTCGACGAGCTGGTTTTGATAGTTTCGTTTGACTTCTGGATCCACTAGCTTCTCAATGGCTAAGCGAGTGTGCGCGTTTTGCGTACACCTGAAAAGCGCAATGAAAAGCAGCAGCGTACAAGTGCATGGTCGGAGTCCACGCTGGTGTTCCAGAAGGAGCGGCAAGCGGTGATCGACCCTCGCCACCGATAACTCACGGCGATGTGGTCTATTTGGGTTCGTCGCTGGTTTGTTGGTGGGCACCACGTTGTCAAGCGATTTCCGCTGTTCCGGAAATTCGTACTGCAAAGGAACAGTCTGTGATCGGCACACATCTGAAGTAAGCGGTCTCCGTTGTCCGTGCGTCTCGTGTCCAAACCAAGACGACCACCCAATCGGGCCTCAGCAGCGCTCAGTCTACCTACCTGGGCGTTCATATCACCAGCAACCACAACGATATCTGAGGTTTTAACCTGCTGTAGAAGGGCACCTAGAGCGTCATAGAAACTGTCCTTGGCAGATTCAGAGCTACAGTCAGTTAAGCAGACACAATAAACAAGGTGCGATGGACCTCACTTCCTCTAGATTCTCTCACAGATGTTGCCAAACGAACCGCACAGAGGCGACTATCAACGGGTATCCAATCAAGCAGAGACGCTTCCGCTCGTTCGCTCAATACAATACCCACCCCAGCATATCCAGCTGCAGCGGCCTCTGCATCACCAGAGGTGCGCAGCCGGAACCTGGAAGAGAGCGAGGGGCAGTCAGTTCGATCACGGTACTTGCGTCCTGCGTCCTTGTTTCTGACAGACAACATACATCAATGCTGAGGGAATCCAGCGTACGAGCAAGAGCCACCTGTTGACCTGCTTGCTTCAGTGAACGAACATTAAAGGTGGCTAAGTAGACAGGCTTTCGGGGTTTGAAAACAGACTTCGAAGTGTTTAGGGATGTAACTGAACTCGGACGTACGCAATCTGCGGCTAAGTGTGATGTAGGGCGGGCAAACCGATCAGTCCTAGAGCTGGGACCTGCGGAGAAAGTATTAAATTGGGGCGGGGGAGGGTGGAAGACGGAAAACGTGAAAGTGTAAGAAGGAGGCGTCAGCAGTAGCATGTTTTCGCTTACCCGCCCTGCTGTATGCAGCAAGTAAGGCGACCCGGCTGATGGCACCACGCGACGGCCGATGTGGCATGAAAGTACTGTTAGTTGTGAATGTCATGGTTGTACGAGGGCTGGGATACTGCCAGGGCGCCCACACCTAGACAGGAGGACGATTAGGGTCCTCAACCAAAGCCTTTGGCTCAAAAGCCTAACCGCAAGGCAGCGGTGTTGGGCTGGAAATGTTATTACCATTTTTACGGAACACGTCGCCACACATGTTCCAACCCCCAACCTGGAGGGCCAGGAGACTGTGTTCGTCAGACCTCTACCCGTGGACCAACCTGGTATGAGAGACTCTGTGAGTGTCACGCGGCACCCAGTATAGCTCAATGGGTCCCGAGGTACACAAACCGCCACACCACGGTAAGGTCCAGTCTCTTCGTGACTGGAACATTATCAAAAGGAAATTGTGTTTTGTGAGGGTCAGTGTGCGGTAAAAATGGTGTTGATGCCTAGGAGATACACGACTCACCAAACAGTAAGATAACTTGTTGGTGGTGTGAAAAGATTTGGAAATTCGGGATAATTGATCCTATAAGTGAGACCAGTCCGTACTGAAAAGCCAATAAACACTGCACAAGTGTTTCATCCTTAGCGGGATTCATCAGTGGTGCACATCTCACGAAACTCCTAGGAGTGTTGAGCCTGCGACCTTTCGGCTGAAAACGGCCATGGGCGGCCGATCAGCAGTGTGATTACAGCTCACAACTAGGCACCACTCACTATTCAATCACGGGATCGAGATCACGTGATCACACGTATTGACTTTCTCCTTTTTAAACAGCCCCTTCAACCTTGCGTGCTAGCAGTGTACCCGAGAGGAGCTTTTTATATTGTATACGGTACAAACGTCTCTGGGACATCCGGATTCCTTACCACATTACCAGACACACCTATGAGTAAATAACCAGTATTTCCAGGTAATACGTGCGTCCGCACTACTTCCTTGAGCATCCAAACGGATACCAGCACTAACCGGTATCTGCTACAGACCTTGTAGATGTTGGCTATGCAGACTCTATGGACAAGAATGTCAGTATCCCCATGTCTCGACGACCGGTGCACACAATTCAAATGGACATTTGCTTTCAGGTTAGACGAAATAATTTACAATTCACTGATGGATGTCGAGTGCCGCCTCCGGGAAATGATCTCCCGAAGATCGAACAGTTTGAAGTTTTTTCACAACCCTGAAAGTGGTGTTCCAGGGTAGTAAATGAGCTTTCCTAAAGTGGCTTGCTAGCACTACAGTGAAAAAAGTGGTGATTGAGTGGACAGGGTATAGAGATCTGGTGATTCTTGTGAACAGTTGTAACCACCAAAACCCATGTTTACCTCGTTTAATTGCCTTATCATAGCGTACGAAAATGCGGTTTGTTGATATGATCGCACATGAAATGATGATTATGTATCACCCACAGGTTAACTTTCAGCCTGTCTTCGGTACCGTGAGTACCCATTGTCCAACCATTCATCCCAATGAAAACGTTCAGAGGTAGCTGTCTATGCATGCTCATCATTACAAAGTCACGGCTGGTTTATAACCAGGTCTTCGTAAGCTTATCCAGGCATGCTAAACGTACAGCCTTTATAAGCGGTCTTACAGAAGAAGACCGTGTAGTTTTGTGATAATTAAGCAACTTTGCACTCGTTTGGCCTCAGCCTAGATGTACTGAGTAACGAATTCCTAGGTTTGTCAACCTCACTAACTGCATTCACTTCTAGTAAAACTACGAAATCGTGCACGAAGCCCAAGAATGTGGGACAACAGAAGCTAGAAAGAGCCGTTAGCTCTTTATTTATCACTGTTGTTAGATGGTGTGTTGATAGATATACGAGCAACAAAGAACTCGAACTCCTACCAGGAGGTTGTGTGTTTACATATCCTTAGATTTGTGAGCTAATGTTTCACTTAAACTTATCTAGTTTGTCTAAACTTCAAACAGTTTGAGAGGTTATAGTTGGGAGAACCAATTCCGAGCTTTTACCGTTCCTACTCCATTGGAACTGTTGGTTCGTTGCCAAAATTGGAATCATCATTTCAAAATCACAACTCGAGTATCACTGCAGTATCACTGCACAACTACTAAACTATTACAAATGAGTACAAAAGTCCCGACTGAGAGCGAAGAATACGCTGCAGTATCACTGCACAACTACTAGCCTGTTACAAATGAGCACAAAAGTCCCGACTGAGAGCGAAGAATACAAATCTCGGGGTTAGAACCATCTGCCGTGGATTGGTACGACCATCTCTAGCATAGATCACTTCATGAAAAGTCACTGGGATTCACAGAATTCTCCTCAGCGACACGATGACGTGCCAGTTTAAACTAACTCAAGATCACCAGGACCGAATCAATCTGGCGAGAATGAACTATCCAGTTTGGCTTCAGCCCAAAGGCTTTGAATTGTACTTTTTACCTAATACTTAAAAACCTACTGTATGTATTCGAAATCGAGCACCTTCGTCCACTTCCCAGAGTTACCTCCTTAGGACGAAAAAGAACAGTTCTGTCGCATACCGCTCGTTTTTTTGGGAGAAATCCGCTCTCCAAAGGCACGTTCCTATAAGAGATCATTGAATATCACATCAAATTGCCAGTGTTAGCTCACATAAACAGTTCAATTAACAGGAGACCTCCTCCAAAGGTTTACTGGATGCGGTATGTTGATGGGCATGACAAGTGTCAGCATCAGCATTCACGAAGAAAACGGCCCAACTTCCGCACCCACAAAGTAGCGCTCCGGAATATCGTCGAACGACTATCATTCGAACGGCTGAACTGTAAGGCTCCCTTTTTATACAGCTACAGCACACATAACCAGACATGTGTTGAAAGTCATTAAGACAGACAAACCCCCTTCAAAGTGTAATAGAAGGCCGTACGATCAAGGACCATGATCCTTCGTGTAAGTCATTTCAGTGAGAGTCAATATGATAAGCAAGAATCATAAAGGAACAGTGAAGCAGTGTACAGCTGATGGGTAAACTAAACGATGAAGCTGGGGGATTATTGCATATTACAGTATTGTACTCGAAGAACATAGTCTGTGAGAGAAAAATTAATACGTAAAGTAGTCGCATAAGCTTAACCCTCTCATACCAGGAAGACCTAAGGCTATTCTGTGGACGTAGCGATATGGCGATATGGGAAACCTGTGTTGGATCCAACACAGATTGTTCCTCAGTGGACCAACTCGGTGTCACACTAAGTTCGGTCTCACAGAACACGCATGGAAGAATTCAGGGAAAGGCTTTGTTCGCGCAGGCCCATAAAGTTGGGATAGGTCTCGAACTTCGGTCAGGAATGTAGCAAACAGCCTATCGATGCAAAAACAGTACAATAACCGGGTCTCGGATTACAAAACGGATATATGGATGCGAAGTCATGGTAATGATTCAAGTGTGCAAACAAGAAGTAGACCGACTTACTTGTTGATAAAACCTTCCAATCCCTTTCGACGCTCCTCAATGAACTCGTCATCGAAAATACCTTCATCCGCCCTGAAAGGTAGCTGACGCTTCCATGCTTTGCCGGGAAGTCGAGGCACAACGATCTGAAAGCAAGTCACAGACAAATATGGGACAGTGTAGCGCAAGTTGAAACATTTGGTTTCCATAGCACGGAAAGTGTAACTTCTGACTAAATAGTGTCTCTGAACTCTGATTTATAAAAAGCGTTTTCCTTGAACTATCAGTTGATGTGAATTAAACTGTTGGCTTGCCTCCTCCTCAGTAACTCCGTGAAACCACAATAAGCCACCTAAATCCAATCAAATAATAATAATAATAATGACAATAATAATAATAATCGTTCGGCTGTCACACCCTTCTGTTGCATTGCTGCCATGCCACCCGAAGGAAGTACAACGACTGATATATTGCCAGGCCAGCTGAGAAGTCGAGATGCCGACGTTGGGTTCGAGCCATGACACTCAAACCGTCGCAAGCTTATTGGCCAGTAAGGGTAGGGCAAACATGAAGCCAGTTCCATCATACTATCCACCCGGTTTTTTCGCTACTTTATTGGGCTGTAAGGAATCGCGACTGGCGTCTAATTCACGAACGGTAGTAGACAGCAGTCATGCTCCATTGTATTGTAGGCCCACCTACCTACTGTGGCAACTAGATCTCAGCAAAGCCTGGACAGTAACATTCCTATTTGCCATACCTACGAGGCGAATGACAATCCAATTGCAGGGTTATCAGCCGTCTGATGAGTAGTACGTTCCCTCTAGACGATCCAGCTTTAAGTTCCTGTGTGCTCTAGACACGTGATGGTAATAACTGCATACAGTTCTCCAATCGCAACATCACCGTCTGATTTGGGGAAATGGTGATAATAAGCGAAGATGCTCAAATAACAAGAGTTGTTTGGGTGCAAGCAGTTTCTTTGTCGCTTTAGTGAACCTCCGCATCCGAAGCACGAGATTGATAGACTACGACAGTGTGGGAAATAGTCCCGTTTTCCATAACTAGCGATATTTATCAAAATAAATATACAAAACTCAGCTAATACTGTTTGTATGGGCTTTGTTCCAGAAACGGTGTGCACTATGTTAACAAGCTAATAGTGACATCGGTAGTTTCCTTCCACTGTTCAAAGCAGACCTGGTCATGAAATATTCCGTGTTGGATAGTCCGCATCGTCAATTAGTGACAATCTCCTCAACCAGAAAATTCGGTTCTGTTTCAGGAGCGGCGAACTACTTATCATACCGACTAGGTGTGCACACGATTATCTGCCGGATGCGCATCGACAACTTTCACAGCATCAAGGTAATGATAGTTTTTGAATTAACAAAGATTCAGACAATTTCACGGCAACCAACGACATACCGGATGCTTATTTCTGGGTAGGCTCAATCGCGTTGGGGGGAATAGCTCGCTTTATCTGAGAGAAACGGTTAAGTGCACGTTAAGTAGTCGTTTCGACCACCGGAAAACGGGAAATTGGAACATACAACCAAGCCTTGGAGGCGAAGGCATGCTCAGTTTGTTCGGAAATTGAGTAGCTACGCACTGAGGACGATAGCCTTGATGCACGAATGCCACTGACTGCGTGATTGGGTCATTTCCGCCAACGTCATTAGCCACTGTTGATTTGAGTCCCGAGGTCCCCATCCAGGGAGGCGACAGTTGCCCACCCGACTAAGTTTACTGGTTAGTGTTTTCATACTCCGTTGCCAGGTCATAGACTGTCCACCTCGCGGTCGTTTTCACTCAACACAGGGCTAGGCGAAAAGAACTCCGCAGGACAGGCGGTCTTCTGGCATGCGGAGTACATGTCCTAACCAGGGCAACCTATGAAGCGTGAGGAATTCATCCATCGCGGGAGAGTTTCTTCTTCCTAAAACCACCTGGCGTACCTCAGCGTTACTAATCCTATGTTTCCACCTGACCTGGCTTGGGAATTACGCTGAGGGGGCATGACTGGAAGGCGAAAGTTAGCCAATTTTCGTCCCTTAAAGGTACCGGGACCGAAGATTTCTGATTAATCCGGGGACCGGGTTGTATTAGGGACTTCATAATAGAAGACAGGTTCGCGGCTTGACTTCCGATGGTTGCGCCCATGCTCGAAAGACGTATGTTGATTTGTGCTCCGCCGTGCGTCTTGATATAGCTATGCCTACTCTACCGATATAAGTATCCCACAACCGCACACAAACTCGTAATGTCGGGAGTGTCAGATATACCCGATGAACCACGATCGCACTTGTGGGTAACTAATCCCCCGTTTGGAGTGAAGGTAGTCGTACCGTGCTAAACACTCGTCTATATGGGATGGATTTAGAATATGCTCAATGTCACTTCCAAACCAGTGACCTTTAAAAAAGAATGGAACGTTGTTGTTTACGACGAAGACGATGAGGCAGCAAAAAATAAAGGTCTTTAGAACAAGGTTTTTTTAGAACCAAAATCAGAAAAGCGTTCAAGGTATCCAATGGCTTTCAGAAATTCCTCTAAACACTTTACCTGAACTGAACCAAAAATGTGCGCTGTCTCGTGAAACAGGGATTAAACTAATTCGTGTTTGTGTCTTATTTGTACCTTGTGTAGGCATCTGATCGACCCATCGCTGCGTCCGCTCATTCGCTATCCATCAGACTGCACTCATCCGAAGGATACACGCAGGTTCGTACAGTGAACTTCAGAAGATTAAGGGGCGCTCTAGTTTTCAATGTTAGTACCGCATTTTCACCTTTTTGAGAAATCACTTGTAGGGACCCAATAAAAGTGCTCTTTTCATAGGATGGTAGAAACATCGTATTTATATCGATCATATCAAAAATATTTTGAAATATCACCAACATGAGGATGGATCATGCAGGATAGGACCACCAGTTGCAATACCACCGAAGTCCTGTCAATACGATTATCTTTACCGTACGCAGAGAAGTCACAACATTCAGATGCTAGAATTTTCCTCTAAAATGTGATCACACGGAAAATGTACTGCCTCACGATAAGCACTACTGTTAAAATAGGAGTGCGACGAGAAACATTTTGCTGGAACTTAGCAGCCTCGATATAATGGCTGGAAACCCCGTTGTGAATAGAATCCAGAATGTCCAAACATCAACAGGCAATTTTTGTAGACAGGACTGTTCAGACATAGGCCTTAAAGGAGTATCTTCAGGTCATCTTAGAAGAGCCTTCCGTGTGCAGAGTCACTTCCCGCGTCTGTATTTGGTCCCGTTGTTGTACCCATGGAATTTCAGGATCTGTAGTTACCTCGAAGTTTCCTCTTTTATGAGCGGATTGACACGGGGGAGGGGCGCTCATCAGTCCTGAGTAACCGACTGTCAGAAAGAACGAGTGCGCTTACTGCAGATAGTAGTCTTATTAATTACTGTGACCATATGTTAATTTTTGTGGGGCTGAAGGAATACCAAATGGTTGATTTGCTACACTTAGTTGGTCGCTTGAAAATGATCGCCGTTCTGGCAGACCGGTTGCAGAAGTGACTGTATAGGGACAGACATTTGACCTGAAACAAACCGTCATCACAAGACTTCACATTAAGGTCTGATACTCGATCGAAATGCACTTGGATGTTGATTTTATCCACTTCTTCCGTGTTAGCCAGTGTTTTCGGGTGGGTGGATTGAGTATCTGTGAGATAAAGGATATTGTGGCGAAGCCACTGCAGAACCTGAATATTTCACCCGTAGGCTTGTAGTCGCAGAATAAGGTGCTAAGGGTCCTTACCCTATTCCATGGATGAACATTCAGCGAAAATTTTCGAACTTGACTCGGAAAGCAGTCCAGTGTGAAGCCTAGCAGAAATATTTTGCGCTTCGAAACACGTGCTCATCTACCACTGCTGGCCTCGAGATATCAGTGTTCCTCAAACGATTGACCTGTCTGTCTAAGGAGAGTGTGAAACAGCATCGGGCGTTGCCTATACTTTTTAAGCCTTCCACAAATATTATACCACAGGCACAAATCAGGCGGCAGGCTTTCCAGAGAACCATTATTATTGCTAATAGATTACTTCGACATTCCTAACAGTTTCCGTTAAAGGTAGTACTTGACTCGGAAAGCAGTCCAGTGTGAAGCCTAGCAGAAATATTTTGCGCTTCGAAACACGTGCTCATCTACCACTGCTGGCCTCGAGATATCAGTGTTCCTCAAACGATTGACCTGTCTGTCTAAGGAGAGTGTGAAACAGCATCGGGCGTTGCCTATACTTTTTAAGCCTTCCACAAATATTATACCACAGGCACAAATCAGGCGGTAGGCTTTCCAGAGAGCCATTATTATTGCTAACAGACTAGTTCAACATTCCTAACAGTTTCCGTTAAAGGTAGTGAAGTGTGAGAAGCGAAGGAAATTCACTGAAATAATGTTGTGATATCCTGCTGGTTTATTGTGCAGTTTTGAGTCCTGTAGTTCTGGCGTCCTTTGTTCTTAATGGCTGATTAGTTGAGCCAATTTCAACACGTTGATGGTGTTTTCACAAATTCATGTTCATTGCTCGTTCTTGCTTGCATTCACTTTTTATGTCTGTGACCATGCCCTTCAAAAATAAACGATACATCATAGTAGTAGTAATCTTACCTTCCTGATTTTCGTGCATGGAAATGAAAGAATATTGAGCGTGTATTTTAGCAGCGA